>OX424572.1:47781514-48458644 GCA_949152435.1 Gastracanthus pulcherrimus
TTAAAAAAATTTCAAATATTACAAAACATAAAAATATTTTTATATATGACATTAAAATGCCTGATTCTCCATACGCCTTGCATGTATACAAAAGATCCGATTCATGCATGCACTATTAAAAAAAGAAAAAGTAATATTGGGAAATATAATGTGCTTAATCAAATACTATTCATTGTTATAACACTTGTAAATCTGTAATAAGATGTTTTTATGAAACTTATACAAAATATTATCCATTCCATGTGCTTTCTATGCCTCATAATTGATAATAAAAATTATTGACACGCCCATGCCAATTGTGCCTACCCTGAGCCCGGTTTATCCCACGGATCGGGTACGACCGGCAGTTTAAAGAAAATATGTAAATTGTTTTTTACGCAGGATATATTTTATAAAAACAAAAATGTTATATAGCGTCTTCATTCTCCATTAAAATAAGAGTAAGTTAGCATTTTTTGTTTTATATATTAATGTAAAATAAATTATCTACACGCCTTTGAATTTGCGGGTGTACTATCCTCCCCTATGCCTATATATAGTCATATATGAATACATGAAATAAACCATTTTTTAGAGTAATATTTAATATAAAAAAATATTTTTAAAATAAAAATATCAAAGCTCTGTCCGTCAGTTTGAGTGTTATTATAAACGTGGTACATCTAAATCTTTTTCAACCCTTATTACAAAAACTAGAGTCGGAAATTTATGTAAGTCATATATGACCATATATGACAATATATGATCATATATGATTATATATGTTCATATAGACGCAAAATTCATATATGGCCATATATAGAACATTTTTTCCTCGGAAACATGATGGAAAACCTTTAAAATAAATTAAGCTGAACAAGGTGGCTCTCTAATATCTCTTGGCTGAGATATTTATCTTTCAAGATATTTGAGATTATATTATTAGAAAATGTCCGTATGGGTGAGTGTGTGTGTAGGTATACATATTTTCATTCCTTAATAGAACAATACGGCAGTTGCACCGTGTCGAAACGGCCACATTTGGTTCCGATCGATAGACACAAAAAACTGCAAAAATTAATACATATGTCACAAAATGTACCGTGTGCAACATGTTCGAGAGGCTTTTTCCGCCCTTGTGTGTTTGCAGTACTTGTCTCCGGCTCGCAAAACGCACTCGAATTCGGCTTGTGCTTGCTCGCCTCCAACTTGAACAGCAAACGCCGGCGGAAAAAGCCTATTTCTCGCCCTTGGTACACAATATACTATTTTCTCCATACGGGTTATTACAATATAGGTCTTAATGAACAATTTGAGATCTGCCAAATTAAAACAAAAATTTGTTTTCATAAATGTTAAAATTTTAAATTCAAACCTGAATTTTGTAACACTACTGGACTGATGGGGAGAGGCTTTTGGCCACATTTTGTATGTATTATGACAATAATATTCTAGAATTTCATCCAGATCCGATGAGTTTTTCAAAAAATATGAGCGATTTTCAAAATTCAAATTTCTCGTGCCAAAAATCCGGTAGAGTTGACACTAATAGTCCAATTATAACAACACGTCTCATTTATAGATAATTTATCTAGCTACAACATTTGTATGAAACGTTTCTCTATTTAATCGCACATTTTTTATTTATATGGAAATTAACGCAAAATAATAGTTTTTGAGACGTTCCTCTATGGAAATTATAAAATTTAATAAAACGTACAGAAACGTAAAAAAGTGGAAGAAATTGTAAGAATGTATAATAGTGTAATAAATCGTAACAAAACGTAAAGAAGTGTTAGATTTCGGACGTTTCATATTATATTTTCATATATTGTCTTACGTTTTTTAACGTTTCCTTACGTTTCCTTACGTTCTATTACTTTAGATTACATTTTCACACTAAAAATTCCGCTCACTAAAGATACTTGGAAACTCTCCTAAGTATAACAACATGATGGTCCTATTTTGATATTGATCCTGCAAATATACGCTGAATGCGGCGACTTTAAAAAATAGCTAGAAATGGTTTTTGGTCTATAACTTGAAAACTAAGCTTTCTACGAAAAAAAGTTAAATAGAAAAGATGTAGATCTTTGAAAAATACAACTTTTTTCCATTGACATCTATTTATGAAAATACTTTTAACTCGAGTTAACAGGCCATAAACGAATTTTAACATCGAAATACCAGCTTTTTACCATATAACTGTACATCTATGCATTTTACATGAAGAAGTTAAATGGAAAAGTTGTAGATCTTTGAAAAATACAACTTTCTTTTCTGGACACCAAAACGCGAAAATGCTTTTAAATCAAGTTAATAGCCCAAAAACGATTTTTGACATTGAAAAATGCAGTTTTTTACTATAAAACTTTGCAGGTATGCATTTTACGTAAAAAGATTTCATGAAAAAGTTGTAGACCTTAAAAAAACATAACTTTTTATGGTAGCAAATATTTAAAAAAAAATGCTTTTACACAAGAAACTGCATAAAAAACGATTTTTCATACACATCATTTTAATAATAATTGCGGTGCAGCACGCCCAATCGATCTTAAAATTATTTAAAGTTGTCCCCTTTTCAAAAAAGAACAATATTCTTTTACTGATATCTGTAAAAATAAACAGATAATAGTGTCAGAGTTAAATGTAAGCTTTAGTTTAGCGCTTCGCGCGAGCTGAGTTCGGTCGTGCCTCTAATGCAAAACGCGATGCGATGCAAGGCGCGGAGGAGCTTAAGAGCGAGCGCGAGGCAAGTCACATGCGGCCGAAGGCCATGTGTGGCGCGCTAGTTAAATATATTTTTTCCGTAAGTATCTGTGCAAACTTTTAGAAAAAATTACGGGGAGGTCGGAGCGAACTTTACCATTGTGACCTCTACCTTGAGTCATATTTTTTGTTATACATCTAAAATGTACATAGTAACATCAAAATCTAGGGTGATAATGATTTTTTATTGTGTAAAAAACAGTTGACAACAGCGTTTTAGTTTATTAATAGTTTCAATAATTTTTTATTATGAATGTTTAGTATTATAATTGACCAATAGAAAACGGTACAAATGACTGTCATCTTACCGTTTCTTAACCTAATCGGCGTCTTCACCTCACGTTGTATTTTTCGTTATACGCCGAGATTTCATAAAAAATCGTACATCAGCTACCTTGATAATCATTTAATATTATGTAAAGAATAGTGGACGACGACATTTTTGTGCTACAAATGTCTACAAATTTTTATTTTTGTAATGCAAGTTTCGGAGGTAAGGTAGAATTTCCACCAATCGGAATAGCTCCGAAATCCCTTGGTCTTAGTGAGTCACCTCTGTAGTGCTAAAAGTAAACTAAAAATTTTGCGATTTTTAGCTTATGTTTGATTTTGTGCCATATGGTTTTAGGTCTATCACGTCTCATTTTTTTCGCCTCAAAAGGGCCTTTAATTCGTTTTTTGAAACGTCCCAAATTATACTTTGGAGTCAGAGATGCCGTTGTTCTAAGTTCGGTCTTTTTCCGAAATACGCCATGTTGATACCCCTGTAACTTTTTTCTATATGCATCCTTTTAATCCTAACTCTCGGGAAAAATAGTTTATATAATAGTTTAAAAATAGTACATTATGTAACAAGGGCAAAAAATCAAATATTTTTCCCGCGGGTGAGTTTACTGCCCGAGTGAGCGAAGCAAAGCGAAGCGAGGGCAGTACCACCCGAGGGAAACGTCGACTTTTTTCTCGAGTTACATATAGTACTTTATGCCCATTTCAACTGTAGTCACTTTTTGACTCGGAAAGCGGGACCAATGGACTGTTAAAAGACAATATTGTTAAAAGACAATCGAAAATCAGGGTTATTGGCAGAACTTGATGAAATAAAGGAATTTGGACTAGTTTCTAGTGTAGTGACTTTTTTCCCGCTAATCTTTTTTGCAGGCAAAAAGTGTAATTTTGGTCTCACTTTTTAGGGAAAAAATTGGTCATTTTCGTTCAGATGGGCATAAAATAATTTAAATCTCTGTCTCGAGTACCGTCGGCGCTCTCGATTCCGACTCCTGCTGAACACCTCACCCTAGCTAGAAAAGCTCATTTTATTCCCTTGCTGTACAATGTATTATTTTATCGTATAGCAACATTCCCATATTATGTGAATATTACTTTTTACTTCAATACAACAATTATGCAGATCGTATATATCAAGTTAAAAAGAAAAAATGATGATATTTATGCAGCATATTACTCGATAATGTACATTTTAATAAATACTGCATGTTGTTTTTCTTATAGCTCCAACGAATTTGATCTCAACAAAAAAGTAAATCACATACAAAGGCATTTGTTAATTAGTAAATCGAACGACAATACTGGAATAAAAAATGGACGATGCTGGTAGGCTGATTCATTCTCCTGAATCCGCGGTCGATTTGATAGGAGAAAATGGGATTTCGAACGCAGGAGGTTACAGAATTACAGGTCCTATCAACGGTATGATCTTTCATATAAATTTTGAAGTTTGAACTGAATAGATTCGATTGGTTATTTTAAATTTGTAAATAAACTTTGATCGTTTATTTGATTGAATTGAACGAAGGCGCAGGCCAAGAAGCGGAACAGGGTACGGCGAACGGCAGTCGGCGCAGAGACATAAACGAGCTACTCCAGCAGATCATGAACATCCAGGCGCAGAACCTAGACGAGGCGCACGAGCGCAAGCGCACACTGCGCGGCAACTGCCTCATGCCCACCCTCTACAACGTGCTGTGTGAGTGCAAGGAGAAGACGGGCCTGTCGCTGCGCCACATCCACGAGGAGGACCTGCAGCCGGACGCACAGCTGATGCGCCTCGACAACATGCTCATCGCCGAGGGCGTTACTGAGCCGACCAAAGCTGGCGGTTCCGCTGCCGCGAGAGCCTCCAGGTCATGCAACTTTTACTTTTATACTATACCTTTCGTTGACACTTGATTTTCCAACTCACTATTAATGACATGCAACTTGCAAGTGGGATCGTAAACTTTATTTTTCAAATTTCAAATACAAAGAAATCATTTCTGGAATATTTTCGCTGGTATCTTAAAATAAAGCCCAGCACCCGTAGTTTGATAGCAATATATACTGAGAAAAAACGGTGGTAATTATTACAAGAATACATTGGAAAAATTACCATATTTTTCGAGTAATTTTGGAATATTCGGTAAAGATATTAAAAATTCCAATGATCACTTTTATCGACAGCTACAGACTTTTATCGCTCGTCGGTCGGAAAATAGGTACTTTGGTTCTACATTTCAGGCATGAAAAACCGTTTCTCGCGTATGTGATACAAAAAGTAGTTAATAAAATAATTACTTTAATGACTTAAATTAAAAAACCTATTAAATTTTTTCGTAAAATGTTGTATAAGTGTTATTATTAATATTTTGTAAAGTTCGATGAGTCTTAAAATTGTTCTGATTTTTGTTAAGGATTTAGTTTGAGAATAATATTAACAATATTGCTACTGATTCTACCG
The DNA here is from genome assembly GCA_949152435.1 of Gastracanthus pulcherrimus. Lineage (NCBI taxonomy): Eukaryota > Metazoa > Arthropoda > Insecta > Hymenoptera > Pteromalidae > Gastracanthus > Gastracanthus pulcherrimus. The sequence goes on from OX424572.1 coordinate 47,786,997, forward strand.
GCTTATATCTTGACTTTTGGATAAGGTGAAATTTTGAATAAGGTGTTTCTTTTCTTTTGGTATACACGGAAACGTCATTTTTTGTTGAATTGTGACTTCTCTGATTTATACGATGAAAAATGTTAGAAAAAAATTGAGGTGATTAGGATAATGGAGAAGATTATTCTGCAAGATTTTCGCGTTAGTTTACTTTTCTATACCAGGCAAAAATATCATTTTCTAAAAATATCGATCTTCTATGGCAAACGATAACTTGCGTAGAGCGGCATTATTCCTTCTGAAAATTTCCAAAAAGGTAGCTTTTTAATATCTCTTGGCAAATCGACTTTTATTTTTCAAGATATCAGAGGTTATATTTTGTTCTAAAAATTTTTGATTACATATTTCTTGGGTATTACACGATAATTTTTGATCAATGAACGATTATATTTTTCGTCTTTTGATGAAGATTTTAAATCAAGAATAATTTTTAGGATTCATCGAATCGTTTTTGTTTTATAACGTTTTTTCATTTGTATATTTTATTTTTCAAAAAATGTTGATTGCTGATTCCTTGCGTAATACTCGGTAATTTTTTACCAATCAAAGCTCAATTTTTACGTTTTTCGACAAAGATTTAAAACCAAGAAGAATTTTTATCTTTATATTTGTTTAGACATCAATAGATTTGTATACAGTATGTATAAAAAATTTTATAAAAATTTAAATATAATTTTAAAAATAATCTTTAAAATTGTATACATACTCTATACAGATTTAAGATGTCTAAATAATTTTATACAGACTATATACAGATTGTATTGGATCATTTTTGGATACAGCGGTCTGTATACAGTCATTTACGTCTTTATTTTTTGGTTATAACCTAACTGTTCCGATCAATAACAGAAAAGGATCTGGGGCTTTTATTTAACAGTGCCCATTTCTCATTTTTCTCATTGCCGTTTTCACAGTGACCAGACTTCTACTGTAGCTGATATACAAACATTCATTCCTAAAAATGTCCGTCCTTAATAAAGTTGAAGGTTTTAGTGTAATAAATTTTAATTTTCTAAGGTATTAGCCGATTTTTTCAAATGTCTAGTATAATAGCAATAGATCTTTCTAAATTATACAGTCAGATCGACAGTGCCATCGAGCACTACGATTACCGCAGTAAATTGGGAACCATCAGGCAGTGGTACCATCAGGAACTGGAGAAATACGAGAGGGACTGCAACATGTTTACCGGTCACGTAGTTACATTGCTGAAGGATCAGAGCGCTGCCCGACCGATTGCCAACAAGGAGGTCGAGAAGACCATCCAGATAGTCCAGAAAAAGCTGAGCAATATCCAGATCCAGTTAAAGCAGCAGACTTGCGAGGCCGTTATGAGTCTGAGAAGCCGGTTCCTTGACGCCCGGCGCAAACGTCGTAACTTCAGCAAGCAAGCATCGGAAATCCTGAACGCCTACTTTTACTCGCACTTGAGCAATCCGTATCCGAGTGAGGAGGCCAAGGAGGAGCTGGCTCGTCAGTGCGACATCACAGTGTCACAGGTATTTTTACGAAACTCTATGGATCAGTTTTATTTCCATTATTTGCATATATGATAATTATTTTGTAGGTGTCCAATTGGTTTGGTAACAAAAGGATCCGCTACAAGAAGAACATCGGCAAGGCCCAAGAGGAGGCGAACCTCTACGCCGCCAAGAAGGCGGCTGCTGCAATCGCCAACAACTGCGCGGCTGGCTCGTCACCCTATCACGCAGGGTCATCCAGTCAAGGCACGCCAACGCCGATCATGTCGCCCGCACCGTCTGTGGGATCGCAGGACATGCAGACTTACGGGGTGAACCTCAACTACGGTGCCGCTGCTCAGCAGCCGTACGCTGCCGCTGGCATCAACTACGATCCAATGCATCATCAGCGACTCTCGCCCGATTCCCAATAGATACACATTTAGGATACACAAAATTATCAACAAGTAAACAGTATAAATATAGCTGATCTGCTGCATGTGGGACAAGTTAATCAACTTTTAAGATACACATGTATTTTTTTAAATAAAACACTCGATTCACAAAACATTTTCTTACCAAAACTCCAATATTTCGTAATTCCGGACACATTTCATACACTTTTCGTACAATCCCTGGTGAAAATTATTTCTTCAAAGAAATATAAAAAATTGTAAGAAAGTGTAAAAAAATGTAAGAAAAGATTTTAAAAAATGTTGGAAAGTGTGAAAATATGTTAAAAAGTGACTGATTTTCAACCTATGCTTATATTACATATTATTACACATTTTTTGTTTTTTCTTAAATTACATATACGGACAGTACTGGCCTTAGCCAGGTAGCGGGTTGTAAGCCCGATCTCCACTACTGAAAAATCTGAAAATATATTTTCTTTAAATATCCTCGAAGAAATCGGACTGACGGGGATTGAAACTATCACCCATGATATTTTCATACTTATTTATATTTTTTTAAACAATAATGAAAAAATGCAGTTTTCTTTACTTTCAAAATAATTAATACTTTTAGTTTCATAGGAGAATGTTCTATAATATGCTAGTCAAAATAAAATCAGTAATAAACGTAATAAAAAGTAACAAAATGTAATAAAAAGTAACAAAATGTAATAAAAAGTAACAAAATGTAATAAAAAGTAACAAAATGTAATAAAAAGTAATAAAGCGTAGATAACGAAACATTCTGCTGGATTTTGAAGAACTTTACTTTTTATTACGTTTTGCCACATATTTTTACATTTTCTTTTATGTTTTGTTACGTTTCAATACGGTTTCTTACTGTTTATTACTTTTATTACGTTTAATTTTTTCGCTAGGGCTGTTAACAAAGTTATAGACAATCGAGTGAATATTTACATTAGACAGCGTTCAAAATTAAAACACATTTTTCTTGAAACTTATTCTTCTAAATCAAAAATGTTTCTTGCGCAACAAATTTAAATGGATCTTTTTAAAACATGCAGAAAATACCGCTTAAATATATTTAAAAACCTAGAATTTTATTTTAAAAGAGATCTCTGCCTTTGAACTTAAAATTTTATCTTTTAATACTTATATTTTGAAATTTTGGGGTATGTTCATACATCCAAAACGTAAGTTGTATACGATTTTTCAAGTCATTTTAAGCTTTGTATCAGGATTCACGAGCAAAATTCAATAATTTTTAAAGCAAAACCCATTCAAAAGCTCTATGTGCAAAAGAAAAAGTATTCGTGTTCTGAAAAAAAATGTGCTTACTTTTTATGTTATATTTAAGATACTTGTGCATAAATAACATGAAATTTCATGTATTTTGATAATATATTATAGATAATTGATTTTTAATTCAAGATTTTTCTACTTTATAGTTAGCTATATTTTTATAGTTAAAAAATTTGTTTTTCTCGGTGAATTGGAAGACAAATAAGTATATGTAATAGTACATTATGTAACAAGGGCAAAATTGATGGCTCCTCTCTATGCGTTTCGTCCCCACTGCCCCTGTAGGCGCTGTGGTAGTTTTCTTTGCCAATAATCCTCACTTATGCATTTTCATAGAGAAATAATTTTGCCAATTATATTTGACTTCAGACAATTTGTCTTCTTGAAGAATGACTCTTCAAAGAATAAATCCTTTCATGGAAAATTAATTTTCGTTGTTCTAATGAAAAATTACAAACAAAATAACTTTTGGTGTTCATAATGTATGACCTTACCCTAAGTGATTTTTACTTGGGTAAATTAATATACCTAGTGTTAAAATATTCCTCATTATCAAATAGTCTTTTTACCGAGTGTGATTTTGCAGTACGAGTCGTAGGCGAGCTAGCACAAGTCGAAGGCGAGTGCGTACAGCGAGCCGGAAACTTCAGAAATTTTCAACTATCAGATTTCCGATAATAGTTGAACTATATTACTACCAAAAATGTAGACACAATATTTTTGTAACGCATGTATTGATTTTCATAAACCAAGTTTATGCCAGTTGTATTCTCATTTCTATTGGCGGAACGAGCGGACTTACAGTGAAACGAGCAGCGGACGTAAAGTACTCACTTTACGCTGTAGGTCGGCCTAGGTTGTATTCTGTTTATGTATGGTCGTTTCGAAATGTGTCCCCTAGTTTTGATGTCTTGTTCGTCCGAAGGACTTTATTCAAAGAAAGTTGTATTAAAATATTCACAAATTAAAATGCAACCTATTCCTTCTTGTAACTCTTATATACATTTTGTAAAAATAGTTTACAGATACTTATTTATTAGTATTGCTTTCTGCAAATAATTAATTAATGTTGCACTTCTACTACCGTACCTTTATGGGTATACCTATATAGGCTGTTTTTAACCTTATTAAGGATCAGCCATATTTTAGACATGTCGGATACTTTGTTTTAGACCATAACAAGACGATTAAAGCAAAAATTGAAAATAGTTCCACGATCGTTCCAAACTTCACCTACATGAATATTTAATATATGTAAATTTGTTAGGTATTAGGTTATTGGCTAAATATTTGCTTATCAATTTGGTTCATCATCTTGTGAGATATTAGAGATACTTCAATTTAAAAAATACTTTTTAATGCAGTAGGTGTAATAAAATGCCTTGAAAATTTAAGTGAATATTTGTCAGGTGTTAGGTTATTGAATAAATATTTACTGGCCAATTTGGTTCATAATCTTCTAGATATTAGGGATAATTTAATTTAAAAAATACTTTTTGATGCAGTAGGGGTAAAAAGAACATTTTTCACGCATGGAATTTCACACTCCAACTTTGACGTCTCTTGTGGTTTGTGATTGCCACTCGGAGAGCAACACACAACTACCAAGTTACAAACATTATTTCTTTTTTATGTTTACGTAAAATTGCATTTTACGGCCTCAAAACAGACAATTAGATTCAAGGGTTGAGTTTTTGTAATAAGGCTTGCAAAATCGGACTGAACATTAGCTATAATGCAAAATTTTGGATGTATCATGCGGATGATAATACAACCCTGGTAGAAACGTTGACTAACTATTCGCCATATAATGCCTAATTTTATGGTGTGTGGTCAATTTATGGCCAATATTATGGTCAATAACCCAACTTATGGCCGACGGTTTATGGCCAAAAGGTGGTGTAATTTATAGAATTATTTATAAATAAAATTCAATGATCCTAAAATAATTCAATACGAATTAGATATTTAAAAGAGAACAAATAATTAAAAAATTATACTAGTATGTTGCACACCGAGCCTACATGCTGAAAATATTCAAACTTAATCTACAAATATTTTTTCTTATATTTCTTTTAAGATATGTACGGTAAATTTTAGTTTAATTTAATCATCTGCATTAATAAATATATATTAATTAACAAATAAATACATAAATTGGAACAAATACTGCTTATTTATTTGCGTTGAATTTGTCGAACTGCTCTAGCTCAACGACTTAAGTAAAAATTTATTTAGTGGTTAAGTAACATTTACTTGATTCTATTCGGCACATTTTACTCAACAATCCTGCTCAATTTTTAAGCAAAATCTGCTAAACTGCTCACAACGCAAAACTAAGTTTTTCTTTATATGTTTCAAACAGATAAGGGTCTGCTCTCTCCCTAGACTCCAAGCTGTCAACACACCGTGAATGTATGCATGTCTGCATGTGTGTTGGGACACATAAGATGAATACAAACTTATTTCTCTTGTATCTGTATATTTCTGGTGTACCTATACATATATTATATATATATATATATATATATATATATATATATATATATATACTAATCAATGTTATTCTTGCGTCTTATGTTCTTATATGCTTTTAGCGAACAAACAACCTATAAGCGCCCGACGCCGTTCGCGTGCGCATGGACTTATACTAGACTATACTGAGCATCATGGGCATATATTTTGCGTATAGAATCAGAGTTAAAATTTGTAGAATGTATGAATACTGCAACTTCGCTTATATATCTCATCGCATCAGTAAGCTAAATTTTATATTGTAAATTCGTTTAAACCAAAACACATTGTGCGAATTTAAACTTTTATACATGTATTTGAGGTTATAGTACATTTATCTTTACTCATATTATGGTCAACTTATGGTGTAAATGTTGGCTACAAATTGACCACGGAAGTTGGTCAATAGATAGCGAACAGGCCATAAATGATGGTCAATTTTCTACCAGGGTAAAACTGACGGACTATAAGCTTTGATATTTTTATTTAAAAAAAGAGTTTTCTTTAATAAATATTACTATAAAAATATTAAATTCATGCATTCATTATATGTTCATATATGGGCATACATTGGTGATTGTCAAGAAAACGGTAGTTTTTCACCTAATTGTTGGACCAAACTAAAAATCTCTTTTTTAGAGTTAATGTGGGGTTTAAGTTGTTATTTATGGTAAAATGAGATAAACTTTTCTGGAAAACAGCTGCAGGTGAAAAAAAAGTTTTTACGTGTATTTCTTATGGAGATTTTACCAGATCAGCTACGGTAATTACGACCACGGTAATTACTGTTTGCTATCAAAATGCATGTAGTTTTATTTTAGTGTAACAAAAATATTTTTCCGCATAGTATGTATATATTTACACGTATTATACCGCATACAAATTTTTCTTCATATGTAACTTACCAATAATTTTGATGAATACGGTAATTACGTATCTTTTTTTTTATTTAAGCTTTCAAATCTTATAAAAGATTTATTCGCTATACAGTATTATTTTACATAGTAAACTTACAAATATAATAAGCTAAACACACGCAGGTACATTAGGTTTGACAAGAATAATCAACATTTTCATCGGTAGTTGCAATTTTAATTTCAACAGTTGTTGTAAACGTTTGCTTCGTTGTTTATCAAAAATTGGGCATTGCCATACTATGTGCTCTAGGTCTTGGTCACTGTTGTGACATATACATTTAGGATCTTTGACAATTCCAACTCTAGCAAGGGAGGCAGCTAAATTATAGTGATCCGATCTACATCTATTAACTGTAACTATTAGTTAGCGAGAAATTTTTTTGTTATAAAACCAAGGCCTAGCATTATCAATATAATAATTTAGAAAGAACGCTTTACCTTTGGTAAGACCCATTTCTATTACAGTTTCTTTGGTATTTATAATCATATTTTTCTTGAAATGTTCTTTGAGACATGTGAAAGGAATTTTTAGTTCATCTTGATTATCGGAAATATTTTTTGCTATCTTGACAATTTTGTCAGCTTGTTCATTTCCAATCATTCCGCAGTGACCTGGAATCCAATAAAATTTAATACTAGCACTATCGCTTTTTTTACATAGAAAATCTAAATATTTTTTTTTAATTTCATATATGTAGGATTAACCCTAATATCAAGTTTGGAACTTTGAAGGCGTTCTAAGACGCTGAGGAAATCAGAAAAGATCAGAATATTATTGTTTGTTTATTCAAGCGCGATATCTAGAGCATCATTAATCGCAATGTATTTGGCAGTAAATATGGATGCAACGTAAATTTCACTGAACTGTGATATTCAGTGACTGACAAACACATGCTGAGCCTACTAATTTTGCGCTTCCATTTTTGCTACCATCTGTATATATTTCTATACTATTTCTTTTATCTATAAGTTCCGCTAGCTTAGCATTTGAATTATTTACTTGTTTTATTTTTTTTCCTTCTGATTTATCAAGTGGAATAGACGTAGTGATCAGTTCATATTCATAGTTGTACATATTATATGCATTTGCTTTAAATAGGGGAAGATTCGAGTTTTTGAGATCACTGGTACAAATTTCAAAGAGTCTTTTTCGTTTGCTTTTACATTTTTTAAAAACCTAGAAAAATAATTATTTAAGTTTTTACATATAAGAAGGCTGTCATTGCTCAATATTTTAGTTAGATATGAATTGCATAAAAATTTTGTTCTCTCCTTTATACGAGGTAGTTTTGACTTAGCTAACATTATACTTATAGGAGTAGTTTTGCGATATCCAAATGCTAATCGAATTGCGGTATATTGTATTTGTTCAAGTTTTTGTGCCATATCTTTACGGCTAGGATAATAAACAAAGTATCCATATTCTATAATTGCGCGTACAAAACTTTTATAGAATGTGATCGGGGTACTTGGATCAGCTCCCCACCAAATTCCGCAAAGATATTTAACAATGTTTAGAGCTCTTTGACATCTATTTTGTGTGTTATTGATTTGAGGTATGAAGGTTAATTTGTGATCAAATATAATACCTAAAAAACGTACTGTTTCGCTAGACTTAATGATGTAATTATTGTTTACTTTAAATTCTGTTTCTCCTGGACCTACATTACTATTATTAAAATTAATAAAAACTGTTTTGTGGGGGGCGAGATCGAGTCCTAGTTCTACTAATTCTTTTTTAAGAGCTTTTATTACTTTTTGCAAAGAGTTTTTGTTTTTTGAGTAGAGCGCAATGCCATCTGCAAATTGAGATACGGACACTGTTTTTGGAATATTTCTTAGTATTGTAGCTACATATAAAATATATAGTAGTGGACTTAGTACTCCACCTTGAGGCACTCCTTTGTATGAATGCCTACTCTCTTCTGAAAGGCTTGTGTGTAGATACCTTTCGTAAGTTAAGAACTTAATAAATTTAATCAATTTATATGGACAACCTATTTTCGCTAACTTTTTTAATAATAAATCACTAATCACATTATCAAATGCTCCGCAAATATCAAGAAATACTGCATACAATTCTTTTTTTTGTCTCAAGGTTTGCTGAATATTTATAGTTAAATTCATTAAATTGTCGAAACAAGACTGCCCTTTACGAAACCCGATTTGATTTTTAGGTAAAATGTTTTAAGTTTCAATCCACCACTGTAATTTGTTTTTTATGATTGTTTCAAATAATTTACACACAGCTGACGCTAAAGCTATTGGTCGATAATTTACTCCATCAGACTTATCTGCAAAATGTACATATTTATTCTTCTAGTTTTCTGGATATATTCCATTACGATACATCTCATTAAATATATCGAGCAAAATTAATTTGGATTTGAGCGGTAGCCTTTTTAAGATATTGTAGTCTATCACGTTGAGACCAGATGATAAATTAGGATTGCGTGAGTCTAGAGCTAAATTAAATTCCGCAAAAGTAAACTCTGATTCTAAAAATTCATTTTTTTTTCACATTTCGGAATCCACTCAGGATCACGAGGTACCCAAGGAGGACTAATTTTATCCAAAGCTGCTTCTTTATTTTCTGTTTGTAAATTTTCAGATAAATGTGATGGAGTAATTTTAACCCACTTATTTTTTAATATTTTCGAAGTATTCCACACGTACTTAGCGTATGTATGAAAATTTAAAGTTTGTACAAATTCCTTGAACTTCTCTTTTCTTTTTGTTTTGAGAGTCTTACGTGCTATTGTTCTTAATTTTTTTAAATCTTTGTAATCATTGAGATATTTTGATTTTTCCCATTTCTTAAACGCGGCATTTCTAAGTTGTTTTATTTCGTGGCACAAAATTCCGTCTCCAGTTGTATATAATCTATCTTTTCGAAAAGTAACATATCCAGGGTATTGAAATTTAGTTACTGACGCAGTTAACGATGTCTCGACGCAGGAAAAAATGTCGACGCCTTACAAAATCTGTTGGAGTTCTTCTGTACGTTGTATTATACTTCGGGCATTCCAATAAACAATTTTAAGTTTTGAATTTGTATTTGAAGCCATTTTGATCTTGATTGTCTTTAACAGGTATACTAAGATTTTATACTGGAGTATTTTTTTCCGATTCAGCATCAGTAAAAGTTTGATCAGTATCGTTGTCATTTTCAGAAGTTTCGATAATCATATCATTATTTGTGTTGATAGATTTATTTAATTTATTTTTTAATCTTGTTAGTTTTGATTTTACTCTGCGTTCGGTGACTAGTGGATAGACTTTGTCAATTATAGTGCTTACTTCTGAGGCATCATTTGAAGTTTTGAATGCTTCCTTATAACCATCAGAGTCACTGAAACTTACTTTAAGAAATTCCAGGAATTGCGGAGCGTGAGAGAGAGTTTATCAGTAGAATCTTGAAATATTCTTGGCTCGATATTGAGCAGCTGTTCAATAAGTATGAAATCATTGCTTACTTGATTAACATCAATAACTTTTCGTCGTTTTCTTGTTTTGGTTGGTTTGGGAGGAGAAGTATCATTTCTTTCGTTTATAAGGTTGGTGTCAAGAGTCTTATTTTTTCTGTTTTCAGTAGGTGTAGTAAAATTTTCAGAGTTTTCAAGCACTGTTTGATTGGACGTATCACTGTTGGTTATTGAGAGCGGTCTTTTTAGTTGAGCGTTATTTTCAAAATTTATTACGACATCTGAAGTATTTGTATGTTGTGTAATACTTGTGGAAATTTTAGACGAGCTTGCTTGTATGAAATTTTCCAGGCTAGCGTTTGCGTTGGGGCATGCCTTGGATATGTGTCCAGATTGTTTACAAATGATTTTAAGGCTTCAATAATTAATTCATTAGAGATGATCGGTTGTATGTTCGATATTACGACTCTTTTGTTGTTATTAATAAGAGGTTTGATTGGCAATGCAAATTCTTTTATGTGCACTATTTTATTTTTGAGGAGATTAACTCAATTTTGGTCTATTAAATATGCACATACTCTGCTGCCCGAGATTTTGGAAATATACCTTACATTTTTCAAGTCCGTTAGTTTTTCGAATCCATCTAAGTAATCGTCTATCGTTAAGCATTCTATTGAGTCGATAATAATTGCATTTTCTCGTTTAGATGCAGTTCTTTGGGAAATAACTTTGGAGTAAGATACTGGAGTTGAAACTGTGTGTGAATTTTCTTGTTGGTTATTGCTTGTTGATGTTGAACTTAGATTTTTATTATCATGTTGATTGATTAATGAAAGATCTCCCACTCCTGAGGCCATTTCACTTGAAAGCTGCACCATTGCGGTAGAGCCGCAACGGCACAACAACTTTATTTTTTAACGGTCACTAGCCACTCGTAAACTTTTAACAAATAATTGTAAATGTACAACACTTTTCACTGAAATCGATATTATTGAGGAGCGGCACGTAAACACGTCTGCTCGCGACAAGAGCTAGACGAAGAGTCCTACGTATCTTTTTAGTTTTGGAATTTTAAAACAAAAAAAGTTAAAACTAACTATAAAAACGGCAAATAAAAACCGGGTCGCTCGCTTACGTAGTTGTTTGAAATTCGAACTAAATAACCTTATAGGTTAAATGACGCTACTAAGCTGGTGTACTCATTACAATACGATAAATTGAGCTGGGATTTTAAAACTCAAAAAGTTGGCGACAACATTCGTAACACTCCTGTACCAGATATATTTTTAAAAAAATTCTGAAAAACTTGGAACCTATTGTACGTATGATGTACTTTAAAAGTCTCATAGGTTAGATATAATTAAATTCTAAAGTTATTGTCTAATAAATTCAGAATTACGCGAATTATTCGATGGCGACAGGCCACGGTAATTACTTTTAGGCATATATATCACTTGTGTGTTAAAAATGTAGCATAGTTGTCTTAGTTTTGTGTTTAGGATGTTCAAATGCATTGTTTTTAAGAAGTTCAAAAGTTTACCAGATCGTACTAATATTTCCGTTCTACTTTATATATAATTATATATAGTTATATATAAGTCATTTTACTCGGGTTTAATATAGTGGCTCAAGATACTGCACCGGCCCAAGCAACGCAAGTTTATGGTAAGCATTAGTTCGGTATTTCGCATCACCTTAACAGTAAAAGATTAAGATGTTTGAATGTCTTATTTCAAAATAAGATTTGTGCGAACACGTTTTCTTAGAATATAATATTTATATCGACTTAACAGTCCAATAGGTACGCTAATTTAATTATAATTTATCATTAAATTGGAAAAGTACATTGATGTGCTGGATTAAAATTACTTGAACCATTTCTATAAGTACGTCAGAAGCGGATAGTCTGGCGCCCAGATTATGCATGCTTACCTTACTATAATAGCAAGCTAATCTTCGGAGATTAGTAATCTGTTTCATGGAATACTTTAAATCTGACAATGTGAATGTTAATTCTTTGATTGTACTTTAATGCCTTTTAGACTAGTTTCTTTATTTTGACAATATATAAATTGACACGTCAAGAGGTATATAAACGATCATTCACTTTGGCACGTTCAGTATGTGCTGAAGGTTTAGAACATCTACATCTACTGCTTACACGGAGAGAAAAACTCCGCCGTATTAGCGTTGTTGTGGTAAGTCAAATCAGCGGTAGGATCGCACCGCCAGCGCTGCTGTAGAACAAAGCAGTTTTAGCTTGACTCGCTCCCCAAACACGAGTAGCCGAAAACACAGATATTTGAGGTTCGCTTTTCGAATATTCGGATTCCGTACCTATTAACTTATATTTTGCAAAGATTAATGGTTAATATGTCTGAAAAATGTATTTCCAACGTAAATTATTGATTTTCATCATTCAGATATAAGGTGAATCAAAAGTTGGTCAGTTTAATACTATATTTATTAGAGACTCAACGAATTTGTCATTTTTCAACTGTTTTCATCAAATTAAAAGCAGCTAGGTACTGACTACTACTAGTGGACACTTGTTGCATCATCTATCTAAAGGTAATTGTAATATTCTTTATATTTATTTTTTTTTTCATTAGTTTTTGATTGAAATAATGAAATAGTTCTGTAATATAATTTTAAGATATTAACAAAAAATTATTGTCCCAGTAAAATACAAACTTTGAATTTCTTATATCCTTACACAGATATTTGAAAGTTGACGACTGCAGTCAATAAATGGATGCGACTCACATCATGTTGCAAGCTGCTGGACCCTGGGTCAGTCTCTTGCACGGTCAGAACAATGAAAATCCAAATACATCAGCTTACGAAATGATAAGGCCTGCTCAGATAATGGTTAGAAATTTATCGTCAAACTAAAGGGAGCGTAAGAATGGAAATACTTGTATTACATTTGTACTTAATAAAAATCTTTTAATTGAAATAAAGCAGGTTGGTGGCTCAGAGATGTCATCGGATTCGCGAGTCAGAAGCATAAACGAGCTGCTCCAGCAGATCCTGAGCATCCAGACGCAGGACATAAGCGAGGCGCAGGAGCGCAAGTACACGCTCAGAAGCCATCGCCTAATGCCCGTCCTATACGATGTGCTCTGCGAGGTCAAGGAGGGCACGACCCGCTTCATCCCGCGCAACCAGCCGGAGGTCGAGCATCAGGACCAGCAGTCCGAGCGCGACGCCCAGCTGATGAGGCTGGACAATATGCTGATAGCGGAGGGTGTCGCCGAGGCCCAGAAGCCAGCTGGCAGTACTTGCAACCCGGCAACCGCGGCGCGTCGCGACGGTCTTAGCACAGGTTAGCAATTTTATTATTCACTTTAACTATTGGAGCTCTACCTTTCTATTCACCAAGAAAACTTTTTTTACGCTTTTTTATTTGAAAAATCACATCTTTAGTACATTTCGACATGGGTGCGGAAGGTGAACTCGCTTCGCTCGTGCGAAAAACGTCACATGAGCTAAAAATCTTCTTACGCACCAGTTTTAAATCGTACTTTATAATCTGAATTTTTCAAATTAAATTTGCTCTATAAGTGCAGTTAATATCCTAAAGTACTTTATATTTGGAAATTTCGAAATATACCAGGTGTCCCAATTATTTACATAACGTGTTCAAACTTTTAGGATATATTTATTCATATATTGAGAACAAAAATTTGCTTAAATTTTCTTAGCTCATTAAGTTTATACAAAGTACGCTTTATGAATATGCTCGAAGACATGGATTTTTAGATAATTTAAGAGCCTTTTTAGTTAAATAAATGTTTTATTTTTTACAAAAATAATATTGAATATAAAATTAAAAATCAAGAAAGTATATGTAGCTATTGCTGTAAAAAATAAACAAAAATTTTTTTGAACAATTACACTTAAGGGGACAGGCCTGGGTTAAACCCAAAATCAATTTCTTTTTACGATTCCAGAAAAATTTGTATGTATAAAAGCAATCATTCTGAAAAATCTTTGATTATAAATACAAAGGAAAAAATTGTATTAATAATTTGTTAAAAATTAGTTGGTTCTCTGAAAAATATTATAAGATAAATTTTAACGGAAAAGTGCTCCATTTAATTTTTATTACACGTCAAAAGGAGTCAAATATCAGTCGAAAAAAAAGTTTCGTTCATCATGACTTCTAAAATCGTTCACGCCGTAAAGTTTCTTCAATAATTGAGGGGATAATTGGAATACCGATATAAGTTGAGTTATACCATTTTTCTGGAGATTACATAAATTAAATCCGCAGATAAATATACACGTTATACTTTAATTTTATTATAAAAGGATATTATTTACATGTAAACATAAATAGGATATTTGGAAAACAGTATAACTCAAGAAAAGAAAAAGTAAGATTTTCAAATAATCACTCAAAAAGGGCAACGTTTTCTATCTAAGAAGCATTGTTTATGTATCATCGATTACTAAACTTCTTGCAATGATTGCGTTAGGTGTTTTAACAGCAGATTAAGTTAAACAGTTAGTGTTGTTAATAAAATATGTTAATGTTGGAGCGTATATATGGTATAAACATATATTTAAGGAATTATTTCATTTCCAGTAAAACGTTTGTCCAAAACTTAAAAAACTAAAAATACTGAGAATATCGAATTAGTAGCCGATGTAAGTACTACAAAATCTAACGCTGAACAGAGTTTTAACAAAGAAACTAAACGAAAAAATGTTCGAAAGAATACAAAAAATATTCAAGCTGGAGTTACTGAAAATTCAATAAAAACTTCCACTGAACGAAGTATACTAAAAGGAAAAAGGCAAACAAATGTTTGAAAAAATCTAAAAGTATTGAGTATCTGAAAATGGTAAATCTACTAAAAAATGAAGTACTAAACAATTACACAATAAATTTGAAAATGTAAAATTAACAGAAAAAAAATTTTAAAGTCACTGAGAATTTGTCATTATAATATAAAGTTAATACTTTTTGTTATTTCAGATTTCGTATGAATTAAATCACTAAAACAACATAAACCAGGCTTGATATATGGAAGAACGGTATAAGTTGAAAAATTTATTTTTATTTCTCTGCTCATATATTTAGTTTTAGTATTTTTCTTTTACGAAATGAATGTAAAATTAGGTCTGAAAGACTTTGTCAAACTACAAAAATGTAAATTCACTTTAACTAAGATTCCCAACTTTTTCTCATTTTTCTCAAAACGATATATTTCGAGTTGTACCGTTATTCTCGGTTATTCCATCCATCCCCTCAATTATGGTATTGGCAATAGTGATTTATTGTGACAAGGATCAAGGTTTTGATGTTTTACAAATGTAAAATTAAACATACTATTAAGTATTTATAGTTAAAGATTACTCAGATTGCTATTACTTAAGACCGAGGTTAGCGTCTTAAGTGGCTGACACGTGGGGTATTTTGAAAGTGATACTGATTTTATCTCTTTGAAAAAGACCTTTTATTCATAACTTTTAAGGGGCAATTTATAAAATAAACTTGAAAATTGATGAAAACCCTATTTTTGTACGTTGAATACTTTTAATAAGAAGCCCTAGATTGTTCAAAGGAAGGTATAGTTCCAGCTTAACCAAACGTTTAGAGTATTTTGATCGAAGTGGAATATGTGAATGAAGCAGGAAACGGAACAGAGCACTACATCTATCGTCAAAAGCTTGGCACTATCCGGCAATGGTACCAGCAGGAGCTGGATAAGTACGAGAGCCACAGCAACATGTTCAAGGACAACGTGGTGACCTTGCTGACCGAGCAGAGCGCTGCCAGACCTATCGCCAACACGGAGGTGGAAAAGATCGTCCAGACAATCCAGCGCAATTTCATCAACATTCAGATCCAGCTGAAGCAGCAGACCTGCGAGACGCTGATGAATCTCAGGAGGAGATTCCTCGACGCGAGGCGCAAGCGTCGTAACTTCAGCAAACAGGCCTCGGACATCTTGAACAGCTACTTCTACTCGCATCTGCACAATCCGTATCCGAGCGAGGAGGCCAAGGAGGAGCTGGCTCGCGAGTGCCGCATCTCCTTTTCGCAGGTGCCTAAATCTTTTAATCAAATCAAATATTGTTTTTTTAACAATAATTTCATTCTTTATGAAAATTGTTTGCTCCGCAGGTGTCCAACTGGTTTGGCAACAAGAGGATCCGTTATAAGAAGAACGCCGGCAAAGCTCAGGAGGAGGCGAACCTCTACGCGGCTAAGAAGCTATCGGTGCCGCTCTACGATACTTCGCCCTCGGTATTGTCGGCTTGCGACGGGCACGCGAATCTTGCCCATTACTTCGAACAGTCGTATGCCGCTGTACCGAGGGTGAGCTACGATTCCTTGCACACTCGCTTATCGCCTCACATCCAATGAAACCTTCTGTTTTATTAATCTTATCCTATACATATCACTATTTCCGGGTAATACATACGTAAGTTTGAATATATCATACTCATGTAAGATATAATACAAAGTTATAGGGAAAATGTTCTTTAAAATTTCGTTAACGAAAAAGCGTAAGGACTTGAAAAAGCTAACAAAAAAAACAGTGTCTCGTGCTAGGCACACAATTTCTTAATCATCAAAATTCCACTATATTTCTGAGATTCATCTATGATTACTGCGGTTATACTTATTATAATTGAATTGAACTGTTGCATATTATTAGATATTAGTAAAAGCTACCTAAACAAATTTTATGTTGACTTTTAATATGCAAAGATGAAAATAACTGAAACGAATGGAAAACGACGCATAGTGCGATCTTGAAATTTGAGACTTCAATAGACTGTAATTCGTCACTATGATGAAGTAGATAAATTTTCCACAGTTTAATTAATTACGTATTTAACTTCAAACAAGCCTTTACTCAATGGTGTGCTGCTTTGAATCATGGAGCAATACATATTTTACGATTTTGTAACTGCCTTGTCACTTTAGAGCCTTAAAATTATTAAAATTAATATTTTTTATTATTCATTAATCTAAAGTAGCACAGTATTGAATAAGAGCTTAAATTATGGTTTCAGCGTCAAGAATGAGCTACAATTTTCTTTGTAATGATTGAAAACGCGCTGCATTTGCTAAATAGATAAAAAAAGATGTAATTAAAATCAGCAAATGAGACTAAATTTGATGTTTTTAAAATGTATGGCTATAGTATTAATGTTATAGTGCGTTTCATACACATACGAATTATACACTTAATTATTCTACACAATTTAGCAAATTATATATAGATATACTTGACCAATGCTATATTGTGCACAATAATTACGTGTATAATTCTTATGTGTAAGAAACGCACTATGCCGTATTAATTGTCTAATTAAGCCAAACTCGGAGGATACATTCTTTGAAGTTAAAATTTCGAAAGACAACAAAATTAATAGTTCCTGAGATTTGCCCATATAAGGAGTATGTACTAAAAAAAAATTTTTATCTATTGCAATTTTTAGTAATACACACAAAACTTAATTTTTAACATTAAAACAATATGTCGCTTTTTCCATTTTATATTCACATGACTTTTTCTATTATGATTTTTTATTTATGAAACTTTCTTATCATAATCTTTAGTGTATTACATGATTAGAGACATATAACATACATAAAGTTCAAAAATATTATACTTACTTTGGAAAATAATGGTGATTTAAAAAGATTTTGTGAAAACCGATAATTGATTTGTATAGTCGCAAAAGATGCTCTATACAATTTCTTTCTATAATTTTATATCTATACTTACTAAAATCTTCATTATGAGGCAAGTTTATTGCTAGTTTTATATTTCATAGAACAAATTAAAGATTATTATGTGGAAGTTTTTATATATAGTCATAATAGAAAAAGTTATGTCAAGTTGATGTAGAAAAAACGAAATATTTCTTTAATGTTTATAAAAACTCCGTACTTTATGTATTACTATAAAACTAAATTGGCTTGTAAATTGAGTTGTGTAATTGTATTCACCTTATACATTAATTATAATAATTTAATTTTGAGCAATGTTCAAAATTGGTTAGTCGATAAATACTTATCCGGCGAAATCGCGCTATGCGCCCTTTTCCGTTCCGGAGCCTCAATACATATTTCTAAAGATTACAATGTATGAATTACATCGGGATATTAATTTAATGCGCTAAAACTTGTATTTAATATATTAAAAATGCATATGCTACGTACTTATATTGTAAAATAATTTCTGTATAATATTATCTTTAATAAATACTACACCAGATTTTAATAAAAAATTAAATTTTGTTTAATTATTTTATTCACGATATACTGTATATAATATTATATTATACAATATTAAGATTATCTAATATTATATCTTATGCCTAGGTGATTCTCTGAGAACACGTCAATATGGTGTAATGTTCGTGGTCGATTTGAAATTTTAATTTTTTTATATAAATCGAACTATCACTGAATTTACTGAAAAGAAAGAGGGCACTATTCATTAAAAAAAGTTACCTTAAAATTATTTCTGTTATAACAACATTTGAAATTGTTTGATACTATACTAGTGGACATGACAACTGAATAACTTTGAAAAACTATGAAAAAATGTGATAAAGTGTGAAAGAATGTGAAAATACACATACTTTTGGAACATCTGTTACAAACAAATATGTATGTATATTTTTTCACACTTTTCGAGTTTTTTCACACTATTTTCAGTTTTTTCACACTTTATCACATTCACTCACTTTTTCTTCGTTGCATTCTCTTACATAAAGGAAAATGCAACTGTGAGAAATTGTGATAATATGTGTGAAACCGTGAAAAACCGTGAAAAACTGTGAAAAACTATGAGACACTGTGGCAAAATTTATGAAATATTCTACAATTATTTTTTAAAATCCTGTTCCAAATGTATATCCAATTTCACAATTTTTCACGAAATTCTTATAGTTTTACACACTTTTTCACACTTTTGTCACAATTTTTCACATTTTTCAATTTCTACTAGGGAAGAACGGCTAAATTTAGCTACGCTCTATAGGCATACAAAAAACCGTTATCAATACATGTTTGACAAAAAATACGGTGTACACCATGGGGGAGAGGCTTTTTTCGCCCTTGTGTGTTTGCAATACGAGTCGAAGGCGAGAAAGCACGAGCCGAAGGCGAGCTCACACGCGGGTGAAAAAAGCCTACTTCTCCCCAATGGTACACAATATACTATTTGATGATGGTTTTATTTAAAATATAATATAATGATTAATGTAACTAATATTCTAACAATTTATTCACACACTAACATGTGAAGAGTTTAAGTGTAAGCAATAAGTAAATATTATATGGAGTGACGCGCGGAGTTAGTTATTTTAGTCGACCTAACTATCGAGGATGTATCGAATGCAGCCCCTTTATTCAGCTATATGCGTCGTACCTTTCCGTCGTCAAACGTGCGATCGGTAATGCTCGGTAGCCGGAGCGGAATACGATTTTATTACACAGCTGGGCGTCGGTCCTTCGGCGCTGTCGCTGAGTGCAAAGAGAGCCGAGCGTAAATGTGGCCGGATTATGACCTGACCTGCGATCGTCCGTTCTACAGCCACGCGATACGAGGGGCGTGAATGCTGCATCGCTATTTTTACGATAAACAAAGAAAGTTTTAATCCCCTAATATTCTCATTCTCACGTATTGAAAAAAGATATAGTCCTCTCCGCAGATTAAATCATAAAATACTCGATGCGTCTAGCCGATTTTTCTCCACCCATGCAGAGAGTGAGCAGTTGCTATTTTTCAAGGAAGCTAAATGTTAATGTATGTGTTATTTTAAATAGTCCGCTCATACCACCCGCCTTGAAAGAGTATCTTTCAATGCAGTTAAAACGAGAAGTACATCATTCAAAATATAGCATATTGATAAAATATAATACTAAAATATAAATATGATGAGAGTAAGTAGAATTAGTACATCAGTCAAGTCTAAGATTATTATAGACAAAATATTTCCTCTACAGTTAAAAATTTTGTTTGAATGATGAAAAATGGGTTGACGTATTAAAATAACAGCTTTATACAAAGACTATATAGTCCGGGTACTGGGTATTTTCCCGTGTGCACCAAAAGGGGAGTGGATATAAAGTATATATTCTTATGCATTTTTTTCCGTAAAATCCGAATAAATTGGTCAGAATACGCCAAAAGTGACACATTTTGTTTAAAATGTAATTGTTTAAACATATAAGAAAAATATATTTTTTGGATCGAAAGTATATTTTTTCAAAAATATACGTATTTTAAGAAAAAAAAAAGCTAGTATGGTTCATTTACCAAAAGTGTAATCTAACAGGCTATGATTTTTTGAAGTTTTATTTTTATCATTTTTAATCAATTGTGAGCATTTTTTTCATGAAAACTTAAGGTACTACGTTAAATGTTTTGCGCTTTCTTGCTCCAAATAAGTCAGAAAATCAGAGAAAATATTTATTACCTTAGATGGGTTTGAATTGAAAAAAATTAAAATGGTTTGAATTTTATGAACCCGCAAGATGGTGCACTTTTCGGTCCTACGCGGACACGCGAGTGGACACCTCTGAGGCGCTAGATTTAGATAAAGGGCCTTAGCAAGGATTTTATCAGAACTTAAGTATTAAAATTGTTTGGGATAATTTGTTTATGAATAACAAACATTTATTTAATGTTTTTTCGAATTCGATAATAGGTTTATTATTCTTATCTTTATAAAAAGCCGTTCGATAAAAGTGTGGTATCTCAAAGACGCGATGCGCGAAATCGCGAATTAATTTTTAGTTAAGTTACGATTACCCTTTTTATTATGTTTGATACTGATAGACAGATTATTCCAAAGATTGTTCCAAACGATAATATGAATGCTTTTTGAATGATTTAGGTATTCAATTCAGCTGACATAACCTATTAATTCAATGAGCACAATATGAACTCTTTTTTGTCAACGTCTGTTGATCTAATGAATTCATAAAATAAGCCTGAAGACCAAATGAATTCATTATGAATTGCCTTTGCCATCTGGGAGCGCTACTTACAACTGATATGAAACATCAGTAATTAGACAAAAGGGAAGATATTATATTGTAAATTCTTAATGGCTTTCGTAAATGTTGATTTAAATATAAAAATTGTACAATGCTTGATTTTCTTAGAAACATAAAAATGGTTAGACAGTATTTTCTGCGACTATTTATATTTTGACCGGCCTTTTGACGAAGCCATCTTGTATTTTTTGAAAAAAATAATTTTGTTTAACTTATAGTAAAAATAGTTTTCCAATACGTTGACAATGCAAAAATAGCATACTAAACAAAAAAAAATTTTAATTTTCAGTCTCTTTTTTGCTTAAACAATGATAACTTTGTTGCATTTTGTTTACCTCAATTCTGGTTTCACCATCTGAAAGAGCGACTCAAGACTATAAGAAAAGACTTCTCCCGATATTTCATGGGTGTTTTTTCATAACAAAAAATGAATATGAAAATGACGATAAAAGTGCCTGTTTGGTACGTAAAGAGTTAAAGGGTTAAAGGTTTTCTAGATTAACAATCTAACTTGATATATCTCTAACAATGTTTATGTGTTTGATGCTAGCAGATTTTTCAGGCGAGAGATCATTCACGATTCTAAAAAGACCGAATAATATTAGTTAAGTTCTACCCAAACACAAGAGAGATTTAAAACTACGGACAATTTTGTAAGAAAAAATACATAAAAACTTGTAAAAATCAATGATTTAAAAAATTTAAACATGTTTTTTCAAAATAATTATATTATATTCAATCAATTATATCAAGGGGCTCGGTAGCGCCATGCTGGCAAGTATAAGTACTTGGTATGATACGAAGCCTTCGGGGCCGCACCGTGGACCTTATACTTTGATTTCGTGGTCCGTACTCGCGTAAAAAAGTTAAGACCTTAAAGTGATCTTAAAGTGACATGTCTAAAAAAATGGCACTATTTAAGACATATTAAGACATGAAATCTTTACAAAGATTGAAGCACATTTAAGATTGGTTTGATACCAATCATTTTTACCAATTTAAGTACAATTTGAGACGAAATTTTTGAAAAAATTCGTGACGATTTTGAGATAGATTTTAGACAATATAATGTGATTAATTTGAGCAGAATTTGAGATAAAATGGTTCTCATTTTTTCAGACGATTTCAAAACAATTTTTAGAAGTCACTCAAAGTCAGATGATTTTAAGATGCATTTTCGAGAATATTTAAGACGCTTTTATGATGGCCTTAAAGCAAAATCAGTATGTTTTTAAACAGAATTCGGGATAAAAAGGAACAAACATTTATTATATTCTTTCAACGAAAATGCAAAACAAATCATTGATCAACACAGTTTTACAAAGAAGCATATTTTATTTAATTTTCATAGAATATGATTTTTACATATATAATAATATATAAAAATACAGACGAAGATTTTAATCAAATACATCATCTTGAAAATCAAGCCGGTTCAAGTTGAATATCAAGGATTTAACCGCCAAGACGCCGGTAGTGTACGTTGGAGCTCATCAAACACAAAACCCGGGAACCTGGATGATCAGCAATATCTGTTTATATACAAATTAAAAAAAATGTAATAATAAATACAAATAAACTTTTTAGTAAATTGTTTTCAAGATTTTGTGATGTAAAATAGATTATACACAATTCTGTACAAAAGTTTCCTATACTGATTTTTTATTCAATAGTGTACACATTGCGTATATTATTTTTATTGTAAAGCTTATTGTGCAACGTTTTCAAGTGTACAATATTTAATTACAAATAGATACAGCACATTTTGTTTAGAATATTTTAGTGCAGAAAAAAGTACAAAAAATTTGTAGAATCTATTAGGTGTCGAAATTTAGAGATTTATAAGTTAATATTTTAATTTTTTGTGTATTAATTTAATGAAAGAACTTTTTTTTAAAAAAGAGAGTATTCTAGTCTTTGTAAGGAGTGCTGAATTATACTTTAAATAGTGCGAATCATTTTAATAATAAGCTCGTTTTCATAACATACCAATTTAATGAAGCTGTAGATTGTCCTAATCATCGATAGGCACATTTCATTTACAGCTTCTTAGTTGTCGTTTCCGTTATATCCATAATTTTCTGCACCTTACGCTGCCGAAAATTCTTGAACAGAAGCTAGCAATGCTGAAGCAACTGTGATATTCTACGTACAATTCCAGTTTTAGGTTAACCTGGAACAAAAAATAAAAATCCTTAAAGAAATACATTGATATAAATGAGAATTAAATTGTGTACATAAACTAGGTATGTCTTAATTTTTTAAAGTGAATAAATGATTTTGTTTATGCAATCGAAAGTTAGGTTATTTATTGAGGGAGTATCCCTATATAGATGGGCAAAAATAAACTGAAACTTTGCGAATTTTTTTTGAAAAAACTATACAAAATTTTTATTTGAAAATTTTTTGGTTTATTATTCAAACATTAAATATGCATTTCTTATTTTTTTTATTACATTATTTTGTTTATGCTAGTGATAAAAAAATGATGAACCATGAACTTTTTTTTTCTTCCTACAATTTTGTGTGCAGACTTGTCGTCGTCGTATCTCTCTGAAACATAAAAAAAAAAGTTTTTTGTTATTATTAGGTCTAAATCTCGTCGACTAACCTAAATTAAAAGTATAAAAAAATTCCATAGCAAAATGGTGGACTTTTGAAAAAAAAACTGTAATTTTTTTTTATTTTTATTGCAAAATTGTGGTTAAATACATTTTTATTTCAAAAATAAGTAGGTTCATTGACTAGATTATGAAATTACCTTCAAAATTGAGTTTTTTTTTTGTGATAAGTTGAAAACTCGCCGAGAAACTGTGCACACAAAATTGTAGGAAGAAAAAAAAAGTTCATGGTTCATCATTTTTTTATCACTAGCATAAACAAAATAATGTAATAAAAAAAATAAGAAATGCATATTTAATGTTTGAATAATAAACCAAAAAATTTTCAAATAAAAATCTTGTATAGATTTTAAAAAAAAATTCGTAAAGTTTCAGTTTATTTTTGCCCATCTATATAGGGATACCCCCTTAACGACTCAATGGTCACGTTTTTAAATTAATATTTAATTCGATCTTTTAATAAGTTTTCCAGTATAACACGAAATGTAATAAATCGACTTTTTTACTTATCTAGTAAGATATTCCATTTATGAAATAATGTAGTCGTAATTTGTCCAAGTTTTGTTGAAACTTATAATCGTCACAATGCCGAGACGCATCAACGTGAAGAGAAAACGATTAGAATATAGTCTAGTTTGATTGTTCTTTTACAATAAGAATTTTTTTGAAATTGTCTGAAAATTGAGAACAATTTTATCTCAAATTCTGCTCAAATTAATCACATCGTATTGTCTAAAATCTATCTCAAAATCGTCACGAATTTTTTCAAAAATTTCATCTCAAATTGCACTTAAATTGGTAAAAATAATTGGTATCAAACCAATCTTAAATGTGCTTCAATCTTTTTAAAGATTTCATGTCTTAAAATGTCTTAAATAGTGCAATTTTTTAGACATGTCACTTTAAGATTACTTTACGATCTTACCTTTTTTTACGCAACCTTATCCAAATTTTGATTATATTAATTTTTAATGCTATGTTGTACATTCTGCACTACATCGGTATTTATTTAAGAGTTATGAATTTTGTCGTTGAAATAAAAAAAGATTTCCTTAAAGCGATTCGACAGATCGATACAGCAGATCGAAAATTAATGCTCTAAAAAGATTTTCATTTTCGATGTCCGGATGTTCGATTTTTGTCTCTTCCCTGGCGTCACTTCAGACTTTCCATTTAATTTAGTAAACCAATATATATAGATAAATGTCAATGAGTATACTAATATTATAATATGGAGTTGATTTCGAAAAATTTGACACATACAAAATAAAACAGCCTAGGTACTTTTTCTAAAATAAAATAGTATATTATGACACTGTTGTGGGAGATGGTTTTCGCACGAGCGAAGCGAGTTTTTTCCCGCGAGTGACTTTACTGTCCGAGTGAGCGAAGCAAAGCGAACACTCGGGCAGTATTACCCGAGGTAAAAATCGACTTTTTTCTCGAGTTATATATAGTACTTAATGTCCATCTCAACTGTGGCCACTTTTTGACTTGGAAAGCGGGACTAATGGACTGTTAAAAGACAATATTCTTAAAAGATAATCGAAAATCAGGGTTATTGGTAGAGAACTTGACGAAATAAAAAAATTGTGTCCAAGTGAAGTCACTTTTTTCCCGCATTTGCGGGATTTGCGGGCAAAACGTGTAATTTTGTATACGTCCACGCGCTCGTACGATAACAGCATGATCTTGGGAACCATTTAGCAGATCGCTATCACATACAGGCAGGCGCACACCGTTTCTGCGCTCAAAGTGTTATGAACTCTGTTGAAAAAAACGAAAAAAATAAGTTTTTTTATTGCATTATGGATTGGAAAGTTATAATAGAATGATGAATAAATTACCTTTGTTGGGCTCTCCTTGCAGCTCAGCTTGCAAGTCTGAAAACGATGTAATTTTTGTCGCTCCTAGCCTCAGCTTGTCTACCTCAGTCTTGGGTCAGTCGCTGAATCGGCAGTCATTGTTATTTAACGTCGTCTCTCAGTCCGTGCTGGGTCGGCCCTGGAGTTATTTTCCAACGTCTCTCAACAGCATCTGAAAACAATTATTATTTTTATTTTAATAGAAGTAATAATAACGCTAAAGAATTCTCAGGTGGCAAAACAAATTTCATGAATGTTGCAGACATTAGAATTCTTTATGAACTCTTTTCAAACTCTTTAAGAATCCTTTTCTAACTTACATAAATGTTCGAAAAAGATCCTTAGAAAAAATTCATTTTGGGCTGTCTGGGTAATAATCATAATAATTATAATGTTATTATAATTATTTTCTTGTAATGTAAAAATTACCTCATTATTGCTATTTTTTCAAACAAAAATAAAAGAATTTTTTTTTATGTGTGAGAGGCCCCGGCCTCACTATCTCTGTCAGGCACAACCAACATTCTGTGTTTTTCTCCGAAATTAGTTCAAGATTTTAAATTTATAATGAAAATCAATTTTAATATCCAATTATTATAATCAAATATATTTATCTAATAAAAATAAAAATTATAAAGTTATACTCTTATTTATTTATTTATATTTATTTATTTAATTACACCAATTGAGCCGCATATAAATAAATTAACAAATCATTACTATTATCAATTTTATTTGTAATAGAAATAATAACTTAAATATAATAATTATATCGCAATTAAATTAATTTAATACAATATATATATATAGATATATATAGATATATATCTACCTATATATAGTTAATTCGCTAACTCTATCACCCAGCCCCCCTTATCCCCCCTTGCCCCCCCCAGCCCCCATCAGCTCCTCCTCTTACGATATCACCTCAAAATAGCGTTAAATTTGACTTTTTTAACGTAATTTTTCACTTTTGTAGACGTCTACATGGACCCCCCTCATCCCCTCATTTGACCCCCCTCACCCCCTCCTCCTCCCCCTCTTTCCCATCCTCATGCCCCCTCCGCCCCCTCTTCCCCCTCAGCCCACCCTCATTGTATTTAGTTTTATATAATGTTTTTAAAAAATCTTACATAATGATTAAAAGGAAAATATCCAGACTTATAAATAGATAGAAACGATCTTTCAGGTAAATAGAGAAATTGGTAAATAGATAGCTGCGTTTTTTTGTGTTATATGGAGTGGTTACATTATTTGAAAAACATTTAAAAACTTAAATTAAATTCAGTTAAATTGTTTTAGGATTTCAAGACAATTTTTTATTGATAAAGTTTTCAATTATCAATCCAATTTTTTTGTAAAATAACATTTAAATAAAAGTTTCTTATATTTTTTCCACACAACCCAGCAGGTAAATAGATGTGTGCGTTGATTTTTTTGTTTTGTTTAATTTAATATGTTTAGAAATTTAAGTATTACTGATGGTTTATGTAACGGTACAAGATTAAAAATAATAAAATTATTTAAATAGAATATTGAAGCAGAAATAATAACAGGAGAAAAAATTGGAGATAGGGTATTCATTCCACGAATAACCTTAAATACTGGAGAATCATCATCATTACCGTTTATTCTTTATAGAAAACAATTTCCTATTGTATTAGCATTCGCATGACTATAAATAAATCCTAAGGTCAAAGTTTTAATGAGATAGGAATATTTATAAAAAGACCTTTGTTTTCTCATGGCCAATTTATGTTCTTTTATCTAGATGTAAAGACCCAGAAAAAGTATGTATTCAAAATGAGTCTGAAAATTTAACAGAAATTGTTAATGTAGTATGGCAAGAAATTTTTGAAAATTAACGTCGTCTTTTAAAATATAATTAAAACATATCTAAAATAAATAAAAATAAAATAAACTATTGGAAAAACAGTTCTCATTACATTTTTAATATATATTCGAAAATTATAAAGATGGATAACATGGAACGGAAATTAAATCAAGATCATAACGAAGGAATGGAAAATTTACGAAACTTAGAATCTTTAGAGGCTTTAGATGAACAAATTGACGATAGTATGGAGTGGGATCCAATTCAAAATTGTTACGTTAAGTTAGAGGATTTACAAAATGCCGAAAATTTGCAAAATTTACAAGATTTAAACGAACAAATTGATGACTATTTAGAACAGGAAGAAGAATATGAAAATTATTTACATTCTGTAGATAAGAATTTATATTACACTAAATTAAATAATGAAATAGACAATTTTGTTGGGAAAGATGGTGATTTAGAAATTTTCAAAAATTGGGAAAACGTACCATGTTAAAGGTAGAAAACAATGATCCGATTTTAAATTATTATTTTTCAGAAAGTTTAGAAAAGTATTATAAATACGTTACAAATATTGCGTGTATTGTATGGGTTATAAAATTTGGTTAATCATTTATTTATTTCGATTATAACTAATTATTAAAATAAAGAAAAATTAATAAAATATTCAAAGCACATTAGCCAATCATAAAAGTAATCATATAATTAATAACGTGATTATTTAATATTATTTCAAGACATGGTGTAGTAATATTTTATAAGCACAACCTTATTAAGTAAGAAAGCATTTTATTTTATTTTATTAAAAATTTTTATTATATGTTTTTATAATTGTAATATTTTTCAATTCGACAAGTTTTTTTCCTTTTAAGAGTATATTTATATGATTACTTTTTTATACCGATTAGAAAAAAATTAAGTAGAACATATTAATTTTAAATTGATAAATAGATCTAAATATACACAAGCGGTATATATAGATGTATTCTACAAGTTAAATAGTGTTCTATAAAATTTTATTTTATTGGGTATACACACCGGAGATAGGAAGGAGATAGATGGGTAATCTCTATTGCAAATGAATAAATTAAAAATTATAACAAATACTTGAATGATAAATATAATATAGAATTATCTACGTTAATTATTATACAGGTTATCGTAATGATTTTTAAGTTAATCTTTTTCAATAGATAATCATGAAAAATATATGTGAGTTTATCATGTCAATAAATCATATTTATTTATCAGTACATTATTAAATATGCTTATTAGTAAATTAAAGAAAACAAAAACATCAACGCACCTTTCTATTTACCTCATAGGTGGTGTGGAAAAAATAGAAAAAATAATTATATTATTTCCTTATAAGCATTAATAATGTCAAGCAAACAAATAATTTTAACTATTGTTCTAAGATGTGGGGGTTGGTGAACGGAGCGAGCAGGGGGCGCAGCCCCTCTAGTATGTATATATATATATATATATATATATATATATATATATATATATATATATATATATATATATATATAATTAAATTAATTTAATTACAATACAATTATTATATTATTATATAATTATATATATACATATTTGATGTCACGTCATGCTGTCCATAATCCGTCACATTGCGGCCACGATTTTCTCGGCACGGTGGGCTTGCACTGTGCCGTCATTCTGCTGTAACCTGAAAGTTAAAAAAATCCCAGATAACATTGTGTCGGCACAATGCTCAACACATGTCGACATCCGTGGAGCATGCGTGACTGCAAGGTACCTCCGCTTATGACGGGCATATGACGAGTACGTATCGAGTTTCGTGATCTGCCCAAAGTGCGTGCCGCTGATGTGCCAGCATTATGCCGTAATGAGAAAGTGACCACGCGTGACCGCACACTGACGGCATACAGCCAACGCGCGTGCAGCACGCCTTGAGCACACCGTGCCCGGCACGTGCTGTTATCTGGGAACCCAGATAGCAGCCCGTGCCGAGCACGGCGTGCTGGCACGGCGTGACGAATTTGTGCCATCACTGTGCAGTCGCGGCGTGCTGTCCGATTCGGTGGCACGTCGTGACCGCCCTGTGCCGTCATCGTGCCGTCACGCAACATCACTTTTTTGAACTTTCAGATTCCAGCAGAATGACGGCACAGTGCAAGCCTGCCGTGTCGGGAAAATCGTGGCCGCAATGTGACGGATTATGGACAGCACGACGTGCCATCAATATAATTATATGAAAATATAATTTAATTGCATATTTAAGTTATTATTTCTATTACAAATAAAATTGATAATAATAGTAATGATTTGTTAATTTATTTATATGGGGCTCAATTGGTGTAATTGAATAAATAAATAAATATAAATAAATAAATAATAGTATAATTTTATGATTTTTATTTTTATTAATAATAAATATATTTGTTTATAATTGAATATTAAAATTGATTTACATTATAAATTTAAAGTCTTGAAATAATTACGAGCTTTGTGTTGTTTGAAGAAATGTATCGCATCCCGCCATTGCAGTAATCTCCCTGCTTTCATGAAGACTTGATCTTCAATTGCAGACGCGCGCAATAAGTGAAATTGTTTTTAATAATTTTAGCGGTATTATTGTAGTTATTAATTATTGTAGTTATCTGTGGTGTCATTTGGAATTCTGAATTATATAATTCGACGGTGGCAAGTTTGTGGTGGACGTTCGAGAGGAAGTGCAGCTCGTCTTGAGGATCATCCTGGCGCGCGCACGTGCAATTGCAGTTCACAGTAAATAATTACTATCATTAATTATTTACATGCTGTAATTTGGATTTCCCAAGAGAACCGTGGAATTTTCAGAGTGAAGAAATTGTCTTGAGGATCATTCTGGTTGAAATGTAAAGTTTTTTTATTTATAATTATTCTAATAATTATATTAGTTAATAAATTATAGGTTAGTTTTCATGTTTGAATAATACTAGAGTTTGTTTTACATTGTCTTCTGAAATCAAAAGTTGCTAAGTGTAATAAATCTTAAATAGACTTATTAGGTTTCTTTATTGATATTAGTATTTTGAAATTGTACAATTTTATTAGTAATTACATTGATTTTTTTATTTATAATTATTCTAATAATTATATTAGTTAATAAATTATAGGTTAGTTTTTATGTTTCAATAATACTAGAATTTGTTTTATATTGTCTTCTGAAATCAAAAGTTGCTAAGTGTAATAAATATTAAATAGACTTATTAGGTTTCATTATTGATATTAGTATTTTGAAATTGTAGAATTTTATTAGTAATTACATTGATTTTTTTATTTATAATTATTCTATTATTTATATTAGTTAATAAATTATAGGTTAGTTTTTATGTTTGAATAATACTAGAGTTTGTTTTACATTGTCTTCTGAAATCAAAAGTTGCTAAGTGTAATAAATTTTAAATAGACTTATTAGGTTTCTTTATTGATATTAGTATTTTGAAATTGTAGAATTTTATTAGTAATTACATTGATTTTTTTATTTATAATTATTCTAATAATTATATTAGTTAATAAATTATAGGTTAGTTTTTATGTTTCAATAATACTAGAGTTTTTTTTACATTGTCTTCTGAAATCAAAAGTTGCTAAGTGTAATAAATTTTAACTAGACTTATTAGGTTTCATTATTGATATTAGTATTTTGAAATTGTAGAATTTTATTAGTAATTACATTGATTTTTTTATTTATAATTATTCTAATATTTATATTAGTTAATAAATTATAGGTTAGTTTTTATGTTTGAATAATACTAGAGTTTGTTTTACATTGTCTTCTGAAATCAAAAGTTGCTAAGTGTAATAAATATTAAATAGACTTATTAGGTTTCTTTATTGATATTAGTATTTTGAAATTGTAGAATTTTATTAGTAATTACATTGATTTTTTTATTTATAATTATTCTAATAATTATATTAGTTAATAAATAGGTTAGTTTTCATGTTTGAATAATACTAGAGTTTGTTTTACATTGTCTTCTGAAATCAAAAGTTGCTAAGTGTAATAAATATTAAATAGACTTATTAGGTTTCTTTATTGATATTAGTATTTTGAAATTGTAGAATTTTATTAGTAATTACATTGATATTTCGATTCATACTACATATACTATAATAATTAACAATCTCTAGTATTATTGTTACATAATCATGTATAAAGTGAGAAGCATTCGCACTCGCAAGCCATTAGAACAGTGTAGTTATGATCATAGAGCACGTGTAAGGCGTATGATTGATAGAGCAAACAGTGATATCTTAATTGAAATTCCTGTTAAGACGCCTGATCAGTCAGCTGCAAATTTTGATAACAGTGTAGTAGATCATTTTCTTGTTGACAATGTTGGTCCCATGATAAGTGAGTCATCAAATCTTATAGATGATTTGTCAATAGAGCAGGATGATGAGACGATGCTATCAGACAGTGCGTCTACAGTTGGATCTGTTTATTCATCAGGTGTTTCTAATCCAGAGTCTACTTATTCGTGTGAATCAGATAGCATAGAAGAATTTGAAGAGCGGCTTGCTTTAGCTTTTACAGACACTAATATGTCTCATCAGCAAATTAAAGCTGTCTTACAGAATATTAAAACGCATCGTTGTTTTGCAAGTTTACATGTTGATCCACGAACAATTTTGAAAACTCCCAATTTTTCTACTCCTACTGTACAAGTAGCCGGTGGGGAGTACCTTCATTTAGGTGTTAGACAAGGTTTTCTTCGCATTCTTCAGTCAACTCCTCTAGATCTGATTCCAGATATTCTGCAAGTGGATTTTAGTACTGATGAGGCATCGCTGGATAAAGCAAGCAAAATTATTATGTGGCCCATTCAAATTAGAATAGCCAATATTCCAAATAGTGCTCCTGAGATTGTTGGTGTTTTTAAAGGTGTGAAAAAACCAACAAGTGCTTCAGAGTTTTTCAAACCAGTTGTTGATGAACTGTTAGCAGTATTACAAGATGGTGTAGAATTTAATGGGGAAAATAAATTAGTACAATTAAGGTGTTTTATTGCTGATGCTCCTGCTCGAGCTTTTGTACTAGGTCATTGCGGGCACAATTCTAAAGCTCCCTGTTCCAGATGTTGTGTACGAGGTGAATTCATTCGTCGTGGAGTGATGGCTTATCGTGGTACTGATCATACACAACGAACTGATGAAGATTATTCCTCGAGAGTTGATTCTGATCATCATAAAGGAACAGAATGCTCTATTGGTGCTCTTGGTTTAAATCTTGTTTCAAGTACAGTGTTTGATTATATGCATCTAGCGTGTCTTGGTGTGATGGAAAAAATTTTTCAGGGAATAGTTGACGGTAGGTTTGTAAAATCAGCTAAGCTATCTCCAGCTCATATAAAATTATTAAGTGATCGTATGGAACAAGTAAAGCAATACTGTCCCACAGATTTTGCTCGGAAACCTGTAAATGTTGAGAAGCATGGAAAATACAAAGCTACCGAACAGCGACAAATACTTTTGTATAGTGGCCCTGCAATTTTTTATGGTTTGGTGAATTCAGCTGTTTATATGCACTTTCTATTGTTTCATATAGCCATGAGAATCCTCGCAGATCCTGTATCTACTAATGAATCAGTCAATACAGCACAGCAATGCATGGAAATATTTGTAGAAAGATCAGTAGATGTTTATGGTGTTGAATTTTTGTCCTATAATACGCATGCTTTGTTACATCTTGCTGATGATGGAAGATTGTTTGGGGCTTTGGATTCTTTTTCTGCTTTTCCATACGAAAATAACATGACGTATTTTAGAAAATTATGCAGAAAACCCAATCAGCATTTACAACAGATTTCCAAAAGACGAGCTGAAAATTGTAAAGTCAATGTTGCAAAGCTCGTTAATAACGATTCTTTAAAATTCATTGGAAAACATTGCACTGGTCCTGAACCTGCAATAAATAATTCCACATACACTCAATATAGAAAAGTAGTTTTTGGAGCATCTCAGGTATTATCGATCTTCCAATCGGATAATACATTTATTCTTCAAGATTCATCAATATGTGTTGTTCAAAATATTATTCGATTTGCTAACAATGATTGCTATATTCTTGTCAAACGTTTCAGAAAAGTGGAAGATTTATTCAATCTTCCTAATTGTCCTTCTTCATCATTCGGAGTTTTTCTTTGCTCCTCACTTTCTTCAGAAATTTCATTCATAAAATTTGAAGAAATAAAGAGTAAATGTTTTCGAATGCCGTATTGGTCAGAACTCCCTACAAAAGTTTGTTGCCCAGGATTATTTATTATTATTAAAATTTTGTCATCTAACCTGTAAATTTCTTAATATAATAAAAACAATTTTTATTACATTTTTTAAATTAAAATTTACATTATTATTGTAAAAAATAAATTTTGAAATCGTAGTAAATTGAATCATAAATAATAAATATATGTCAATAAGATTTTAATTTTGTTTTCATAAATTTAAACACATAATTATAATAAAATAAATTATAACATTATTACTAGAAAAATTACATGAAATATTTCTGAAAAATTTCTGAAATATTCCCAAAATCAAATGGTTTTACTGAATCTTTTGTGGAATATTTCAGGATTATTTTAGAAATGTTAAGGTGGTTCCCTTGGACAAAATATTACCACACAAGATTTCTTTTATTTCAATATTTTATAATGTATTGACTTTTATATTATTATGAATAAATTTTGTGTAATCTAACAAAAAAGAAACTTTTTTATGGAAATTATGTTATTGCAAAACCATGTATCTTCGATTGAAAATCGTAACATGTTCGTGCATTCTAATTTCTTTTATTTTTTATCCGATTTGAACTTTAAACCACTTATTTTGATCGTTAAACAATTTCAAATCAATTGACCGTTGGAAATTAAAAAATTGGCAAAATCAGCAAAGTTAGAGCCTTAATTGTTATGGGTAAATTGTTACTAATTAAATGTGAATAAATTCATGAATTCATAAATTCATTCACATTTACTTTAAACAATTGGCTCTAACTTTGCTGATTTTGTCGATTTTTTAATTTCCAACGGTTAATCGTTTTTAAATTGTTTAACGATTCAAATGAGTGGTTTAAAGTTCAAATCGGATGAAAAATAAAAGAAATTAGAATATTGCCCTAATATCGGTTTGCACTGCAGCTGTGGAACGTCGTATTGCGATGTTTCGACGATATTGCAGAGATACATTGATGCGATATGCAACACTCCGGCATTGCAAAATATCGCCGTCATATTGCCTTGCTCCAAAGCTGCCGAAAATCGTATCACAATGTTCCCGTGATATCGCAATGATATATCGTGATATTTAACTTTGCGATATTGCAAAATATTGCTGTGATATGGCATTACGGCAACGTTGTATGTATGTATGTACGTCTGTCTGTATGTATTTATGTGTGAAGTTTTAATGTATTTACATAGAATCAATTTTGTTACGAAGCGAATCTTCGTTATTGTTATTAAGCATCCTACTGGCACCACATTTATTTTTTAGATGTATTCACGACCGGCTAAAAATCGTGGCGGAGTGTCACCCGATGTTGCTGCTAAAAACATTTTCGACCAAATGCAAAAGATGCGATCTGGAGCTTCGACGAATCTTGCGTCTTCCCACCGCTTTCAGCAAGCAGAATCTTGTGGCATGTCGAATTTATCACAAGTGGGTGGACTTCCGATAAGAGCATCGTCCCAATCGCTATCAAGTTTAGCGCATACATCAACAAGAAGCGACTATACTCCAAGTCCAGTGCATAAATCACATTTTGCACAGGAAGGGCTTCCATCTGAGCCTTTTCGCCCGCGCATACTCCAACGAGTGCGCGATATGCAATCACCTATCACTCAACAAAAACCACACACACTTGACAACAAGTCTTCTTCACAACAACAATCACGAACACCAGATCAATCAAAACAATCATCCTACACTCACCAACAACCACCCACACTTCACAAGCTATCTACACAAAAGCAATCACGCGCACCAAATCAATCGAAACAAAAGCCATCATCCACTCAACAGAAACCACCCACACATGGCAAGTCATTTACACAACAGCAATCACGAACACCAGATCAATCAAAACAATCATTCTACACTCAACAACAACCACCCACACTTCACAAGTCATCTACACAAAAGCAATCACGCACACCAAATCAATCGAAACAAAAGCAATCATTCACTCAACAGAAACCACCCACACATGACAAGTCATTTACACGACAGCAATCACGCACACCGGATCAATCGCACGATAAACAATCATCCCACACTCAAGAACAACCATCTACACGTTACAAGTCACCTACACAAAGGCAATCATCCACTCAACAGCAAACACCCATACTCGGCAATTCACGCACACAAAAGGTGAATATGCAGCATTCGCTCGCGCTCAACGGATCGCAGGTAGGATTACGTCAAGAGGAACCAGCTGGTTTAATGTCTGCTTTTGGGGACGCAGGTTATTCAAATAAATAAAAATGGTATTTTATTCTTCAAGGGGGTGTCAAACCATTCAAATTTCCCGCCGACAGTCCTAACCTCAAATTCTTTAACAATTGATTACAATTAATAAATAAACTAAATTATGAAAAATCAAGGCATCATTACCCTCCATAATACAATTATCTACCACTGTGCGAAGTTTTAAACAAAAACTTCAAAACCTCTACGAATGCCATTGGAACGAAATTTATATTAGTCTAGACTCGAACCTTCAAATTTCGTTCCAAAGCCATTCGTAGAGGTTTCGAAGTTTTTATTTCAAACTTCGCGCAGTGGTAGATAATTGTATTACGGAGGGCAAGGACCTCTTAGTTTTTCATAATTATACTTATTCTTTTAATTAAAGCCAATATTTTATAATTCTCGGGTCGGTAAGGTAGGAAGGATAAAAATTGACTTTGACACCCCCTTAAGGTGGCTCCAGCGGTGGGTGCCGTGTCAAGTGAGGGCTTTGGGAGGTTTTATTTTCGTTTTTAATTTTGGTTCAATTATATTATATAAATTTTATTCGAAAGCATTGTGAACTATTTCTCAATGTTTATAACAAACAAAATATTATATTAATACGTAGAAAACGTCGGCGTAACTTGATATTATTAATAATAACTTAAAGCAGCTCATTCTCATAAGTTACGTGTTAAAAGCTAGTTGAAAGAAGTCGTTGACCTCAGATTTTCTTTATCTATATCAAAAGTTTAATGAAGATTTTTGGAAAGATTCAATGACGTCTTTGTTATTATAAAATGTCGCTGGAGTCACGTTAACTCATAATTTTATATTAATCACTAATACCAATTAATGTTCTAACAGCATCATCATCGAGGTTTACGCCATTTGAGAATGCTGTTATGCAAGCCCTACAGTACGTAACAATACGCAGATACATATATACATTTTATTATTTATGATATATAATAATATTACAATTTATCGTAGAAACCTTAATTCAAGGATGGCTCATGTTGAACAATTAGCTAAGTATGTATAAACTTGTATGTATTTTAATACCATAAATTACTTGATTAAGAATTAATTATTAACACATTTTTCAGAGAAAGCCATAAAATGTTAAAGGATCTGTCGAAGAGTAGGAAGAGAACGGCACGAGATATTCCAGACTGCCTTCCCTTCAAGACACGTGAAGATTTTCTAGCTTTTAACGCTGTCGATGAAGACACATACAATGATGTTGTAAGTACGAAATATGTAAAAATATTTATTAATATTATTTATTTATTTAATCAGAAATACATGTCATTAACCGTCAAACCCCTGAACGCAAGACTTAGTTTTATAATTATTTAATTTTTCATTTCTTAAATATATCGTTTATGTTTAGGTCAACTACTTGATTTATCTTGGTGGTAGAAATACCGATGACTCTTCAGCAATTTTTTTAAAAAATTGCTTTACAGTCAACACAGAGCTTCTGTGCAATGTTACTTGGCTTGGAGATAAGAAAAAAAATGTTACAAGGTTACGTGATACCCGTTTTGTGGCAGCTTGTGAAGGTATATTGTTTTATATATTTTATTTAACTTGTCACACTAGACTTATTATATTAATTATGAATGTTTCATTAATTTCTTATAGAAGCCATCTCCTCAAATGCCATGATCTTACCGAGGCCAAGTAACTTGCAATTCACAGATTCGATGACCAGGGCCCTGAAAAGCCTTAAGCAATGTCTACGGCGTCTCGAAGAGAACAAGATACGCAGAGACGAGCTACTGCCCGAAGAAAGAGATGAGGAGCAGCTGCCACCATCTCCGAGGAGAAGACGAGCTCCTTATGAAGAAGAAGAAGAAGAAGAAGAAGAACATCAAGAACCCCTGCCATCCAGTCCAAAAAGAAGAAGAGTTTTAGAAGAAACTTCAGACGACGAGAGGGAGAGGGATGATCATCAGCAGCTGTCCAGTCCAAGGAGCTATGTAGGATTCGATAACCTGAAGAATGAAATACCCGACGAAGATGACGCACCTACAGAAAATTTCGACCATTTACAGCAGAATCCACCTGATAAACTCTGGTAAGTGGCCTCCTGTTAAATATTATCATAGAACATGTAAAAAAAACCGCTGGCAATTCCTTGGCACTTTGCTTTCTCAAACTTCATTGATTGTTTCAATATGAAATTAATTTTAAATTTACTTATCTTTTTTTAATCAATATCTTAAAAAAGCTGTGTTTTTTAGTATTGATGGATTGTCAAAAGATAATTTTTTACTAAAATTACATATTTAGATTAAATTACAGTTTTTCACGTCTTTTATAACTATTGTTATAGGTACGTTATATCTAACATTCCAAAAAACCCTACAATGTGAAAGTAGATTTCGCGGGTGATTACTGCCCGCGGGAAAAACTGCTACTTTCGTCCCTTGTTGTAATAATGTACTATTCTGTCCGGATAAGCGGGTAAAAAGGTTTTTTTACCCGTTAACCATTTTTGTTGCCCGCCAAAAAATTTCTTTTTTGCCCGTTTATTTAAAAACTTTTTTTAAAAAACGCAAAAATCCATACATGTGTTACAAAAAAATATGGTGTGACACACACACACGCACACACACACACATGCGCACACACTAACTCACTCACTCGCACGCACACACACATACGAGCATACGGACACACACGCATGCACATACACATACACGCGCACACACATGCACGCATGCATGCATGCATACACGCAGCACACATACACGCGCACGCACTCACGCACGCACATTCATACAGACATTTTCTAAAAATAGTGTATGTTGATTCCTATTGTCTCAAAAGATATTTCTATAGTGATTTTAGCAAAACTTTTTTATTACCATCCCAAAGCTTCCTCTGTGATGAAGCAAAATCAAATTAATTTAAAATAAAATATAAAATATATCAGGGAATCAGAGGACGGAGAATTCGATGGAAGGACCCACTCTGGCGAATACCCCGCGGAGTATTTGGAGGAGTGCCGACCTGGCAGAGGAGGTGCAGAACCTTACCCGGACGATGACACGGAGATCGAAAGCGACGCCGAGAACAACAAGGATCATGACGACCACAGCAACACCATGATGGAGGACAACGGCCAGCCTGAGGATGGGGCCGAAGAATTTCCGGACATCTACGCATTTATAAAACACCAAGAAAAATACTAGCTTGCTACATTTTTCTTTGCGTTTTATAAAGGCGACTTTATTTATTTTTTTACTTTTTAGGGAAGTTCATATAAAAAGTACACGTTTATTATATTAGTTTGCATTCTTTTTATATTATCACTTGCTGAAATTAACGTGGACTTTTTATATGAATAGAACGTTTTCTTACATTTTATATTTTATTTATTTGTTCATTTATTTACTAAATTCAATTATCAATTTACTAATCTTTTATTTTTTAATTATATTTTAATTTTTAATTACGTAATTAAATTTAAAAAAATGTAAGGAAGCGTTGGAGGGGCAGAGAATGTTGGTTGTGCCTCACAGAGATGGGCGAGGACGGGGCCCTCTCACACATAAAAAAAAAATTCTTTTATTTTTGTTTGAAAAAATAGCAATATTGAGGTAATTTTCACATTACAAGAGAATAATTCTAATAACATTATAATTATTATGATTATTACCCAGACAGCAAAAAATGAATTTTTTCTAAGGATTTTTTTCGAACACTTTAAGAATAATTATGAATGTAAGTTAAAAAAGGATTCTGAAAGAGTTTGAAAAGAGTTCATAAAGAATTCTGACATCTGCGACATTCATGAAATTTGTTTTTCCGTCTGGGAATTCTTTAGTGTTATTATTACTTCTATTAAAATAAAAATAATAATTGTTTTCAGATGCCGTTGAGAGACGTCAGAAAATAACTCTAGAACCGATCCAGCATGTACTGAGAGACGACGTCAAGGAACAAAGACTGCCGATTCAGCGACTGACCCAAGACTGAGGTAGACAAGCTGAGGCTGGGAGCGACAAAAATGACATCGTTTTCAGACTTGCAAGCTGAGCTGCAAGGAGGGCCTAGCAAAGGTAATTTATTCATCATTCTATTATAACTTTCCAACCCATAATGCAATAAAAAATCTTATTTTTTTCGTTTTTTTCAACAGAGTTCATAACACTTTGAGCGCAGAAACGGTGTGCGCCTGCCTGGATGTGATAGCGATCTGCTGAATGGTTCCCAAGGTCATGCTGTTGTCGTACGAGCGCATGGACATGCCTGCAAAACTCTCGATGACGCAGGGGCAACGAGAATTGAGTAGGAGGCTTCTTGCGAGTTGCTGCTCAGGCGATCCCTGTTAAAAAATTGAAGCTGGATTTCAAGCTTGAAATTCAACGATGAGCTTGAATCTGGTTTGATCGAACTTAAAATCCAGCTCGATTTCAAGCTCGAAATCAAACTCAAAAGATCCACCCTGATCGACCTACATTTCAAGTTTGATCAAGCTGGATTCAAACTCATCGTTGAATTTCAAGTTCGATCGAGCCGGATTCAAACTCATCGCTGGATTTGAAGCTTGAGATTTAGCTTGATATTTTCAATAGGGGAACCTGCACAAGGACCAGCTGGTTCAAACACTGGTCCGTTTGAGTGACCGTAGCCTCCTGGAGCTGCAGGCTCCCGAAATATACCATTATTTACGTAAATATTTTCAGAGACTATATATATATATTCCACGTCGACCAAGGAAGAAATTTTTTACATTTCGTTCAAAATGTTTTTACTAGTTCAGAATAGTTAAAAAATGTATGCAAAAAAAATTTAGATCACAATACCCTAACTATGCAGAACTGTGGCCCTATTAAAAATAAAGTTTTTTTCAATTCTTAGAAACATAGATAACTTTAATGATTTTTAGCTCCAGATAGGTGTAATTTAGGTATTTACACATATACATTTTTATTATTTTTCTGTATATTTTTCTGTAAATTTTATATAGAATATGCTAACACTTTTTTTAGGCCCTAATTACCACGTTTCTGATTGATTTATAAAAGATATACCGTTATATAGTAATAAGAGCTTCAAAATGAGACCAGGTAGACCATGGACCGAGCTTTTTAACCGAAGTAACAGAATTTTGAAGGAAATCTACATACAATTTGTATATCTATATATGAAGATTTCTTTTATAAATGATATTCCCTACATACATATAGATATATAAATTGTATGTAGATTTCTTTCAAAATGCTGTAACGTCAGTTATAAAGCTCGGTCCATGATCTACCTGCTCTCATTTTGAAGCTCTTATTACTACAAAATTTTGAGATTAAAATAAACTGCCGAAATTTTTTAAATAGCATATAACGGTATATCTTTTATAAACCAATCAGAAACGTGATAATTAGGGTCTGAAAAAAATGTCAGCATATTGTACAGAAAATTTACAGAAAAAAATGCATATATATATATATATATATATATATATATATATATATATATGTAAATACCCAAATTGCACCTATCTCGATTGAATTTTCTGCTTTTTTAAAAATTTAAATAAACTTTATTTTTAGGGTCACGGTTCTGCAAGATTTGGGTCTTATGAGCTAAAATTTTATTTACATGCTTTTTTCACTATTCTGAACTAGTAAAAACATTTTCAGCGAAATGTAAAAAATTTCTTCACGGGTTTACGTGAAATATATATTATTATGAAATATTGAAATTCGTTCAGAATGAACTTTTACTACAGTTTTCTTTATTAGTCTTAACGTTTATTTCGTCTTTACAATACATCAGGAAAGTATAATACATTTTTAGGCCAATTTTTTATTTGAAAATTTTTATATATCAAATTTTGAAATTTTAAATCTTACCTGAGATCTTACCAGAGATCTCGTGTGAGATTTTGAGTAAAAATTCATGAGGTTTTCGCATGATATTTCACCTGAGATTTTTTGGTAGGGATATATAAAAAAAAAAAAAAAAATATATATATATATATATATATATATATATATATATATATATATATATATATATATATATATATATATATATATATATATATATATATATATATATATATATATATATATATATATATATAATCATGCGAAATATCATGCGAAAACCTCATGAATGTTTACTCAAAATTTCACACGAGATCTCTGGTAAGATCTCAGGTGAGATTTAAAATTTCAAAATTTGATATATAAAAATTTTCAAATAAAAATTGACCAAAAATGTATTATACTTTCCTGATGTATTGTAAAGACGAAAGAAACTTCAAGACTAATAAAAAAAACTGTAGTAAAAGTTCATTCTGAACGAATTTCAATATTTCATTAAGTGTACATATAATAACATGAGATTTTGGTATGAGATCTCAGGTGAGAATCTTACTTGAGATTATTCAGTAGGAGTATGTGAATAATCATAATTAAAGTATAAAATTATAATTAAATTTAAATATTTACGTAAATAAATGGTATATATATGTTATTATTGTATGTATATATCTGCTGCGGATTCCCGGAAAAACAACTCAAGTCCATTTTTTTTAAAATTGAGTTTTAAGCGATTTTAATATCTTTATATAGTATATTTTCAGATAAAAGTGCACAAAATCAAGAAAGTGTAAAAATAAGTAGCCTTATCTACTATTTATGATTTTTTTTACATTAGTTCAAATGGAAAATAAAAATTTTAAGTATTAGTATCTTCAAAACAGAAAAGTGGACTTATGTTGTTATTCTGCAAAACCATATATATATTATGTATTAACTTATTAATTTATTGTACAAAAATTAAATATTTAAAGTATATAAATAAAAAATTACAAATATAAAATACAGTATTTTTATTATGATAAAATTATACATTTAATATAAATAATATATATATATATATATATATATATATATATATATATATATATATATATATATATATATATATATATATATATATCGCCGTGCTGGCATATTGTCGGCAAATTGCACCGCACAGTGCTGACACGTTGCCGGCACGCGGGCCGCAGTACCAATCGCGCATGCAAATTGCGTCGGCAAAATGACGGCACTATGACGGCCCGCGTGCCTCCTGGACCGCGGTCCTGCACCGTGCCGTCTCAGAAGCGAGGCAGGAATCCGTCACAATGCCGGACCGCGGGCGGCCCGCGGGCCGTCAGCGTGCCGACACAGTGCCGACTCAATGCTATCTGGGAATGATGTTGCGTGACGGCACGATGACGGCACAGGTCGGTCACGACGTGCCACCGAATCGGACAGCACGCCGCGACTGCACAGTGATGGCACAAATTCGTCACGCCGTGCCAGCACGCCGTGCTCGGCACGGGCTGCTATCTGTGAACCTATCAAAACCCCAATTAACATGAAGCAAAATGACCCGCCATTTCGCCCGCCATATTCAAATTTATTTTTCGTTGGGTGTACATACATGATCGTCTCAAATGTGTAATTATTTTTAACATTTTATAATTATCTAGACATTTATATTATGTATTTCATAATGCAGTGTAAAATATT
Organism: Gastracanthus pulcherrimus; assembly: GCA_949152435.1. Lineage (NCBI taxonomy): Eukaryota > Metazoa > Arthropoda > Insecta > Hymenoptera > Pteromalidae > Gastracanthus > Gastracanthus pulcherrimus. The sequence continues at coordinate 47,830,465 of OX424572.1, forward strand.
GTAATTTCCGCTTTACGATAATTTTGTATTTATTTTTTAATCTTGTACAATGTCATCAATTATAGAAAACAACTACAAACATTCGGGCAAGTTGACCGATAGTTCAATGTGTATCAGAAAATATACTTTTTTCGCTTGAAAAATAGTACATTATGCATCAAGGGAGTAAAGTGGGCAATGTACGCACCGTGTGACGTTGCCGACCGAGCGAAGCGAGGTCGGCATTTCACACAGTGCATGCTTGCCTACTGTACTCCAGAGGTGCGTATACTACTTTTCACCACACCCCCGTAAAGAAATGACTGTACGCATCTCAGCAGGCCGTACAGTACCCCATGCTCTGCCTAGAAGTAAAGTGACTTGTGTACGCGCGACGCGCTGTTTTACCGCTCGAGACGCAGTCGAGAGCGGAAAAAGGCGCATCGCGCATGCGCAAGTCACTTTATTCCCTAGGCAGTCCATGCGGTACTGTACGGCCTGCTGAGAGGGCGTACAGTCAGCACTTTACGCGCAGTGTGGTGAAAATAAAATTTTCTACTGTTTATCTAGTAAAAGATAAAGTAAATAATAATCAAAATAAAGTAAGCAAAGTTTTTTTTCATTATACTATTGAAACTGGTTGGCGTATAAATCAAAGAGTAGTATATTTCGAATAAATAACGAAAGCTTTTTCTTAGTTTTATTGTACAAATTTTTCGGATAAAGATTTAGTAACATGTAAGCTTATAATAGTCCACCGATGAACTATCGGTCAACATACCCTAGTGGAAATCAAAAATTGTGCCAAAGTGTGCCAAATTGTGTCCAATTGTGTCAAACTGTGCCAAACTATGCCAAGTCATGCTAAACCTATGCCATTTTGGACGTTTCGCACAGTTTGGCACAGTTTGGTATAGTTCGGCACACTTTGGCATAGTGTCGCACATTGTGGCACTTTGTGGCATAGTCACAAATTTTGAAAGAAAATACTTTGTCTACCGTTTTGTTAAGATTGGCATGGCTTAGCACGAATCTACGCAGTCTGGCATAGATTAGCACAGTACGGTACATATTGGCATAGGGCGACATAGTTTTACACAGTTTGGTATGATTAGGCATAATAGAATTATTAAGAAAATATTTTTCTATTTTTTTTACAATAAATTGGCATATCCTGGCATGAATTGGCATATTTTAGCACAAGACGGCATAGTTTAGCATTAAATGGCACACTATAGCACAATTCATTCATAATAATAAAATTTATCATTTTTAAGTAAAATTGAGCATGTTCAAATAGTTAATAGTTGAGGCAAGGTTACTATAAATATAAAAATAATTAATTAATATTTACACGCATGTGTAAATTTTATTAATTTAATTAATTGATTGATATTTCTGTGTGCATTAAATTGAATGTGTATGAGGGGGTTTAATAATTATTATCAAAAATTTGTTACTATAATAATCGGATAAAAGAATCTCTCTCTCTCTCTCTCTCTCTCTCTCTCTTTCTTTCTCTCTCTCTCTCTCTCTCGCTCTCTCTCTCTCTCTCTCTCTCTCTCTCTCTCTCGCGCTCTCTCTCTCTCATATATATCTGTAAACTGTATCCATGTTTGATGTATACGGGAAAAACTTTGGGCGTGTGGCGGCACTGACTGGTGTGGCGGCTGCATTTAGCACACGGGCAGCGGCGCCACTTGAGGTTAGTTCGTCTGCGCTTCCTAAGTGAGCGCGCCGCGTGTTTGTTTTGGTTGTGCTGTGCGCCCACGATGCGGGCGTCGGGTATACGGGCACGCAGGTCGCATAGTGTAAACGTATAATATAATAATATAAAAAACGTTAATGGTATTAATCACAGCAAGACTATATAGACCAAGAAATTTTGTAAAATTCAACAATCTAAAAGCCGTTTGAGGTACTATACATGTATGCGGTTGACACGATACATATATGTATATATACTGTTTATTTTTGTGCTATAATTTTGTGCAACAAAAAAGTAATCAAATCATTTTTGTCGAGTTTTTGGTATGATTAAATCAAAGACTACTTAACTGACTAAGTCTGATAAAAAATTATTAAGAAAGAAGAAGTATATATAAAAAGCTTATTAATGAAAAAAGGTTATGTTGACGAACGAGTAAATTTATTAATATATTCTATTTTCAAAGTAAGTTAACATTTTTTATAAGTGAATTGTACTTTAAGTTCCTTTGTATTAAAAGATATTTATGAAAAAAATTGTCGTATTCACATATATATTCAGCACTATAAGATATCGAACATACTATGATAGGTTTTCTAATAAAACAATTCCTCGGTCTACGATTAATTCCCGTAAAATGAAACTATTAAAACGATGTAGAATTAAATCTACTAATGTTGTACATGTAAGATTTTAATATTTACATTTTTTGAACACTCAATTTATTGATCTAGCTTGCATTTACATATATTTAAATAATTATTGAAGAGACATAAGTTATTAATTGTGGACGAAGTTGAATACTATGATAAGTACACAACTTCTAATAGTAGTATGAACATATCGGAGCCAATTGATTTTCAAAAAACTACTGAAGACCAGCCTGTCAAGGTAAAGTTTATTATTAAAATATTATATAAAATGTGAATATGTCCAATGTCCAATGAATATATAACTTTACAACTACATTATTATAGTATATATATTTATTATAATTTTATTTTATATTTTTATATAATCTACTAATAATTTATGCAAACTTTTTATCTATTAGGTGAATGATGTATCCAGTTATAATAAACAGCACAACGACCAACTTTGTAAACCTGTTTGTGCTTGTGGAAATGTTAATGTTGCAGAACTGTTTCTAATGACTCTAAAAATTGCAAGAAAACACGCATTGACGTGGAATACAATACTTGATATCTTTGAAATGCTCAACTGTGCTTTTGACTCAAACGTTCTACCAGTAACAAAGTATATGGTAAAAAAGTTATTGGATGTTCACAACGATTTAGTTACTTATCATATGTTATGTACTAAATGTAATAGACGTATTGACAAAACACCAAACTCTATATGCAAGTGTGGCGCTAAGCAGGATTCAGGACAAGCTGCATCTTTTTTCATTGAACTATACATTCGTAAACAATTAGAAAGTCTCTTTTTAAACGAAAATGTACAGAAAAATATTTTCTACAGATTTCATAGAAAAAACCAAAATGAAGATGCATTAGAAGATATTTATGATGGAAACATTTATAAATATTGTGCAGAAAAATATGATCTCTTAGGCAATAAGTTTAATTTCTCTTATACGATAAATACCGATGGTTGCCAGGCATCGGATTGTTCAAAAATATCTATTTGGCCTATCTACATTATGATACATGAACTACCTGATTATCTACGAAGGAATCATATGCTACTTGCTGTATTATGGGTTGCAAAAAAGAACCGACCATGAATCTATATTTAAAATCATTTGTTGATCAGGCCAATCAGTTATCATCAGAAGAATTTAAGTGGCATTGGAATGGAGAAGAAATAATCAGTAAAGTATTTCCACTTGGTTGCTGCGTCGATTCAGTAGCTCGTTGTGCTATGCTGTCAATGAAAAAATTTAACGGAACTGATGGATGCACATACTGTGAACATCCAACTGTATCAGTTGATGGCGTAAGAAAGTATTCTATGATACTACCAGTTCCTGTTCCAAGAACTGATGATTCAATAAAAGAAAAGACGCTTTTCGCACATAGGAGTAACTCACAGGATATTACTGGAATTAAAGGCCCATCATCTCTAATGAATCTCAAACATTTTGATCTAGTTAATGGAATGATTGTTGACTTCATGCATGCGTGTCTTATAGGTGTCACGGAACTTTATACAACGATTATATTAACCAATGCTAAAGAGAAATATTATGTTGGCTCTCCAAATAAATTGCACATTATCGATAAGCGTTTATTGTCTATAAGGCCTCCGAATTGTATTGCAAAAATTTCAAGAAGTATCAAGGAAATAGCCAATTGGACTGCGTCAGAATGGCTAACATGGTTAATATTTTATTCCTTAATTTGTTTGCATGGAATACTTCCAAAAAAATATTATAATTACTTGGCTACGTTTGTTTGTGCTTTGAATATTTTGTTAGAAGACTTTATAACACCTGACATGTTAGAAAATGCTAGAAAATTGTTAATAAATTTTATTGTGAATTTTCAATTTTTATACGGAAAGAAGTACATGCATTACAATGTGTATTTATTAAATCATCTTACTGAAACTGTTAAAAATTGGGGGCCGCTGTACAATGCAAGTACTTTTCCATTTGAAAATGAAAATAAATTATTATTGCGAAGGAAGAAATGTAATTATCGTATTGCTTCACAAATTGTCTCTAAAATGTTAATATATCAATAATTGTCTCTTTTACAACAACATCAATTAATTTCTGAAAGAGTCCAGTTATATTGCAATAAATTGGATAAAGCTAAACTAAAAAATATTTGTAAAATTGAAGAATGTATTCTAATAGGACGCGGCAAAGCACACACATTAACAAAAACAGAATTACAATCTCTTCAGAAAATAGTTGACGTAACTGCTGTGACTGAATGTAAAATATTTAAAAAAATGATCTTTAATGGAAATCGTTATACTACTAATAAACATTTGCGTGGTCAGCGAACAAATAACTCTGTTTTTCAAACGACTGATGAGACATTTGGAATTATTTCAAAAATATGTAAAATTAAGTATGATAATGACTACAAAGTAGTAATTTTTTTTCATGGTCTAAAAATTGCAAGTAACTTTTTTGTTGACAATATTGATATTACACATTTGAAAGTTGTCAATGCTGAAGAAAAAGTTAATGTTAATGTAAAATACTCTCAATTACACAGACCATGTATATTATTAAAATTACGTAAGCAATTTATTATTGTTACTATTGTAAAAGGTATTTTAGGGCGACACACTAATTAATTTAATATATGTATCACGTATTGTAATAACATTATAACTATTATTATGTAATTTTTTTAATAATAAAATTTATACCTGACTAGTTGTAGAAATATGGTTGTTTTAATAATTATATACAAATAATTGATTAAAAAATATATAGAAATGCGCATAATTACACCATATCATGACATAACATGGTAAACTATGCCATTTTATGCCAAGCTATGCTATTTTATGCCAAGCTATGCCATAACATGACAAGCTATGCCATAAAATGCTAGATTATGTGGAATACGCCAGGTTGGAAGCTACAATTAAAGGATGTGCCAGGTTATACCCAGATATGCCATATTATGCCACATCGTGCCAAATTGTGCCATTTTGTGACAGACTGTGCCATCTTGTGTCAAAGTGTACTAGCTTTTCTGTAAATAATTCAGAAAAGTAATTTTGTTTAAATTCATAATGTGCTAAGTTATGCCAAATCATGCCATACTGTGCCGAATTGTGTCAATTTGTACCAAACTGTGCCAAACTGTGCCAAACTGTGCGAAATGTCCGAAATGGCACAGCTCTAGCATAGTATAGATTTGACACATTTAGCACAATTTGGCACAGTTTGGCACAGTTGTGCACGATTTAGCACGATTTGGCCGATGTAGTTGTTTTCTATAATTGATGACATTGTACGAAATTTAAAAATAAATACACAATTATCGTAGAGCAGAAACTACAATATTTTACACTGCATTATGAAATACATAATATAAATGTCTGGATAATTGTAACTTTTCTGAGAATGCAATAATTCATTTATTTACTTGACCATGTTTGTTAACTGATTAGACAATTTTTTTAGCATAATTTTGTATTTATTATTTATCACTCCGGCAGCATATGAAAAATAAATAGAAACTAGGATGAATAATACTTTATACATTTATTTTATTATTAGTAAATACTTTTTTAACATCTTTTGTAGATGTGATTTATTAATTAAATAGAAAGTAGAACTTATACTTGCCTATCTTATACGTTTAAAAAACGTAATCAATTTCAACTGTTTTAAGAACCAAATGAAGTCGTATTTGAAAATAAATATAATATAATTTTCAAAGAATTATTACAGTTCTTTTTTTACTATTTACATCAATTCTTATTAAAAAATTTGTCTTAATTATTATATAACGAAATAAAGGGATGCCTCAGACTTAGTTTTACTAACCGTATATTACGAACTCAAATTCTTTATTTTGTGAAAATAAGGGGCAGAAAAGTTTTCGCGAGATTTAGTGAGCGGCGATCACAATTAGTGAAAATGCAAGATTTTCAACCTTATGCACAGTGTGCGTTTGTGTGCTACATTAGCGTATTTTATTCTTACTATTACTGAAAAAGTAAAGTTTTACTTTTCGCCCTCGGTACAAAAAATACTATTATGTCCATCTCAACGAAAATGGCCACTTTTTGTTCTGAAAAGCGAGACCAAAATTACATGTTTTGCCCGCACATGCGAGTTCTACTAAGCACTACAGAAAGCATTCACAGCTTGAGAAAGGATATTCATAAAGTATTCAAAAAGAGTTCAATTTTTGTACAAATTAAATATAGTTCCAGTTGGTACAATTTAAAAAAGTTATTCATTTAGAATTCATAAAGAACTGAATATGAATATTAATTAAGTGAATTAATTTACAAATTTAGATTAAGCATTATGCTTATTTAAAATACATTAAGAATTCATAAGAAAATAAAAATGAATTTAATAAGCGATAACTTTTGGATTTAATACAAAATGGATTCCGATGGAATAAATGGTTCATATGGAATATATAAGTAAACCCACTGTAAGAGAAATGGTTTTATAAAAGTATTTTTTATTTAAAAATTACAATAACATGTGATGTACGTGTCAGTTTAAAGTTATTATAGAACAAAATTTTAAATTATTACATTAAATATAAAAATATTTAACAGGTTTAGTTAGGATAAGTATATAAACCGATTTTTGCAATCAATTGAAATTTTAAACATTTAATAAATATCTCCGTGTCTGCTACTTTTTAAGTAGTTATGCCTTGGAGCGACATAATTATGTATGTACCTACATATTATTTATTATAATTGCTATTATATCACTTTCAGAAATCATAGTGTCAAAGCAGTTGCCAGCGTTTTTTTATATAAATAAGACCATATAAATAACTTTCTTATCTCGAGCATAAAAGTATATATGAATAAGTTAACAACTGTTATCGATTCATCTCAACATCATAATATATGTCGATAGGTATATTTGAATCTAGATAATTTTTAATTTTCAGGTTTAAATTTCGTTTTTTGCTTGTAACTGGACAAAAGAAAGGGTATAAGGTAAAATTGACATAATTTTGAAGTCTTTTATGGGGTTCTACTTCACCTCCCTCTACAGAGTGACGTGAGAAAATTTCATTTTTCGAGGTTAGGTTTCTTATTTTGTTTATATATCAATTAGGTCATTTAAATTTTCAGCCGCAATTTCCAGCGTCCTCTGTTGGGTTAACGTCAGAGTCGGTAATTCAAAATTTGAATTTCCCGCCGCAACGTCATCTGGTAAAGCAGAATTCTGGGTTAACTTTTGAGGTCTTTTGTTGGGTTACCCGGTCGGTAAGGTAGAAGCCTGGGTTAACTGTTTGACCAGTAGGGGTATTAAATAACCCAGTCGGTAAGGTAAGAATTTGTATTAGTGCGATGAAACCAACACAGTTCACCTACTTAAATCGTTTAAATAGCCCGATTTGTCGCTGCGTAGCATAAGGTAAAAGTACCATTAGTTGGCCACTGCCGAGAACTTGGCCACTGACAAGAAATCTCTTAATATTTAAGCTTTTGGCATAGAATAAAACGTGAATTATCATCAAATATTGTTCTGTACATAATAAATTGTCAATACAAAAAGAACCCGAGGTTCAATAATTGATTTTAAGTTAAAAAATAAGATCTTAATTTTGCGATTTTCAGTCCGTGCGGGCATGCATGCTTTTCTTAAGTAGTGACTAAGAAAAGTTCGTTTACTAGTAAGGTGACAAAAATTTAATAAAACATTTTTTTATGTATCTTAAGGTTCCTACATTATTCTTATTATATTAGAAATACATAAAAAATAAAAAATATAAGATTTATATATATTTTATATTAAAATTTTATGTGTTCATGTATTGGTACTCGAAAAATACCTTGAAAATTTCTGTCCCAGTAGTTGGCCGGGTGGCCATCTACTGGGCAATCACGCAGATTATGCAACAAATCTCGGTCCTAGTTGTTGGCATATACTTGTTTGAGAATTTGCTACATCACGGCTGTTTTTTTGACTAAGGGACTTTTTGGAGCAAACAAGTAATGTAAACATTTATTTTTTATAACAATACCTAAGTATAACTTATATTTTATATATTTGGAGTCTTATTTGTTATCATAACTTGAATAATAGTATTTGCATATCTAACCTCCAACCTAACCTCAATACGCACACTGAGAGACTTACTATTTATTTCAACAAGCAGATATAATTTACAGTATTATTTATTTAAACAGAATATGTCAAAAGTTAACTTACTAGTCCGGTAATGGTAAATACTTTTTTGTATTAAGGTATGAGTTAAGTTAAAAAATATTATGTATTTTATAATAATTATTAAGAAATAATAATATGCTTTCGTAACAAAATTATTGTAAGTTACGAGGGTAGTTCAATAAGTCTTTAGAATAAAGTATAAAAACAATTTTTTTTGGGTAAATTTTTTTTTTTTTTTCAACATAATCTCCTTGGAGCTCTATACACTTGGTCAATCGCTTTTTAAGTTTTTTTAATCCTTCAGAAAAGTGCGTTTTCGGAAGTTCCTCAAAATAAGCACTTACAGAGGCAATGACGTCTTCGTTGTCCGTAAATCTCTGTCCACCGAGCCATTTTTTCAAGTTTGGAAATAAGAAAAAGTCACTGGGGGCTAAATCTGGTGAATACGGTGGGTGTTCGACCAATTCGAATTTTAGTTCTTCAATTTTAGCCATTGAAACGAAGCATGTGTGAACTCGGGCGTTGTCGTGATGAAAGAGAATTTTTTTCTCGCCAAATGTGGTCGTTTTTTTTTAATTTCTTCTTTCAGCTGCTCTAATAATGCGCGACTTATGCGCGCCAAAAGAGCCTCAGAGGCGACCACTCTATTGCGTTTATTCTCAGCTGAGAGCAAACGCGGCACCCATCTTGCCGATAGCTTTTTCATGCCTAATTTTTCATGTAGAATTGAAACAACTGCACCTATAGATATCCTTGTAGCCTCAGCTAACTCACGCACTTTTAATCTTCTATCCTTCAACACCATATCGTGGATTTTATTGATGATTTCGGGAGTAGTTGCTTCTACGGGCCTTCCTGAACGTGGTTCGTCACTTATTGATGTACGACCACGCTTAAATTCATTTACCCAGTTATAAACCGTTGCTAAGGCAGGGGCAGATGTGCCATGAACTGAGTCCAATTCATTTTTTATCTCATATGGAGTTAAACCCTTTAAATGAAAATGTTTAATTACCGCTCTGAACTCGTTTTTTTCCATTTTTCTTAACAAGCAATTTTTTTTTTTTTCAATTGGTTATAAAAACACGTAAACTCAGAAGATGTGGACTGTGACTGCACCATATATCTAGTCGGGAGTGGTGCTGACTGAAAACAGATGATTTGGAGCGATTCGCGCGCCATCTGTTGGTCATTCTAAAGACTTATTGAACTACCCTCGTATTTATTTCCTCATTGTACCTCACAAAATTAATCTGCGCAATATTAATTTGGTCTTACTTAAAGAAAAACTGTTTGATTAAAGCAGTGGCCAACTACTGGTACCAGTAGTTTCAGACACTAAGACATGCTTGTTTTGCTGGTCCAAGTACTGGTACATTGTACCACTGAAAATTTATGTCTATTTCCCTATCATTATTGATTAAAATGTCTCTTTTTTCAACTTAATTTGATAGAAAATTAAATTCCCTTCCAGATGAATATATAACTTTTTATTGGCCGTATTAATTTTAGTGCTCTAATTTAAGAAATAAGTTCTGCTGCTACAAAGTGGCCAAGTACTGGTACATTTACCTTATTGCTTTCTCAAAGAGGTAGCTTTGTGATTTTTTAAATTTTTGAAAAAATTTGTGATGTCAAACTATTTGAACTATGTTTCCTAAGGCGACGATTCCATTGCTTTAGCAAGCTTTCCGATACCAGATGCTATATTTTATCTTTCTTCTTCCTCTTCCTTGCGGCCCTGCGTTCGTTACTGATGTACACGTTTTTAAAATTTTGACCGTTCATCGTGATTGTTTGCTGTATTTGACATCGAATTAGAATGCTCTTCTCTGAAATCAAATAAAAAATGAATAAAACCTGTTTTGGTATAATAGTAAATAATTCAAAATGGTAATAATAGGAGCTCTATAGAATTTCATTAAAAAAGCATTTTTTGGTCATTGTTGAATGTTTAAAATACTCTAGTAGGCTGTATGGGAGACCTTAGTAGCTGAATTTTTTTTATGATTTTCTTGGCACATACATTCATACAAAAAATTATATTATATAATCATCAATAAAATTTCCATTATATGTTTTCGAGATGTAACCATTTAAACAAAGAATGATCTTTTCTCGTATAATAAATGAAGGGAACTATGCTGATTCAAATGCATTTTAGCTGAATCAATAGTATTATTTATAATGCACCAAGAAAACCTAAATAACTAAACCCTAAAAATCATAAATGTGCTTAAAAAGCAAAAAAATCATCGAAAAACAAAAATAAATATTTTTTTACACACACACACACACACACCAACACCCACACAAATACTCACACCCACACCCACACCGACACACACACATACACATTAATGCACTCACGCACGCACATCCATACAGACATTTTCTAAAAATAATGTATTATGATTCCCTATTTCTTATGTCCCCTATACTAAAAAATCTTTTTTTTTACTATCACAAAGCTTTTTCTTTAAGGAAGCAATATATAGAACCAACCGTAGAATCTCCATCTTTTCGAAGTCGGTTAATAGTACTGATAGAAACTCCCTCGAGACAACCTCAGAGTGACCTTCTATCGAATTAAAAAGAAAAATATCGAAATCAGTCAAGACATTTCTGAGTAATTAGTCTAAAAACGTAGCGAAATTAATCACAAAAAATGTAGTATTTTTCTAGTACTGACGTTGTACTGGACCAGTACTGTCAATACTTCAATGGGACTACTGCAGAGTGATCCAATGCAAAAAGTATGTAAAACGTTGGTAAAACGTCTTAATATCCGCAGATTCGTTCCACATAAGACGTTGTAACACCGTTTCTGAAACGTTTCAAACAGGTTTGAAAATGGTTTGAAAAAATACTAGCATAGAATATATCGAAAAAAATCGTTTAAATAGAATTTAATGCTTCAAATAATACCAATTTTGGAAGTACCATCTGGATGATCATTCCAAATTTGGTAATATTTGTAGAATCAAATTCTATTTAAACAATTTTTTTCGATATATTCTATGCTAGTATTTCTCAAACCATTTTCAAACCATTTTCAAACAATTTTCAAATCTTTTTCAAACGTTTTAATCCAATCGTTTTAAAATTATTTTTAAACCGTTTAAATTTCACAATTCAACAGATCTTGGAGAGTTTTTCAAACGTTTTAAAAACGGCTTTACAACGTCTTATGTGGAACGAATCTCCGGACATTGAGACCTTTTACCAACGTTTTTCAGAAGTATTTGTAGCTTTTATTTTTAACGTTTGAAGGTTTCAAATTCAATTCTAACGTTTTAAAAACGTTCGGAAAACATTATGTATTATCGGGGGAACGTCCTTTTTTTTAAGGGGTCAAGCCTGAGTTCAAATCTATAAAAATCCGTATCTTTTCGTTGCATTCTCTTATATAAAGGAAATTACAACTGTGAGAAATTGATAAATATGAAAAACTGTGAAAAACTATGTAGAAACTATGACAAAATGTATAAAATATTCTATAGTATTTTTTAAAATCCTGTTCAAAATGTAAGCTCAATTTCACAGTTTTTCATGAAATTTCATGGTTTTACACACTTTTTCACACATTTATCACAGCTTTTTACAGTTTTTCACAGTTTAAAATTTCTACTAGGGTAGGAATCTGCGTCGGTAACCGACGCCTTCAGATATTAAACTTATTGCTATTTTAAATTTTCACAGTAAACTGTGGAATAATCTATGACTATTAAAAACGTCGAAGTCAATTTCATTACTTGACATTTTTTTCAATGTTTAATTTTTTATATGTCTGAATATATCCAAGCGACAGCTCTAAATAATTACTTGAGCTCCAGATATTCGTATTGTCCAACTTAACCTTGTATTCAATTTACCCCAGTTTCTCTATCATGATCTTATTTTATTTATGATCTTAAATACATTTTAATAAACAACAACCCACCAACCTATCGCAGCGTATAAACTTTGATACTCAACCTTTGCGAATGATACTAATTCAACAGTTAAATTCACTGATTCACCAGTGACTTTGAGTTTTAAAATACAATTCACTGATTTAATAGTGAAATTCACTGATTTAATAGTGAAATTCACTGATTTAATAGTGAAATTCACTGATTTAATAGTGAAATTCACTCATTCAATAGTGACATAAGGTTTGACAAAATAACTCACTGATTTCTCAGTAAAACCCACTGATTAATAAATGAAAATGTCATTGATTGAGACAATCAGTCAAAATTTCACTGATTCATTTTTAGAAAGTGTGATTTTTCCATGAACTAGATCCCTCTAAGTGGTCTTTCTAGTCCCTTGAAAATACGCTAATCTACATTATTGAATTTAAGCCTTTATGGCCACTTTACACGTGTTTTTGAATCAGGCGGTTCATTTTTCATGGTCACCGAGGCTTTAAGGGGTTATATCCCCCAAATTTTTTTGTTTTTTTCCATTTTTTTTATTGGCTTAAATCTTGCCAAAACAATCCTAGAATCAAAATCTACAACGTTCAAGTACCGATTTAAACTCAAAATTTTTTTAAATCAATTTTTTCCAAACAGCTTTGATGCTCCAAAATCACAATTTTCGCTTATTTTAGCGATGCTCGCTTTTGTGAATTTCGCGGCTTTGGAAATTAGTACAAGTTACCTACGATCGATATCGTGTTTTAAATTTGAATTATAGAGGTCGCTACATGACATTACGACGGTTACAGCGTCTTTACAGCACGTGTTTACTCACACTTGCCCTGTGTTTAGTCGATCAGCCGTTCTCGTTGTTTACGTTGTTATTTTGAGTTTTGCTTTACTTTTTAACTGTGAATTATATTTACAAATACTTAATTATGAGTGAAAAGGTGCACAGTGACCGCAAAGGCAGTAAAACAAGAAGTATAAGTACAAAACGGAGTAAAATTAGTAATCGACGCCCGCCTAACCGCCATTTGTTCGAAGGCGATTCGGAGCACGTTAGTACCTCGGCTAAGAAATTGAAAACTACTGATTTAGACCGTGACCGCGATGTAGATAATAATTTCGGCTACTGTTTCATCAATTTTTTCGCTGTATTTACTGCTCTTTCTGAATTAGTAGTATGCAAAAAATGTAATGGTAACGTGCGGTTGTTAGAGTCGAACAAGCGTGGACTAGGCTTCAAAATTATTGTGTCTTGTTCGAACTGTCGTGATGCTGATATTAACAGCTGTCCTGTAATAAATGGTCGTGCTTATGAGATCAACTGCCATATTATTTTAGCTAGGCGCATCATAGGCATAGGCACCAACGGTATAAAAAAGTTCTGCTCTATGATGGATCTTGCAAAGCCTGTTTTTCAAACAACTTACAGTAAGATCATATCTAATATCGCCACTGCTACTTCATCTGTTCGAATTATATCTATGAAAAAATCAGCGATTAAAGAAAAAGAAATTTCTATCGAACGAGATGAAAAAGAAGGTCTCACGGTGTCAAGCGATGGATCTTGGCGAAAGAGAGGGTTTACGTCTTTGTTCGGATTGGTGACTTTGATTGGTTGGTACACTTGCAAGGTATTGGATGTGTGTGTAAAATCTAAGTACTGTAAAGTGTGTGAATATTGGCAAAAAAAAAGGTACTGCTGAATACGAAGAGGTATACCCTTCACACAAACAGAACTGTGATGCCAACCATGAAGGTAGTGCCGGGAAAATGGAGATCGACGCAGTTATAGAAATGTTCAAACGCTCAGAAAAACTTCATAATATCAAATATTTGAAATATATCGGCGACGGCGATTCAAAAACATATAAAGGTATAGTCGACTCAAAACCTTATAAAGATTTCATCGTCGAAAAAAAAGAATGTGTCGGACACGTTCAGAAGCGCATGGGAACGCGTCTGCGCAATTTGAAAAAAACAACGAAAGGTCTTGGCGGCCGAGGAAAGTTGACTGGAAAGTTAATTGATGAACTTTCTATTTATTACGGACTTGCTATTAGGAGAAACTACGATTCAGTCGAAAAAATGCGAAGTGTCCCGTCGGAGTAGACTCTTGGTGTTCTTGGCAGCGCAGTACAGCGTTTGGTACACTTGCAACGTACGAGCACAAGAGTCCAATGCATGAGAATGTTTTTAACGCAATAAAACCCATTTATAATGAACTCAGCTCCGACAACCTTCTGTCACGCTGCTTGGGTGCGTATACTCAGAACAATAACGAGTCGTTTAATACTGTAGTGTGGTCAATTGCTCCAAAGACGGTGTCAAGCTGTAAGACTATAGTTGCCATTGCGACTGACGTAGCCGTTATTATCTTCAATGACGCCTTCTCGGGTCTGTTTGCCGTTTACGATGCTCTTGGGTTGACTGTTGGACCAAACATGTACGAGTTTTGCGTAGAAACGGACGCCAATCGCGTCAAAACCGCTGAGCATCGTATGTCCGATATCGCGAAAGAGGCCAGGCGCAGCATTACATCAGGCAAAAAAAAAGAAGAGGAAATGAAGGCCCTGGAAGGACAATTATATGGTGCAGGGATAGCAGACTGAAGGTAAAAAAATTATTATGGACTATATTTTTGCGATTCTTAAGATTTATAGCATTTTCAAACGTCAAACGCGTTTTTCTCGAAACCATGTTTACAAAATCGGCAAGCAGTAGAACTCAAAAAGTTTACATCCGATTGACTTAAAATTTTAACAGTAACTTCATTGTTTGATTATCTAGTGAAGTACACACGATTTTAGCGATTAATTAACAAGAAAAAAGTTATAAACAATTTAAGTCGATTTTTTCGTCGAAAACACGATTTTTTGTTAAAACAATCGCCATTTTTTTTTTCTTATAGGTGGAGTTGAACGAGACTTGTACTGCTCGCCGCGGAAGACCTTTTTGAAAAAGCGGTTCACGGTAATCACTGCACAGCCGCCATTTTGTAAAAAAAAAATCAATAAAAAAATTTTTTCTCTTCTTTAAGAGTTGCTTAATCCAATGTTATATTATTTGTATACCTTTAATCTCAAATGTCCTTTAAAAAAAATAATTAACATAGCCTTGTTTTTTAGAGCATAAGGGGGATATAACCCCTTAAAGTATTCTTCAGAACCGTACTCATGGAATTAAAGAACTACATTTTTTAAAAAAGATTATTTACAATTGTTAGAGACACACATATCAATAATAATACTATGATAATACTATAATAATACTACTATTATTTGTACGTGTATATGCGTATGTGTGTGCCCGCGCGCGTGTGTACGTGTGGGTGTATGTGGGCGTATGTATGTATGTGGGTGTACGTGTGCGTATGTGTTTATGTGTGTAAACAAATATTTTTTTTTCGATGTTTCTTTTACTTTTTAATCAGTTGTACGATTTTTGTGTTTTAGTTTTTAGGTTTTTCTTGGTGCATTAGAAATAGTACCATCCATTCAGCGAAAATGCATTTGAAAGAGCATAAAATTACCTAACTTTTCCGATCCGAAAGTTTGCATAAGGTCATTCCCTTCTTTTATTATACACGAAAACGTATTCTTTGTTACATCAACTTAGATTGTGTCAAAATATTTTTGCCGTCTATAAAATGGACAATGATTTTCTACAGAATTAAACTCAGGCTTAACCCCGTAAGAGAATTAATCAAGAACTGGGTACTGATCAGGAACGGGGTCCGTAATGGTATTTATTTCTTGTAGCAAAATCTGTGTTCTAGGCAACTATGTAATACAAAATATAATATATTACATTCAATCCCCATAATATCATGTATGCCATTATACGATATAAAGCCTACAAATTTTACAAAATTTCTATAAAAAATTTAATTGATTTTTAGTCTCTTGCTACTGGTTCGAAACAATTTTAAAGAAATAAGCAACCTAAAAACTATAACGCAATAATTCTTTGAAATGTTTTTGACTACAGATTGTATGATATAATTGATGAAAAACGAAGTTAGACGTTATTTTGGGAAATATAAGGCGAGGAAGCTTAGTCGATCAGTACAACAAGTGCCTGCGAATAAAGTTCCACAACGCGGTGCGTATTTCGGGGGCGTATGAGTATAATGTATTATTTACGTACTATTATTGCAATGCGAATAGTGCCATATTAAAAGAAAAGTGGCGCTTTTTCGGTGGGAAAAATTCGTAACTCTGAGTAGCCCCAAAATCATGGTGCAAACGTATGCCGCATTTATGCACGAATTAAATAACTTAATAAGATGTGTAGAAAATGAAAGAGGAAATGAATAATTAAAAATCAAATTACTCAATTTATCGTGGTGTATACTAAGCTCGCTAACTGTCAAAAAATAGATATTAATATGACTGCAAAACAAACCAATAATTATTTTGGATCACAACTTTAAATGTTCGCTTTCAAAACCTTTCAACTATACTTCTCCCCCCCCCCCACGATCTTTTCTTTTTAATACTAGCAACGTCAGGTGCGCTATGCATACATTATTTAAATGCATATTAATTATTATTTATATCCTTTTCACAAATTAAGCAACAGTGTGAGTATTTTTTATAACAAATAAATATTTTTTATCCTTAAGAAACTTAAAAAATGTTAAAGGTTGTTATTAGATGCAAATATTATACTATTTTCATTACGTAGGCCGCATTGGGTGGAATGAGAGTGTGGACGCATTTACTTTTTATGCTTAGAAGGTACATAGCCAATACAATAACTAATGTTACGGGGAAGCTGCCGATACGTGACTTAGGCCAACTTCTTTATTCAATACCACAGTAAATATAATGACTTACTCAAAATTATTCGATATGTGCATAGTTTTGGAGGGGATAAAAGAAACGATCGCAGCGCCCGGGGTGGCCAGAAATGTGCTGCGTTGATGGACTTGAATGTATTACTATATATATATATATATATATATGTGTTGAGTAACTTCAGAATAGTCCGCCAAGATGTTTCGAATTCTGGGTTTCGCTTCAGTCTATGCACCTAGCTAATAGTGATGAATTTACTTGAACATTTGCAAGATAAAATACACTAGAAGTCTGCTTATGCTTTCGTGAACAAATTTTTCAATGAAAAGGTAGGTAGGATAGCTATGGTCTGCGGCCATGTCGGGAACATGAGCCATATTGGGTATACTCACCTTAGATATTAAGGGGTAACACCACTCCAGGATTTTCAAAAAATCGATTTTTTTTCGGCTTAAACAATACTTTAGGGTAATAAAAATAATATACAATTGGTCCTATAGTGTCAAATAATTTTTAAAAGGTTCAAATAACGATTTTGCGGCAGCGCCTCGGACCGCTCGCTTTTGTATTGGTTTCATCTATCGGAATAATAGGAGACCTTGTTACTTACAGAGCCAAAGGTCCTTGAGTGAGTTGAGTATTGTAAGGCATGCGAATTTTGTGAAAAGAAATGTGACACGGATGAGTACAAGGAATGTCTCGAAACCCATGAAAACGAATGCCAATCGAACCATGACGGCTCGGCGGGAAAAATGGAAGTGGATGCCGTTATTGAGATGTTCCAGCGCTCAGAATCTTTACACCAACTTAAATATGCCAATTACGTCTAATTCGTTTAAAGGTATCGTAGACTCGCAGCCTTATGAAAAATTGGCAGTAATGAAGAAAGAGTGCATCGAAAACTAAAGGTCTGAGAGGAAAGGGCCAGCTCACTGGTAAATTAATCGACGAATTGTCAATTTATTATGGTCTAGCAATACGTAGAAATTATGATTCTATAAAAAATATGCGCAATGAAATTTACGCAACGCTAGACCATAAATTGCGACAAATCGAAGCACGAGAGATGCCCGCGTGACGAAGATTCATGGTGCTCGTGGCAGAAGGCCCAAGCCACTGGAGATTTGAATTATAAACACAAGCCAGCAATGTCGCAAGAGGTATTTGAAGCAATTTCTCCTATTTATGCTGAATTGATCAGCGACGATCTACTGACTCGTTGCCTCGGCGTATATACGCAGAACAGCAACGAGAGTTTCAATTCAATCGTGTGGTGTATGGATCGGAAATCAGTCTCCAGTGGCAAGCACGTTCTTGACACTGCAATATATATTGCCGTAGGCATTAACAACGATGGCCTGTCAAGCATCATGAAGCTTATGCAGAAATTAGGCCTTAAAATAGGACTAAATTGTTTCAATTTCTGCTTTGAAACCGATGAGCGGCGGATGAAGTGTTCCGAGTGGTCGCTCACAGAGGCAGCCAAGAAGGCCCGATTAGATTCAAAATCGATGAAAAAGGAAGAGGAGGAGGCAAATATTAATTTGGATGGCTAAATGTATGGTACAGGCATCGCAGATTAGAGGCAAACAAAAATATTGCTGATTTAAGTGCATGTAAAACTTTAAACGCGCTTTTCTCGAAACTGGTTTTTTCAAACTGGGAGAACAGATTACTAGTAAACTATTGCATGTATTGGATTGAAATTTTTACTGTAACTTCACAAATAGATTCTCTAAAGAAGTACGTAGCTGTTTTTCGATTGAATGTAATTTTTTTTTATAAACAATTTACATAGTCTTTTTTTCGAGAAAAATCGACTTTTTTTTTAGAAGTGCGCCATTTCTACATAAATTTAAATAAAAAGTTACCCCTACGTACTTCCGAAGTTAACGTTATATAGATTAAGAATTTCTATGGTTTTTTGTTCCAGGTCTCATACTTTCCGAGAAAAGTGTTCACCCATTTGGATGATTGAGAAAAAGGCTTCTCGTGAGATTCGCTGTATAGCCACCATTTGTATTTAAATGTAAAAAAAATATATTTTTGTACCTCAATATATGTATAGTAAACCCTCAAAAACGAAATTTGATACCTTCTTTCCTACTCATGTAAAAAACAAATTAGGCATTTTTTCGGGCCGCTAAAGTGGTGTTACCCCTTAAAATCATTTTAATACTAGGTATCGTACCTAATGTCATACTTATACGACATAAGGTATGCTACTGTAGCTGTTAACATCGCTTATCACCCTGATTGGGGGTGCTTGACAGTACGGTCAGTGTGTGTATGTATAAGAACAGCATAATTGAGCCGCGGTGGCTCGTGTGTAAGGGCTCGGTCTTCTGAACGTAAGGTCTGAGTTTCTAATCCCGGCTGGTTACCTCTGATTTTTTTCGAAAGAAAAATTATTTAAGGGGGCAGGCCTGGGTTAAACCCAAAAAAAAGATTGTTTTTACCAGTCCAAAAAACTTTTTATGTTAAAAAGAAATCATTCTGAAAATTGTTATGCTATCAAAACATAATAATATCTTAAATTTTACCGTTGGCAATCCTCAAAATCTTGATATTTCAAATGTGCATTATTTTAGTGAAAAATAGTATTTATAGTTGTGAATATAACTTTGTAATTTATTATGCTAGCAAAATGTCTCAAAAAATAAATTGTATTCGACATAATGATTTTTGATTAGAGAGCTTTGTTGCGTTCAAAAATATTAATATATAAATAAAACCAACCATTTTTACCAAAAATAATGTATAATATTTGGAGTAGAGCAGCTGACATCTTAAACTCACCAGATTAAATTAGGAAAGCCGGGCTTTATTGATCAGTACCAGAAAATAACTCTTGAAAGTCTAAACAAAATTTGAATTTTGCACAGCTAATATTCTCATTATCAATGCTATTGGTAATTTTTTAAAAGAATTATGTATAATATTGTTATAAAATATCAATCATAATAGAAAAACGGCTTTGAGAGCACCTGGAAAATTTGGAAAATTGTCTGGAAAAACCTGGAATTCACAAGGAATTTTACTCATCAGATTTAGTTGATACCCTGTTTTAATACAAGAAAGAGCTTATTGAGCAATTTGAGTTGTGCGCTATGGTCAGAGCCATTCTTTATTATTTTTAGTGATTTTACGGAAATTTATTTCAATTATTTATTTATAATTTTTAACCGACTTCGAAAAAGGAGGAGGTTCTCAATTCGACATGGCCTTTTTTTTTATAACTCGAAAACTGTAAAAGATAAAGGAACAAAATTTTTATACAAATAAAATTTTATTAAAAGTTATATTTCTCTAAATTTTTGGCAACGATAACTTGAGTAATACTTAATATAATGACTTAAAATTCTCAGTAAATATTTGTTAGGTGATAGGTTAAGGGCTGAATATTTTTAAACGGATTTCATAACCTTCCGAGATATTAGAGGTGAATAAAAAATATTATTTACCCTATATATCGAGAAATTTGCAAGTATTGTCTACATGATCTTCTAAAAAAAACAAATTGTGGAAGGCTCTTTTATTGCAAATTTTAAAGATCATCATATAAGTTAAAAACCCCGTATTTATGGCAAATTTTCTGAATTTTTCAAAAAAATTATTTTAAGGCCATTGGGCCCCCCTTGGAGCAAATTAGGTTTATTCAAAATCTATTTGGGAATTTTAAATTTTGAAAAATTACTGAAACGTACTATAGACGCGTCGCAACAGTCCTATTTCATCATAAACTTCTAAAAATTCGAGTGCCATACGGATGCAACTTATTTCATTGACGTTAAAAAAATTTGCAACTTTCTAATTTTTTTAACCAAGTTTGCCACATTTTACTGGTATGGCAAGTAGATATTTCTATTTTTTATAATAAAAATAGCTTATAAAAGAAAATAGGGCCGGTTGCGAGTTTCTTTCACGTATAGGGAAAAAAATACATCTTTTCATGAGTATGATTTTCAACAATAACTATCCATAAATAATTAGTTGACCAAATTTCAGCCGGTTGCGAGTGAATTTAAATTGGTTGTAAAAATCGACTTGTTTTCAGCAGTATGGCAGACTGTTTGACGCGCCGTATCGGTATGGCATCATGTGTCCGCTAACTTTTTTTCCTCAACACTAACGAAAAACTGTTAAATCATTTGGTTGTGCATCGTTTCAAATCTTTACTTTTTTTAACATGTTTGATTAATCACCCCGCGCAAACGCCGTATTGGTCACCTGCTATACTTGCGATTTTATATTATTTATCATCGAAATAACCTGTCAACGGGTTCTTGATCGGTTGCGAATCAGCCCCTTAAAAATGTCGCTGTCTCCAGGCCTATCTATCAAGTGTTGGAAGTATAACCCCTTTAAAGAATAACAACTGCTCTAATAGTCGTGCGAAATCCGCTAAGCCTAACTCATTTGTTATCAACTTCGAAAGGCGAATTGTTATCAACCACAAAAGGCGCGCTTTTAGTAAAATACTTAGCGTGCGAATTAAAATCCCAGCAGACACAATATTATTGATGTTACAATTGACATAAATACATCAACCTGCTCTCAACGCCTTCTCATATAGGGATTTTAAATTAATTCGATAGGAGGAGCTTTTATCCCTCCTTGATGCTTGCGATTGGTCGTCAATTAGTTGCCCGAGTAAAGATATCAACAATAGGCTTGAACAGCTTAGACATAACATCATGGCCGTCTTAGAGACTCTTAGAGCCCCTCCGAAGCAATTGAAGCCAAAGAAACAAGGTCACCCGCCCTGACTCCGTCCGTCGGCGTTACAAGCGAACGTGTGACAAGAAGTTATGGCAGGAGTTCCAGTCTCTTCCTGCTTAAGCAGAACAACACTCAAATGAACACACGAAACTTTCATGGCCGTGGATGACTTCTCATTGCAGGCAAATGAGGAGGACGGAATACCGCAAAATGTAATAGCAAAGTCTTTACCAGTTATTGGTCATTATTTGGTTAACATCAAACAGCAAACAGCACTGCTGAGTCTGTTAGAGGACATCCGATCTGGTACTAATAGCAATAAAAAGCTACTTACTATCCTCTTGATGTTCGATTTCAGCAAGGCGTTTAAGACAATATCGCCCTTTAAACTACTTAGCAAATTAATTAGAATGGGTTTCTCGAGATCTATGGTCCTGTGGCTTAGGTCGTATATTACAGGTCGTAACCAACGAGTGATTACTACATCCAATGGGGAGTAACATTGGCTCATAACCAATCTTGGCGTACCACAGGGCTCAGTTCTGGGGCCTCTTCTTTTTGTCCTTTACATCAATGATTTCTTTGATGTACTGGCGGAGTTGAAGAACCCAGAGAGCGAATTATCGGAAAGTGTTGAGCATTTGCTTAATGCTGACGACGTATAAACCTATACGCAGGTTACCAGGGAGGGTCTGGAGGAGGGAATTAGACGTCTGTCGGCTTTCACGAGAGCAGTGTTGATATGGGCGGCTAAAAACGCCCTTCATCTCAATCTCCAGAAACAAAGGCTATTATTTTTAGGTCCGACTATAATATTAATAAAGTGCAGGATATGGACTTGTCAGGCATTGAGATTCAGAATACTGTGTTCATCTCCTATAAAGACACTGTAACCAACCTCGGCGTTGTTGTGGATTTTAAATTAACTTGGAAACCGCAGGTGGATGCGATTCGCCGAAAAGTTAACACAGCCCTATATGGACTTCAATCATTTAGATCATTCACCACCGAGGCGTTGCGTAAGCAGCTTGCGGCCGCTCTCGTTCTTTCTAGTCTTGACTATTACTCTCTGGTTTATCTTGATGTATCAGGTGAACTTCAGACCCGGTTTCAAAGATTGCAGGGTCGTGCACTGATGCTGGCCTGAAATCATTCAGAGCCCAAGGTGCTCGCCTCTGGAATTCGCTACCTAGAAGTATATACGTGGAGAATAGCAAAACGGCTTGTGATGCCGATTGAGTATTACGTTTCTTTGTGTAGTATATAAAACTAGTAAATAAGATTTTTATAAGATGTACTTTGACGTGATAGTTAAGATACAATGAAATGGAATTGTTCAACACTTAAATAACGACGAAATTTGTAACGACAAAATCTGTGATGAATTGTGATAATGACCTAAGATAATCATGTGTAATTTATGACTTTGTACATAATTTTTGACAAGTGCAAAAATAAATCTTAATCTATCTATCTATAATTTAATGATTTCTGTCGTGTATATAGTATCACCGAAAAGAAACCTACACGTATTATGCAGATTGCACAAATTAAATCTTATTGTAATAAACAATGTAAACGGTAGGGAGGAGAAAGCGGGGCATAAAGAGAATTAATTATAATGATGAGTACTTTGAATATTTGTACATACTTTTACCGCTCTCCGAATTTTCTTATACTTTGCAATGCTCAATCAGGCCTCTCCATACTTTTCCCGCTCTTTGAGTACTCATCGCGCTATTTGAGTTTTCATGACTTTCTAACAGCACTCATTTGAAAGCTTGAGTATTCTGACGTACTCAACGAGGTCTCTCTGCGAAAAAGATAACTAAAGAGTACTGGAGAGTACTGGAAGTAACTAAAGAGTTTAACTTGATTACTTTAGTGAATAGACCCTCGTATGTCTATTTGTACTGTCGCTCGACCTGTTATTATAATCGTTTATTTTAATTTAAATAAACAAGTCAGAGGAAAATTCTATTCGTTTTCGCATTAATTGTACTGCGTTCTGTATACTATGCTCGCCTGTTCGCACGCACTTTTACACACTTCTACGTATTCGAGCTTCGTGCTCCAATTATCGCTAGATTCGCCCGCGCGTACTCTACCTGCTTCGCACGTTTAATTTTTAAAAGAACAAAATAAAATGTTATTTTCTCGTTTTTCGGTTTATAATTAGATTTTAAAATTGATATTTAATAAACAATTGTGTTGTTACTGTTTAGTTGGGCACTATGTGTGCACGATTCACGAGATACGAATAATGAGATCAATCGACTTTTACTCTGACTCGCAACCATAAATCAATTTTATAACACACGATTATAATTTCAGGCCGAGTGAAATTGCAAATATTTACAGAAAGTCAGAGCAAGAGATAATCAATCACGGTAATAAAGTGTGTGTAAATTCAATCGGGTCGTCAAGGCACCCGTGTCACGCTCAGCACTTCGTTGATCAAACGATCATCAAAATGCAAGAAAATTGGACGCGGGTAGTAAGTTAATGGGTGACAGCCCGGGAACCTCACACCTTATAATTATATTAGTTTTTTACTCTAAAAATTGATTTCTTTCTGCATTAGTATTGTTTGTTGAAATTTAATAAACAATTAATTCGAAAAATTAAATTACTTTTGGAATTTTAAAGTGTTTGAAATTTTATGATCAAACAAAACGCAGGGAAATTGGACGCGGGTAATAAGTGAATGGGTGACCGCCCGGGACCCCACGTCTTGTGATAAATTTTTTATTTGCGAGAATTGTTTTTTTTAACTAAATTATTGTTTGTTCACCACTAATAAACAATAATTTCGGAAAATTGGATCTAATTTTTGGAATTTTCGAAATTGAATTGAACAACTTTGACAAAGTTTCGTTCAAAATAATTTTTTAATTTTTTTGTTGATATTTTAGAAATTGGAAGAAATTTATTTATGAATAAATTATTTCTTTTTAATAATTAAAAAATCTTTGAAATAGTTAAATTTTTTCCTAAATATCATTTTTAACATAAAAATCCAATTTTTCTCGAAAATAGGATAGAAAAGCGCTTCTTTGTGAGATCTTCGATTAACGAAACGAGAAATAATTTTATATCTTTGCAGTTTTTATTAAATAAGTAATTTAAAAAATCGATCGTTGTTTTTGAAAATCAAACATTACTAAAAATTTAAATTTCTTTTGGAAAATTAATTTTTCTGATTTTTTCAGAATCTTATTTTATTCGAAATAAAGCAATAAAATTTTGAAAAAGCTGCTGCTTAAAAATTGTAAATATTTTTTACTCTTTTTATGAAAAGTAGATTGTTTCAATTTTAGAATTGTTAGCATTTTTTTTTTATAAAAAGCAATTAAAACAGAAAAGTTAAGAGTGTAAAAGACTGAACTTATTTTTTGTTTATGAATATATTACGAGCAATTTTGTACACACTTTCGAATTAGAAACGAGATCCGAACTCAGAAGAGTTACGACGGCTAGTGAAATATTGACTTCTTTTTAAAATTTTATCGAAGATATATTCGTGACAGATATTAGTGCGAAACATTTAGAAATCGAAAATTAATATACTTGAATTGGCGAAAATCGTACACTCAGCTCCAATCAGAAAAATTTAATTACGAAATTTTTGTTGTGCCACCGAATGAAAATATACTCTCGCACACACTTAAAAACAGCGAAAACTTGTAGAGAAAAGAAAAACAGATATTACTTCATCCGAAGATCAGTCATATCTCGAGCAAATTCTACAAGATGTCATCATCTGCGTCAGAAGCAGTTGAAACGTGGATAGTGGAACTAAACGGCCAAGCACTCGAACAGACTCTGACATAGCTGAAGTTGACGACAGAAGGGAGTTACTTCTCGCGAGTCAACTCTTTACAAAATTGGCTGCTCGGAGATTACTTGGCCAACGATTTCGTCGAAGACCAGCCAACAGATATCAAAGTAATTAATTGCCGAGTACGATTACGACGACAGTTCATCGATGCTATTATCGCAACAGACATTCACGATAGTACACACACTGGTGAACCAAAAGACCATCGTCTGGCCACATTGCTGTCAGAAACAGAAGTGCACAGAAACCTGGAGTAGTCGCTGCGTGGACCATGACCGTGGATATGACCTCTTCAAGCTCTCTGCGTAAGAAGGCTGTTTCAACGTCCAGGTGTACCACATCGAGGTTATGTTTAGCAGCCAAGGCGAATAGAAGTCGCAGCAATGTAAAGCGAACAACAGGAGAATCCGTATCGGTGAAGTCAATTCCCTTTACTTGAGTGTATCCCTTCTAGTCTTGTACCGTGTCGTCTCATCTGCGTTGATCTATTCTGTAGGCTCAACGACTACCTACCTCGGTGCAGTTTGCTATCAAACTGCATGCCTTCCACGTCCATTGTCAATTATAGATCTATATTCGGTCCGTTGATAGCTTCTTGAGCATTTTGTGGTTCATCACTATCACTAGTAGCCGAATATAGCATATAATCATACAGTAATTTCGGTTTTGTGCTAGGTCGGGTAGACCTTCTGGAGGAAACGTTATTTGTTTATATATAGAGTTTTCATCGTTGTTTCCTGGAAAGTTCTTGAGTTGTCAAGTTTAGTCAAGTAGATCCCCTTTATCCATTGTAGATGTAGGTACGTTGTGCTCTTCAAATGGAATTGGCTGCTGGATGTTCAGGAACATTTTGTGATTCTGTCGTGGGTTCAGAGTAGTCTTGAAAGTGCTCAGTGACAGGTAGGTGAACCACGACTTGATGTCCTTGCTGCTCCACTTTCTGCTCATAAAAAATCACGTCCCTGACAGCAAATACCTTCTTATTTTTGGGGTCCCATAGCCTATAGGTGGACATGGTCCCTCGAAAGGTTAATAGAGTATTATTGTATAATTTACGATTGTTGAGATAGTATTACCACCTAGGATCTTCGAAAGCAATTGTTAATGGCTCTTATTTTTCCACACATTGACTATTGCTCTGTAGTGTATCTGTATCACTCGAACTACGCAGCCAACTGTAAAGACTGCAAAACTCATGTGTGCGATATGTTTTAGGTTCTAGGAGGGATGAGCATATCAACCCTTACAGGGAACAATTGAAGTGAACTCGGGTAGACTCTCGAAGTGCCGTTTGCATGACAATAGCAATCTATAAAATCCGTTGGATTAAAGAGCCAATCTATCTTGAGTCATTTTTTACGAAGACCAAATCAACGCGTCCCGCAAGGGGTGATGTAAAAAACTCTCTATTATATATATGTGTATCAAAAGAGGACGAAGATATTTCCAAGAACAACGTATGTGTTAGGTTAGGGTAGGTGCGGAAAGTTGGTAGCGTATGAAAGAAGCATGCATGTATGCCTGTAGGTATGCGGGTAGAGCGACTTGCGCAGATACGTGGATAAAGAGCGGCGAGTGAGAGCGAACGGTGTTCCCGTACGGCTCCAAAATCCACTCTAAATATAATCCACTAAATAAATAGTCATCATACCTTAACCTCCACGTCTATACGCTTACTTATTTATACCTTACACCCACGCTTTGGACCCAAGAAATATTGGCGACGAGGTCGGTTATTTTTCTGGTACGCTCTACAAAAAGAACTGCGCCACTTGGAGTGGGAATTACATAACCTATAAGGATAGAGGTATATAGATACAAGTGATACAAGTTATGTAAGATGACTAATACGGTTGATACACAAAACACTATAGTCAGTGATAATCCCAAGCAAGTGTCTTAATTATAGATACAGCCATTTCAAGATAATGAAATGATAACGATATAACGAAAACGATACCGAAAAAGTCCCGTACCTTCTGTACATTACATAGGTGAAGTACCGTTCAACAAATTGTATGATAATTATGGGTCAACTGACCCCTACACTAAAACATATACAGTACTCAAGGAAAAACTTAAAGATTTGTACGCTCCAACGGCACTGGAAATTGCCGAGAAT
Organism: Gastracanthus pulcherrimus; assembly: GCA_949152435.1. Taxonomy (NCBI): domain Eukaryota; kingdom Metazoa; phylum Arthropoda; class Insecta; order Hymenoptera; family Pteromalidae; genus Gastracanthus; species Gastracanthus pulcherrimus. The sequence continues at coordinate 47,858,364 of OX424572.1, forward strand.
TAAAAATTCAACTGCAGGAAACATCAACCAGGTGAAAATGTATAAACTTTCACCGATGCGTTTAGGTGGCTCTCTGGTGTAATTTAAAAATCTCTAATTTTTATTCTATTAAATTGCCTCTTTACAGGTATATTCATAGTGATTTTAGTAAGTTATATACCAATTTTCAGCCATTTCTACTGAGACGAAGTCTAGTTATTAAGGATTAAGTGCTTCTTCTCATGTAAAATGCCGGTATCTTTGAAGTTATCATCGTGCATTACACATTGCTATATGCCTTTGCAAAAATGTATGTACATACTATGTATTAATACAAATAAATCTACTGGTTTAAAACAATGTTAACATTGTTTGAATTTTAACTCAAAAACTAGGGACTTTTGAGAAAATAGTGTAGGAACATCTTTTGGTCAAAATAAGGTAAGAAATAAAAAAAAAATTGTATTAGACCCTATTGTGATATTTTGTGATCTCATGCATTGTGATATATTGTGATATTAAGATTCTAGAAAAATGCCACAATTTCTTTCAAAATAAAAAATCTTAAAATTTAGTTTTTCATATTTTCTTTAATTCTAGACTAGTTAGATTATGGTCTCAAGCTTAATATAATTTATGCAGAATTTTTAAATAGTACACTTTTGTTCTGTATTTGTTCTTTGTAAACCCATGAATTGTGATATTTTGTAATATTCAAATTCTAGCTGATCGCCATCACCTTTCTCAAAGCAAAAAATCTTAAAATTTAGTATTTCATGTCAACTTTCTTTCTAGACCTTGTGCAAAATGGTCTCAAGCTAAATATAATTCCTGCATAGCTGTTAAATGGTGACTTTTTATTTCAGTCACACAATGAAAATACTAAAAAAAGTGCAGTATTTAAAAATTCTGCAAAAATTATATTAAGCTTGAGACCATAATCTAACTAGTCTAGAATTCAAGCAAATATGAAAAACAAAATTTTAAGATTTTCTATTTTTAAAAAAATTGTGGCGTTTTTCTAGAATCTTAATATCACAATATATCACAATACATGAGATCAGAAAATATCACAATAGGGTCTAATACATTTTTTTTAGATTTCTTACCTTTTTATCTCAAAAGTCCCTAGTTTTTGAGTTACAAATCAGACAATGTTGGCAAAATCTCAACAAGCTCAAAATCTTAACAAGCAGAGTTGTAAAAATTAAACAAATTATTACATTTTTATGCTGTTACGTGTATAATGTGATAAGTCAGGAGAAATGCAGGTGCATTAGAGATGTACGCAAAATGAAGCAAGGTGGTCATTTCGTAGGGCTAGCGCAGTAGTTAGCGCTCCGCTTTCTGAATAGAATCAAAAACAAGCTTGGGTTCGAATCTCGCCATAGGCGAATTCGTCCGCCTTTTTAGAATTTAATTAGCTGAATATAAAAACGTAACATTCTAAACAAACGTAACTTCCCTGGTAGAAATGTATCCCGTCCACTTTATAGATCTATGTAGAATTATCTCGCGGCGTGTAACGGTCGCCCCTCTAATTTCCCATATTATTTGCCCCGATAAAACTAGATAAGCAAAATTATGACAATAACAACCACTTAAAGGTTATGTTTTAAGAAACAGAAGCATAATCTATTATGCTTATTATGTATTATTTTGATTTAAAGGTATATATTTACTTATTATTTTTCACCTATTACCAATGTAAGTAAATGTAAATAACCTCTAAAGCGTAAGGTTATCATATTTTAGATGCATCGAGTTTTTGTATTTAAGAACTCAATAACAATATTATGTTACACATATATACTAAACAATCAAAATAAGAAAATAATCTGAATATCCAAATAACTATATGAAGTATTAGTGCATATATTTATTTTGTTTATGTAAAATTAGTTTCCTTACATTTGATTATGTTCCATCCTAAATACAGGCTTGGTTTCAAAACCTGTATGGTTTATGTAAGGAAAACTATTTTCATACACATTTATTATCAACTGATTAATTTTCTATTTTTAAAAAGAAATGTATTTGAGTTATTATATATATGTTCTGTTTTTGTATTTCCTACTGTGATTAATTTATAATCAAATACTTTCATTTGACATCTATGGCCAGTTAAAACATAATAATTTGTTACTTATAAAGAAAATTATCGTCTACATGTGTTCGACTAATGTGTTTATCTTTGAAAATGTTGTCACGGATGAGCAGTTTATGTACTATAAGAACTCATATATGGATACAAAATTATTTGTAGTTCTGAAATTAAAATTTTAGTTTTTAAATAAAGCATGTCATAAAGTACATATTTGTGCATATGATATTATTATTACTTATATATTACTTTTCAAGAAACAACTACATCAATCAATAACATTATTTTGTGATCACTGTTTTTCATATGCAAGGAACATTATTTCTAAATTTTCATTTCTTAGGTTAGATATGCTTTTTAACTACTTTTATATGTAAATAGTATGAATAGAACTGTAAATCTTATTATTATAATTGAAAACTTCCATGTTAAACTTTTTTTAACATTAATTGTTACAATAAAAGTTCTGTTCAATAAATGATATATAATCTCACAGATTTTATACGTACATATTATTATAGAGAAAACTATGTAGATCTGTGTGGATTTATCGAGTTCTGTACAGTCTAGTACTATCTAGTTTGCCTATAAAGGCCGTTATAGCGAATATGGGCGCCACGATAAGATTTCTACCAGGGTTAACAATGCAAAATGAAAAAAAAACGCTGCTCATTCATTGGCACTTAGCTTTCTCAAACTGAATAAACTGTTCCAGTATAAAATTTTTTGTTTTAATAAATTATTTTAAAATGCTATGTCTTTTTCTAATTAGTAGCTTAAAAAATATATTCTATCTGACGAACTAAATCGATTTTTTCATGCAAGTTCCCTATTCCATTATCGATTTCAAAATATCGCAAAATAGAAAAATCATTTAAATCAAAAACGAATAGATGAATCTTTATTTTTTTTTATATATTATATTCATAAAATAACAAAAAAATGTTTGTTTGATAAAAGAATGACCGCAATGTACTTGAGATATAAGCAATCAAAATAAAAAAAATAAATATTTTGAAAAATAAAAGTTCTCATAGTTTGGGAAAAGAACGCCAGCCAAGAGATAGTGGAAAGCTTCGTGGATCATATTATTTTTAATATACCGAAATAATTTACCTAATCGATTTCAGAAAATCGTGAAATAGAAAAATCGTTATAAAACAAAAACGCGTCAATGAATAATAAAATTCATTTTTAATTTCGAATCTTCATTAAAAAAAACGAGTAAAATGAGCCCTGTTTGGTAAAAGATGACCGTGTCACTCCTGAGATATAAGCGATCACAAAAATTTTTCAAAAAATACATAACCTCAAATATCTCGAAATATAAAGGTCGTTATGATTTGAATAGATAACTAATCCCAGAATTACTAAAAAGCTACCTTTTTTGAAAGTTTCAGATCAAATTCTGCCGATTTACTCCAGTTCTCGTAGGATACAGACAATCATTTTAAAATTTTTCAAAAATTTTCCATCTTAAAATTCCCAGATATCATTGTTTAGACATAAAGTGACGTTTTCGTGTATAACACATCAAGATAAATAGCGTATTCAAAATTTCTGGTCGGAAAATGTAAGTAATCTTATGCTCTTTCAAATGCATTAACACTGAATCGATGATATTATTGTTAACGTATCAAAAAACCCGAAAAATTGAAACTCACAAATCGACCATCCGCTAAAAAACGCAATGAAATGTCAATAAAAACTCAATGAAAAACCAATAAAATTATTTTTGAGCCGCCTTCCTCTAAAAAAAATGAAAAGATATGAGCCCTAAAACATTAATTTCCTCAATCAACAATTAATTATTTCTACGGTATCAAAAAACCCGAAAAACGAAAACTCAAAAATCGCGAAAGAGTTAAAGAAGAAAACAAAAACGCATCGAAAAACAAAAGAAATTTTTTAGCCGCCGTCCTTATAGAATAATTTAAAGGAATTAGCCCCAAAACATTAATTTTCATCGTGTATATTCAGAGTAATGTTGATCTACATCCACACACACACACACGCACGCACACACACACACATCCATACAGACATTTTCTAAAAATAGTGTATTTTGATTCCCAGTATCTCAAAATATGTTTCTAACATGTTTTTAGCAAAACTTGTTTTTGCCATCACAAAGCTTCCTCTGTGAGGAAGCAAAAGACCGCCAATTTTGGAGAAGCAAAATTGAATATAAATATTTTGAAAAAAGATCAATTTTATAAAAATGCAAAAATGTTATAAAACAAAAATGAATGAATAAATCTTAATTCTTTTTGATATTAATATTTCATAAAAAGCATAAACATTAAGCATAGATTGGTTACAGAATAATCTTCTCCATTGTCCAATAATTATATTGGTGATTTGTTGCAAATTAAGTCACCTGGAACCTTAGGTAGTCAGCTTTTTTTTTTTTTTTTTTTTTAACGTCGCCATGTTTGTGCTTCCATGTGGTGCTAATCGACGACGGGGGTCTGCGGTGTGTTTGTAAACAAAGCACATGTAATTTTTACAGAGGTGCTTGTATCAATCGGCAGAGACTAGGATTCGAACCCGGGTCACCGGCGTGGGAATCCGACACTCTACCGACTGAGCCGCCGCAGGCCCCAAGTAGTCAGCTTTGCCCCACCTTCCCCTACATACTTTCAGGAAAATTACGCTTTATATATGTATGTATGAATGTGTGCGTGTGTGCGCGCATGTGTGTGTACATTGCGTACGTACATGTGCGTGTGTTGTGTTTATGTGCAGCTCATCCGGGCTCAAACATCAATTGATAGAATCTAATTAAACTACGTGTAAAAATTTAATCTAAACCTAACGTATTTGTAATACTTATCAACTCTACAAACAAATTTGCTTTATATATTACGTTTTTTGCCAAATCCATCAACCAATATATGACCTATGTATAATAATATAATATAGTGGACTCTCAATAACACATCACGTCTTCTATTAAGAGATTGTTGTAATAATTAGAATAAAATTAATATCCAAGGAATATTTTATATGACAATATAATATTTGAAGGTTGTAGATTCTTAATGAAATAATAACGTATTTTAGAAAATTACTCTACACTTCTGTGGTTTCAAGGCTTAAGTCACATTTTTATGAAAATCGATATTTTTATGGAATTTGTATGTTTGATTGATCTTCTTTCAAATAAAATTTACAGCAGGTCATAAAACACCCTCAGTTGCTCATACCAGCTATGTGCATAATAACTGAAGTCCACTTTTTTTGCAGTTGTTAACAGCGTAACAACTTAATTAAGTCCACTTTATCGATTTGTTCGAGACATACCGAATTAATTAAGTTGACTTTTTTGTGATTTGCTCGCGGCATAATAATAAACTTAAGTCCACATTGTCCACAATATTAATATTTTACTAAGAATAACAATTTTAGCTACTTTTAGATGTTGAAAACCAAAATGTATGTTGTTTTTAAATGGTTTATTATGCTAACAGCGTAGAATAACTTATTTTAGTAATATACAGCATAGATTCTAAAGCTCGCATAGCTTGTGTTAGAGACTTGACAACTTAATTGCGTTGTTATACCATCTTATGAAGACACCAAAAGAAATTCTTACGTTTAAATGTGTTGTTATATTGGTATTTGGTGTCTAACTTGCTATGCCTCGAAGTCATAGACTTAATATCGTGTTGATTTCATTATATAGGGTATGATGAGTTTACTGTATACGATATGACACAATGGCTGATACCTCTTTGAGAAAGCTTAGTGCCAAAACAGTTGGCAGCGTTTTTTGTTGTATGTAATTACGCGATTTTAATTGTTACACCTTTCTAATCAGTCTTAATTCGCTGCTTGCAATAAGTAAATCACGGTGGGACGTAGTAGCCAGGCGAAAGAGAAAATTTACTTTTTTAATTCGCGATCAGTCCGCACGCTGTCACACTGCACTGTAAAAAAAAGTTATGTAAAATTGCTACGTCATAGTAAATTTACACGTCAAGTTACAACGTCGAATAATAAAATTTACTACGTTGAGAATAGATCGGATTATATTACCCATTCATAATGGAGGAAATTCTCTATCTGTGTTAGTAAAAATATTCACGCTGAATGTAGTAAAAGTATACTATCGCATGATAAATTTATTTTTAACTTGTCAATTTTTACATATTTTTAACGTCATGTAAATAGTTTTAACAAAATAGGGACTCAAACAATAATAGCGCGTTGAAAACATATTGATGCCTCTGTGGTTTTTGTTATTTATATTGTGCGTAAATTCAATGGAAATGAAAGATCGGTGCAGTAATCATCAAGCCTAGAATATTGTATAATCAGGCTAGTGTTTTATGTTTTAGATAAGGATAGGTAATAAGTGTTGTGATTTGGTGTGCGAATCTCGGTATACAGAGAGTTGTGAATGCTTTGCCGCAGCCAAGGTCAAAGTGCGCGTTATTTTCTTGCGTCTCTGTCCGACACGCAGGTGACGAGCTAGAGGCTAGGGCAGAACGGTGGGGGCGGCAGATCTATAGGCCGGGCGAGGTGGCGCGCGCGCGTGGCAGCCCCGAAAGGAGTCTGCTCGCGGTGCGCCGTCGCCGCCAGCGAGCCAACGCCGCTGCCGCCGCCGCCGCCGCCGCTCAGTGAGGCTCGGGCCGCGAACGGGCTTGCACAGGCCGCGACTGCTTGGCGTTCACCTGCAGTCTCTGTGCTTTTCCAGCGAGCGCCATATCAGTAGTAACGGCCGGCTCTGCTCGGACGCGCGCCAAACGACCTGTGTGATCGAACGCAGAACTTTCGGGATCCTTTATTCGGCATCTTACACTCGAATCGCAAGATTATTATCTAGCTTCGGTATTGAACAAAGCTGTGCTAAAATAAACTTTCGTACTTACTGTGCCTTTGGGTTTCAACATTCAACGACTTTCAATTGCCATTCCGATAGAGTGTGTTCGAGTAAGACAACTAAATTACATTCTTAACTCTCTCAACTTTCTAACATCGCTATATATAAAACAAAATTGCAACCAAATTGTAATTTTTTTTCTTAATACCATTCAAAAGCGATCAAATCCTTAAAAAAAAGATCTCACTAAGTCAACGTTAAAATTCAGAACATTTCGGCATTAAAGGGTTTTAATTACATTTAATAATATAAATTGATTATATAAGAAATTCTAAATACCTCAATTTTATCCTACAAAATTAAAATAAAATATCAACTTTAATTACTAAGTCTGCGTGATAGATTGATTTTATAATATCGTATAATGAAAGTATATAATTATCGTATAATGAAGAAGAATTATATAAATTGAATTAGTGTCGAAATTATGCAAATAAGTGAATAATAATCTCTCTTAAATTACCGGTCACAATTTATAAACAATGGAGATAGAATGTGTTTTGAACTTTATTGATATACTATTATTCAATATGTGAAATATTTTTCATTCCGATGTTATTAAATAGTGTTGTTAACAGTGCGGCAAAGGATCAAAAACGGAAACTGTTATATTTAAATTACATTTATGTACTTGCTAACAGTAAGACATAGAGAATGTTTATTCATTAGATTTCGTTGTGCACGTAAATCCTGAAGAAATGGACAAATGGCGAAAAACTAAACACTTAATATTTTTGTATCTATAAAATAGAACAAGACATATTTTTGTTTTTTGAGAGCTGTAAGTGTTCGGAAATATTAAATCTTCTTATTAGTAACGTAACCTTGGTAGAAAATTCATGTAATGAAAGCAGCTAATTTGAAAAATAATTAAATTGATGTTAACATTTTATTTAATTACTACAAATTTTGAGTCTATCACGGCTTCTTTACTAATTTATATGAATTTTATTAATAATAAGTACCGTCAACCGTATAAAGTTAAAACGAAATTATTTATTTTTTAACTTCTGAGTAGTGTAAAATTCTAGCGTTTGTGTAACTCAAATCGAGTAGGGGAGAGTGGTATACTGAACTGGACAATTTTAATTTTTATCAGAATATATGAAGTGATATAAATATTAATAACTCATATGCAAATAACGTAATGTGGCAAAATGACAGTCAGATGGGTACCAAATCGACAAAGTAAGAGAAATAAGTTTTCTACACTGTTTGATACATTTCTTTTGTCACTGTGCACTGTATTTTGATATACAATACGCATTACTATTTAAAACGATAATTAAAAATTAATTTTAAAATCTACATACAACAAAAATTATTGCAACATTATTATTATTAATAAACCATGATACTGTCCACTATGTGCCACTACCCGTTGTATACCACATTGATAGTACACAATAGGTAAACATTACAATATGCAAATAATGTATTTATATGTTTGAATTCTTGTTAAACAAATCTCAAATATTAGCAAGTCTTTCAAAATATCGTACCTATTGTGTTCCACTCTCTCCTAAATATTCTTATACAAATGACTAATTTAAGGTAAGTTGCTGGAGTGTAACTCAAAATTGTTTAAACGCCGGAATCTGCAGACAATGTTTTTTTTTTTAAACCTTCGTACGTCCCAAGTTTACTATATAATTCAAGAATATAAATTTTAAAGGCCTGGGATTCTTAGGTTCAAAGTTATTACTATTTTTGTGTCAATATATCTTTTTTCTAATTTATTGATGATGCGCTAACGTAGGACGCTCAACTTTAGCAGGGACGAAAACGTCCATAGGATCAATTTAATTGATCTTATAGTTCCAAATCAAAATCTTCATATTTTTTTATAAAATAAATTTTAATGTTCTTATTTTAAAAGATAATCCGTTTTTCTAAGTTCTGTTGACGTCTTTAAGGTTATCGTTAATAAGAAAATCATTATTAGTTAGCGATCTTATGTATTTAGCTTAAAAACTGTTGCCAACTTACATTTGAGCATTGATCCGAATTCTATCACCATACTTTGTATGAAAACTGAAAATGAATTACACACAGATATCTTGAAAACTAATTAATATTTTCTAATTTATAAGCGTTTATTTTGTTCAGTATCAAATGCTACATAAGATATACAATGCCATCCTGATAGGGTAAGTGCACCAGTTAACGAACGTTGAGTCCAACAAATGAACAGGTCATATGATGTTTTTATTCGCTTAAATACAGGTTTTTAAATGATTAAGTATAATTAAAAAATAAATTATTCTAGGTTCCAAATTTTAGTTGAAGCAAGTGTTTATATTTTAGAAATACATATACAAAACGGTGTTTAATTCAACAGTTTCTCAAAAAAATGTTTATTCCCGACTCAACCGTAATGACCACTTTATTGGCTTGAAAAGCGGGTCAAAAGTAGATTTGCGGGAAAAAAGGAAAAAAAAATTTTCCCTTAAATACACTTTTTTATTCCCTGCAAATGCTTTCTCTCTTTTTTTCCATTTTGAGCTATTTCTTTCTCTTTCCGTGGGTCCCACTCTTCAAATCAATAAAGTGGCCTCAGTTCAGTCAGAAATAAAATTTTATATGCAACACGGGAATACAGTCGACTATTCCCTCGGGTTTTTACTATGAATCCACCCTCGGGAATAATCTTAGACTTTATTCCCTTGTTGCATAATGTACTATTATTCACTGGTGAGTATTCTTATACTAGAGAAATTGCCCTGTGCCTTTTACTCTCTGAATACAAAATAAGAATTTGCGCGTCTTTTCAAAATTTTTGTTTTCACATTGAAGTATCTATAGGACACTATAGTGATGGCGTTTTTACTTGCAATGCAATGACTTCTAGGACAAAACATCCTACTCAATAAGCGGAAATTTTTATTTTGATGAGTGAAAAGTTAAAAAATATTGAATATATTGAATGAAGTACAGGGATTGAAAGAAATCGATTTGGCTTACCACGGTTGACGGTATATTAATTTTTAACTTTTCAATTTTCGGCAGCATTTGTTTCAAGAATAATCATGTTCTAAAATTTTCTTGATAGTCAATTCATGACAAATTGCTCTTGTAATCGCGTTGCACATGAACAATAGTGGTAACATTTTTTATTTTCTGCTTTCAAGTGCACCAAAAAATATAATTAATCATGCTCTTGTAATCGCGTTGCACATGAACAATAGTGGTAACATTTTTTATTTTCTGCTTTCAAGTGCACCAAAAAATATAATTAATAAGTTTTATCACCTCAATCTGTTTAAAATATCATATTTTATTCTAAAAACCGCTGCCAATTCATTCGCACTTAGCTTTATAAACTAAATAAATAGTTCCAACATGAATTTCTTTATTCTAATACTTTCTTTAAATTGCTCTATTTGTTTCTTATTAATATCTCAACAAAGGTGTTGTTTTTATTATTGATTGTTGTCAAAAGATAAATTACAAAAAGTTATAAGCTTATGTTCAAAAATTGCATTATCGATTTCAAAATATCGTAAATAGAAAAATCGTTATAAAATAAAAACCAATCGAGGATTCTTTTTTTTCTGATTTCGTATGTTCATCAAAAACTAATATTCTGGTCAAAGAGATCAGACAAATTATAGTGGAAAACTGCTTTTTCCGTCTTAATTTAATTATAAACCGATAATAAAACAAAACTGCATCGAAAAACCAAAAAGAGATCGTTGCGATTTCATTGGTACTTAGCTTTCTTAAACTAAATTAATTGTTCTAATATAAAATTGTTTGTTCTAATAAATTAATTTTAAATTTCTATATCTCTTTTTAATTAGAATCTCAAAAAATGTGCGCTGATTCATAATTAATGATTTATCAAATTTAATTTTTTATTAAAAGTACACATTTAGTTTAAATTACATTTTTCCACGTCTCCTTAGATATACTGTTGTAGGCGCGTTAGATTTATAATTATTAAAAATTTTCTTTTTTAAACAGGAAGCTATCTGTTCTTTTTTTCATTAAGATTTCAATTTACTTTTTTCTTTAATTTAAATTTTTTTTTATTTTCAATTTTTTATAAGAATACGAAAATTAAAACAAAAAATGTATACAAACTTAAATATTCTGAAAATTAAAGAATCTCATGGTCTAAAAACAGAAATCAGTTAAGCAATAGGATAAAGTTACCTTTTTGGAAAATTATAGATATAATGATCTTGCTGTTTTGCTACATCATACTCGACATCATACATTTCCGATATTTAACCGTTTAAATTAAATATGACGTTTTCGTTTATAACAAAAGTATATAAAGTGACGATTCAAAATTTGCGCTTATAAAATATAGGTAATTTTATGCTCTTTTAAATGTAATTACACTAAATTTATCATATTATTTCTAACATATTCAAAAACTAGAATAACTAAAATTAAAATATCGAAATATCGTTATAAAATAAAAACAATTAGATAAATCTTAAAATTTCTTTTTAATTATGAATCTTTATTTAAAAACGTTAGTTTTTCGTCGATTTCCATGGGGAAAGTATGTACGCTAAAGTAGAATGAGATTTCGCTCTACTTAAAAGATTTCCACTCTATTTTTAGAGTTATAAATCCAATCGAAATAGAATGATTTATTTAATTCATTATTCGAGTGGAATTTCACTCCGAATGAGTAAAATTTCACTCCAACGGATTTAGTGTGTAATTAAATCATTCATACGTAAAATTCTAACGTTTGTGTAACTCAAATCGATTAGGGGAGAGTGGTATACTGAACTGGACAATTTTAATTTTTATCAGAATATATGAAGTGATATAAATATTAATAACTTATATGGAAATAACGTAATGTGGCAAAATGACAGTCAGATGGGTAACAAATCGACAAAGTAAGAGAAATAAGTCGATGTCCATGGGGAAAGTATGTACGCTAAAGTAGAATGAGATTTCACTCTACTTAAGGCAGGTTTGCCGTGGATTTGCCCTATTTATTCAATAATTTTTATTTCATACAAAAATAATCTTTATTGTTCAAACTTTTTACATATTAAAATACACATTTTGAAGATATAAAATTTTTTTTTTTTTATACGGATTTTTCTTGACAAAATGGCCGCCTCAAAATTATTTTTTTGTTTGACTGTCGACACGATATCTTACCAACGGATCATCTGAAATCAAAAAACTAAAAAGATTCTTAAAACTTATAGTTTTGGCTATTGCATGATCTAGGATTATAACGATTAATAAATTTTTCAAAAAGTTATAAACAATTTATGTTGCAAAAAAAGAGCCAAAAAATTCAAAAGTCCGCCATTTTGTTTATCCGGTAAAAATGAAATAGCCTAGACTATGCAATAGCCAAAACTATAAGTTTTAAGAATCTTTTTAGTTTTTTGATTTCAGATGATCCGTTGGTGAGATATCGTGTCGACAATCAAACAAAAAAATAATTTTGAGGCGGCCAATTTGTCAAGAAAAATCCGTAAAAAAAATTTTTTTATATCTTCAAAATGTGTATTTTAATATGTAAAAAGTTTGAACAATAAAGATTATTTTTTGTATGAAATAAAAATTATTGAATAAATAGGGCAAATCCACGGCAAACATGCCTTAAAAGTGACAGATTTCCACTCTATTTTTAGAGTTATAAATCCACTCTAAATAGAATGATTTATTTCGTTCATTATTCGAGTAGAATTTCATTTCGAATGAGTGAATTTTTTTTTAATGTAATTACACTAAATTTATCATAATATTTCTAACATATTCAAAAACTAGAAAAACTAAAATTAAAATATCGAAATATCGTTATAAAATAAAAACAATTAAATAAATCTTAAAATTTCTTTTTAATTATGAATCTTTATTTAACCCCTTCGTGCACATAAGAGTTACAGCTATGGTGCGGGGAAACTGTTTACATTTCATAGGGTCCCGAGCCGCGCTGAATCCGAATCCGAGGTCAGATTTTGAAAATTCAAGATGGCGGATTCAATATGGCGGACGGGAAAGTAAAAAAATCGAGATTTTGAAAAACAAAAATTTTTTTCGTATTCTACGTGAAAACACAAATAGATACTGTTTTTGGTGTTTTTTCGATATCTCTCTTACTTTTTGGGTAAAAAATTCATAAACTTCGAACCGCGCTGAACCCGAATCCGAGGTCAGATTTTGAAAATGAATTTTTTACTCAAGAACTAAGAGAGATATCGAAAAAACAACAAGAACAGTTTGTATTTGTGTTTTTATGTAGAATATGAAAAAAAATTTTGTTTTTCAAAATCTCGATTTTTTTTTAAAATCATAAAGATGAAAATAAATTATAAAACAAAAACGAATCGATGTGTCTTGAGAAAATATAGTATAGCCAAAAATTTTATACTCTTTCAAATGCATTTACACTGAATCGATTATATTACTTTTACATACCAAAAAAATTTACCTCATCAATTTCTGAATATCGCAAAATAGAAAAATCATTATGAAACCTAATTGAGTCGATAAATCTTAAAATTTCTTTATAATTCCGAATTCTGATTAAGATACATAAAAAATGAGTCCTGGTTGATAAAATTTGACCACACCGTTCTCAAGATATGAGCGATCAAAAATTTTTTTGAAAAATATTTTTTTGATAATACCTTAAATTTCATGAAAAACAAAAGTCCTCATCATCTGGGCAAAGAACTTAGCCAAGAGATTACTAAAAGCTACCTTTATGGAAATTTGCAGACAAATTAGAGCCGATTTACTCAAGTAAATGGACGACAAAAAAATCGATTTTTTTCACAAAATGATTTTTTTCTCAGAAAAAGAAAAGGAAAAAAACTTAAAAATTTTACAGGATATTCTTCGTCATATTTCTAATCACCTCAAAATTTTTCAAACATTTGCCTTCATATTTTTGCAGATATGGGCGTTTAAACAGAAAACAACATTTCCGTGTTTAATGTAAAAAGAGAAATGAATTTTTTTAAATTTCGGATCGAAAAAGATAGACAATTTTATGCTCTTTGAAATGCATTTAAAATAAATAGATAATATTATTTTAAACATACAAAAAAAAAAACGAAAAACTAAAACTCAAAGATCAAAAAACCATTATAAAAACAAGAAAACATCGAAAAATAAAAAAAAAATATTTTCAGTCGCCTTCCTTAAAAAAAACAAATGCAATGAGCCCTGAATCAGGTAATTTAACCGTGGATTACTCAAGATACAGAGGATACATACATACACACACACATCCATACGGACATTTTCTAAAAATAGTGTATTTTAACTTCTTATGTCTCAAAACATGTTTCAAACATGTTTTAAGCAAAACTTTTTTTTTATTACAAAGCTTCCTTAAGGAGGAAGCAAAAGAAAGTAGCTTGTTTAAAATTTCGGGTCAAAAATATAGGTAATTTTATGCTCTTTTAAATGCATACAAAATGAATCGATGATATTATTTCAAACATACTGCAAAACCCGAAAAACTAAAAAATAAAAATCGATAAACCGCTAATAAAAAAAAAAGCATTGAACAACCAAAAATATTATTTTTGAGCTGCCTTCCTTTAAAAAGAAGAATGAGTCTTGAAACAATAATTTTCACCGTAAATATTTATATTCAGAGTAATGCTGATCCACATTAAGGTGGTTCAAAATCCCCAAAAGTTTTCAAATCTCAAAAGTAAGCTAAAAAGTTAGCATTTGCCTTAGTAGCTTTGTAATAGTAAAAGAAAAAGTTTTCTTAAAAACATATTAGAAATATGTTTTGGGACAAAAGAATCAAAATACACTATTTTTAGAAAATGTCAATTCCAAAGAATCAAAATACACTATTTTTAGAAAATGTCTGCATGGATGTGTGTCTGTATAAGTGTACTGTATACGTAAAGATGTGGATCAGCATTACTCTGAATATGAATATACACGGTAAAAATTTATGTTTCAGGGCTCATTCTTTTTTTTAAAAGGAAGGAGGCTCAAAAATATTTTTTTTGTTTTTTGATGAGTTTTTCGTTTTTTAGCGGGTTATTGATTTGTGAGTTTTAGTTTTTCGGGTTTTTTGATACGTTAAAAATAATATCATCGATTCAGAGATTATGCATAAGCTATTTCTCTTGTTGTGTTATATACGAAAACGTCACTTTTTGTTTAAACAGTGATATCTGGGAAAATCACATGGAAAATTTTTGAAAACATTTGTGATGATTAAAAATGATTAAAAGTCTTGGTTTGTTTCTTTTGACGAGAAAACAATCATGCTGTAAAAAAATCGTTTTTCTGACACCTACGAGAACTGGAGTAAAACGGCAGCTTTTGATCTGAAACTTCCAAAAAAGGTAGATTTTTACTATCCCTTGGATGAGTTCTTTGTCCAGATCATAATCACCTTTATATTTCGAGATATTTGAGGTTATGTATTTTTTGAAACTTTTTTTTAATCGCGTATACCTCGAGAGTTACATGGTCATTTTTTATCAAACAGGGCTCATTTTATTCTTTTTTTTTAATGGTGATTCGAAATTAAAAATAAATTCTGAAATCGAAAGAGTAAATTATTCCGGTATATTAGAAATAATATGATCACTTCAGTGTAAATGCATTTGAAAGAGCATAAAATTACATATCTTTTCCGACCCGAAATTTTTCATAATATCTTCAATCTTTTATTATACGCGAAAACGTCAATTTTCGTTTAAACGGCGATATCTCAGAAACATATGATGGGAAATCTTATAAATAAATTGAGCTGCGAGTAGTTAGTGATAAAGGGAGCTTTTCACTATCTCTTGTCTGAGTTCCTTGCCCAAACTATAAGCACTTTTATTTTTCAAAATATTTGTTTTATTTTACTTTTGATTACTTATATCTTGAGAACATTGAGGTCATTTTTTATTAAACAAACAATTTTCTTTTGTTTTTTGATAAAGATACGAAATCAGAAAGAAAATTAAAGGTTCGTCGATTCGTTTTTATTTTTAACGATTTTTCTATTTTACGATATTTTGAAATCAATAATGAAATAGGGTACTTGAATAAACATATCTATTAGGTCTGTCATATAGAATATCTTCATTGAGCTATTAATTAGAAAAGATATAGCATTTTAAAATAATTTATTTAAAACAAAGAATTTCATCCGTGAACAGTTTATTTAGTTTGAGGAAGTTATCTCAGTCATCCGGTGCTTCTTAAGGTATTACGAACACCGGCTAACTGAGGTCGTTAATGAAAACTAAAAGTTGAGTTGAAATGACGAAAAATATGATGTAGGAATCTGTATTTGGTTACGACATCCTCTTAAAACTCAAATTTTTTAAAAAGTACCTTATTTGGCTAAGTTGGGAAACCGCAGATTTGATCCGTTAAAAGTTCTTATTTTGGTCTATTAAGAAATTGATCAACTAAATATACACTAAATATAATTTTCATCTGTTTACTAACACCCCTAAAAAATTTTGAGTTTGTAATTTTATCTCTTATGGGCCCCTGCGGAAATTGAAACTATTTTTAGACTAGTAACTAATCATTTTGCAATGGTACTACTAAAAAACAGTACTATCTTTTTTGCTTAAGGTAGTTCCCTGGCTTTAAATCGATCCTATGTATTAACATTTTTATAATTATGATAAAACCCTCATGCTTAAAATAACATTGTAGTATAAAATAAGAGTATTTTGTGTAATGAAAGAAAAATTTTTTAAACAAAATTTTAATGTTGCAGGCGTAAGTATTGTCCACTAAAGAAAAGTCACATAAACTTCTTAAAACTTTTTTTTTATTTAGTCGATTTCAACGTTTAAGGGCTTATTTTGATCCTTGCACGATTTCAGCTAGGGTGTCCAGAAGAAAATTTTGGAAATTATGTATGAGATTACCGATGAAGTACCGATGAAGTGTTTTTGAAACATTAATCTAACATTAATAATAGTTTAGAAAAAAATGTGTATTTTCTGGCCATTAGCTATCAGAAACCCAAATAGAGACCAAGACGTAATCATAACCTCTAAGAGCATCAAGGCACGCAATGCTTGAATTCTACCGTATTTTTAGTCATATAAAATATTTTTATAATGAGACCAATTTATTTTGTATTTTTTTGACATTTTTTAGTTTCAATATCACATGATCTCTAAACTTCGTTGGGTTTGACCGATTGCAGTAAAATATTTTTCTTATACTTATTCTAGTCATAAATTGGTTTACTACGCATTTAAAATGTTTATATTTCTACCAGGGGCCCCAGAGGTTGACTCTATCCGTGACATATCGACCGTTTTAAACTTAAAACACTTTTTGCGTATCAAAACAATAAACATTTAGTAGTTTAGTTTTACGTGTGTAGAACACGAAGCTAATAAACTTGAAAAGAGGAGCAATAAAGGTGATTTCCGGTACTCGTGCAAAAGGGTAAAATTGACCAATTCTTATGTAATGGCACTACGTCGGTTTTTCTAGAAAATAGATAATTCTGAGTTGAATAAAACATGACTTGACCAGTACAGAATCCGGACATTATTGCTTTTTAGCTCCATCCTATAATATTCTATAGGTAACATTAAGATTACTCTTGATGCTTCTTTTGAATTTTACAGAATTAACTAACAAAGTTCTGTATTGGCCAAACCCACTCGATGTAGTTCAGAATTATCTACTTACGCAGAAATACCATACTAGCTATCATTATATTGAAAATTAACTAATTTTTGCATTAGGGCTGAAAACCACTGCTATTTAATCTTCTCCTTTGAAACACCATGCTTATATATAAAAAAAATTGGTAAAAAATAAAAGTAATCACCGACTAAAAAAGTAAATAAATTGTACTAATATTTCATTTCACGGGAATTTTTTTTATAAATAGACATGTATGGTCATATATGTCCATATATGGAAAACATACATGGGCATATATTATGGTCATATATGATCATATATGAGCATATATGGCCATATATAGCCATACATGGTTATATATGTAATTTCATTTGCATTTTAATATGCATCCATATATAGTCATATCCATATATGACTATATATGGATGCATATTAAAATGCAAATGAAATTACATATATAACCATGTATGGCTATATATGGCCATATGGTTACATATGGTCAAATATGGCTATATATGGAACATTTTTTCCCTGGTTACCTTGAGCAGAACTTTTAGATTTGCACTATAGATACTTATAATCACGTAAGGTTGCCGTTTACTATTTAAACTCAGTTGGTCAGGTATCCTCACTCATCTACTATATATTTTTGCTTGGCTAGATGAGTCGTTGCCGTATACGTAGTCGCGTAGGCCAGGGTTAATTTCCGATACCAACTACTAACCAGTTGCTGCTTTACTCATTTTCGATTTTTCTCTACTTTCATACATAATGCAGTATTTCTGCACACGCAAGTGTGCGAGCGGGCGAATAATATTTCTTGACTCGCGCGCACTGCGCGCATAACTTGCAGGCAGAGGAGAGGCTTGAGAATAAATTGGAAAAGAGTGCAGCTGTACACATACACATTCACACACACACTCACACACATACACACATACACACACATATACACACACACTCACACACACACACACACTCACACACACACACACACTCACACACACACTTGGATTATACGCCGCAGTGGAAAATGTGCTGAGAGAGCATCGAGAAAGGATTTTATCTGCCAGCCAGGGTGAGTCCGCCTATTTTTCTTCTTTTCTGTCATCGAGATTTGCTTTTCTTTCATTGCGCGTATACGGTATACTATGCGCGAATTGCATTATTATGGGAAGACGCTTTTTCTTCTGCTCTGAGCAAAGAGAGGACTCGCAGGCTCAGAGAGCTGCTGCCGGGTTACGACGAAAGCGAGCGAATGATACGCTTGTCAGAGATTTTATTCTCTTTTTTCATCATGTCTTTCTCTGCGCGATCATTTACAGAATAATACGATTTTAGAATCGTGTGTATCCCAAGTGAAATTTCTAAAATCTGTATATTACATTTTAAAGATTTGGGCCTTCGAAGGATATTATTTTGTTATTATTACATGAAAAGATTATACAAAGAGTTTCAGATGTTTTTAACAAAGAAAATATAAAAATATATAAAAAAGGTAAGTGAATATTAAAATAATTAAAAAAATTTCTTGATTTTTATGTATTTAATGATCAAACAATTGAATATATTTTTTTACATATATACGGGCATTTCTGTCTCTACCAAGTTAAGGGGTGGCAGGCCCGACCCCCCTCGCGATCTCCGCCACCGAAAAATCTGGGAAAACATTTTCTTTAAGTGTACCCGAATAATTCAGACTGACGGGAATTCGAAAATCATTGTTTTTATGCAAAAATATTAATATATATATATTATTTACGTACATATTTGCACAAAGTCTCATTATTGAAGTCTCTCAGCTGCGGGAAAAGTAGAGCTCGTAATGCTTGTTTAAAACAGAAATTGAACAAAAATAGCTATAAAAACCCGACAAAATTTCAAAATTCTATATTTTTAGCAAGTTTGAAAAGAAACGTTTTAAAAAAAAATCACTTCAACGTGCTATAAAAATTGTTTAAACATATTTTTTTAATAAGTTTTTAGATATAACTAGAAGAGAATTTAATTCTGAACGTAAAAA
Source organism: Gastracanthus pulcherrimus (assembly GCA_949152435.1). Taxonomy (NCBI): domain Eukaryota; kingdom Metazoa; phylum Arthropoda; class Insecta; order Hymenoptera; family Pteromalidae; genus Gastracanthus; species Gastracanthus pulcherrimus. The sequence goes on from OX424572.1 coordinate 47,877,948, forward strand.
ACTTTATTTAGTTTTCTTGCAATCGTTCCCGCAAATTTAAAAAAATTGTAAAAACGAACAAGTGAGAAATTACGCTTCAAAGTTTTCGATAGGAAAAAGTATCAATTTTTGATTACTTACAGTAATAATCGACTAATCAGCTATTCCTGCTTCATATAAAAACCCTTCTGCTTTTTTATAAAACTGGTTTTGATACATTTGTTCCAATCGTCTGGCTGTATGAGCTTCCTTAATCGATAAGGATTGACGCCTGTTCTGCCTCTTGATGCGTTGTTCGTCGATTTTATCAGCAAACATCTTGCATTGCTGGCCGATTTTGAGGTCGAGCAGCTGCATGGTCTTCAAAACTGCAGAATAGCCCTCGTTAAATATGCCTGCAGCCATAAACGCGGCTATTTCCACTATTTTTTGGTCAGAATGCAGATGTTTGGGGTTCATGCGCCAGACTGTAGCATTGAATGATTCGTTCGGATTCTGTGTGTGACCGCCTAAGCACCGTGTTAGAAGTTCGTTCTTGGACAGTTCTTAGTAAATAGGACGAATGTGCGACTCGATATCCTCTTGAATCAATCTGGCAGGATGTTTATATGAAGCCAGCGAGTTCGTAGCCTCAGCCTTACGCCATTCGCACCAGCTGTCAGCGCCTGGAGGATAGTTTTCGTGCCGATGAAAATCATTTGCAGAACAATAATGATCTAAAGTAGCGATTATCGCTTTTTTCATATTTTCTACAGAATCTATATTCCTTCGGATAGCTAAACCACAATAAATGGTTAGCTTCTTGATGATGCCGTCCATGAGAAGCATTTTACCTCAGAGCTTCTCTTGCTTTTTTTTATTACGGAGTCGTGTACCCATACGTTTTTGTACGTGTCCCGCGCACTCATTTTTGGTAACAGGGTACTCGTTACCGTATGGCGCATGACTGACAGTATGCACTTTTAACAATACGGTCGATGACTTTGCCAGAGTAATAACCAATGAGAGTTGCTACACCGAACAATAACGTATAGCCACGCTTTTTCTATGATCCGTCGCCGGAAACTTTTAAATGCGTTTCGGATCTTCCATTTTCAACATTTTATTCCTACTCCTCTTTGACAGCTTTCTCACAGACACTATTAAACATTGAGTTCGTCGCTGCGTGAAAATGCTGCACTATCTTATCGTAGGCCGATTTCGATAAACCTTGGCTCATATCCATAATATAACAAAAAAAATTAATGCCTTCTCGTCCAATACCAAATAACCTCACAGCGAACACAATACGTCTGTTTATTTCGAAGCCAGTATGTATTCACCTGAATTTATTTCTCTTCGACCGCATGCACACAATAATATAATTTTAAAGCCTAAGCCTCGATGTCCACTCTCTGCAAATTGTATGCTTTGCTTGCACAATCTGCATATTATTATATCAGTAAGTGTATTAAAACTGTAAAAATTCTATTATTCTATAATAGTGAAGTGGATGCACAATTATATCATCGGTGCTCTTAGTTGATAATTTTCTCACACTACTGCTTGTATTTAACTCCGACTCGTCCGATTTACTTGTAAATTGATTTCCTTGAAATCTACGTTTCCGACGTTTTGCAGCACGCTCATTGCTCGGACGATCACCTTTTGGATATCTTGACATGATTTTCTTTCGATGTTTACTCGTTGAGAATCACAGTAGAACTAACTATTGAACGAGCAAGGTAGAAATATATACACACGTAGAGAGAAAGAGAGAGAGAGAGAGAGAGAGAGAGAGAGAGAGAGAGAGAGTGTGTGAGAGAGAGGGGGGGGGGGGAGAGAGATAGAGAGAGAGAGAGAGAGAGCGTTATACTCCAGAACAGTTAGTATACCTATATATATTTATAGCTATAATGCTCACTACAATTTCAAAACATTGTCCCGAAAGATCTTTGAACCTTTCCAGGTAAGAAATTCAGATTAGATGAGTGAGGGAAGGACACGCGCTCAAGGGGGGGCCGAGCGCTCGTACATCTACTCGACACCGCACCGCTTCGGCTTATATATCTTCGGAAATACTTTGAATTCGCCTCTAAAACTTTGGGAATATATTCTTGGATACATTTGGGATAGATTTAGCAAATAAAAAAAAATCGATATTTTTGACCTTCTAAAGCAGGACACCTCCTTAAGAGGTACGCGTTTACCACTTTAGCCATCGACCGCTCTAAAAGTGGTCAAAAAACGCTCTTATTAAGGGGGTAAAAGGATGTCTAAATATGAAAATTTTAAAAAATGTTAATGAGTGTATATTTATTCTGAAAGTAGCTTAAATATTCAACTGTATACTTAATTATATTATGTACATAACAAGGAAGTTGAAATTGTCTTCATCTGTGACTCCCAAAATGGATACTATCACATTTACCGTAGGATTTTTTTTCAAATTTTCAGTCATTGACTTAAAAAACTTTTTTTGCATCCTTGTACATGAGATCTAAAAAACCTAATGTTTTTACTTTGATCCAAAAAAAGAAACAATTGATTTTTGTAAAAAAACCTTCTAGTCGATTTTCTATAATTATAGGGCAAAGCAGAATACCAATGTTAATAACGTTCTATCACAATAAAATTTAGTGTTATATGACACGCTAGTTGTTGTATTCGACAATTATTATTTATGTATGATTATTGTTAATTAATTTATGAATGATACACATGGGGAAAGCCCAGCAAATATGGAAATGTTGTCAGAAGAAGCAACTATTGTGTTATATGTGGTTAATTTTATGGCAATACAACGTAATCATTAATCTTGCAACAAAATAATTTATAAACTTTTTAATAATAATAAATATTACCGATACAAAAGCGATAAAAACACCGCTCGTGAATATTTAATTGCACAAAAGAATTTTTCTTTAAATAATACACTGAGAAAAATATAATACATTCGTAGTTAACCTAATGTAGCTTGTATCTTCAAATCAAATATTTCTTCTGATCTCCTGATTGTAAAATAGGTTCTTAATGTACTTATTAAGTCATTTTTGTACATACTTAAAATGGAAAAAGAAATAGCTTTCATAAAATTATTCTTTAGTTGTATATTATTAAAGCCCGAATATATTATTCTTAGAGACGATATGCAAAACAACAATGCGTGAAGTTTTGCATGCACTGATAAAACATCAGTGTTTTCATGCTTTCATCCGATAAACATAACACTATCTTGTAACTACAGGGCGCTATCAGCAGGGTCGCCGCGCCTCTCAACATCTTTTGATACAATACTTATACTCTAGGAGTTAGAGCGCCCTAGAATAACTCATACAGTGAGATCTCGTATAGGTGGCCACATTACCGGCATGGTCACATTACCTGAACCCCCTTTATATTATAAGGACAAAATGTAGTTTTTGTACATATTGTATAATTAAACTTTAAATTATAAATCTAATTTTAACAATATACTAAAAATTGAAATATTGAAAATGGCGCGAATATTCGTCTAATTTAGACCATTATATTTCAGAAACCAGACATAATATTTAAAAAATATGGATATATCATATATATACTCAATATTTTATACTAGGTAATTGCTGCAGCACATTTAAAAAATGATTTATGGACAGCTTTTGGGATACTTCCCCACTGCGCAACGGCCGCCTAGTTTGAAGATATTATTAAATGAACTTATACTCAATTTTAATTATTTTCTGATTATACATTACGTTATTTTCAACCCCATAACCCCAAATATCTCGAATTATATAGGTCATTGTGATCTGGGCAAAGAGCTCGTTCAAGAGATATAGTAAAGAGCTACCGTTTTCGAAAGTTTCAGATGAAATATTGCCGATATAATTCAGTATTTGCAGCTGAATAAAAATCTTTTTTTTTTTATAGAAATATTTTATTTCCTTCAAAAGAAAAAGATAGATTAAAAAATTTTACAGAATATTCTTATTCATATTCCTAATATCTCAATTTTTTTCAAAAATTTTCATTTTTATATTTCAGATACAACCGTTTGAACAAAAATTACAATTTCGTGAATAAATAAACAAGGAAATAGCTTATTCAAAATTTCTTGTGTGAAAAGAAAGGATATTTTATGATCTTTCAAATACATTATCACTCAATTGACAGTATTATTTCCATGGTATCAAAAAAAAAGAGTTCATATATGCTTAAATGTATTTATAATGTATATAAATGCAGGAAACTTTTAATAATATAAACATTAACAATTCAATAAATATTAATACAGATACTATTTTGGTTTCGGCAGTGAATAACATATGCGAGAAGGACAGGTTCGTCTTCTGCGCATGCGCGTCGATGGGTGGTATATAGCTATATCTATATATATATATTACTATAGCATCGTGTCGTGCGTCGTGCGTGCTACATGTAAAAAGTTGCGTGAACAAAAAAATTCGTATTACATGTAAGTCTGAAGTGATATCTGGGATATTTAACACAATAAAAAATATATGTGTTTCATAGTTAAATTTTTATCGTTAATTTATATTTAAAATAATTAAAAAACTAAAAACTATCATTTCCAGAGTATTATATTTACTCATAGACTAAATTAATTAAAATAAAAAATACAATTATGACGATTTATTCTTTATTGAATGTTTTTGTTTGAAATTGGAATCTCAAATTGCGCGCGCTTCTCCCGAACGCCGTAGCCAAGATGGCCGCTCAGCTGACTTCCCTACAACTGCCGGATATAACCCGAATTTATTCAAGCTTTCCCTAATATCTCTTTTTTTAGTTCGATAACCGACATTTTAAATAATGTCATTTGAAAGAAGAGATTTTTTCCTACAAAACTGATATAATGACATTACTGGACAAATCAGATTTCATTCGTAATTAACTGATTCAACTTTGTCTGTCATAAGAGTCCATGTTAAAATTGCCAACTTTGAGCTCAAATTTCTTGAGTTTTTGGCCGATAAGCTGTATAAATAAGGGCACCGTTAGATTGAGCGTATTCTAAACTTTAAAAAACGATATATCCGAGTTCAAGACATTACGCGCAGGAGCCTCCTTAAGGCATATAACGTGAGACAAAGCCCCCAATCCGCGTTGCCTCACTCTCCACTATCTACACTTGTGAACATAACTTTGTAAGATATTACAATTACGCTAGAGAATTATTTAGAAAGGAAATCATAGAGATTATATATTATATAGAGAGAGATTACGCTAGAGAAATGATTTAGAAAGGAAATCATAGTTATAAAAAGAATTTTAATTTGCGAAATTTTCTTCGTATAAATATATTAATTTTATAAATACAAGTTATACCTACCATTTGTAACAAAAGTAATGTATACTTGGAGAAAAGCATCTGATATTTAAAACCTAGCATACTAAATTAGGGAAACTAGGCTTTATTTTTCTAAATATGTACATAAGTGCCAAAAGCAATGTTAAATTCCCATAAGGTAGCAAAAGTTGGAAGTACAATAATGATGATGCAGTGATGCATAGCGATAAGGTTTGGAAAAACAATAATTTTATCGCTTTTCAAGATATTTAAAGTATTTAACCAAAATATTCATCTTCAAATGAGTCTTAAAAACTCTTTTTCGTAGCCAGGAAAATATTATACACATCATTATTTGTTAGAAATATCTCAAGATATTGTACAACGTAATAAAATTATCATTTTCCTAGTCTTTGCAATGTATCACGTACCATCATTATTATACTTCCAACTTTTGCCACCTAGTTCTACCTCGACAAGGCGAATATTATTATAAAAATATCAATCCTAATTAAATAGCAGCTTTGAGAGCATCAGGAAAATTTGGAAAATTGTCTGAAAAAATTGGAATTCACAGGGAATTTCATTGAATAGATTTAGTAGACACTGTAATGACTAATTACTGAACTATTTTATTGGTCAATATTTAAAGACAGAATATAGGCAGATAAGGGTTAAGTAGTGCAGATGGATAAACGACATGTCAATAGTATGCACGCAACAATAACTTTAAAATCTTAACCTCATTTGAATGAAGAATAATATTTACGTAAATTCATACTTTTTTACGTCCCTAATGTTGAAATATTTGTAACAGTTTGCATAATTTTTAAAATAGACATAAATAGTCACATAATATGCAGGATTGGGTAATTTAAATTGTTTTTAAAAAGTTAAGTTAGAAGTTAAACCATATGAAATGTAATTAAGGAGATTCGATAGTGAAGTCAAAATGATACGATGTTTCTAAAAGTTTAATATGTCATTCTTCAATGAAGTTTACGATAGCACGTGAAATTTTAAAAACATTAGCAATTACCGTTTTTAAGATAATTGATTTCAAAGTTTGATTCTTATACACGGGCTCTTATGAGAGCACCTTGTAAACGGACAATAAACTTAGATTGTTTAAAAATGATAAGAAGAAAATAAAAAACTATGCAAAATATTGGAAAAGTATTAAAGATCGTGTACGCGAAATTTTAGAACGAATGAGAATACCGATTCAGAGTACTAAGCGAAAACGGAAATAGAAACACTAGCTTAATAGCTGCGCGAGGAGGTGCGCGGTAAGAGGGGAGCCGGTGCGCGGTGCAGGGGGACTCTCTTTTTCTCACCCCGCGCGGGAGATCTATATCTAACCTCGTTAAAGAGTTACTAACTGAAAAATTAATAAAGCTGTAAGTTAATTTAAATAGTTAGAAGCTAAAAGTTAAAAGTTAAAAGTTAATTTTAATTCGACTAAATTTTTTATTCAAAAATAAAAGTTAAGTTAAAAAGGTTAAATTTAACATTAAATTTAAAGTTGATTTTAAATTTATTTTAAATTATGATATGATATAATTAATTTTTAAAGACGAAAATATAAGTTCAATAAAAAATGTCAATAAGTTATATTTTTAATTCCTAATGAGAATAAAAAGATTTTATTATCTTGCTAGATTCTGTAATATTTTTGTATAGAACTACCCGGATAAAAAAGATTCATAACTATCCTTATTGTAAACCATATAACCTTAGACCTAGCCATTTCCAAATATAAAGACTTTTAAATTAAATTTTAATTATTTTTTAATGAATATTTTTCTATTAATTAAACGTGGCTTTCCCTAGGGTAAATGAGTGTAGGGTGTATTATTGTTTTCGAGATTTTACAAGAATGCTTTTGTATTTGGAAATTGCTATATGTATTTACATGAAATCTATTTCATCATGTACTTTGAAATGAAAAATCACCAGAAATCACTAAAATACGTTCCTGTGAAATCTTAAATGAAATCGCAGTGAAATTGCATGAAATATGCAATCACTAAAGCACTTTCTTTTAGTGGATAATCCCTCGGGTAATATACACGCCTTATTCGAGAACAATATGCAAACGCAAAAGTCCGAAGCGAACAATCTATACTTGACTGTTGGACTTCGTCTCCGAGAGTCCTGGGTATTATACGCGCCGTACGCGTGGACGTACCGAAGTGCACCATCAAAACTTCATTTTTCTCCGTGTGAAACCCCCGGACCTCATCTCAGACAGCACCTGGTGGTATACTTGCCTCACTTGAAGAAAATGTCTACGTAGACATCAAAAGTCCCGAAGCGCACTATCTAAACTTTATTTTTCTCCGTGCGAAACACCTGAACCTCATCTCCGAGAACACCTGGTGGTATACACGCCACACTCGAAGAGAATATCCTCGTAAACATCGAAAGTCAAGAAGCGCACTATCTAGACTTCATTTCTCTCCGTGTGTAATACCTTAACGTCTCCTCGTGTTTTACACGAAGAGAATGTTCACGGAGATATCAAAAGTCTCAGATCGAGCGCAAAATCTAGACTTGATTTTAACCAATGCGTAAGACCTGGATCTCATCTCCGAGAGCAACTGGGGCTATATAAGGCTCACTAGAAGAGAATGTCAATGTAAACATCAGAAGCCCCAAAGCGCACTATCTAGACTTCATTTTTCTCCGTGCGTAACACCTGGGCATCTTCTCTGAGAGGCCCGGGTCGTATATACGCTTTACACGAAGAGAATGTTCAGGTAGACATCAAAAGCCTCAAAGCGCATAATCTAGACTTACTTTTTACCAATGCGTAAGACCTTTCTTCGAATGCTTTTCGCCTTCTTGCATGCCATCTCTATTTCCCTTTTTGCTTCCTCTGATAATAATTTTTTTAAAATGTAGATTGTCTTTGAGTTTCATTTCCAATTTTCTCTCTCACTCTTCCTATCTTTTGTTGTTTTCTTCCTCCATATTTTTCCATATCTTCTCTTGTTGTCTTATCCTCTGTATTACTATTTTCCATTCTCTATTTTTCTTTTGTAATTTCCATTTTTTTGTCAAAAATGATCGAAAAAATTATAATTCCTCAATAATTTTGACCTAATTACTCATTAACAAACAGTATTTTAGGGGTCGCTGAACAAGAATCCGATGTCAGATTTAAAATTCAAGATGTCTGATCCAAAATGGCGGACCTTAATTTCAAATTCCAGATTGCTGAACCAAAATGGTGTGCAGATATTTTCTTATTATTGGCTGATTTCTAAAAAATTTTGTAAACGGAACTCTTTGATGTCTCTGATAACGAATTTGAGTTCAGGTTTCAAATTCAAGATTGCGAATCCAAGATGGCGGACATTACTTATTTATCGTCGATTGATTTATCCAAAATTTGCTATTAAAATATATTTATGGTCAAAAATATTTATGTTCACTTATCCACCACCTGGGGAGGCGCTCGATGCGGGACTAGTAAACCCGACACGAGTCTGTCTTCATCTATGTCAACTCCGTCTGTCTATCCATCTGTCTCTAGGGTGTGACTTATCTATGTCAATTTCAGTCCATTTGTAGAGTGATTGTTTTTGTGTTTTTAAATTTTAATATAACTTTATAATGAATTGCTTCTTTGATTGTGGTGACCAGTGATTTGCATTTTTTTTCGTATCATTAGAAATTTTTTTAATCAAAACAATTCCATTTTTCTCTACTATAAAACTGTGGTTTTTCGAAATCTCAGGAACACTCTCGTAATTAAGATATCTTTGATTCAATTTTCGCCTTACTTTGTCATGAAATACTTTATCAAATAGCAAATAGATATGTTATCGAAATGATTTTTTTCTCAATTGAATAGTGCTTGAGGAGTTAATATTGCTTCAGATGGTTTTGCCGTAAGGCTTGTCTTGTAGGCTGACTTTTTGAAAGTAGCACCTATTCCATCATACATGCTTTTTCCATGTGCAGTTGCTGTGTAATGCCATTCTGCTTCAATATTAAAATCTTTTTTATGATTAATTAAATTGTTAATTTGAAATTTATTTTTAAAATGTTAGTAGCTTCTTTTTAATTTCTGGTATCAGTAGCATTTGAATAGCATATACAGCGGCAGTGTCATGTTTCAGACTATCAGACAAAAAACCATACTATGATGGTTAATTTCATTATTTTCTTTGTAATAGAAAATCATAGGTACCACTGTACATTGGTTATTATTGAAATGAAAAGCCTGGGAAGCATCCTGACACACATAAGCATAATTTTCTGAGAAATCAAACATTACAAGTACTTTATGTGGGCTAAGATTTTCTTTTTTTTTTCATTTATAAACAGAGTCTGCTGCTTTGCAATGTAAGAATGAACTTTCAGAGTCTTTAGCAAACCATTTTTTCTATGCAATCTTTATAATTAGAAAAAGGAGTATTTGCATTTTCAGTTAATTGCTTCAGGTTTATGGCATCTAACATAAGTTTCATATTTTGATGGATAATACATATCATACCGAATGCGTTCCAGATGCTCCAGGAAGAATACAATATTTTGGTCTGAGAAATGCAAATTTTCTAAAAGAAATTTGCATTTTCGGGTGAGTCTCTTTAAAACAAGAATAGAGTTATTTCATATTCAATAATAATAGACGTTTACTTTTTTCTTCTCTTGTGCCATCTTTATTTTTTACGGAAACAACGTCTTTCTTTGATGGCATGATTCGACTGTACATATCGTTATTGTAAAATTCTTTAATATTTTTCACAGTTTCCTGGGAAAAACTACGACCCGCTTTCGCAACAGTTTCACTTAAAACCCCATTCATCGACTTCAGCCTTTTAGACTTTTCAACCAAATATCTTGAAGCATTAAATTCCTTAGCAATCTTTCTCGTGCTCCATGGACTTGGAGCAATAGTAAGAATCCTGACTCTTAGAGGATCGTTCCTGTCCAAACTTGAGAAATTAATTTTAAGCCCATCTAGCATTCCTCTAAATCAATTTCTCTTTGGGATCGAACTTCTGATTCCGGTGACGCTCTAGAATCAAGGTTTTCTTCATCATTGGATATACGAGAATCATCATTATACGAATCATCAGAATCACTTATATTGGCTTGAATAGATTCATCCTTATCATTTAAATTTAAATTAGAAGTCTTTTTTCAACAAGCAGCACAAATTCTAGAGTCGGGATGTAAATGAGGGAATTGTTTTATTAGACCACTAGAAACCCTACAGAGATCTTCATAATGACCCTTTTCACCGGGTTTCCTAAACAAATCCACGCATCTATCTGTTTTAAACTTATCGCACATCTTGATCAATATATTAATAAATATCCGAAGAAATAGTGCCCAATATCTAAAAAACGACTATTCTGAAAAGGACTGTCGCTACTGATTTGAGAATAAAGGGCCGCAAAAATTTGTGGAAAATAGATCAACTATCCTAAAAAGGACTGTTGAATATAATCCACCAATTTTCGTTATTGAACCTGAAAATAAATCTCAATAACTATCCCAAAAATTACTGCTATTGAGAGTACGCTGATATTGAAGAGCACCCAAGATCTCAAAAAAAAATCGACTATCCTGAAAAGGACTATCGCTACTGATTTGAGAATAAAGGGCTACAAAAATTTGTGGAAAATAGATCAACTATTCTAAAAAGGAGTGTTGAATATAAACCACCAATTTTCAAGTAAGGTACTAGGAAATGAGATCCATAGGACGACCTAAATTAGTAAGTGTAGAGATCTAAGAATAATCTTCCAAATAACTATCCATAATTAAAAAGCTATTTTGAATTTCTTAAATCTAACCACAGTTTTGTGTTAAGTGAATATAAATATTTTTTGACCATAAATATATTATAATACCAAATTTTGGATAAATCAATCGACGATAAATACGAAATTTTTTAGAAATCAGCCAATAATAAGAAAATATCGGCACACCATTTTGGTTCAGCAATTTGGAATTTGAAATTAAGGTCCGCCATTTTGGATCAGACATCTTGAATTTGAAATTCGAATTCGGAATCGTAATCAGTGAACTCAAAAACCCCAACATGCAGAATTTAGTAGAAATCGGTAAACATTAAAAAATACTATCCACCATCTTGGATCCACCATCTTGAATTTGAAATCTGACATCGGATTCTTGTTCAGCGACCCCTAAAATACTGTTAATGAGTAATTTGGTCAAAATTATTGAGGAATTATAATTTTTTCGATCATTTTTGACAAAAAATGGAAATTTTTTGAGAGATGCCTCACTTTAGATAGTTTGTTTGAGGTTAGATATTTTTTTTTAAAACACTTAACGGCATCAAAAACTAGACTTCTTGACAAATTTTTTCGTGTGCTCAAAAAAATTTTTTCCCCAAAATTGAAATGGGCAGGGGGGGGTGGCTGATTTGAAAAAGAATTCCCCATATATATATATATATATATGTAATATGCGTGGGTCTTCGATTAAAACTGTCTACCCTGATATTAAAGTACGTATTTGAACGATTTGTCTATACAACTTCTCTACAAAGATCTGTAGTAGGCCTTGCTGTACTTAATCAGTGTAAGTGATCGAGAGTTGCTCGTACAAGTTAACGTAAGCTTAAGCTGTAGTAGAACAGATAGTGTTCCGGTGGTGCTTGTGACAAAATGAGAGATTATCCTATAGCAAGAGCCTAGCTGTACTCAACCAGTGTAAGTGATTGAGAGTTGCTTAAGCAAGTGAGAGTCAAACGAAAAGCTGTACTAGAGCAGATAGTGATCCGGAGATGCTTGTCTAGCGAATGCTGGTGAGCGAGTAGCTTGTCCGGGGTCGGGTGAGCTAATGCTAGTGAGACTCGTGCACCGGTGTCTTTTAAACAGTTTTCCGCCGTAGCTCGCCTATACAGAAGGTTCGAGCGAGCGGGGTGAGGATGAGAAAGAACGAATAGGAAAGAACGTTTCCTCCCTTTCCTCCTCCCACGCGCTTTTCCTCTCATTAGGCTTATGTATAAGACGGAGAAAAAAGAAGAGCAGGGTGAGGGTAAAGAGTTCCTCATAGGGCGTCGCTAAAGAAGCGCGTGCAGCTAGTTTTCGGCGCTCGAGTCTTTTTTTGGAGGGTGAGCTTTTTTTTGAGAGATAAAGAAGATCTTCTCTCTCGTTTGCTCTTTTGCTTCTTCTCTATATTTCGCATTTTACATTTGATTTTCTTAATATTTAACCTAAAATATTAATGTTTATTATATTTTTATTTACTAAATGATCTTAAAATATAGTAGTTATTTCATAAATAACCATTAATGATAGTATTGTGAAAATATTTACGTTATATATACATATTTATATTATATAGTTACGATATTTGTTAAAAATCATACGATAATTATAAAAACGTCACACCTAACCTAAAACAGGCGGTGGATCATAATGCAGATGACAAAATAAAGAATGTTCAGTAGAAGGTCGACGTTTCGTACACGTACAAACTTTAGCACATCAAATGTTTTGTAAGAAATGCAAATCAAAACTGCATTTTACGGACATTGAAGAAGAGCACCAGTATGGGTTAGCATCGATATTTTATATAAAATGTGAATAGTGTAAAGTTCTGTGTTCTGTTGCTGCTGACATGCAACATATAACAACCCGTAATAGAAAACATTTTGATATAAATGCAAAATCAGTTATTGGTTAGTACAGATTCAATTTATTGTAAAAACAACAGAACATTTATTATGTTTACGACTCATAATAATATTTCTCTTTATAGGTACTGTAAATGCAGGCATGGGCAGCACCCATTTGAATAAATTGCTAACTGCATTGAATATGTCAACATTACACTGGAAAATATTCAAAGCCCATAAAAAAGAAATAGGTTTTTCCGTAGAAGAGATGTCGATAGAAAGTTGCAAGAGAGCAGTTTTAGAGGAAAAGAGGCCAACAATAGAGAACCTTGGTGTATTAAAAAAGCTATTGGAAGTTTAAAATTTGTACATTCCAAGAATTTTTCTACGCTGAAATTGTAATAACGTATGTGGTAATTTATTTTTACACAATTTAATGCATTTTAAACCAATTCTATATTTTGAATCAAATTCGCAATTATATATATTTTTATATAGGATACATTTTCTTTAATTTTTACACAATTATTTTACATTATTCATTAATTATCTTTTATTAATATGTAATGTAATATAGTATGATTTGTAGTATAAAAATCATTTGTCGTACTCAGCTCATTATACTTGATGACTTATATCTGTACGTTTAATGTCAGTTATCAAACAGTGAACTTCATCGAAAGTGTTTGAAACTTTGTAAACTTGTTTTCATACTGACACTTACAACTAAGTACCTTAATAAGCAGAATCTTTGTAAAATTCTGTCACCGTTACAAATTATTTAAGAACTTCATATTATTTTAAAGGATATTTACATACGTATATTGTAATGTATATTTAAATATTAATATTTGTATTCCACTTAAAGTACCTATGATAATAAGCATAAACATTGTAAATAGTTTAACAAGCTTAAAATAATGTCGACGAAAATTACAGCACAAATCATTTATATTAATCTTATAATTTGAAATAATTAAGAAATTAATATAAAAAGTGTATTCTCTGTAAAAATATTTGTAATCTTTCATTTTAACAACTCGATCTTTATAATATTATATAATATTCTATGTATACGCTAAATAAAAAGTACAAAAGGTAATTTCAATTTAAATCTTTAAATTACTTATTTTTCAGACCTCCTTATTTGCAAGATGGTTTTATTTTTCCTAAATTAGATAATAATTATGATGAAGAGAGTGTAGAATTTTTAATGAAAACTGTAGTGCAAATAATGGTGCTTTTTTATTTTGGTTGGACAACTAAAGGTTCACGTAGAAGCTATGATAGTCTTTCTGGAACTGGTACTTTTGTTGGATTTTTTTCAGGGAAAGCAGTAGCATACATACATTTAAATCGATAATGCAAAAGTAGTGATATGAATATTCCTTTTGAAAATCCTATTTGCCAAAATACTTTGAAGGCTCAGCTAAGGCGATGGAACCTTATGCCCAGGAGCAACTTGCTAGCAATAATATAGTTTGTAAGGAATGTAAGATTGAAGTAGGTGGTGTTGGAGCAGATAATGATAGCAGTGCTATCAAAGCAATGAGAGATGCTTGTAACCATGAAATTATTAAACATTCCCATAAAAATCATCCTAGTAAAGGCGTAGTTAGCGAATTGAACAGAATGAGAAATAGTCATAAAGAAATCAATGGCAAAGAAATAGCATATTTAAAAAAATGTTTTAATTATTGTGTAGCTCAATGCAAGGGTGATTATGTAACTATGGCTAATAGTCTACGAAATATACGTAATCACTGTTATAATATTCATGATAATTGTGGCGATACAATTTAAGATACAATTAAAGAGCATACAATTTCCTATATTTTTCCACCCGAAATTTTGAACAAGCTATTTCCCTTGTTTTGTTATTCACGAAATCGTTATTTTTTTCAAACGGTTATATCAATGAAATATAAGAATGAAAATTTTTGAAAAAAATTGAGATAATTAGGAATATGGATAAGAATATTCTGTAATTTTTTTTAGACTTTGTCTTTTTCTTTTAAACGGAATAAAATATTTTTGTAAAAAAAATCGATTTTTATTCAGCTGCGAATACTGGAGTATATCGGCAGCATTTGATCTGAAACTTTTCACAATGATAGCTCTTTACAATCTCTTGAACGAGTTCTTTTCCCAGATCACAACGACTTTTATATTTCGAGATATTTGAGGATATGTATTTTCTGAAATTGGTTTTTGATCACTTATATCTCGAGTAAGGCACGGTAATTTTTTACCAAACAGGGCTCGTTTCTTTTGTTTTTTAATGGAGATTCAAAATTGAAAAGAAACTTAAAGATTCATCGACTTGTTCCTTTAGATAACAATTTTTGGATTTATAGATTTTTGAACTTTAGTTCTTCGAGTTTTTTGGTGTGTTAGAAATATTATGATCAATTTAGTGTAAATGCATTAAACAGAGCATAAAATTACCTATCATTTACAACTGCAAATTTTAAATTGGCTCTTTCCCTTCTTTTGTTATACACGAAAAAAGTTATATTTAGTTTCAACAGTTATATCTCGGAAAATTAGGATGGCAAATCGTTCACAACATTTTAGATGATTAGAAATTCAGTGAATCTACGTACTAACATCTCATTGCAGTTAATTTAAATATTTATATAATTTTAATAAATTACGTACAGAGAAAAGATTGCTGTAATAAGGATTATTACCTATCTTTCTGTAATTTTAGTATAAATTTATCTTTTGTCAAACCATCAATGATAAAAATCATATCCTTTTTGAGGTATTATTTATAAATAGATATAGCAATTTAAAATTAATTTATTAGAACAAAAAATTTCATATTGAAACAATTAATTTAGTTTGAGGAAGCTAACTGCCTGTGAATTGGCAGCGGTTTCTTTTAACCATCACAAAGCTTCCTTTATGAGGAAGCAAAACTCTATTCGATATTTAAGAAAAATAGATTTGTCGTTTTGACTTTTTAACATAGAATTAAATAGAAAAAAATAATTTTTTATTCGAACATTTAATAAGGTTGGGGGAAGCTAAGTGCTAATGAATTTGCAGCGGTTTGTTCTTTTACAGTCAAGAATACAAAATTGCATTTATAGGGATATTACTCCTTAATTATGGAGAAAATTCCAACAAAATTAAGGAAATATAGAAAAAAAATTTTCTGTTATAAAATATATCATGTGCAAAGTAAGTATATAGCATTGATTAGATAATAGTACATTATGCAACATGGAACTGAAGTCGTAGATTATTCCTGTAGGTGGGATTACTGTAAACCCACCCGCGGGAATGATCGATTTTACTCTCGTGTTGCATATAGAAATTTATGTTAGACTTAACTGTGTAGCCACTTTGGTGACTTGAAAAATGGGATCCACTCATCCATTGTTAATACAAACTAAAATTTTATAATTTAAAATTTTATCTAAATGTATAATATTTTCAAAATTTTTTTAAATTTTAAAACTTTTAAAGTTTTTTAAATTTTCAAAATTGTTTGAATTATTAATAGTACATTACCTGCATTTTCGAGAAAAAGAACTTTATTCCCGCAAATTCGGGAATGAAATATATGAGGGAATAAAGAGCTACTGTAGTCCCGCTTTGCAGGTCAATAAAGTGGCTATTATAGTTAAATCGTGAATAATAGTACAGTATGTAACAAGGGTATAAAGTCGACTTTATTTCCGTGTTGCATATAGAACTTTATTTCCGACTTAACTGTGGTCACTTTATTATGATTTAGAGAGTGGGACTCACGGAAAAAGAAAGAGATAGCTCAAAATTGATAGAAAAGAGAGAAAGCATTTGCAGAAAATAAAAAAATGCATTTGCGGAAAAAGATTTTTTTATTTATTTCCCGCATTTGCGGAATCGAAAAATTGAAAATGTCGGATCTAATATAGCGACTATTTAGTACGAAAACTTATGATAATAGCTGAAATTACCTAAAATCAGTACGTTATTCGAAAAATAAGTAACGAGTTCGAGAAGATAATTGTCTTATTTTTCGATACATGGTCGCCATATTGGATCCATCATTTTGAATTTTTGGGCAAATGAAGCAAAAATAATAAATTTTTATATATAATAGTCGCCATTAGTTTGGATCCACAATTTTGCATTCGTCAATCTTTACCCAGGATTTGAAATCAGCGACATAGAAAACTTAAGGTCTTATACTGTACGATGATATGTACGGTATTTTTTAAGACAATCAAGTAAATATCATAAGTTTTTGTAATAAACAGTCGCCATATTGAATCCGCCAGTTTGAATTTTTGGATTCTGACCTTAGATTCGAAATCAGCGACCTCCAAAAACTTATCCGTACTCATTTCTAAACAAATCAAGAAAAAATTGTAGGTTCTCGTACATAGTAGTCACGATATTGGAATTTATAAATTCTGACCTGGGATTCGTAATCACCTACCTCGGCGACCTCTAGACTGGAAGTTTCATTCTATTTCATTGTAAGATACCTGTACAGTCAATTTTAAGGTTAAAAAATGCTGTTTTCTACATATACTTCGTTTATTAACAATTAGAAAATTAATAAGTTTTTGTAATATTCGTCCTTGATTGTATACCTTAGATACTTAGAAGTATAAAATACTTTATTGAACCGAAAATGATGCCAACATCGATCAGCAATAACGAAAAACACCGAAACTAAATAGATGGGACGTAGACCCCTGAAAGGGTTAGTAAAATTTTTTTTTTCATTCGTTAACGTAGCCAGTTATTAATAATTTTTCTATAAGTCTTTGGGGTCGCTGATTACAAATCCATGGTCAAAATTGCAAAATTCAAAATGGCAGATCAGAAATGCTGGACCAAAAAGGAAAATTTTATTCAATATTATCGAAATTCATTGCTCAGAGGTTCTTGAGGTCGCTAATTACAAATTCGTGGTCAAAATTTCGACATTCAAAATGACGGATTCAATATGGCGAACGAGAAATTGAAATTTGATTCACTTTGACTGACAAGGAGAACACTAGTCCTGTACGTAATCAGCAAACTGGAAAACTCCTAAAAAAACGAGTTTCGTTAAAATTGATCAAATTTGTCTTTTTGTCAGCTACGAGTGTATTGGATCCGTCATTTGGAGTTTTTGTCAGCTATATTGGATTCACCATTTGGAATTTTTAAAAACTTTGACTGCATTGGTATAGGGCGACCCCGAAAATCCTTATAAAATAAGTTTTTTCAAATTGAAAAAACTACACACATCAAAGACCCCAAAACCGAATTATATAATATTATAAAGTTTAGTATTTATTTTGTAGGACGTATTTCTGTGAAACCGATATTTTCTATTGCTATCTTCCCGGCCATTTTTGTTATGGTTGACATGGTTTAATAAAAAAGTGTCTGTACTTATGTACACACGTAAGATTTTGATAACATTTTTGGTTATTATAGTAATGTATGAAGATTTAGAGGGCTGTATGTAATACAAATTTAAACGAGCATTAATATGGTCTTATATAATGCAAAAGTCTTTTATAGATATGTATTAAAAAGTATTTCGTTTGTAAGTTGCTAGTTTATAATGAAGAAAAAAAAAGAAAAAAATTATACAGCTATAAAATAAGACAGCTCTTTAATTTTAGTTCTACTTCGTAAAAGCCGATTTGTCTACATGTTATTAGAGAAAATTATACTTTTGTCATAAAAATAAGTTGTTTTTTAAAAAGTCCCTTGCGCAAACCTATTTGACAAAATCTATTTAAAAAATTCAAGAATGTTTTTCATTACTAAATGAACGAAATTTGATATTATTTAAACTGTTGACTCAATTTTTGACTTAAAATAATTAAAACATTTTTTGAACTTTAAAAATGAATAAAAATCTACGAGTTTCAACACTAACAATTGCTGAACAAAATATTTAACATCAGAATATCTCAAAACAAATATATAAACTTATTTTCAAAATACTTTAATTATATTTTCTGCGAGTTTCAACAATATCCATGGACATGGTTTGCACAAGGAACTTTTTGAGAAACATAAGTTTCGAAAGAAACGCGTTTAAAATTTTAATTATAGATATGTTACAAATATAAATTGTTTCACTCAACTGGCTTTGACTTTGATAAAACTAAGAGTTTTCACATTCACCAGGTCTGAAAATGATCGTAAATCTATAAATATAAAAGATATGTAATACAAAAATTTACGATTTCTCATCATTTTCATAGTCATTTTGAAGCACCTTCGAGTCTGCCTGTATAATCTGCTGCGTCGTGTCCTGTGTCATGTCCGAGTGGTTGGTCCTCATTTCACAGCGTTCCAAATAGCGGAGTATATACAATTCACATAAGTCTAAAAGTATGCTTCATCTTCGTATACTTCGTCTTCGATTTTAAATCGAATGTCGTGAAATACGCGGACTAAACACATGCACACGACACTTCTCACAATGCAGAACATTATGAGGCCAGACCCTTCAAGGTTGTTCAAGGTTAGCGTACAAACACGCCGAAAGGTTGTGGCGGCGAGCGACGTAAGTCTTCTATTGTTAATTGGCATGTTCACAGCGTTACCGTATAACGCTGTGAACATATAATTTTTGTCGAATTTTTCATTTCACCCCCAAGACAGAAGGAATGATGAAAATTGGCCATTAGAACGAGGTTGGTTACTATATGTTAAAATCAGGGCTTATTCCGCTCGCCTAGAAATGAAACTTGTTTGGTAAATAACAATACTTCATAAAACCTCGTCTATTTACCATCAATGCCATGTCTGCATTATTTATTAAATAAACCCAATCAGCATGCTCAAACAAATCAATCAGTATCTCGTGAGAGCTCCAATGTATATGCACGTAGCATCAAAACGATGAAGCACGAATCAGAGGCAGAGACAACAATTCGACAGAACGTCATACGCGGCAGAATTAACGTTATTCGGTGAATGGGTGCGAACATATTTGTCCAAGCCAGCTATGCGGATGAAAAATAGAGATAAACAAAACAAATGTAACGGAAATCACTCATAAAAAGTGTAAACTGAGATATAAATAGGGGGGAAATATTTGGAAACGAAAGACACGATAAAAAGTTTCACAAAATATTTGTGAAAACAAATTACATGGGTGCAGGTAGTGTACATCGGGTTTTGGGTTTTGTTTTTTGAACTTTCAATTCAATACCTCAATTCATCACCTGCAGCTATTTTCCTGGAAGGTTACTTGAGAAATAGCTAATAGATAATATAGTATGCAATATTCTGGGGCGCCGTAGTGACCCCGCTGCTAGCGTCCTCTAATTATAAGATATTCAGCTGGGAATATTGAAGTATATCGGCAGCATTTGATCTGAAACTTTCCAAAACGATAGCTCTTTACAATCTCTTGAACGAGTTCTGTGCCCAGATCATAACGGCCTTTATATTTCGAGATATTGGAGGTTACGTATTTTTTTAAATTTATTTTTGACCGCTTACATCTCGAGAACGACACGATCAACTTTTACCAAACGGGGCTCATTTTTTCCGCTTTTTAATGAAGATTCAAAATTGAAAATAAATTTAAAGATTCATCGACTCGTTTTCTTATAACAATTTAACAATATTTCGATATGGGATTTTTGAGTTTTAGTTTTTCGAGTTTTTTGGTATGTTAGAAATATTATGATCAATTTAGTGTAAATTTATTAAACACAGCATAAAATTACCTATATTTTACAATCGCAAATTTTAAATAGACTCTTTCCCTTCTTTTATTATACATGAAAAAAGTCATATTTAGTTTAAACGGTTATATCTCGAAAATCTATGATCGCAAATTGTTCACAAAATTTTAAATGATTACTAACATTTAAAATGTTGATTTAAAACATCTCATTACAGTTAATTTAAATATTTAAATAATTTTAATAATTTTAATAAGTACTTCAGAAAGTTAATACTAGCCTAGCAGAGACTTATATTTTCTGTTAATCAACTATATAATGCAGTAACATACACCTTAGTGTCAATATTTTAGGGTATAATATGCCTAGTAATTTTAAAAAAGAATTGCCTATTGTCGTCAACGCTTTTGTATGGCTACATTACCAACCAATATTCGTCAATAAAAGTTTCAATTTTCCCATTAAAAATGCAATCTATGGCAAAAACTAATACATGCATCTTAAAGTTCGTAAAAAAGTTACACTTTCTTGTACCGTATGATTTTTTTTCGCTCGTGTCACGCTGACAAAAGCGTTTTTTTTCACCTGCATGCACTGGTTTTTTTCAAAGAGGGCGGTAAGATACGGTGGCTGCTGCATGACAATCGCTTAGTAAAGCAACAGCCCCATAAAATACTCCCTTCTCGCCTTCATGTCTAGCCAGTCCAGTCCCTCCCTGTAAGAGGTGATATGCTCATCGCGCCTAACACCACATATGTATCTCACACATGAATTCTGAGAGAATGAAGAGAGCGAGAGAGAGAGAAAGAGAGAGAGAGAGAGAGAGAGAGAGAGAGAGAGAGAAAGAGAGAGAGATTGATTGATTGATTGATTGATCTTTATTCCGCCTTGGGGTAGAACCCCGTCTGGCGCAAAGAAAATACAAAGTTATAATTTAATTAAATTTACATAGCATAAATGTACAAAGAAATTAACATATAATTTTAATTTTAATTGCAAGTGTAAAGTCTCCTAATATTAATTACAATTCAAGATTTAATAATATCGAATGAATAGGTTCTAACTAAATTCTAAGTTCTAAGTTGTATAGCTAACGCAACATATGTAATAAAATATAATATAATAACTAACTAAAGGGATAAGCTCTCATTTTGAATCCTTGTTTCCCAGTCTATACGTTCACGCGTAAAGAGAGCATCTCGCAGGAAGGTTTTGAAAATCCCAAGGGTCGCTGTAGAAAAATCTACAACACATAACGAATTCAGCAACGCGGACGCTCTTATATGAAATGCCTGATTGAGGGATTCCGTACGAGGGGCGGGATAAAGAAGAACTTGAGGGGGATTCCTAGCTGACCGACGCATAGTTGCATCAATATTGAGTCTTTAAAAAAAAACTGGCAATATAAGAAGGACGTCCGTGGGCAATGACAACATAGGCTAGTGCGGCAGTCAAATATTCACGCCTATGTGCTGCTGACAACCAGCCTAATTCCAGCCTAAAAGGTGTAACATGAGCACGAAAGGGAATATTGGCAAAAACCAATCGATCGCACGCATTTTGGGCACGTTGAATCTTCAGGGATCGGATGTAGTCAAGATCACTGTATACGACTGAAGCATAATCAAGCTGTGGAAATATAAGACTTTCTACCAAGTTTTTCCTTAGTTTCAACATTAGGGCATGTCTGTAGAATTTTAAAACAAATAAGGTGCCATAGACTTTTCGTGCTACATGCTTAGTATGCAGCTGCCACTCAAGAGTAGGGGTGAGCCACACACCAAGGTTACGGACCTCGGAAACATATGGAAGCACATGGCCATCAATTATAACTTCAGGAAGGTTTGCTATGTCGATTTGCGAAATGTAAGCAAGACTTCCAAGAATCATGACTTTTGTTTTAGCTAAGTTTAGATCCAGACCATTTGCACTTGCCCAACTGGCGACAGCTTGAGCATCTCTCGTGATTTCAGCTATACCTTGAAGGAGATCAGATGGATAGCAGTGATGATAGATCTGGGTGTCATCATCAAATATCATGAAATTAGCATACTTCAGGACTGATGGAAGATCATTTATATAAATAGCAAAAAATAAAGGGCCGAGGACACTCCCTTGAGGTACACCTGAGGCAGATCTGAGCCAATCCGATATAGAACTACCCTCATCTATTACTGCTTGAATGCGGTCTGTAAGATAGGAGAAAAACCATCGTAGGACCCTATCAGAAACATTGATTGCGCGAAGTTTGGCAAGTAGTATCGCATGTGGGATTGAGTCAAATGCCTTAGAAAAGTCAAAGAGGATCAAAATTGTGATCATTTGATTATTAATAGCCCGCCTGATATCACCAAGTACACCTAGTAGTGCGGTCTGAGTGCTATGGCCACGACGAAAACCAGCTTGCCTAGGATTTAGAAGGTTATGAACCTCGAGATACCCTAGCAGTTGATGATGAACTAGCCGCCCAAGTATCTTGGATAACTCAGAGAGTTGGGCTATTGGTCGCGTGTCCGATGGTGTAGATGGAGCTTTAACTTTAGAAAGAAGGACTAACAGAGCTTTTTTCCATGCTGAGGGATAATAGGCATTCAAGAGCGAAGAGTTCATTAGATCAGTAAGAGGGCCCAAAATATCAGGCAGGGCAGCTTTGATCATCGGCACTGAAAGGCCATCGACGCCAGAGCCTTTCGAATTTGAAGATGTCAGCATTTGAAGCACTTCACTTTGTGAAACTGGGCGGAAATCAAATGACGTCGGAAGAGTAGAGTTGAAGGGCAGATCACGTGCAACTTGAAAGTCGTCTTATCGAGCGGCTGTGAGTGATTTACAGTTGCTACGTAGTGAGCGTTGAGTGTATCAGCGCTGAAATAAAGGAGGGGAGAGGGCAGATTGGAACCCGTGATGTGCATGCCATGAAGTTGACATCTGAAGCTTCGTTAAGACGGTTAGCCAAAAATTCATTTTTTGCTGTATCGAGCGAATTGCTGACTAGAGATCTAAGGGATTTAAAGCGAACATAGTCCGACGTGAGATTCGAGGAACGTGCAGTCTTATAAGCAGAATCATACTGTTTCATTAGAGCACGCAGCGCAGGTGAAATCCACGGTTTTCTTTTAGACGATAGTATAATAGTCTGAAGCGGCGTGGCCGCATCATATGCAGCGATAAGAGCCTTTGTCATTCGATTTGCCGATTCGTCAACTATGGGTAAGCAGGGGCCAAGTACCAAGCCCGAATTGGGTGTAGTATTAATGAACGAGCCTGAAGGAGGGAAATTTGATGGAAGTGAGAGATAAGCAAAGTTGCTCTTGATGCTGTTCGAAAGTAGCTCGGAGTCAATTTTGTTTAAACTGCGCGTAATAATTGTTTTCTTCCGTGGTGGCAATATTGCGTAGCGAAGTGTAGCTTCAATCAGGTCGTGCCCCGCAATAAAAGAAGCATCAGACTTACTGTATGTAAGCATAGATGTACTATCCTTCACAATGATGAGGTCGAGCCAAGTATGAGAAGGTGGATCACGCCAAAGAGTATGGTGGAAGGCACCAGATGGAGCGAGTGGGATTCAATAAGTTTACGTAGACGAGTAGAAGCTGCATTCAAAATACACATGTTAATGTTAAAATCGCCAGTTATAATGACGTTCGAGTAATGAGGAAGATAAGGTGCCAAACAGTTAAAAAAATGAGTAGGATATGCTGCAGAGGGTCGGCGATAAACAACAGCAAATAAAGTTTTAATAGATGCATTTATTACTTCAATTATCAAAAATTCCGGAATATTATCAAATAACGGCTTTGATTGCGCTAAAATTTTTACAGCAAAAACAACGCGAACATAAATGCTAACACCACCGCCCTCCTTACCCTCTCTATCGACTCTCAAAAACGAGTAACCCTCAATGGTTAACGGCACATCGGGCTCATTGGGTGCAAGAAAAGTTTCGGTAACAGCTAAAATGTCAAAGTATTGACCTGTGAAACGTTCCTCGATCAAAGTAAAATGCTCATGCGTTGCTAGTCTATTTACGTTTATGTGGCCAATAACAAGAAAGTCCACGCGCTTCGAGGTGAGACTCCGAGATGACGATAGTCAATCCGCGGTCTGTCTAGGCTGAAGGGCAGTGAGGTCATCCGCTGAGTGGATAGGAATACGGGGTGCATCTCGAGTTTATCGCATGCACACAACGAGGTTTTTGATAATCGAGCGTGCATAATTAAGACTCTTATAGGCAGCAAGTGCCTTACGCCATAGAAGATATACGGGCTTGGGCCATATGGGTTAATATATACTTTCCTTTTACCCCCTGCACCGAAAATAGTTTGCGCATCTAGCGCGTCTAAGCAGCTTGTCTTTTTAAGAAAATTATCTCGAATTGTCGTCGACATGAATTTCATAGTAAACGAGCATGTCGACATGCGCTATTTGACGTGTCCATTTCATTACTGGGGGCAAATATTGTAGAGGGAATATGCTGCATTTCATGCTGTGAGGTAGATGCTGCACCATTCGGAGCAGTGGTAGGAGCTGACGCGCGTTTAGGTACCCAAGATCGTATTTCTAATACGTGGGATAGTAGACCAGAAAAACCGATAGCTGCAAGCACGCGATATATATAATCAGCTAATTGCGGTAATGTCAAATCGGAGACTGCTGGGGCACCGGAGACAATAACTTCACACTGATCTTCCAGAGTAATGGAATGTGAAAGGGAAGTTATCTCTGATCTTAGCGCGTCATAATCAGCGCGATCCTCAATTTCAATACGCTCGAGTTTAGTCTCTAGGTCTGTAAGACGGCCCGACACAGCTAAAAATGATGCTTCATGCTTTTCGTGCGAGCTTGCAGTCGAATGCTCACGAAACTCATGCATATATTTTACAAACCACGCGGGAGCATCGGGGTAATCATCAGCCATGCTGAGAGTCGCGTTTGTTGAAAGAGCAGAAACTTCGCCGTCACAGGCAGATAAACTCGATAAATCGTGTGTAATCACGGGAGTTGCGACCACAGCACAATGCTGTTTATAAAAAGGCGAGAGAAATGTTGACGGCGGTGAGAGAGCTGTGCGTTTAAATGAGCGCTGGCCAGCAACAGCCGTGTCAACTGCCGAATTAGCTGATGAGCGTGCGTGCAAGTTAGGTGTGCGTGGAGCGACTGTTTTCACGAGTTGCTCGTAATTAGACTCTTTGGTAGATAATAAAGTCAAGCGCAAAGAAGTAGACTGTAATTGAATGGGCGCGCAGCAGGTAAAACTAGTCGGAGAAGTGACCCAAACGGTATCGCAACACTCAATGTGATATAAGCGTTTACACAAAAGACACTGCACAGACGAATCACGGCAACGGCTGATCGGCTGGTTACACGTTACGCACGCGGATCTTTGCATACTCGAACATTTCATGAATAATGTGCTTGCAAACTTACATGTAGTACTCTATAGGCGAGCGAGTGAACATAAGTACTGACTCGATCGGTCACTATTATTATAAGAAGTGGCGCAATCTATTCGTAGAATCGCGACCTAAGTGTTTACGCATCGGCAAGTTTCACGACCTAACAAATACACAATTTGCACTGTAACGATGGTAGCCGCGCATGCGCAAAACGAATACAAAGGCTACACACTACAAAATAAAATTAACTATTTATGTAAACATAGATACAAATTTAAAGAGAAAAGTCACGCTTAACATAACGCTCACTTATGCCAACAACCATAAAAAAAACACTTAGGCTCGCACGCACAAGAAAGGAGCCTTTATAATATAATTATGTACTAGCGGTCATACGCGTAACAGACACAGCACCTTACACGTCAATAAATATTAGATGATGGTGTAGTTGAGAGCGCAGCAATCACGGATCGATGAAGCTTGCCAAGACGATGACAGTCAGTGCGACGGTCAGGCGAAGTTTCGGAGACGATGGTAGAATGGCAGCCGCTGAGAAGAAGCCAAGAAAGCCAGCAAGCACCAGCCAAAAAGTCGACCTCCCGACTCAGGGATCCGAATCACGCAGCGAATGTCCAAAAAACAGGATGACCAGCAAAAGTCGAACCGTCCAAAAAGTCTCTCCTCTCAGAGAGAAGTTTGCTGTGTTAGAAAACAGGCAAATTTGCGGAGCCGTTGATAACGCGTCAGCTGTACTCACCAGAGATAGATAGATAGATAGATATACTTTTTATTTGGATATTATCAAAAATATGGTACAGAAATTATGTACATAATATCTCATATTAGGATTAAATTAACGTATTTGTCACAGTATAAGATTTTTTAAGTCACATAATCATGTTATCACATTTCGTCACAGAGAGAGAGAGAGAGAGAGAGAGAGAGAGAGAGAGAGAGAGAGAGAGAGAAAGAGGGAGAGAGAGAGAGAATGAAAAATAAAAGATAGAAGAAACTAAGCGAAAAAAGACTAAAAAGTCGAAAGAGGGGAAGTGAGGTTAATAAAAGACAAAGGACACATAAAGAACGGGAAATAAAGAGAGGCGTTGCACTCGTGTAGTCTGCGGGATTCAATAAATAACTTCTGTCAGCGATGCCCGATCAATTTATAAACGTTGCTGAGCAATCTGCTCGCTTATTGACATTTAACAGTTATCATGTTCGTCCTATACTCTTTCTCACGTTCCTGTATCTCGAAATCATGACGGAAAAAGAGCATGGCGTTGTGTTACAGAACTTGTGCGTTTTTGTAACTAGTCCAAATATACTGTCTAAACCCTCGGGCTCGATTCAGCTATCTTAGCGTACAAAGATAGAAAGATAGGAAGATAGGAAGATAGAAAAGATAGAAAGCTATTAATTAACAAGTAGAACATTGTTTAATCGATATTAAAGTAATACGAGAATATAGAACTTTAAATACGCATTAAATTGTTCGTTTAGGTTATGTCAAAGAGAACTTCTATTCTACCGCGTTTATTATAAAGAATTTTTGTAAATATATTTATAACTAAACTGGAATGTTCAACAATGGAAATACGTAATTATTGCTAGTTCATAATTTAATAACACGAGAAATTCCAGGCGTGCTACGCGCGCCACAATTTTGCTCGTTAATGTTATATAGATATAACTTGAGTATTAAATGATAATCTTACCTACAAATGATTAAATGATAGTTTGATAACAGAATATTGAAATAAAGGAATATGTGAGTGAAAGATAAGGAGAAAGATCGTCTCAGAATTTAACACATTATCTTACTTGATTTTCGATCTGAAGTATTTTTAATAAAAAAATATAGTATAAGTTAATTTATTAAAAGCGACATTTATAGATAGTATACATAAAACCTATAAAAGTTACAAACACATTAAATCAGAAATTTGTGGATTTTCTATGTCCAAGGTAATTACTCAAATGCGTGATTTTTCCTCTTACCTTTCATTTAAGAAGACACCTAACAATTAGTTTAATAGAGGTGCTTTAACAGTTGAGTGCGTGGATATTAAAGTCTCACTCACTTGCTCACTCACTCATTCGTTCACGCTCTGGCCCACTCATTTGCGCCCATACTCACTCATTCGCTCGTTCACTCACTCACTTACTGATTCATGCACCATGCACACTCGCACTTACTCACTAACTCGATCATCTCGTAATATCATTCGCTCACTTACTTACTAACTTGTTTACACATGTACTCACTTACTTGCTCTGGCATTTACTCACGTATTTGCTAACTTACTCACTATCTCACGCACTCCGTACTTTCGCCCGGACGTAATCACTTACTCAAATATGCATGTACTAAGTCACTTTCTTGCATACGCAATTGCTTAAGTCATTACTTGCTCGCTCAATTATTCTCTCACTTATTTACGTACGCACTCAATCACTTACTTACTCACGCACTGACTCGTGTTTCTGCTTACTCACTTACTCACGCACTGACTCGTGTTCCTGCTCACTTACTTACTCATTCGCTCTTGTCCTTACCCATGGAATCATGTTCGCACTTACATGTACCTTTCTATTCAAATTTAACACGCATTTCCTAGAATAACTCTAAATCTAAGAGAGGTAAATGTCTGAAAAATTTTAAATAACTTCACAATATCGGTACAAATATGATATGATAAAAATTTTAAGCAAAATAATTAAACACTTGCATAATTTCAAACAATTTCATAAAATTTTCATAATTTTCATAAAAACTTTTAAATATTTAGTCATTTTTGGAATATTGATATTTGGTTTTATTGATGCGATGGACAATTCAAAATGTCTGATTCCCCATCCGCCTTGAATGTACAAAGATGAGCCCATTCATTCACTATTAAAAAACCGCTGCCAATTGGGTTTTAACATAAATTTTCTTTCTTCACCGGTATCTACAATATAAGTAGAAAATCGAAGTCACGATTTTTTGATAGGTTTTATGTATATAATGTGCAATATGTTAAACATAATAGCTATTAAATTAATAGAAATGCAAACAAAATTAAATAGTTTGTTATAGCACTTTTAGTACAATACAATATATCGATGCTTCTCACAAAGACTATAGCACATTTCAGATTTCTCAAAAACTACGAGTTCTTTTCAGAAGCCACCTACAAAATCTAGCATTTTTAATATTCTCTTACAAAAGAAGCTAAAAAGAATTTAAATCAATGAATTTTTATCAAAGAATCCAAACAGTTCTCTTGTTTGTAAGTGACCTCTGAAAAGAACTAATATAGTGTTCAGTAAATCTAAAATGTGCTACCCGGGTAAAAAAGATTCATATATGATCATATATGATCATAAACGAGTTTTGGTTACATAAAATCATATAGAATGACTAGTATCCCCTGTCGTGGCCTTGCCCGCGATTTTCACAAAGTATTATATCAAGACTGAACTTTCGTATATATACCGTCTAAATATTAAGTCTCTAGCATCTCCCGTCGTGGGGTTGCTCGCGATTTTTACAAAGTATCAGATCAAGACTGAAATTTCTTACATATGCCGTCTAAATTTCAAATTTCAAGTTGCTAGCATCCCCCGTCGCCGCGTTGCCCGTGATTTTACAAAGTAGCATATCAAGACTGAACTTTCGTATATATACCAATTACTATTCAGTCAGTTAGTCAGTCGTCATTCCAGTCATTATATGTGCTATATATATATATATATATATATATATATATATATTAATTTTGGACAATTAACCTACTTGGTGTTAATTAGGGAATAACTGTGAAATCACTTTTTATAAGTTAGAAGATTAAGCTTTCTAAACGATAACAAAGACGATATTTTATTGGGCCTTGAAGATTATGAACAAATCCGTAAAATCACATTTTGCCATTTTTGACCAATTTAGGATTCGAAATTTGAAAAATGTATCCACTTAGCGGTGGATTAAAAAAAATCAAAGAAATCACATTCTAAAAATTAGTATTAAAAATCCTATAATAAGATAAAAGAGCCGATATCTCATCGGGTCTTGAAGATTTTGAAAAAGAATTTAAATCCTGTAAAATCACATTTTGCCATTTTGACCAATTTAGGATTCAAAATTAAAAAAATGTTCCCACTTAGCGGTGGATTAGTGAAAAACCCAGAAAATACTTTATAGACATTACTATTATAAAACATATAAAACGATAAAAAATGCCTATATCTCGTCGGAACTTGGAGACTTAAAATAATTCTGTGACAATGCATTTTACAAATTTTAAGCCAATAAAATTTTAAAATTGTATAATTTACCCCCTTAGAGTTAGAATTAAGTAAAATCTATTCTTATTCGTCGCCTATGATGTAAAAACAATATATCATTCAAATTTCAAGATTCAAGGTTTAACGGTTTTGGCTGAGCGTCAATCAGTCAGTCAGGACATGTCCTTTTATATATATATATATATAAAAGGACATGTCCTGACTGACTGATTGACGCTCAGCCAAAACCGTTAAACCTTGAATCTTGAAATTTGAATGATATATTGTTTTTACATCATAGGCGACGAATAAGAATAGATTTTACTTAATTCTAACTCTAAGGGGGTAAATTATACAATTTTAAAATTTTATTGGCTTAAAATTTGTAAAATGCATTGTCACAGAATTATTTTAAGTCTCCAAGTTCCGACGAGATATAGGCATTTTTTATCGTTTTATATGTTTTATAATAGTAATGTCTATAAAGTATTTTCTGGGTTTTTCACTAATCCACCGCTAAGTGGGAACATTTTTTTAATTTTGAATCCTAAATTGGTCAAAATGGCAAAATGTGATTTTACAGGATTTAAATTCTTTTTCAAAATCTTCAAGACCCGATGAGATATCGGCTCTTTTATCTTATTATAGGATTTTTAATACTAATTTTTAGAATGTGATTTCTTTGATTTTTTTTAATCCACCGCTAAGTGGATACATTTTTCAAATTTCGAATCCTAAATTGGTCAAAAATGGCAAAATGTGATTTTACGGATTTGTTCATAATCTTCAAGGCCCAATAAAATATCGTCTTTGTTATCGTTTAGAAAGCTTAATCTTCTAACTTATAAAAAGTGATTTCACAGTTATTCCCTAATTAACACCAAGTAGGTTAATTGTCCAAAATTAATATATATATATATATATATATATATATATATATATAGCACATATAATGACTGGAATGACGACTGACTAACTGACTGAATAGTAATTGGTATATATACGAAAGTTCAGTCTTGATATGCTACTTTGTAAAATCACGGGCAACGCGGCGACGGGGGATGCTAGCAACTTGAAATTTGAAATTTAGACGGCATATGTAAGAAATTTCAGTCTTGATCTGATACTTTGTAAAAATCGCGAGCAACCCCACGACGGGAGATGCTAGAGACTTAATATTTAGACGGTATATATACGAAAGTTCAGTCTTGATATAATACTTTGTGAAAATCGCGGGCAAGGCCACGACAGGGGATACTAGTCATTCTATATGATTTTATGTAACCAAAACTCGTTTATGATCATATATGATCATATATGAATCTTTTTTACCCGGGTAGCACATTTTAGATTTACTGAACACTATATTAGTTCTTTTCAGAGGTCACTTACAAACAAGAGAACTGTTTGGATTCTTTGATAAAAATTCATTGATTTAAATTCTTTTTAGCTTCTTTTGTAAGAGAATATTAAAAATGCTAGATTTTGTAGGTGGCTTCTGAAAAGAACTCGTAGTTTTTGAGAAATCTGAAATGTGCTATAGTCTTTGTGAGAAGCATCGATATATTGTATTGTACTAAAAGTGCTATAACAAACTATTTAATTTTGTTTGCATTTCTATTAATTTAATAGCTATTATGTTTAACATATTGCACATTATATACATAAAACCTATCAAAAAATCGTGACTTCGATTTTCTACTTATATTGTAGATACCGGTGAAGAAAGAAAATTTATGTTAAAACCCAATTGGCAGCGGTTTTTTAATAGTGAATGAATGGGCTCATCTTTGTACATTCAAGGCGGATGGGGAATCAGACATTTTGAATTGTCCATCGCATCAATAAAACCAAATATCAATATTCCAAAAATGACTAAATATTTAAAAGTTTTTATGAAAATTATGAAAATTTTATGAAATTGTTTGAAATTATGCAAGTGTTTAATTATTTTGCTTAAAATTTTTATCATATCATATTTGTACCGATATTGTGAAGTTATTTAAAATTTTTCAGACATTTACCTCTCTTAGATTTAGAGTTATTCTAGGAAATGCGTGTTAAATTTGAATAGAAAGGTACATGTAAGTGCGAACATGATTCCATGGGTAAGGACAAGAGCGAATGAGTAAGTAAGTGAGCAGGAACACGAGTCAGTGCGTGAGTAAGTGAGTAAGCAGAAACACGAGTCAGTGCGTGAGTAAGTAAGTGATTGAGTGCGTACGTAAATAAGTGAGAGAATAATTGAGCGAGCAAGTAATGACTTAAGCAATTGCGTATGCAAGAAAGTGACTTAGTACATGCATATTTGAGTAAGTGATTACGTCCGGGCGAAAGTACGGAGTGCGTGAGATATATATATATATATATATATAGATATTTGAGTATCTGTGATCATAAATGATCATATATTGTTATATATGGTTATATATGGTTCTCTTATTAAAATAATTATAAATAATGTAAAATTATAAATAAATACCTACTAAATCATACCAGAAACTATATATATAATATAGTATATATATAGTATTTATAAAAAAATAATAATTATCGAAATATTAAAAAAAGAAAAATATTGCAGTGAGGGGAATCGACCTTGGATATCTGCGCACCAACTATATATATTATAGTATTTATAAAAAAATAATAATTATCGAAATAATAAAAATAGAAAAATATTGCAGCGAGGGGAATCGAACTTGCGACATCTGCGAACCAAGGCATAACCATCTGCTATTGATTTATACATGACAATTTACAATAGTATCAGTGGTCTTCTCTGGCTCCATACGATCATATATGATCATGCATAAAATGAACTTTGTAAATTCTCGGAGGTTAAAACTATACTCGAATGGATATTTTTTATATATTGGATATTAATTTATTTAATGCAAATTTCCATTATAAGATTCTATAAATCGATTATTCAGGTCTCTTTGAGAAAGCATTCTGCTAAGGCAGTTAGCAGAGGTTCTTATATTTCATTTCAGTAATATAGTTAAATATTTTAATCTTAATACCACCATTATGGGGGGACAGCACCTTGGGCAGACACAACTGATCAGTATTCTTATACAAGTTAACAATTATAGAAAGAAAACGCTGAAAATATCCATCGTTTTATTTCATTTAAGGTGGTATTCTCCCTTAATAAAAGATGACCTATAACTGCTATAATATTATGTTTTTCAAAAGCACGTTAAAATGCGAACCGTCAAATTTTTTAAAAGTTTAAAATACTACTACTCAAGTCATTGACGTAGTGCAGCCAGAATCACGTTATTTATTTGCACCCTAATTCAAAGTCAATATCAATGTTAATTAACGTACATAAAAATTACAAACAACCTGTATTCGCGCAGTCACATCAGAAGGAGTGCTTTCAGTGTATACTGACCTAGAAAGGGCCAGCAGCTGGTAAAAAAAGTTAGAAGCAGAAGGAAAAGTAAAATTTTTATTTTTTAAATTTTTGCGCAACGCACTAGTTTTCAGTGCAACTGCAGCGGCAAAGTTCGTTAAAAATTGAGAGAGAAACGGTGCACGGGGCGCAGCTCATTAAAAGACAGTGGCCGGAAAAATCTGAACTTTGCCCCCTCATGCGGGCTTTGCACCATTCATCAGCTTTTCGCGCATTACTTGCAAAAGTACCTTAAAGCGCTTAGAGCTCGTAAACTTTCCGCGCATTCGCAAAACCACGTCAATAGCCAACAGCAGGCGGGCGCACGGTGAAAAAGTGTCTTTTTTACAAAGAAAAAAATAAATGTCTTCTTTCTTCTTGTCATGCTACGTCATGATACATTATAGATGAATGACAAAAATTTGTTTTACTATTTACAAACAATTTCAGTGACCTACATTATAATTTTGTGTGATTCATATAATCTTTGCTCAAAACTAATTTTAGAATGCGTGAAGAAAGTTTTATATACTGTGAAATGTTTTCTTTCAATATCCGACCAATATAATTCAAGGTTCAAGTTAGACACGTTAAGGTACTGCAATATGAGCAACGTTGCATTAAAATTCTCCGTACCTATGTTCTCCCACGATATTTCTAATAAGTAATAGAATATAATAGCAAATAATTTTTACACGATTTCTGCTTATATACAGAAATAAAAGTAGCTAACTATGAATCATATTATTTTACATAAATAAAAAATAGTACATCATGTAACAAAGGCAAAAAGTCGAATATTTTTCCCGCGGGTGAGTTTACTGCCCTCGATTCGCTTCGCTCGCTCGGGCAGTAAGGTAAATGTACCAGTACCTGGCCACGTCCCGGTACCTGGCCAATCGCTCACATATTAGTTTCTATAGATTATTAGTTACCTCCTAATAAAAATAATCTTGTGTCATCACATTCTATATATATCAAGCGTAATATATTTAAATTTTTGGGCAAATATTTATTTCATTTATATTTTAAAAAAAATTTTTAATAACGGAACAGTTGCTTGCATGACAACATTCACGTCTTCTTAAGACCAACTGTTAAGAAATCCTACTTCGAATTTAAGAGTTATTAATTGATTTTTAATCATTTCATGCATTTAAAAGTTTTCTAAGGTTATTCATTACTATTTTAAGTAAAAATAAAATGCTAATGTGTCCAAAAAATAGTTTTCACGGTAATAAATACGTGGCCATGTACTCGTACTTGAAAACCATATTTGCCGGATACCTGGACAACTATATGAATCACATTATTATAAATAAATATTCGCACAAAATATATTTTGCTTCGTGTAATAAGGTTCTCTATAGTGACTATTGTTAGTTTATCAACATGCTGTGATGACATATTAGTGAAAATTTAACAATATTTGTTGTTAATATTTGGCATCACGGCATCGTAATTTTCCAAGCTGCGAGCGCACGTTAAGGTTAAAATTAGGGTGGCTATGTATTGGGACAGCGATGTCCAGGTATCGGGACGTATGTTTTTGACGTGGCCAGGTACTGGTACATTTGACTAGAATACATTTGTATGAATTACTCGGATTACAAGACGTATATCGATAATTTAAAAATTTGATTTGATAGACAATTAAATTCTCTTTGAGATGGGTATATTACTTTTTATTGGCAGTGTTAATTTTAGTGTTAGAATTTAATAAATAAGCTCGGCTGCTACAAAGCGTCCAGGTACTGGTATATTTACCTTATCACCCGAGGGAAAAATGGACTTTTTTTTCGAGTTACATATAGTATTTTGTTCCTATCTCTACTGTGGCCATTTTTTACATGGAAAGCAGGACTAATGGACTGTTAAAAGACAATATTGTTAAAAGACAATCGAAAACCAGGGTGATTGGTTACATATAGTATTTTATGCTTATCTCAACTGTGGCCACTTTTTGACATGGAAAGTGGGACTAATGGATGTTAAAAGACAATATTGTTAAAAGACAATCGAAAACTAGGGTTATTGGTAGAACTTGATGAAATAAAGGCATTTGGACTAGTTTCCAGTGAAGTCACTTTTTTCCCGGATTTGCGGGCAAAAAGTGTAATTTTGGTATCGATTTTCAGGGAAAAAAGGGGTCATTTTCGTTGAGATGATCATAAATACATTTTAATATGGTTTCCGTCCTTTGTTTGCGGAATTATTTCGTCGAGATTGGCACTATAGAGATATCTATGCATTCGTAATACGTTTAGAATACATATACGTAATCAGAATAAAAAACCGCTACCAATTAATTGGCACTTAGCATCTTCAAATTAAATAAATTATTCTAATATAAATTTTTTTATTCACGAATGTATTTATTCTTTATTCAATTATTATTAAAAAAAATTCTTTATTCTTTATAATAGCCACTTTATTGACCTGCAAAGCAGGACTAAAGTATTCGTAGCTTTTTATTCCCTAATATATTTTACTCCCGCATTTGCTTCCCTAATATACTTTACTCCCGAAAATGCGGGAGTAATATACTATTAAAAACTCAAAAAATTAAAAAAATTTTGAAAGTTTTAAAATATCAAAAATTATTGAAAATTTTGAAATTTACGTTTGTATTAACAATGGATGAGTGGGTCCTACTTTTCAAGTCAACAAAGTGGCTACACAGTTAAGTCGTGAATAAAGTTCTATATGCACCACGAGAGTAAAGTTAATCATTCCCTCGGGTGATTACTGCCCTCGCTTCGTTAGGGCAGTAACCCCACCCGCGGGAATAATCTACGACTTTAGTCCCTTCTTGCATAATGTACTATTATTCTCATACATTAATTTTAGCTTAAAAATGTATGGTTTTTATCATTAATCGCTTGTTAACAGATAAATTACAAAAAATTATAAACTCATGATCATACTCGTAACTTGCATTATAAATTTAAAAATATCGTAAAATGGAGAAATAGTTATAAAACAATAACGAATCAAGGAATCTTTATCTTTTCCAATTTCGTATGTTCATCAAAAGAACAAAAAAATCGTTTGTTTAATAGAACATGACCGCGACATTCTCAACATATAAGCAATCAAAATTAAAAAAAATATAACCTCAA
Organism: Gastracanthus pulcherrimus; assembly: GCA_949152435.1. Lineage (NCBI taxonomy): Eukaryota > Metazoa > Arthropoda > Insecta > Hymenoptera > Pteromalidae > Gastracanthus > Gastracanthus pulcherrimus. Next base: position 47,914,650 of record OX424572.1, read on the forward strand.
ATATCTTGAAAGACCTCATAGTCTGGGCAAATAGTTTAGTCAAGAGATAGTAGTAGAAAGCTATCCTTTTCAACTCAATTTATTTTAAAGATTTTCCATCATATGTTTCCGAGATATCGTTTAAACAAAAAATTACGTTTTCGTGTATAACAAAATTAAGAAAGATAGCTAGATACGTAATCTTAAATATTTTGTAAAATAAAAGTCCTCATGATCTGGGCAAAAATTCAACCAAGAGATAGTTAAAAGCTACCTTTCTTAAAATTTTGAAAAGGAATAATGCCGTTTTGCTCAAGTTATTGTACGGCATAGAAAATTGATTTGTTTAACAAAATTATTCTTTTCTCTGAAGCAGAAAAGTATTAAGGTAGTTCTTTCATGAGAATCGACATAAAAACAAAAATTTATACAATAATTTGTTTACGTCTTACAATATCAGAAACGTTTTAACATGAAAGAAGGGTACTTAAAGTGACAAAAAAAATTTTCGTATGAAAATTTCGATATTGCAAAATTAGATATTGCGTAAATTAGAGAAGATTTCAGGGGGACTTGCCCATATAAAAATTCAAAAACATTGAATAATCTGCAAAGTTACAGCCTATGGTTTATAAGTTGATACACATAGTTTTGTAAGTTCATGCGTGTACAAGTATAAGCTATTGTCTGTAACGTTACAGGTTATACGATTTTTTTGAATTTTTATATTGGCAAGTCCTCCTGAAATCTTTCATGGAACAAAATGGGACCTATCAAATTAAAATCGGACAAAAAATAAAAAGTATTCGGATCATTTGTCAAATAATTTTCTAATTTACGCGATATCTAATTTTTCAATATCAAGATTTTCATACAAAAATTATTTTTTGTTACTTAAAGTACCCTTCTTTTATATTATAATGTTTCTGATATTGTAACATGTAAACAATTTATTGTATAAATTTTTGTTTTTTAAGTCAATTCGCATGAAAGAACTACCTTAAGACTCAAAAATTGACTGAATGTTCCTATCAGTACTAATAATAACCAGACATTTCTTCAATATATTTCCATGATATATTTCCAAGATATAACCGTTTAAATAGAAAATGACTTATCGTGTATAACAAAAGAAGGAGGTACCGTAAACCGGGGTGACTTTAGACACCGGGGTGACTTTGTGCCAAATTTAAAAATACTTATTGGAATGTATGTAAGATGTTTATACGAACATTCATTAATTAAGTGTAAGAGACACCCGAAATGTTGTCAAAATATTCATATAAATGAAAACAATTTCGTCTACAATTTGCTGTTAGAAGCAATCATTTAAAATTTAAAAATACTTTTTAGTGCGTGTCTATTTTGAAGGTTAGGTTCTCTAGAACCAAAATATACGAATAAAGAAATTTTTAATAGAACTTATTATTTTTTTCTATCTCTCTTAACAAATCAAGTTTTCTTTACTGTTTTTAAATCTGAAAACTTTACTACACCAATTCAAACTTTCCGCTGTTTCGCCATTTGTTTATTTTATTCGTAAAAGAACTATTATATTCAGTTTCCGTAAAATAAAATCTATTTATTAAATCAATTTTAATTAATTTATATACCATTATTTTAGCTTAGATATAAATTATTAATCAGATGGCTCAAAGTTACCCCGAATACTGGGGTGACTTTGAACACTATTTTTTTTCAATTTTCATACTACGACAGACGTGAGAAAATAATCTTTTATTCTTGGAATATGTTCTATAGACTGCTATCATAACGTGAGATTTTTTTTTATATCGGTAGATATGATATAATAATAGAGATACATACACGAATTTCCAAAATAGATCAAAGTCACCCCGGTTTACGGTACCTTATAAATAATTTCGGATCGGAAAAGATAGGTAATTTTATGCTCTTTTAAATGTATTATCACTCAACGGATGATATTATTTCTAAGGTATCAAAAACGCCGAAAAACTAAAACTCAAAACTCGAAGAACCGCTAGAAGAACAAAAATACATCGAAAAACTTAAAACAATATATTTGAACCGATTTTCTTTAAGAAAAACAAAAAAAATGAGCCCTGAAACATTCATTTTTACCGTGGATTACTCAAGATACAGCAGGATACACACACACGCATGCACGCACAAACGCACGCACGCACGCACGCAGGCACACACGCACACACACACATTTAAACACACACATATACATACGTATGGACATTTTCTAAAAATAGTGTATTTTGGTTCCAAATGGTCCGAAACATGTTTGTAACATGTTTTTAAGAAAACTATTGTTTTACTGTTACAAAACTTGCTCTAGGAGAAAGCAAAATCACTATTAAGGAGGTATGAGCAAAAAGTAGTATTGAACTTTAAGACTTTTTTTATTGACCTTTTAAGACTTAAATTATTTTTCTAATTGTTAATAATGATGATTTCAGTCAACAAATAATTTGTCAGTACAGGTTATCTGGCATTTCGAAAAGAAATTTAATTCTAAAGCTCACCCTTTTGGCACATTTAATATACAGAAAATGTACTTTTAGCCATTTGAAATGAAAAATTCATTCATTTATAGACAACTTTAGTAAAATATTAAAGTATCAAATTAATCCGTGCATTTCTGTATGATCTGACAATCGTTCTTTTATCGAGGAATATTTGAACGATAAATGGTAGATCAATGCTTAAAAATTAATATTTGTATTAGAAATGACATTACAAATTTCTAAATTTTGAACAGTTTCAGAAATCCAAAAATATCTTGCATCACCGAATCCCGAATGGGTTCGGTCGACTCGAGAAATATCGGTCGATTAGATAAATCTCGGTGGAATCAAGAAGTCTTGGTTGTGTCGCCAAGTCTCGGTTCTGTCAAGAAATGTTGCTCAGGACCGAGATTCTTGGACAAATCTCGAATAAGATCGAGAATTTCGGTCGCGACGATATCTCGGACCTGAGCCGAAATTTTTTATGTATCGAGACGAGATAAGAAATCTCTCGAGGTCTTCTTGTCTCACAAGCCCTTATAACATATTTTATTTTTTTTTAAAAATATGTTTAAAAGAATTAAAAAATATTATTTAATCAATTTCTTTTAATTATATAAAAAAATGTCTTTATTTTATTTTGATTTTTTATGACTTAATATATAACTATTATATAGTTATAACTATTTAATAATACTAGCGATTTCAGCAGCGCTCCACGCGGATTATTTTTTTTTATTTTAGGCGGAGCATTTGATTTATAAATTTGAAAATACATTTAAGAGTCTTTATACAAGCTGCTTATGTAAACAATATATTAGTTCTAACTAAAATTACATTTTCAAATGCATTATTATTATATTCAAAAATATCATATTTAATGAGGTTAAGGATTTCAACATCGACCGCTTTTTCCATTTTCATCGAACAACACATTTTAGAAAACAGTAATAAATTAATAAACAGTAATATTAATGAATAAAGTGGTTAATAAGGAAGAAAAAAACCTAACGCAATGTTAAAACTTAAATCACAATATTTATTATAAGCACATTATATATGTATGATTCATATACAAATTCAATATCTAATTAATCATGAGATAATAAAAAGTACATATATGCACTAATTCCAATACAATTAATATAAGATTTAAATTAAAATTTTTAAATATATAGGAAACGCGTGTAAAAATGAACCATTAGTCAAACAACGAATAAGAGTCTAGCAACATACCACGAGCGATTTTATAGATAGGATTATAGCTTAGAAAAGTCATTATAAAACACACACGAATTGATGAATCGTTAAAACTATTTCTAATTTATTAAAAAACGTAAATAATGAGCCTTAGTAAGAAAAGACCACGTTCTTACCAACATATAAGGTGGATGCAGGTAATGTGGTCACTCAAAGGAACTTTTGATACCCCGTAGATATATATATATACGAGGGTAGGTCAATAAGTCTTTAGAATAAAGTATAAAAACAATTTTTTTTGGGTAAATTTTTTTTTATTTTTCAACATAATCTCCTTGGAGCTCTATACACTTGGTCAATCGCTTTTTAAGTTTTTTTAATCCTTCAGAAAAGTGCGTTTTCGGAAGTTCCTCAAAATAAGCACTTACAGAGGCAATGACGTCTTCGTTGTCCGTAAATCTCTGTCCACCGAGCCATTTTTTCAAGTTTGGAAATAAGAAAAAGTCACTGGGGGCTAAATCTGGTGAATACGGTGGGTGTTCGACCAATTCGAATTTTAGTTCTTCAATTTTAGCCATTGAAACGAAGCATGTGTGAACTCGGGCGTTGTCGTGATGAAAGAGAATTTTTTTTCTCGCCAAATGTGGTCGTTTTTTTTTAATTTCTTCTTTCAGCTGCTCTAATAATGATGCATAATACTCACCAGTAATTGTTTTACCCTTTTCCAAGTAGTCAATAAGTATAATTCCACGTGCATCCCAAAAAACTGTAGCCATAACCTTACCAGCTGACTTTACGGTCTTTGCCTTCTTTGTAGCTGGTTCGCCTGTGGAAATCCACTGTTTGGATTGTTCCTTTGTCTCAGGAGTGTAGTGGTGTATCCATGTTTCATCCACAGTCACAAATCGACGAAAAAATTCCTCAGGATTCCGACTTATGCGCGCCAAAAGAGCCTCAGAGGTGACCACTCTATTGCGTTTATTCTCAGCTGAGAGCAAACGCGGCACCCATCTTGCCGATAGCTTTTTCATGCCTAATTTTTCATGTAGAATTGAAACAACTGCACCTATAGATATCCTTGTGGCCTCAGCTAACTCACGCACTTTTAATCTTCTATCCTTCAACACCATATCGTGGATTTTATTGATGATTTCGGAAGTAGTTGCTTCTACGGGCCTTCCTGAACGTGGTTCGACACTTATTGATGTACGACCACGCTTAAATTCATTTACCCAGTTATAAACCGTTGCTAAGGCAGGGGCAGATGTGCCATGAACTGAGTCCAATTCATTTTTTATCTCATATGGAGTTAAACCCTTTAAATGAAAATGTTTAATTACCGCTCTGAACTCGTTTTTTTCTATTTTTCTTAACAAGCAATTTTTTTTTTCAATTGGTTATAAAAACACGTAAAATCAGAAGATGTGGACTGTGACTGCACCATATATCTAGTCGGGAGTGGTGCTGACTGAAAACAGATGATTTGGAGCGATTCGCGCGCCATCTGTTGGTCATTCTAAAGACTTATTGAACTACCCTCGTATATATATATATATATATATATATATATATATATATATATATATATATATATATATATATATATATATATATATATATCGGGTTTTGGGGCTTCGGAAACTATTGAGACATGTTATTTGAACCTTTAACTCTAGTACCTCATAAGTATTTTTGGAAAAAAATATACTCTCTGAATTTTAATTAAAGAAGTTCGAAGTACGTAAAATTGGTCACTTAAGCAACAGTGTTGGTAAAGTGGCCACCTATCAGTTCTTATGGTGAAGTCGAATAGTAAGTGCTTCAAAAAATCAGGACTAGCCTAGCAGACTTCCTTTATGTGTTACACTACAAAAAGAAAATCTTATTTTAAGATTGACCGATCTTAAATTTGTTGCATCTTAAAATTTCAAATGCTTGAAAAACATAAAAATAATATTAATATTATTTTAATAATAATATTAATTATTTTAATATTAATTATTAATTATTTTTATGTATATTGTTTTACTTATTCACGCTTGTGGTTTTCAAATAATATCAATAGTTGATTTTGGTGAACTAACCAAATTTATTTATGGCGACGTTTCGACGACCATTCGTCGTCCTCATCAGGCTAAATCTTTATTACAATTTTATTATTAATATAAAACATCTTAACACAATTATATTATTTGGCTAAATACTCACTATTTGTCAATGTTACATATTAGAATGTTATAATTTCTCTGATTCGCCACCCTATTAATTAATAAACTAAGATAATGATAATAATAATTATATGAGGACAAAATATTTACACAGATAAATTAAGGTTATGATCTTTACCTTTCCTTTTGTTTCGTTCAATAATCAACATGTTCAACAACTATGTCTGTATTTACTATCATTAAAATTTTTCGTCAAAATTAAATTCTAAGTACTACTGGACAACACGAATAAATTAACAACAATTGAAGGAAAAACCAGTCACAAAAATTAATACTGTTCTCAAAGCGGTTATCACAAGCAATAGTGTTTGAAATTTTAATATCGATTTCAGAGACCTCTGTTCATCGACAGAGAATTAATTATTAAAAATTAATTAAAGAATTAATTATTTTTATTTTAATATTAATATTATCTTTATGTTTTTCAAGCATTTGAAATTTTAAGATGCAACAAATTTAAGATTGGTCAATCTTAAAATAAGATTTTCTTTTTGTAGTGCATTTAACTACATTGTACCATAGCGTGCGCTTAGGTGTCGATATTTTGGGATTAGTAGGCTTAGGAATTTTAAAGAATCAATTCGTATGGTCACTTTACCAACCAATAAACGTCAACTAAATTTGAAATTTTTGTATCGAAAATACACTTTACGGCTAAAACTGGCACATGCATCTTAAAGTACGTAAAGAAAGCTACAATTTTATGTGCCGTATGATTTTTTTTCGTTCGTATCATGCTGACAAAAGTGATTTCTTTATCTCTCTAAATTTGTTGGAGTGAAATTTACGCTCTAAATGTAGAGCGAATGAGGGTTCCACTCCAAACAAGTGAATTTTCACTCTAAAAGAGTGAATTTGGTCACTCCAGTCTAGTAAGTGAATTTTACTACTCTAAATTAGAGAGTGACTACGGAAATTTCTGGAGCGGCAGAATCTAAACGACCAGGTTCAAATCCAATCAACGATTTTTCTGAAGTATTTTAAATATATTTCTCAATTGCAGCCTTTCCAGTAAACTGTATTCATTCATTAAAACATTTGTAAAACGTAAAACAACGTGAATAATTATTTTTTCTTGATGCGTATTATTCACTCTAAATAGAGTGAAAAAGTCACTTTTACAAAAGAATGAATTATTCACTCTTTCTAAAAGTGAAGATTAACTTCAAAATTAGTGACGGTATTTTCATGATCGCTTAGAGTGAGAATTAACTCCAAGATTGAAAATCCACTCCAAAAAATTTAGAGAGTACATGCATGCATTGCTAGGAAATCAGAGTTTTGATGCTTTTGCGCGTAAGCATAACACTATCTTGTAAATAAAGGGCGCTAGCAGCAGGTTCGGCGTGCCTCTCACTATCTTTTGATACAATAGATATCTGTAGGAGTTACTGCGCCCCGGAATAACGCTTACAACGAGATCTCGTGTAGGTGGTCATATTACCTGCGTGTCCACATTACTTGTATGTCCACATTATCTGCGTCCCACCTTATTTTAAATAACCTCAAAATTTAAAACGCTACAAAAGTGATAACCAGTTATGTATAAAGTATTACTACTAGCCTACTCATCGTGTATGTAGTTCTATAGAAACATCTATTTTATGTCCCTAGAAATATTCGTTCTCATATAATAAAAAGGTAAAAACTGGAAAAGTGATGGCTGTTCAGAGTGTGCTAAAACTTCTAGAGTTGAGAAAATATAACAAATGAAATATACAACCAAATCAAGGATATACCAAATCATGTACCCGCCATTTTGCTTTTATTGGTGGCTCACTTTTTCAGACATGCATAATATATTTGTATAACTAAAAAGTTATAGCATAAAAAGCGTTGTGTGCTCATTTAGTAGTTGGGACACGACAAATGAGTGTTTTTTTTTTCGCTTTGTACATTCGACGGCACTCTCCACTGTCGTGAAAGTTTTTTAAATTTTCGATACCCTCCAATACGAAAGCTCAAAAAACAAACAAAAAGCAATCTTAACCTATCACGCTAAGACATTTCGAAAATTTGAAAATTTGAATTTAATTTTCACTACAGTGGAAAGTGCCATCGAGTGTACATTAATAGTGCTCGTAAATAAAATGCTGGAAAATATTGCATTAAATAGATAGATAGATAGACTAAGATTTATTTTGCACAGGTCGAAAATAATATTATTTACGTAAAAAGAAAATTAAGTGGGATACCAAAATCAAATGTTGTGAAGACTAGTCCATATGGGCGATAACAAAAAAGGTGAATTTCGTGCGCCGTATACTCTTAGTATACATTATAACATAAAACATTTCTAAAAACTTTTTAGAAATTTTTTATGTTCTAAGGAACATTTAATTTGACAGTGTATGATACGTGAATTCCAACTTCTTTGATAATTGCCCATATAAACGATTAAAAATTTAAAAAAGAATAATGTATTTCCGTATCAAGCATTTCCGAGATATATATAACCGCTTAAAAATTACTTTTATGTGTATAAAAAAGTACAAAAATAGTTCATTCCAAATTTCGAGTCGGAAAAAATAGGGGATTTAAAGCTTTTTTAAATGCATTTGCAATAAATTAATGATATTATCTTTAACATAACAAAACATGAAAAATTAAAGTCTAAGAATAGAAAATCGTTAAAACATAACGTATCCAAAATTCACAAAAATTTCGTGTGGAAAATATGTATACGAAGGTTATATGAAATATTGCTCTGACAGTATATTTATAATGTAAAATCGATAATCCTATAAAGTTTCAAATTATTTCACAGCTCACATTTGCGCAAGGAGCATTTTTAAGACCAAAAATGAAGTGTTGAGAAAAGCGACTTTAAAGGTAGCAAATTGCATATAAGCCAATGTAATTAAATGCTATAAAAATATTCAAATAACTTATAGGATTCTTTGAAAAATAATTTGGAGCTTTCTAACGTATAAAGTGAGCTTCAAGGAATAGTTTTTTACAGAAAAAAAAGTTGTTTTTTTTTTACCCATTCAGGTGTACTCTAGCCTTAAGAGTATATTCTTATGTGTTCGTTTCAAAAAACTCAAATTTATTTTAAGAATGTTGTTAGAATTTTAGAATCTCCTAAAAAAGTTTGGTAACGAAATTCGATGAATTTCGATAGTTCTGTGCATTCGTCGCTTTACATTGTCTTGTTTGCAATGAGTGACGAAAAGACCTGTCCTCATTGTAATAAGAGTGTATCCTCAGGCACTATATTTAGACGTTACGGATTATTATACCACAAATGCTGTCCACCACATGTCTGACAAGGAAGGAGTGCTAAGATGCTGCAATACCTTACTCTCCACATCACTTTCTGCTCGGAGCCAGAGAGACCAGAGCAACAGCAACACTATTCCAAATTACAACTTCCCTCAACAACCCTACCAAGACAGCGCGCAGGAATCATCTTCGTCAACTCATCAACCTAACTAACCTAAACAGTGATGTCCAACAATCTATTAATAATCTAACTAAATTTATGGACCTTCAAATGACGTGTTACAATGAAAGTATTAATGGGCGTACGGGTAAGTTTTTTGATCAACTTAATTCAATCAATACAAGACTGGAGTCGATGGGCGACTTAGGTGATCAAGTCCAGGATTTCAACTCTCGCATTACGGTGCTAGAAACTCACAATAATAGCAGCTATACTTCTCCTACTGAAATAAACTCCCATGCTGTGGAAATACATGATCGTTGGATTAGACCCCATTATTTGATAGTATATGGTATGCCTGAAAATTGCAGGAATAATGATGGATAAGGTGATACCATGTATATCAGAGATATTCTATCTAGAATTAATGGTATAGATTTGAACCATTTGGAAGTCAGAAGACTGGGTAGAGCCACTGATAAAGGCTGTCCTCGTCAACGGCTTGTTCGCTTGAATTCGTATGAAGAAGTAATGAAGGTCATACGTAGGAGAGAGCGGGGTAATGCCGGTCTCTAGCTAATTCCGGTCACCATTATTTTCAATAATCTAAACATTTTTAGGTAATAATTTGAATAGTATATTAAACGCAACATAAAATGCAATTAATCTAAGTCCAAACAACCTTCTATTCAATTTTATTAAGGAAAGTAAAGGACAGTCTTACAATCAAAGTGTAGGCCTACATTTCTAATAAGAAATCTGGTCTATAAAATAAGCTTTTATGCATATTATTTGTTACTTTATGCAGTTATTTTTTGCAACTTTATTAATTTGAACAATCTAAGAATATGAAGTAGTGAAGAAAAAAGAGTATAAACCTATTCCTTTTTTGTCATTTCAATTTAAATTACTAAGCAGAATTGGGGTAATTCCGGTCACAATGTTATTTATATGACGCTCCCGAAAGTGAGGCTAAGAAAACGTTGCGCTGCGCTCTCAGGTAGGGTAACGTTGCTTAAGTTCTTTTGATTGAACAGTGGTTATATTATTTACTGGTTATCATATTTCACTGTGTAAGTGCGAATAATAATGCGACGAATCATATGAAAGTTCATATAATTGATTTAAAGACATTTTTCACGTATATAAGTAACTTTCTAATAGTGATCGGAATTGTATCAATGCTGACCAGTATTGCCCTTTGATGTGGAGTAAATCCGGTCAAATAGTTTTTTTTTTATTTCGACTTATAGCTTCGATATCTTAAATTTTTATATTCAACCAATAAGAAATATTTAAAGTCAATGGTTTGATCTAACATAATAAGTATTTAATGTTAAAAAAAATAATTTGAAAGTGGAAATAACAAGCACGTCTGCTTAGGTGACCGGCAATACCCCATCCTCCCCTAAACGCAACTTATTTCCCTAAGGTATGTCAGTAGCCACTGACAAAACCAAATCTCAGCGTGATCACCTTATTCGCATTCGGACTGAAGTTGACGGACATAATGCTAAAACCCCATGAATAAGAAGACTATAAGATTCTTAAAGGTAGTGCCTACAATTGTAGACTCAAGGTAATAAGATTTTACATTATCAAAACGTCAGATCATTAAATAATAAACTGTCATGCCTAAGATTTAATTTAGAATAACTAACAGTTCTCCCTGATGTGATCGCACTCTCTGAGACTTGGCTGAAGAGTGACACAGTCTCCGCTGAACTAGGCATGACGGATTTCAACATTTAGTGCAGTGACCGAATACTGGAGGTAACTAGCTGCTCGCAACGTGGAAGCGTACTTTTGTCTGTAAAAAAGGATATCAATTCGAGAATGCTTATCACTCAATAACACTAAGATATTGATTATTGTTATTCACATACTTCCTGTGATTAACGTTGGGGTCTATCCTAACCTTATGGAGTGCATCGAACACGCATCTTTAAATTATGATAAAAATAATATTATCATGTGTGGGGATTTCAATTTACCATACCCAAAATGGATGAATGACCCTCTACGCTTGGAATAGCGGAGAGTAGTACACGTTGGATATAGTAATTCAAAAGGTCCTCAATACGGTTATTTATTATAAAATCCTTATAAATAAAGTATATATAGATAGATAATTACCTAGAAAACATAATATAATTCATATAAACTGTGAAGTACTTCATGACTTAGAATAATTAACATTAATAAAAAATGGTACTCTATGAACTTTTTGCACTTATCGTCTATACAATGAATCATTGTCTCAATCTACTATAAATAATACTTCTTTAATAGGTTTTCTCGGTTGACATTTAAATAAATAACATTAAGTATTGATTAAAATTGATTTCCTGGAACAATTAGTAAAAATTTATAGAAAATAGGCAGATTTAGTTGAAAAGAACGCATTTAAGTCATTGAGATTGAATAATGTTAAAGAGAAATCGTAACCATGAATGTCCGGTAACCTATAAACTTAGTAATCAACTTTAAAGTTACTTTAAAGTACTTCAAAAACTTTATTGAAGGGAAGAAGCTACCGATTTTTGGTAAAAAAAGTCGATTTTTTTAAGTGGTAAAACACTTATTTAATCTTTGTTTTTTCGAAAGTAAAAGGTTTTACGCGAAAACTAATTTTTATTGACTTATTTGAAGCTGCAGATAAATGGTTGATTTATTATTATTTATTTATTATTATTTATTTGATTTTTTTATTGATATTTATGTTTAAACTCATTTTTCTCAAAACTTAATTTTCATAACTTACTTTGCAAGCCTACGCACCAGTTCTTCGTGAAACACGCCGAAAATTTTTGTACCTTCTTAATAACATATTTTGAATAAATTTAAAGAGAGTTTTTTTTATTATTACATAAAATATCATTTTTTAAAATATAAGTTAATATTAAAATACTGCTTATATCGCAAACAATAAATTGTTCATATAGAATATAACCACAGAATAGTTCAAAAATATTATTTGAAAATATTATATACTCCTCTCTGATGGAAATAAGAACTCAACAATATCGATTTTAAACTTAATTGTGTAAATCCTTAAAAGTATCGTATAATTCGGAATAGAATTTTTGGGATATTTTAGGGGCATTCTGTTATACTTATCTATATGTAGTATTATAATATATGAAAATTGAAAAATGTTTTTTTTTTGTATTTTTGACAATTTTTCGGGTAAACGGCATCCTTAAGGGAAGGTCTACTATCTCTGACCTACTTTTATTCAACAATATTATAGCTTGTGTGTTAGATGAGTTCGAGCAAGTAGATTGTATTTATATTTTATTGGCGTTCGATACTGTAGAACCACAATCGAATGCTTTTTTTTTGCAATCGAAATGGCTGGAAAACGATGAACTTCTTTAATAAGATGTGACACTTTTCTCTCATCCATTACCGGAGACACCAGACACGTACCTTATAGGTACTAGCACGATACACGTAGACTCGTCGACTCGTGTGTATTGTAAACAAAAGCTAGCCGGCAATCATCTCGTCTCGACCCACGGAGCATCCGCACAAGCTCAGTGGGTACTATCTTGGTTGTTAAGGTAGGTCGGTAAAGTAGGTTGCTGGATATCGAGCGGATCGAGTGAATATCGATCTGACACGAAGACTCGCAATCCTCGGAAGTTTCGGAACTCTCGGAAGCGTTCGAATTTCATCGGACGTATCTCGGACGCTCCGATTGATATCGAAGGAGACTCGAGCGGATCTCGAACGACCTCCGTGCGTACGTATAGACGCTCGATCGGACCTCGAAGTGAAAAAACAGCTGAGAGTTTATTTAAAATCGCACGAGAGTGATAGAGAGGGAATCGTTTCATCTCCCTCTTTTTCCGATTATAAGCATATTTCTTCGATTTAAATTGGTTAGAACTCTAATGCTGCTTGTATGCTTGTACAATTGTTTAGAAGTATCTCGAATGATATATAATGCAATAGTCTCTTCAGCTGCCATTCCAAGTAGATTGTACACGCGAGTTTATTTCGAACTTTACGACTGTATTTCAGGTGCGTATAATATTGTGTACACTTCAATGGGATTGCCGATGTTTAGGAAAGTTCAATATTAAAATATTGATTACATTTTACCAGTACGCGGCATTATTGAAAAATCGAATTATCTTTCTATGTCTCTTTGTAAATAGGCTTTACTCCGGAGATTTCTTAGATATGGCGCATTGCGATTAATTTTCGAATAATATAGATTTGATCTTTAACGCTCGATGATAATTTAATTTTTTACTATTGAAAGGATTTTTTACGTGCTTTTTTTAATTATCTCTCTGCGTACATGATTAAACAGAAAATTCAAATGATTTAAGCTAATCATTCGTGATCGATCGTTCATTAGATAGATGAGCTCGCTAACGTACGAATAATGGATAATTTTACTGTAGTATCCTGTTATCTGTAAGGGCAAAAAATTGTGCATATTTCCGACTAAATTGAAATTCACTAGGGATCCAAGACCTCGCACAAATGGCTTGCAAAAACGAACATCCTCGGACATTCGGAGAAGAGACTCGACCTCATCTTTACACATTGCACTATTAGATATATCACTATCAGAGTTGCTACCTCCTCCTCCCTCCCGCAGCGTCCATTCGATTTCTTCAGCCCTACATCGTCTACCCCGTTGTAAATCGTGCAGTATTAATAACTTATTAATCTTTCTCTTTATATCAATTTATTTCTCCCACTGTACAAGCACCAATAGAGCTAGATCAAGGCCGTCCCTCGCGCGCGCGATTAGTTATTTCGATATAAGTCTATCTCTTTGATTCTTTCTTACGCGACGCGGCGAGTATGTCTCCTGCTCTCTTACCTCCACCTCCGCTGCTTGCTGACCGGGAATAAGTCCGACTGCAACTATTGCGTGCGTTCTTTGAATCTCTCCTTCCCTTGGACTGCCGCCGCCTACGCGGGCGCGCGTATTGCGCGAATTGTCAGTGGCTAGCTGGGCCCCACAATAGAAAGCACAACCTTCAGTTGTGCATGCTGATCGGATACGCATAGTTGCAAAAGCATCACAGAACATATATTAATAGTTAAATATTTTATTTTTCGTTATGTTTCATATTTAGCAGTTTGCAAGTTAACTAACAATCATATTGATATCCAACAAATGACTTCATTCAAAGAAAACTTAATTTGCAACAACTTCTATTTATACTTTTTTTCTCTAAAACTATCAGTTTAGATTAACTGTTTGATAACAAACGAGTTATTTTGAAAATACGATTTTTCTCAGCTGTAATTACTCACTGAACAGGTAGCTTGAGTGATGCACAAACTGATATTTTGTGTTTAATTCTCCTGGACTATAAGCAGATAAGTGACTTCGTTTTTAGAGGCTCAGTTTATCAATTTTTTAAATGCATCCTTAGATCGTTAACAATTCTGTACATCGTTCAATTTCTCGAATTAAATTTATTAAATTTTGCTAGTGACAATTCAGGCGATTTCGTGATATATAATTAGCTGTGATTTTGGAAAATAATGTTGTGTAAAATGAGTGCTTGATCATGCCATGAATTTGTATACATGAGGAGACTCGTATTAAACATATTATCAATTGCGAAGCGATATTAGATATCGGTACGGCCGTGATATTAGTCCAATTCCGAGAAACAAAAAACGTAAATCGAACTATTTATCGAACTATCCAACTTTGATATTTATGGTAATTGTTAATTTCATTATTAATAAAGACGCATCTTAATTCGAGGATTTTAGCTCTTTTAAATACAGTGATTTTTCGTTGTATTTTCATTGCTTTTTTTGAAAATTAATAACTTTGGCCCAGATTAATATTTTTGTATGAAACGCAGCTGAAATTAAAGCTCTTTTCATCTATTTTTATTTACGTTTGAGTAATTTTTTCTAGTATAAAAACTTGCAGAATTATGAACAGAAATAAAGTCACCATTTTTTACTAAAATAACATACAATTGAGATCAATTGCTTGATATCTCGAGAATAACACTTTGTTTTTAGGTGTCAGAAAACACCTCTCAAAGTTTTAGCAAATATCGGTTTCCAAACCTCTGACGTTCTCCTAGTTAGTTCCATGTACATGTACAAGTTGGTTTTAAATAACTATGCGTACATCCAAACTTAAGTATATTATGCTCCGTTAAAATAATAAAAGCCAATAATTAAATTGCGTTTACCAGATTAAATAAATGAAAAGTACAGCTAAATAAATTCCCTTTCAAAAGTGTAAAGCAACGCAGCGCGAAAGCTGTGCACAAAGGCTGCCCTTAATTGCATTCGTTCTTTCATTATTTTGTGGAAAATATGATATTTCCCCCGACAAAGAATAATGAAGTAATTTTCCATGTGCTCAGATACTTGTAAATATCAATGCGATCGTGTTTGGGGCAGCAAGTATGGAAACAGAGGTATCAAGAAAATCAAATTCAACGTTTAAGTTCCCCTCTCTCTCTCTCTCTCTCTCTCTCTCTCTCTCTCTCTCCCTCTCCCTCTCTCACTTTCTTTTCTTATTCAGTTTGCGTTAGAGAGTGACAAAGTTATAGCTATACCAGCTCGGTGGAGACGAAGTTTTTGTTTGTTGCATAAAGGCCATTTCGAGGGAGGGGGCACCTGCAAAGGTTGGACTAATGCGTCAGTGCCACGCCGCAGTGAATGGTCACGAGTCTCATTATCTCGGCAATATTTGAGATTTCCGACCTTTTTCTGTTTTCTTCGGCTCTGTGTAACTATCATCCTCTCCATCTTTGCCGTCTTATCTCACTACGTTATTTCTCGTCCAACCCCTCCCTTCTTATCAATACGATCTTATATAGGGGAGAGCGCGGTGTTAGGAGCACGGGGTGGTAGGATCACTGCTAATATTTTTAAAATAAACATGTTTTTCAATGATCTCTTTTTAGTATTAGCTAAAATGATAAGGTATTGAATTTTGTAAAAACAATAAGATTTTATTAAATTAAAAATCAATAAAAAACATTGTAGTTTTTTTTTTAGAATAAAGAAATTGATTATGATCTCATGAACTTACGTAATGAAAGATTACAGTTTGTACCTTAATTTGATGATTGACTTTTATCATTTTAATCACATAGAACATGAATAATTATAGGTAGAAATTCAGTACGATTGGGGGTGAAAGGAGCACTAAAAATGCAGCGACAAGAGTGCTCTGGGTGTTGTATACATAATACCTAGTTACCTCAAAAATACCTAAAAATATTGTTTTATATACAATTATTAATAAAAATAGATAAAATAATATATAATGATAAGTTTAAGTATTGAAAAAATACAAGTAATTGTACATAATTAATTATTATTATAAAAATCATTTTAAATACGTTTATTTAATAACATAAATTAATAAACATTTAAAAATATAAGTATATAAAAGTATTATATTATGAGAAATTAGATCTATTTGACTATGCGAAAAAAAACCGCTGCCAATTCATTGGCACTTAGCTTCCTTAAACTAAATAAATTGTTCCAATATGAAATAGATTTTTCTAATACATTATTTTAAATAGCTATATTTCTTTTTTATTAATAGCTCAGAAAGGTGGGTTTTATTATCATCGATTGTTGTCAAAAGATAAATTACAAAAAATTATAAACTTGTGACCATAGATTGCATTATCGATTTCAAAATATTAAAATAGAACGCACTCACGCACGCACGCACTCATGCACGCACACACACATACACTTATACCCATTACGGACATTTTCTAAAAATAGTGTATTTTGATTCCAAATGGACAAAAACATATTTATGACATGTTTTTTTTACTATTACAAAGCTTCCTCGATACTTCTAACTCTGTGGATAGCTTTTGCAGCCGCAGCCTTCAAAGTCAGTCTTAAAATACGATGTTTGTAGCGGAGAGGGTGGTTTTATTCCACCAGACTATGTCCGCTAAGTGTAGTAAGAACAGCCTCATACATCCATTTTAGTATTTCCGATCTCAAGCCCCAGATTCTGCTCACGGCCCTTCTCAGTTCCCATATGCATGCTGTAAGCTTTCTGGTTACATATCTAAGGTGTTCTTTCTAGGATAGTTTACTGTGCAAGATTACATCTACTTATTTGACTTTGTCCTTAAGTGTCAATTTCCGTATCCAGTATGACTGCATCAGGCATCCTTTCTGCAGTATCCACAAGCGATAAGGCTTTCTGCATTATACCTATCAAGGGGTTTAGGAATGGCCCACGGATGATAACCTCTATGTCATCAGCATAGCCGATCACCTTACACCCCATATCGCTCAGCTTTCTGAACAACTCGTTAACCACCAAACACCAGATGAGAGGATACAAGACGTCTCCTTGTGGGCATTCTGGCTCTACCCTTCCCTATAGCGTTGTGTCGCCTTTGATAGCCGTAAGAAGTCGGTTTTCTAGCATTTGATCAATCCAGTCGATTAAGAAGGGGGAACTTTATGCCTGTTCAAGGCCTCTTTAATTACCTCACTTGATGTGTGGTTCATGGCCCCCTTTTATGTCCATTAGTGCCCCAACGGAATACCCTTTGGCCTACAATTGTGTTATAATGAATGAGACTACGCTGAAAAGTGCAGTCTCTGTAGACCTTCCAGATTTGTAGACGTATTGGTCCTTATGAAGTTGTCTTTTTATTCCAGGACAGTATCTCGGATGTATCTATTGATCAGTCTTTGAACAGTGTTGAGTAGGAATGACGTCAGGCTGATTAGCCGGAAGTCTTTTGGGAAAGTATATATATTCTCATTGTACCGGTTTCGGTATAAACATCACTCTCGTCCCCCGATATTCGGATGTAGTCCGAATAATACTAGTATAATACTACCGAATAATCCTAGTATAATACTCGTCCGTGATATTCTTGTCAATTGGTCGATGATAACGTCCTACGCTTTTTGTAGTAGGGCCGGATATATTCCTTCGGGTTCCGATGACTTGTATGGGCTAAAAGACCCTACTACCCATCTGGTGCTGTCTGTCGTGACGATTTTATTGGCCAGCTGGCGTCGCTGGCCTAGTTCGGTGAATGACTTCCTGCAGCCATCCCTAGACTCCAAGGAGCTAGGAGCTTCCTCACCCTTGTTGGTTCTCCTGAAACCCGGGAAGTGCACCTGAACCAGGTAGAAAAGAGTCTCTTCGTCCGTAGTGGCATATACGCCATTTGGGAGTTTGAGTGTGTCTAGAATGGTCTCTGGATTCTTTGATAGAATTCTGTCCAATCTTGACGCCTCTTTTCCTCCATTGACATTCTCGCAGAAAGTGGCCATACTTTCGTTTCGCGCCTCCTTACTGCGGTTTTGTATTTATTCCTCGCAACTCTGTACGAGCTTCATAGTGCCGCACTGTGTGATTTCCTGGCTGCCCTGAAGAGTTTTGTGGATTTCTCATTACCTCCAATTTCTTTACTCCACCAGGTGACCTCGTCTTTGGTTCTGGTATTTTTGAGGTCACAATACCTGTCAAAGGAAAAAGTTCAGATATTTGTACAAAACATAAAACAATGTCTAAACAAACAATGTATAAAACAATGTTGTTTTTAATAAAGATAACAGTGCTCTACATAGATATTTAGTTAAAATTGAGTTTTGAATGAAAAAAGTGCGTCCTCGTAATTACCGATGATAGGTGGGTTCACCACCACTTTAAAACATGTAGTTTTTAAAAATATGTTTACTGTTCAAAAAATGTTTTATTTATTTCAGATCATAAACCGAACATACATAGCTTGAAAAATTGAAAATAATTGGTCAAGTTAAAATTTTTAAGGCTAATTTTTTTTGGCATATCAATGATGTCTAGAGATATCGCATTGACTACGGTTTTGACGGTAATTTTTATTAGAATTCAGATTTTGGTGCTCCCGAAAGTGCTCTTATAGCCCCTCCAAGAGCACCGTCCCACGCCTAGTGCTCTTTTTGCCCCACCAGTAGGGCAAAATGGGCACTTGTCACTGTAAAACATGCTCTGCTTATTTGAATAATTACTACTTTTTGTCTGAAATTCGATCGGTTAATTGCATAGGTATACGATATTCAAATTCAAATATGTATGTTAGAAGTTTTTAAATGTTTTAAAATGCAATATTTAAGTTTTTATTGTGAAGTGCTCTTCTTACCCCAAAAGTGACTTTTGTTGCCGCGCTCTCCCCTACGTCTCCCCTCTCTCTCTCTCTCTCTCTCTCTCTTTCTCTCTCTCTCTCTCTTTCTCTCTCTCTATCTCTGTCTCTCTCTCTCTTTTTCTTTCTCTCTCTCTCACTTCCCATTTCTCTCTTAAGCAGAGAAATGATTTTCTCTTTTAGACATTGAAAAACTGTAATTCGTTTTTTGCGTGACTGCTTAAATTGTATATCTTGATAGATCATGGACTATTTTCGCTTTTAATAGTTTCGTGATTAAGTTAATAATTGCATTTAATTCACATTCATTTTATTTTAATAGCCATGATAATGTTTTTCATTTACGTAACTTGATAAATCTTTTTTGTATTTCGTGCTTTTTGTATGTTAGGGATAATATTACTGAATTTTTGTTATTTTGAAAGAACTTCAAATTATTTATATTTTTTGACCTGAAGTCTTTTAGATAAGTTTCTTTTGTTTTCTTCTTAAGAGTTCAAGCCTGAGGTAAATTTTGTAAAAAATCATTGTCCATTTTATAGATGGCAAAAATATTATGACACAATCTAAGTTGATGCAAGTTTTTATATCTTAAATGTGTATATTATACGTGATTTTGCCATGAATTAGACCCCTCTAAGTGGTATTTATAGTCCCTTGAAAATTTGCTAATATACATTATTGAATTTAAGCCCATTTAACAACCACTTATCACATGTGTTTAAATCAGGTGGTACATTTCTCATAGTCACCGAGGCTTTGCAGTATTCTTTAGAAGTATACTCATGGACTTAAGGAGCTACATTACAATTTTTGTGGTTCAAACTATTACTAACTGTTAAATACTAAAGGTTTACAATGTCAGTATTTGAGCATTTGTATCGCGTTCGCATCGCGTTCACCAGTATAGCCAGATCTTTATAGTTCTATCAAATATTATCAAAGTTTTATTTTATTTCCTTCTATTTTAAATCAACCCTCCGATAGTTTTTAGAATGATAACGAATATGTCGTTATGTTCTATGTCAAAATATATGACCAGTTTCGACTTAAATATCTTTAAATAAGAAGGTACCTATTTGTTTATAAACGTTGTGATTTGAGTTGTAATACATATTAGGCTTGTCTCCTTTTAACCAATCACATTTTTTGTTAATATTATTGTTTATTAATTTATTAGTGTTCTTTAATAAGCAGATATATGTTCACGTTGTAAGACGGGACAAAAAATGAGCGCGCGATATTGAAATTTCTAACCTCAAAAATATTAACGTCTTTACGTATACTACAATAATAATATATTTGAAAATGTTATATATTTTGTAAACACAAATTTATAAAACCAAATGCCAGGTCCAACAGGAAAAGATAAACCGCGCGGAGCGTGGTCGATATTGCTAGATTCAGTAAAACATAAAGCTAACAGGTAAAAAAAATATAGAAATTTCGATAAAGCATACAGATAGCTAGTAAATACTTCAGCACCACCTTTTGTGAGAAAAAATTTTCTCGAGGACGTTCTTCCTCTATCTATCCGGCGTATTAGCTTTCTTACCTCTACTACTCTTTCTGCAGTATCCATATACATACAACCTCTGATAATCTAATTCCCATGAGGATGATATCGAAGTACGTCGCGCTCTCTCTCTCTCTCTCTCTCGCTCTCTCGCTCTCTCTCCCTCCCTCTCTCTCTCTCTGCTGATGGCAAGAAAAGGACTGCGCCCTCAGCATCTTGATAAGCGCGTGCGCGCGTCGATAACGTCACGGCGTATAATCATTGCTGCGGATACTTTTTCGGCGTAGTTTGAGGGGAAGGAGATATATCCAGAGTTCTCTCGATAAAACCCTTAGTGGATTTCATTTTGGGAAAGCGCTTGCATAGATCACGAGGGGATGGGAGGCCCTGGTTACGGCTGTTTTTCCGTTCTTCCTGCCTTCCTTCCGACAACTTCTTGCCCGCACGCGCGCATGCACATGCGGCTATCCAGATTTTGTGTGAGTGTGCGTGTGGGTGCGTGAGTGTATACGCAACTTGGACTGGACTAAATTCCGCTGCGTGGGCAAATGAGAAGTGCCGGGGTGTAAGAGGGGAGAGAGCGTGAGAGCGAGTGAAAGAGAGAGAGAGAGAGGGAGAGAGAGAGCGGGGGAGAAAGAGAGAGAGAGAGAGAGAGAGAAAGTGAGAGAGAGAGAGAGAGACAGAGAGAGAGAGAGAGAGAGAAAGCTTCACGCGAAGAACTACTTTTGACGCTATTATTCCTTGATGGGCAAACTTTTTTCAATCAACTTTTTCTTGCAGCGTAACTGAAGGTTTTTATATTTTGGAAAATATATTATCATGATAGATTAAGAAATTAATAGAATACTAAGCATATAAAAATTATAATATCCACAAGTATGATTCTTAAAAGAATTTTTATAATTTTTATACATCCTTCAAAAACTAACTTTTATTAATCTATTATTATAATATATAGGCAGAACTATTAACTCCAGGTTTCATGTCAACGTCAAAGCTTATTACAAAACTTATAATATGAATAAATGCAAGATTATATAAAGAAAAAGATTAAATGCTTATTTTTTACTTTCTCCAAGAGTAAAGCATTGTTTTGATAAAAAATTTTCTCGAACATTTATTAACGTAAAACATATTATATGATTTGTGTTTTAAAATGTATTAGAATTTAAGGATTTTTGGCTGTGTAAATTGATTGGTTTTCCGTATATTGTTCGTCATAATTTTAGAACAAATAAATATTTTTATACGAAACGAAGTTTAAATGAGAGCTGTTGTGATCATTTTTTGCTTCCCTGCAGAGGAAGCTTTATAATGGTAAAAGAAAAAGAGTTGCTAAAAACATGTTAGAAAAATGTTTTGAGATACTATGAATCAAAATACACTAATTTCAGAAAATGTCTGTATGGATGTGTGCATCTGTGTGAGTGTGTGTGTGGCTGTATGGATGTGTGTATGTGTGTGTATGTGTGTGTGTGTGTGTGTGTGTGTGTGTGTGTGTGTGTGTGGATGTGTATATGTGTATGTGTGAGTGTATGTGAGTCTGTGTCTGTGTGTGTGTGTGTGTGTGTGGGTGCGTGTGAGCGTGCTATCGTACGTGTATGTGTGTGCGTGTGTGTGTACGCGTATGTGTGAGTGTGTGTGTGTGTATACGGATGTGAATCAACTTTACTCTGAATTTACTTTACACGGTGATAATTAATGTTTCGAGGTTCATTTTTTTTGTTTTTCTTTAAGGACGGAGCGTCTTTGTTGTTTTAGTAGTTTTTCGATTTTTCAGTTTTAGTTTTTTCGGTTTTCTGATATCGTACAAATAATGTCATCGATTGAGTGATAATGAGTTTAAAAGAGCATAATATTAATTTTTTTTGCGACCCGCAAATTTAAATAAGCTATTTTTCTTGTTTGGTATGCACGAAATCGTAATTTCTTTCAAACGGTTATATCTGTGAAATAATAGAAGGAAAATTTTTGTAAAAAATTTAGATGATTAGGAATATGGAGATGAATATTCTGTACATTTTTTAGGCTTTATCTTTTTCTTTTGAAGGGAAAAAATCTTTTTGTATAAAATTCAATTTTTATTCAGTAGCGAAATTTAGAGTAAATCGACAGCATTTGATCTGAAACTTTCCAAAATGATAGACCTTTATATTTCAAGATATTTGAGGTTATGTGTTTCTAAATTCTTTTTTTAATGGGTATATCTCGAGAATGGTATAGTCTTTCTTTACTGAACAGGGCTCATTTCAATAAAGATTCGAAGTTAAAAATAAATTTAATGATCCATCGACTTTTTTTTATAAAAACTTTTTTTTATTTTAGGATTTATTGAAATCGATAGTTATTTTTTCATACTTTTATATTATTCTACCTAATCACATCCCGAAGTTGTCCAGGGTTATGCCTTTAGAGTGGGTAAAACATGTATCAGGGTGATATCCGCTTTGGAATGGTTGGTTTACTTGAATTAGTCACGGGGTTCCCTCGCGACTCCCAACCAAGTACTAGCCTCGCATAAAATGCTTAACTTTACCGATCGCCCGAGGTGTGGCTCAGCCACTCCACTGTAGCGTAGGTCTCTTATCTTTTCTCAAACCATCAATGATAAAAAAGTATACCTTTTTTGAGCTATTAATTAGAAAGAGATATAGCAATTTAAAATTAATTTATTAGAACAAATAATTTCATATTGGAACAATTAATTTAGTTTGAGGAAGCTAAGTGCCAATTAATTGGCAGAGGTTTTTTATCTTACAAGGAGAACACCCACCCGGCGGAACTCGGATTTTGATGAGGTGAGGTGTATTTTGATGGTCGTTAGATCTTTTTCGATCGGATTGGAGTTTTTGGGTTTTCAAAATACATATAATTAGGACATGAGTGTTGGAATTTAAGGTGGTTCATGTGTGGATGAAAATACTGTAGAATGTAATAAAATTTATACAGGTTATTTATGAATATGAAATACATCCCTTCAAAAAAATTCAGATCACGTTGCTGAATAATTTTGAGAAACAATTACTTGAAAATTAGTATTTTCAAAAAAAATTTTGTATATTTTTAAGTACCATCCATCTAGATGGTATTACCAAAATGGTGAACTGAATATACCTTCAAACCTTCCTATTGTCTGTTTTAACATAATTTTTGCTGGTGCAACGTTCTGGCAACGAACCTGCAGCGTGTCAATAACGTTCTGTTAGCGTGCCTTTTGCCACAACCGCGGACATTTTCATGTTCCAGCAACGTTGCCACGACGTTCTTGCCACCGTTCATAACAACGTTCCGTAGTTGCAAAAGCAACGTTCCGGGAACGTTCTCAGAACGTACTGTGCTCATTGTGCTCAATTCTATTTTATTGGAGTCATCAAAATTGAAAAAAAGGCAAGTAAAATTAAAAAAATTGTTTCTAATTTGAAGTAAATTGGCTTGAGCGATTCTCTTAATCTTAACCTCAAGCGGAATCCAAAAAGGATTCTTATTTTTTCGTAATTTGGAAGCTTTCTAAAGGGTTATGCATACATAAATCGAAAACTGTGTGTTTTGGGACACCCTAGTGTACATATATACGATTATTATATATGATCATTTTTACTTTGTTAAAGAGAAAGCTTTGTGACGATGAAAATTCTTTTATCAGTGATTTTGATGAATTTTTATATTCTCAAGACTCCTGAGTCAGAAAAGCACGTTCTTGAAAAAAAATCTGTCTGCTGTATGTATGTATGTATGTGACACAAAATTTGTGAAACGATAACTCTTCAAAGGAAGCATGATATGAGCTGAAATTTTGCAGACATATGAAGTATAGCTCAATTTAGAGCTGATTAGATTTTGAAGCTGATTGGATAATTAAAAGTACATTTTTAAAAATAAAATAGTAACTAAATGAATTTTTAAAAATAAAAAAAAAAATTTCTTCTTTTAATACGTTAAACATATATTGAAAATATGTATGTTTTCATAAAGTACACTTGATTTCCATTTGATTAAAATAAAAATAAAAATATAAATTTTATGAATTGAGTAAAAATTAAGAAAAGTTTATTTTCTCTTTATACGTTAAACATATTAAAAATATTTCTTACGTATTTTTCTAAAATCGTTAATTTTAGAAAATTCAGAAATATTTTCTTAATGTATTCTAGTACGGGTGGTTTGCTTTTTGAGTTATATACCTTGAAATTTTTTTTTTAAATTAAAAAAGAAATTAAATTGAAATTTTTAATAAACTTCTGCTTTTATAATTAATGAACTTTCAGCGTTCAGATATGTTGAACATTATTTCGAGTTATAATATATTTTTAGAATTGCAATATTTAATCGCTTGTGTTTAATAAGTTAATTTTAGCATTATTTAATTTAAGGTGAATTTCAATTAGAAAATTCTTAAAAACGATTTTTTAGAACCTCTTTTTGAGAAAGCATTCTGCTAAAGCAGTTAGCAGTGGTTTTCACCTGGGTACCAAAAACAACATAAATAAACAACATAAAAAAATTGATATAAGTGTTCTTTGACTCTTATGACATTTCAAATATTTAAAGTGAATTTATAATTCAAATATTTTATGCAATAAAGTATTTACAATATACGTATAGCGTTTTGCAACTGTAGCTTCATTTTCAAAATTATAGATACTATTAGAGAGAGATTATGGTGATACACGGGAGCAATCTACATTTTCCAGACGCAAAAGCAAACTACCTACGGTGCAGTTGTTGGTATTTTCTTTTTTTTTTTTGTTTACGCCAAAGCATATTTCCACGTATACGAATAAAAGGGGATATTACTCTCCTACGTCGCGCAAGGAGCATTGTTTTGGTATTTCGCTTTGCAGCACCCAAAGTACACGTTATAATGACGTGTACATGAGGTAAGGGTTGTGCGTGTACATCGCTCAAAGTTGAAAACAATGCGAGATGACTGAAGGATTATGAACAGCTTTGTTAACTGAGATGCGCTTGATTAGCAAATGCAAGATTTTAATGAATTAAGTATAAACGTTTGCGAGAAAAAATGATACAAAGTGTTTATTTCTCGTCGTGTATAATTATGTTTGAAGTATTGAATAAGAAATGTCGATAGGTAGTCAGACTATTTTTATTTACATTTGATGAAAATGTTTACAGTTTCCATGCCATTTTTACAGAGGTGCTTGTATCAATCGGCAGAGACTAGGAATCGAACTCGGGTCACCGGCGTGGGAATCCGACATTTTACCGACTGAGCCACCGTAGGTCCCTATGTTTACACTTGATGGAAAAACAGAATATTGAATGTTTTTTAATTCTCCATTAAGGCTAGGTTAAATATTTGTTGTGTTGAGTGTATGTTTATCTATAATATGGTGTCAAATGATATAAACAAAAATCAGTATAATTTATATTTAAAAAATGAATGATGAGAGATGAATGATTAATTTAGGTACTTTATATTTAAAATGCTAAAGATAAATTTATCAAAGTCAATGTATTTGATAATATGAAGGGGCCAACATGAGTTAAATCCTGCAAAAAAATCATAAGTCATTAATATAGACTGCAAACATATTTAAGGGGGCAGGCTTGGGTTAAACCCAAAAAAGAATTACTCTTTACTAGTCCACGAAACTTTTTATGTTTAAAAGCAGTCATTCTGAAAATATTTGTGCTATATTTGTCCAGGAAACTTTTTATGTTTAAAAGCAGTCATTTTGAAAATATTTGTGCTATATATACTTAGTAATATCTTATATTTTACCGATGTAAAGCCTCGAAATCTTTATCTTATACGTCACAATAAATCACTATTTTCAATACCATATTTATTAAAGTTACTGTGTTCCTCACACGATTGCAGGTAATATAATGAACGAAAATTTTTTCCACGGTTATTGGACTCATTTTAAGATGTAGACAAAAAGAGGAAAGCACTTTTTCGTTAAATTATTTTTCATTTATTTTTTCAAAGACCCAACCGATTTAAAAGAAAATAAAATACAAAATTTTCAGAAAATCGGTTAGATCTCAGAAAAAAAATAATATATAAAATATTTAACGTAAAAGTGTTTTTCTATTTTTGTACTACATGTTCAAAGCAGTCGAATAACCGTCGAAAATACTTTTTTCGTTCATTATATCACCTGCAATCGTGTGAGGAACACAGTAACTTTAATAAATATGGTATTGAGAATAGTGATTTATTGTGACGCGTAGGATCAAGATTTTAAGGCACTACAACGGTAAAATGTAAGATGATACTAAGTATATATAGCACAAATATTTTTAGAATGACTGCTTTTAAACATAAAAAGTTTCCTGGACTAGTAAAAGAAAATCCTGTAAAATAAGTTAATGCAGTTTTTATATTTTAAATACGTATATACTATATGTGATTTTGCTACGATTTTGGTACCTCTAAGTAGTTTTTAGAGTCCTCCGAGTCTTCGCTAATCTTCATTATTAAATTTAAACCTGTTTTATTTCGCACTTGCCACGGTTTTCTGAATCAGACGGTATATATTGCAAGGCCAACGAGGCCTTAAACTAGTCTAAAACCGCTCTGCGCGGTTAGCTTTTCATTTTGTGCGTGGTATTTGGTTTTATTAATTTTAAAATAGATCAAACAGAATCTTCATATAAATTAATAGAAAAATACATTTATGCTAATTAAAATTACATTTTGAAATATATTTTTATTGTATACGTCAAAAAAGTTCATATTTTGATGTTTGAAATGTCAATAATATAGCGTGCTTTTTATCTTTCACTATAGAACCTTAACCATTAACAGTTGTTGTATATTAAAAATACTAATAAATGAATAAATAGTTATATTGATAAAAAAGGGATTAATTGGGAGGAGACAAGCCTAAAAGACAACTCTATGTAATAGAATATGTATTAATATACAGTAGAATCTCCCTATAACGGAAACTCCCAAAAGCGGACACTTCCTTATAGTGGACACTTTCAAAACACCCGAACTACTTTTATTGATTTTAAATGACGCGTTGTTATTTCTCATTAATGATAGGTAATCATATTTTCATAATATTTTCGTAATAGCTTCCTATTATTATTGGCAAATGTGTGTCTAACATATAGAAATACCCAGGTAAAAATAAGTCATATATAATTGTATATAATTATGTATAACTGTATACATAATTATATACAATCATATATATGATCGTGTATTATCATGTATAATCATATATAATCATATATAATTATATATAACTTATGTCTCTGTATAATCATATATAATTATATATAACTTATGTCTCTGTATAACTGTGGATAAATATATAAAATTGTATATGACCATACATAGTCATAAATAGTTATACACGATCTTATATATTTATGTATAATTATATATAATTTGTCGGTCGAATAATTAAAACGTAACGATACCTAAGTTTTCATGATTATTAATGACAATATACAATTATATTGTCACCTAGATATCTCAAAACTATCAATACCATATTTTCTTAAATTTTCGGGAGTAATTATGTTCAAATAATAGAAAAACATCCTAAAGTTTCGTTCTGTTCCTAGGCCTTCTTCTAGCTCTAAGATCTTTTTTTCAAGATCGTTTTGATGCTTGAAATACGTATATTTTGAATGAATTTGGTTATAGTTTGGTGTAATTTACATCATAGGTGTAAATTATATGCAAATGTAAATTGTATGCAATTTTGTATAACAGCTGACATCAGGACTTTTAACTTGCGTGGTCTGAGCACTTCTAACGACGTTCTGGAAAAAGTTATACACAATTGCAATTTATAAAGGAAATTTAGGTGATAAATGGGAGATTGCAAAATATTGAAGAATCTGTGGTTTGGATTTGCAAAATATTGAAGAAACTGTGGCTGAGATTTGCAATCTCGCATTTATCACCTTAATTTTCTTATAAATTTCAATTGTGCATAAGTTTTGACCAGAACTTCCTTAGAGGTGCTCCGGCCACAAACATTAAACTTTTAAGACGTGAAACATCAAGTGTGGAGCATGTAGAGATTGATGGCAGAGGTGACAAATTAGCGATTTTCGAAAAAATACCTAACTTTGATAGACTGTAACTTTGGTTATAAATGACAAGTTTTAAGGTTTCAAAAAAGATACTAAAGGTCTTATCAAGACAAAAATTTTGACATGTTGAAGAATTCGCAAAATGGCAAGCGATCAAACATAACCTAAAAGATACAAAATTTTAAGTTTACATTCATCTCTGTAGAGGTGATCTATTGAGCTGTCGAGGGGGTCTAATATTTTTTTCATAAATTTCGTAAAAAGACAAAGAAATCCTTTTTTGACAAATGATCGAAATTGTCTATGAATATGTGTGTATGTATGTATGTATGTGTGTGTATATGTACATGTATGTATGTTTGCTTGAACGTACGTATTCATATGTGTATGTATGTATGTATACAAATCGGACACTAGTTTTTTCTGGTTACAGTCATGGTCAATAATTCAGTTTTTTTACACTTGTCCTCGACTTCGAAGACCTTTGAAGGTCAAATCAAATTTTCCATATTGAATTATTCATTAACCCTGGAAGAAAATTGAGTATAAGTTATGATGAATGGTTATAATTATGACCATAATTTTAAGCATAATTGTAAGCAGAAAATTAAGCATAATTATAAGCATATTATGCTGAACGATTGACAAATATCGACAACATAACCTTACTATGCTTAAAAATAAATTATTAATCTATTTTACGTCTACATTAATTTAGTAAATTGATAATAATATTTAAATAATATTAAAAAGAATTAGAAAATACAATTGCGTTTCTGTGAAGTTGAATACGGCGTTTTCCGGGCAAAACTCTGTCTGTGTGCGTGTATCTCTCTCTCTCTCTCTCTCTCTCTCTCTCATATTTTTGATTGTTATCAAAATAAAAAGTATATCTATATATCTATCTATCTCTCTCTCTCTCTATCTCTCTCGCTCTCTCTCTCTCTCTCTCGCTCTCTCTCTCTCTCTCTCTCTCTCTCTCTCTCTCTCTCTCTCTCTAAACATCGTCAATGTTCTGAATGCCGTAGTACATTCCATCCGGATTGTATTTTCGGTTTTATTGTAAATAGCCAACTGATCATTGCTGTGTTCGCTCTTTCCGAGATACAATTCGTCGACATAGTCAACCTTCAGATCCGTGCAATCTTTCGCCCTCTCTGCGGAGTGGTTTAAATAATAGCTCTACTGCGCGATCATTAGTTTATGATTCTAGTAGGGGTATTAACGTTGGTAATATGGACTTATCAAACGTTAGTGACCATATAGCTAGTGTGAGTGAAAACACAGCGCCGGAACTTATAGA
Source organism: Gastracanthus pulcherrimus (assembly GCA_949152435.1). Taxonomy (NCBI): domain Eukaryota; kingdom Metazoa; phylum Arthropoda; class Insecta; order Hymenoptera; family Pteromalidae; genus Gastracanthus; species Gastracanthus pulcherrimus. The sequence goes on from OX424572.1 coordinate 47,944,920, forward strand.
AGTAAGCACTTTCACTGAATCATTTTCTCGCGTCAACCATAAAATGTCGGAAGGTTTACCGCAAGGGTGGGAGAAATTTACTACGGCACAACAATTTTCTGCGCTTTTTAACGCCATAAATAGTAATAATGCCAATACGAACGAACGGTTTAATGAATTAACTGAAAAAATAAATACTTTCACTACATCTTTGAGTGAACAAAATGTGCGCTTAAAATCTCTTGAAGTAGAAAATGCTACTCTCCGTAATGAAATAGACGATTTAAAAGACTTGCGTGCCCGAGCTAACCCAAGCACGGAAATGAAAATTACGGGTATCCCTACTACGTCAAAGATACCATTACATGAGCTCACTAACAAAATTTTACATCATATAGAGTTAGGTTCATTGACAACTGATATTCTAGAAATACGTGAGTTTAAACTAAAAAACCAAAACTCCTCTAATAAAATGGAAATACAAAATGTTCACTCAAGCGGCGATGATAATAATGCGAGAAATAAGGGGGCAAAAAAAAGGATAAGATACCGACTTTTTCTTATATTGTTAAATTTAAGTCGTTTAGTATACGCGACCATGTATTAAAAGTTAAGCGAGAATTCGGCGAATTGTTATTTTCCGATCTTTACCAGGGCGCTGATAATCTAATTATAAATTTATATGAAATGTTGCCTTCAGTTGTTCACAATCTTTTGTATCTAACTAAAGAGAAAGCTAAACAGTGCAAATATAACTACGTTTGGACGCGTGAAGGCAATATTTATGTTCGGAAAAATGATAATTCTGATAGAATTTGTATAGTAACCGAAAATGATCTTGATAAATTATTGTGACTGCCCACACATTCTACCTCACTAGCGCAATCCTTTTGTAGACATTCATTTTTACGAGTCGCTCAAATTAATGCAAATTCAATAAAAGATCACCTAAATGAAATCGAAATATTTCTTATTAATAAAAATATCGATATACTGTCCATATCCGAGTCCTGGCTTACGCTCAATAAAGAAGATTCTCTCTTTACCATATTGAATTTTAATCTAGTTCGCAACGATCGAGGCCTCTTAGCGACTAGTGGCAAACGTACTTATATTCAAGCTGGTGGGGTCGCATGCTATATTCGGAATGGAATTTCATACAAGATACTTAGTGCTCCACAGATAAATAATTTGAATGACACCGAATACCTACTTGTTGATATTAGTTTAAAAAATAATAAGCATGTTCTTTTTGCCTCAATTTATCGTCGACCTAAGGGTAATGTTCTAACGAGCTTTTTTGAGACATTTCAAAAATATGTACATCTCTACTCGAATGTTATTCTAGCTGGGGACTTGAATTCGGATTTGTTAACTAACAATTTCTATGGGCTGCATTTGCATAATCTTATTTCTGAAAACTGTTTATTTCTTGTACCAACTGGTGCGACACATCATAAAGATAGTTCGGATACATGGCTCGATGTTATACTTACTGACTCTTCAAGCAAGGTTCATTCGTTCGAAAAATCTGAAGCACCATTTATAAATTGCCATGATTTCATAATAATCGATTATAAATTAGATAATCCTATTAATAAGAACATTACAGTGACGTCGAGAAATTTTAGAAAATTCTCTTCAAATCTATTTTCCAACGATATATGTGCTTGTTTGGAGGATATGTGTGAGAGATTCGGTAATAATAATGATGTAAACATTCTGTTAGATGAGTTCAAATCTAAGGCCGTTGAAACACTAAATGTACATGCACCAATTAAAACCCGTCATATTCACAAAAATGCTGCTCCGTGGTTAATTAAAGAAATCAAAGATAAATGTAAATACCGAAAGAGACTATATAAAGTGGCTAAACGCACGAAAAACTCATCCCTTCTCTTAGAGTATAAAACATTACGCAAACAGCTTAAAAACGAGATAACTTTAGCTAGAAATACCTATATTACTCGATCATTAGCATCCATTTCGGATAAATCTAAATGTTGGAATATACTAAGTAAATTTGGCCTAGTGAAGAGTCAGTTATCATCACCTTTGCATATTTTTACTGCCGATGAACTTATTCGCTATTATTCCTCAGTCACATGTTGTCACCCACCTTGTTCAATTACAAAACTTCGGGAAATACTCGCGATACCGTTATTTGACAACGAGCTTAGTTTTTCTTTTAGACCAGTCGACAGAATACAAGTCCACCAAACAATGTTGTCGTGCCTTCCTAAAGCTAAAGGACGTAGCTATGATGGACTTTCTCTTTCTTACTTCAAAGAAATGCTATTATTATTAGTCCCTTTTTTTACTGATCTTTTTAATATGTCCATATTATCTTGTACATATCCTACAGAGTGGAAAAAGTCACTCATAGTTCCTCTTAGTAAAGTTCCTTCGCCTGGCTCCCCAGCAAATACAAGACCAGTTGCTAATTTATCGCATTTTTCTAAAGTATTTGACTCTCTCATGACGCAACAGCTTACTGAGTATCTTGAAGTAAATTCACTTCTTTCTCCATACCAGTCAGGATTTAGAAGTAATTTTAGTACGCAAACGGCATTATTGAAACTTACCTAAGATATCCGTCGTGGGATCGAGAAGGGATTGGTTACAGTCCTGCTACTTTTCGATCTAAAAAGGGCCTTTGACTCCATAAATCACGAGTTACTTTTGAAGAAGCTTAGAGAACTTAACTTCTCTGATGAAGCTATTAGCTGGTTTCACTCGTATTTAACAGGTCGATCCCAAGCTGTGATTAATCTTGATGGTAGTTTATCTGATTTTATGAAAAACTCTTCAAGCGTACCACAGGGTTCAACTCCGGGCCCAATTATTTTTCTAATATTTATCAACATGCTAGTACTAGTCTTAGTTCATTGTAAAGATAATTGCTTACTTTTTGCGGACGATTTCCAATTTTACATACAATGTGAGCCAGCTAAAATGCCAGCTGCGATCTCTAAATTAAATGAGGATGCTGCTGCTGTAGTAAATTGGGTTAAATCGAACGGACTTATACTTAATGTAGATAAAACGAAAGCCTTGCTTTTTGCATCCGTGCAATATCACATGCGTATTAATAAGAACAATCTTCCACGCATAGTAGTCGATGGTTCAATCATACCGCTCGTAAGCACAGTGAAAAATTTGGGTGTTATTCTATGTGAAGACCTGTCGTGGAATGCCCATATATCCCAAATTTGCTCTAGGGTTCACAATGTTCTTTATCGACTAAGATTTAGAGGTAGATGTTTATCAAGTCAGATTAAAACATAACTAGTCAATGCACTAATATTTCCTTACTTTGACTATGCTTGTCTAGTATTTAGTGATCTTTCGCAATATCTTGCTGTTAAACTCCAGCGACTGTGCAAGATTGTCATACGATTTATATTTAGTCTAAGACGCGATGCGACATTGAAACCGTATTATAAGCAGCTAAATTGGCTATCCCTTGCTGAGCGTCGAAAATATTTTTTAGGAGTCACTACTTATAAAATATTAACGGTGTCGAGACCGGAATATCTTCTGAAGTTTTTTCCGGAAATCAAAGATGATACACGACGTTCTGAAAGACTGAAATCTTCAAATTTTGTAATCCCCCTAGCTACAACGAGAACTTATAGATGCACATTTTCTATTCAAGCTATGGAACTATGGGATACTTTGCCTATCGCTATCAGACTTAAAAAGACTAAGTAATTATAATTGTTAATATTAGTTTTATACTCATGCGATGTACGTTGCGAATATGTTAACTGAGAGGCTATTTTTGTTATTAGTATTAATTTGTAATAATAGCTATTTACTATATATATTTTTATACATGTTACAATCATTAAAATGTATTATATTGTTTGTTTGCCATACGGTTATGAAAACCTTGGCATGAATAACTTTGTTATCAATCAACCTCTCTCTCTCTCTCTCTCTCTCTCTCTCTCTCTCTCTCTCTCTCTCTCTCTCTCTCTCTCTCTCTCTCTCAAGGTTAGTTTTGATTTTTGATTTATAATGGAGCAAAATCGAAAAAAAGTTTATTCAAAAAAAGTGAAGCGTCAAAAATTAGATAAACTTGTTCAGGAGTGTAGTGAATTTCAAGATTCGAGAAATGTTCCAATAAATAGCAGTTTAAGTGACGATAATAATTTAGATGATTTGCAGATTTCTGACTCCAATACTATTTCAAGTGACAATAATAGTGATAATGAGTTTAATAAATTTTTTAATAAAAGTGATAATAATTTAAGCAGTGACAGTACATGTAGGGAAGAATATTTTATGCTTCAAAATGAAGAATTTAGAGAGATAGAAGAGTTACAAGAATGGTTATTGGGTATACCATTGAGCATAATCTACAGCATTTTATGGTCATAATTATGTCGCCAGGTAGCGGGATTTATTAGCATAATATGCAGCATAAAATGATCATCTAGCATAAAATTCAGCATATTATGATCATTTTATGCCCAACAGTTCTACCAGGGAATTTTCGCTTCCAAGAAGCGAAATTTATGGGAATTATTGATGAGATGATAATATGGCCATGGCCATGACGTTTGCACTAACGTGAAATATCTACCTCATCAGAGTTAATACCTTAAGGGAGAAGGGGATTTTAGGGCGGTATGGGTTGAGCAGATTAAAACTAGTAATGCAATTAAAAAACAACCGGTGCGGCGTCATGGATTTTTCGACAAGTAATTTTATTTAAGCTATTTCTAAGAAAACACACTGTCTATTTGTTTAGATTCTCATAGATTACATTGTAAGGGGGGTTCTTATTACATAAATACTTTAGTATCAATTTTTTTTTAATAAACAGCAATAACTTACATGCACACAAAGTTAAAGGTTAAATTCATACCGCCCCCTAGTCGTGTTACAATGTAGTAAATAAGGTAAAGTACCCAATACTTGGATACTTTTTGAAACAAGAACACAAAATCAGTGTTTTAGTGTAGTGTATCAATCGTTAATTCGACACGTTTTAATGTAATTAATGTTTAGCATACACGTTTAGCTATCATGCAACTATACATGTGTGCATGCCTGTATGATCGTCTAGCTAAAAACGACGCCCGGCACTACACATCTATGGTATATAGATATACTTTTATACTAGATTTCTTCGGCTACCTCAAGATTTACCGAGCCAATGTGATCGAATTGCTTTCAAGTTCTTATTACGTTCAAAATACATGTAGTTATGATAAGCGGAAAATTCTTCGGTATGCCTTAAAATGTATTATCAATTAAATTAAAATTTAAAGGTGTATCTATCATCTTAATTACAAATGTACTTGCACGTAAAATAATTTCCACACATTGCTAGCTCCATCAGCTAAACTATTGTTTTGTTACATTTTCTATGTTGATATAAATACTAGCTAATAATTTATAGCAATTGTTTTTGGAAAAGATTTTAATATAATAATTGTCATAAGAAAGTTAGTAAAGTACAAATATTTTTCATGTTCTAAATGGGATGCGCGCACATTAAAAACCGATATCCGGAAACGCCTGAAAAATGAGTGATATTGCGATCCGCGGAACTGCTTGGTATTTGATTCTGTAAGTTCTGAGACGATTATTGCTTTTTTGATCTTTCATTCATAAATGCTGGATATTACGAACGCGGACTATAAAATGTCCATCCTTTTATATTGACGCGACTGTTATTGCTGCTTCAACAGGTCTTCATCGCGAAATTCCATGTGTTTCCTTACTTTCACATTTTTAAGCGTATTTCTAGAAATGTCTATTATAAATTTTTGCATATCAATATTAAAAAAAATTATTGAAAAAATATTAGCTAAACATATTTAATAAGTAGAAATTTGCTATATTTTTTAAGTTATTTATTTACACAAATCGGAGCAGATTTAACGTCAATTGCAATTTTTGCTTCCTCCTAAAAGAAGTTTTGTAATAGTAAAAAATTTTTTTCTTCAATACACGTTAGAAATATGTTTTGAGCCATTTGGAATTAAAATACACTATTTTTAGAAAATGTCCGTATGGACGTGTGTGGGTGCGTGTGTGCGCGTGTATGTGTGTGTGTGTATGTATGTATATGTGTGTGTGCGTGCGTGTGTGTGCGTCTGCGTGTGCATATGTGTGTGCGTGTGCGTGTGCGTGTGTGTGTATGAGTATGTGTATGTATCTCTCTATATGTCGAGTAATCCAAGGTAAAAATTAATGTTTCAGGGCTCATTTTTGTGTTTTTCTAAAAGATAGGCGGCTCAAAAATATTTTTTTTTGTTTTCTGATGCGCTGTTGTTTTTAGCACTATTTCGATTTTTTAGTTTTAGATTTTCGGGTTCTTTGATACCTTAGAAATAATATCATCGGTTCAGTGATATTGCATTTAAACGAGTATAAAATTACCTATCTTTTCCGACTCGAAATTTTTGATAAGGTAAGAGTAGGTTCCCTTCTTTTGTTATACATGAAAACGTCATTTTTTTAATCGGTTATATCTCGGAAATATATCATGGAATTTAATTGAAAAAATTTATGGTTATTAGTAAATTCGAAAGAAAGGTTCATGGGTTTTAATTTCTCAGGTTTTCTTATAGATTAAAATTAATTTAATCAATTCGGACAAAATACATTTGAAAGAGCTTAACCTTGCTCATCTTTTCCAACCGAAAAATTTTGATAAGGATCTTTTGTTATAAATGGAAACATAATTTTTTAAACGGTTATATCTTGGCAATATATCATGGAAATTTATTGAAAAAATATTCCTCTTCTGAGAAAAAAATTAATTTTATTATTCCGTAAGACTTCAACATTTTCAGAATGGTAGCTTTTAACAATCACTTCGTTGAGTTTTTTGCCCAGATCCTGACGACTTTTATTTTATAAGATATTTGATGTTATTTTTCAATTTTTTTTGATCGCTTATATCTTTGATGGAAAATCTTTATAAATAAATTAAGATGGAAAAAGTAGCTTTCCACGATCTCCTGGCTGAGCTCTTTGACTAGAATATAAGGTCACTTATTTTTCAAGATATTTAAATTTATATATTTTTTAAAATTTTTTATTGATTATTTCTTAGGTATTACACGGTAATTTTTTACGAATCGGAGTTCATTTTTGTTGTTGTATGAAGAAGATTTGAAAAAAAAAATTTCTTTGATTCATCGAATTGTTTTTGCTTTATAATAATTTTTTATTTTTATGATTTTTTTTAATTTGGTCGCTTATTTCTTGAGTATTAAGCAGTAATTTTTGTCTACTCGAAGCTAATTTTTTTTGTTATACACTAAAACGTCATTTTTTGTTTAAACGATATCTTGGAAACATATGATGGAATATCTTTAAAATATTCAATTGAAAAAGGTTGTTTTCCATACCTCTTTGCCCAGACTATGAGGTCTCCTTCTACAGGAATTGCAATCAAATTGGCCAGTGGCAATCAAAGTACACTATTTTTAGAAAAGGTCTGTATGGCTATGTGTGTATGTGTGTATGTGTGTACGTGCGTGCGTGCGTGTGTGTATGTGTGTGTGTTCCTCTATATCTCGAGTAATCCACGGTAAAAATTAATTTTTCTGTGCTCATTTTTTTTGTTTTTGTACTACGAAGGGGGATGACGATCCTATTTGGTTTTTTATCCATTTTCGATTTTTGTGTTTTAGTTTTTTAGGTTATTTAAATGTTAAAATTAATATAATCAATTCGAATAGTTATCTCCTTCTTTTCTTATACATAAAACCATAATTTTATTTAAATGGTTATATCTCGGAAATATATCATTTAATTTATTGAAAAAGTTTTAGGTGATAGGAATAGGAATAAGAAATAGAAAATTCTGAAGTGTTTTGTTGAATATTTTTCTAGTTGACGATAATTACTTTTATAATAAGGGAATTTTGTTGAAAATAAGTTTTTTTATACTTGATGTGTCCTTTTTTATATTATATTATTTCTTATATTATAATATGAGAACAAATTATTATATAAATTTATATACTTAGGGTACATATTTATGCAGAAGCTACCTAAGTAGTCGTCCTTCCGTTAAGGAGCACCACCCTCTCCCCCCTTCAGACCGCCCCTCAAATCATATTTGGGTCTTGCACGGAGAAAAGTATTCCCCTCGCCAGGTCGTGCCGAGTGACGCGCTGAATCGAGCTACTCGTTGTCACCGTGTAACGGCATGGCCGACTCCCGCATTTACTGTGTCTCTTACTCATCCAAAATACAATGCGCGCGTTTACTTTGTTTTGACGTGTCTAGGCACCACCTGGTTACGAGTTATACCACGAATAGCGAAACGAGGTGTATCTGTATTATTATTAGTTTGCTCAGCGACCACTAGTATCGCATGTTATACTTAATTAAACTCGAAATATATGATTTACTCAATGACGCTCTGACTGACACGGTAGATGTTTTCTTCCCTAATATAATGTTGAATTAAGGGGGCAGGCCTGGGTTAAACCCAAAAAAAGTCTTTCTTTTACGAGTCCAGATAACTTTTTATGTTTAAAAGCAATCTTTCTGAAAATTTGTATGCTATTAAAACGCAATAACATCTTAAATTTTACCGTTGTTATACCTCATAATCTTGATCCTTAACGTCACAATAAATCACTATTATCAATACTATATTTATCAACGGAACCTTGATCACACAATTCGGGGTGACACGGTGAATAAAAATTTTTTTTTTGACGGTTATTTAACGAAAAAGTGCTCCGCTCTTTTTGTTATACATGTCAAGAGGAGTCGAATAACCGTCAAACAAAATTTTTTTGTTCAACGTGGCACCCCGAATCGTGTGAGGATCAAAGTTCCTTTAATAAATATGGTATTGAAAATAGTGATTTATTGTGACGTGAAGGATCAAGATTTTGAGGTTTAACAACGGTAAAATTTAAGATGTTTTGCGTTTTAATAGCATGCAAATTTTCAGAAAGATTGCTTTTAAACATAAAAAGTTATCTGGACTCGTAAAAGAAAGACTTTTTTGGGTTTAACCCAGGTTTGACCCCTTAAGGTGGAAAGCTACTCAGAAGCTTCAAAAAAATAATTTTTCTTTTTATTTTTTTTTGTATTGTATATGTGTGAAGAATACGTCAAAAAGTTTTCAGACACTCAATTAACGATTAAGATTCGTTTTATCTCGTAACTTAATGTTTTGATATTCAAAATGTTCCACGCGTCTCAATTTGTAACCAATAGATCTGAAACTTTACACACAAAAACACAACATTGCTTTTGACACATGAAAAGCATCAGTAACCCAAAATCGTATTGTGTCATGATTTTCAAAATTCTATTTGAATTATAAAAGTAACCTCCAAAATATTAATAAATCTGATCAGAAACGAGCCTTGAAATTATTATTAGAAACATTATTTTATAATAGAAAAATCGCGATTAATTGTATGTTTGTTTGTTTCAGGTGAGTAACAGAAATTTTGACTTCATTCAATCTTCTTCGCATCGTGAGTTTCGTTATGGTATTTATATTTTTGGTTTCATGATAGAAAAAATGTTGTGTATTCTGACAGCTTTTTTAAAACTCATGGCATTTTGCATTTTCTTGACGAATCTTTCTGATTCAGAAATCATTTTCTTCGGCGTTTCAAAATTTGTTATTTGTTTTTTGCAAAAGTACTTGACGACTTTACGGGTCCAAAATACGGCCTTACAAATTAAAGAATAATAAAAAATAAAATTTTATAATAAAGCTTAATGCAAATTTCTTTCTTTGAATTATTTAATAGTCATCGTGTATTTATTTGCGCGCACATGTAAAAAGTTTACATGTGCTCTCAGCAATGTTATAAACTGCTGAAATGCTAAATTTGTAGATTCCAATTTTTCGGCGAATAAAAAATAATCTATATCTGTCCCGTGTAAAAAATATGTTATATAATTGTATAATACCATATATAACTATATATATAGAAGCATGCATAACAGTATATAATTATATATAGTTATAGATCAATGTATATATAATGGGGACCTCCGTAGCTCAACTGGTTTCGGCCTCAAGGGCGCAGGTTTGATTCCCCGTTGGGTCGGCAACGAATTCACAACTCGTTGTTCGGACTAATCGATGACGAAGATCGAACTTAAACCCGACAACTAGGGCCTAAACGGCAAAAGTAAAAACCAAAAAATGAAAAATAATTAAAAAGGACATGTCCTGCCAAAGAAGTAAAATAAAAAAATATGATTTTGTGTATAATTTTATATACTATTATATGTTGACATATGCATATTTATATATTTAAAACACTAGAAATAATCATATATTATATATAAAATCACATACATCAATATATAACTATATATATTTATATACCATCATACATTTTTTTATATATAGCTATATATGGCTATATACAATTATATATAATATAAAATTATTTTTACTCGGGATATATTAAAACTGTATATAGTACATTTCATTGGTGAGAAATAAAAACTTTTATGTCTATGAATTGGGTATTTTAGCCAGTTAATGGTATAGTATTGGGATTTAAAGTGTCATGGCGGAAGCAAGTCGCAAGGGTAATATATATATAATTGCATATGTCCATATATAATCATATATAATTATACATAAAAATATTGCTGAAAGTATATGAAAACTTTTTGCATGTGTGCGCGTAAATACACGATGACTATTAAATAGTTCAAAGAAGAAAATCGCTGCCAATTGATTGGCACTTAGTTTCCTCAAACTAAATTAATTGTTCCAATATAAAATTCTTTGTTCTAATTAATTATCCTCATAGAGGAAGCTTTGTCGCTTATTTCTTGAGTATTAAGCGGTCATTTTTGTCTATTCAAAGCTTATTTTTTTTGTATTTTGATGTAGATTCAAAATTAAAACGAATTTTTAAATATAGTGTAATGTTATAAATAAACATGTTCTGCATATAGTTCAGTAAAATTAAATTATTATTGAACATATTTTCATTGAAAATAAATCCTGTTCTCAAGAATGATTTTCTTCCTGAGGAGGTTTTTTAGTTTCGAATCATTATCAGAAAACGAAAAAAATTACCCATTAATGGACAAAAATGATTATGCAGTTTCCGAGATATAAGAGATCAGAACGAGTAATTTTTTAAAATATAGAGATGAATAACATAGATATGTATATAACTGTGAAAATTTTGCTTCCTTAAAACTTCAGGAAACTTTGTGATAATAAAAGAAAAGTTTTCCTGAAAACATGTTAGAAACATGTTTTGAGACATAAGAATTCAAAATATACTATTTTTAGAAAATGTCTGAAATGTCTGTATGGATGTGTGTGTATGTGTGTGTGTGCCTGTGTGTGTATGTACTTTGGGTGTGTGTGCGTGTGTGCATGTGTCTATGTCTGTGTGTGTGTGTGGCTGTGGATCAGCATTACTCTGCATATATTAGGTGAAATTAATGTTTCGGGGCTCATTGTTTGTTTTATTTAAAGAAGGCGGTTCAAAATATAATTGTTTTTTATGCGTTTTTGTTTTTTTAGCGGTTTTCGATTTTTGAGTTTTAGTTTTTCGGTTTTTTTTATACTTACCTTAGAAATAATATCATCGATGGAATGATAATCTGTTTTAAAGAGCATAAAATTACCTATTTTCTGCAACCCGAAATTTTATACAAGTGATATCCTTGTTTTGTTATTCACGAAATAGTCATTTGTTTTTAAACGGTTATATCTGTGAAATATAATAAAGAACGTATTTGAAAAAAATTGAGATGTTTAAGAAATCGATTTTCTATGTAGAACGATAACTTGAGTAAAACGGCACCATTCCTTCTAAAACTTTTTAGGACGGTAACTTTTTTCTATTTCTGGAGTTCTTTCTCTGACCAGTTTATAACGACATATATTTTTCGAGTTATCTGAGGTTATGATGTTTTACCAACCGGGGCTCATTTGTTTCGTTTTTTAATGAAGATGATTTTTGTAGTTTTGATTCTTAGTTTTTCATTTTTTTTGGTATGTTACAAATATTATGATCAATTTAGTGTAAATGCATTAAAAAGAGAATAAAATTACCTATCTTTTACAACAGAAAATTGTGGGTAGGCTCTTTCCCTTCTTTTGTTATACACGAAAACGTCATTTTTGTTTAAACAGCGATATCTTAGAAACATGTGATGGAAAATGTTCAAAATAAATTGAGCTAAAATAGGTAGCTTTCTACTATCTCTTTCTACTAGTTGAGCTCTTTACCCATAGACTATCAGGTCTTTTATATTTCAAGATATTTGAGGTTATATTTTTATTTAATTTTTACTGCTTATATCTAGAAAATGTCGAGGTCATTATTTTTAATTGTGTTTCATACTTTTGACTGTGGATTTTGACAAACATATTTTATATGTATAACGTTTTTTTTAAATTAATTTAGTTTGAGGAAGCTAATTGACAAGAAGGAATTGGTAGCGCTTTTTTTAAATATAAAAAATACATTTTATTATGTATATTTGTTTATTGCATACTGGATCCGGATATCGAATTGAGATCCGGATTTTTAAGTATCTTGGATATCTGGATCTTTAAATGTTCGGTTAGTTGGCAGCTCTAGCTTTTTAAGTCTTTTTATAATGTACGACACCATTGGAAGTTTTAAGAAATCTGTAAAAGTTTACAGGTGATAGCTCTCAGGCTTGACGTATTGTTATAAATCTTCTTTTAGGTCACCTTAGTTCCAGACTTGATAACCATCACTTATCGACTCTTCATCGAGTGTTAATATCACTTTCCGTAAGGTATTTTAAATAATATTTATCTATAATAACTAGAATAAGTTTGAAAATAATTAGCATTACGTATGAAAAGGATTCACAAACTTTATGAAAATATAACATATGTTTAAAATACAATTTCTATCTCTTGATAAAAGACTGTTTGATTTAATAATTTTTTTTTCTTTAGATGGTTACGCTAAGACAAATTTTGCTTTTTTGATACTTGTATACATCTATTCTCACGTTGGTAAAGGATTGTGATGTACCTTTAAATTGTTCAAGGATTTTGAAGTCAGATAAGTAGCTCAGTTTTGTTTTTGATCAGTACGAGAGAAGAATTATTTCTTTAGATATTTTTTTTTAATTCCAGGAAAGTAATGAAATATTTGCAGGATGATTATGATAAGATTATACTATTGTTACAGAAATTGGTATTTTTATTGTATTACAGAAATTTAGAATTGGAGATAAAATGTAATATTCACTCATATCTTTTTGTTTTATAGGATATTTAAGTCATCGAATGCGTGGTATAAAGTCTATATTACTTCATCGAACAAAGTAAAAGTGACAAATTTGTTATAAAGACGTTGTAATTCTTATATAAATATTCATAAACAGAAAAGCTAAATTAATCAATATTTAAGTTAGCCGAATAACTTTCAGAGAAAAAATTACTTGAATATTTTCTATTTTACACACGTCTTATGGGAGTCAACGCGACTTTGAGGTGTAATATTAAGATTTTTGTGCTCATATACTTCTGATCAAACTAAAATACCAACGTATAAAAATCTGTACTTTCTAATAAAAAATATGGGGAGCCGAACTTGTTAAAAAGATATTTACTTAGAAAGTACTAAAACGCTGAAATACTAACATCAAAGCGTGAAAAAGTGAGATATGCGAGCGTTAAAATAGTATTTTTGTGACGAAAGAGCATACTATTTTGTATTATAGCACTCTTAAATTGTCTTAAAATTCATAAATAAATTTAATAAAGATTATTTACATACATTAAATAAGATTTTCGTAACTTTTTTTTGTACACACTCAATTGACTCAGGAGTCATGTACGAACCACCTTAAGGTTGCTTCAGCTGTCGGTACCGAATCAAGGGGGTTTCACTTTTAATTTTAATTTTGGTTTAATTATATTATTCAAATTTAATTCTAAAGCATTGTGAATTACTTCTGAACATTAGTAACAAATAATTATTATGTTAATACATAAAAAAATGCTGATTTGTTAACTTACCTACGGGTGCACATGCGCAGAAGCACGTTTACAGCGTTTATCATCAATATATTATTTATTTGGTTGTTGAGACATAATTATGATGATGTCGTTAGATTCAGCACAGAAAAATCTTCAATTACACATTCCATTTATTAATAAATATGTTTTTATATATTAGTAAGAAGTGATAAACGGTCTCATCACGTAAGGTTATGTGTTAAAAGTGACTTTGTACACCCGACCGTGAAAACAACTTTTCGAATGTGCCGTAGAGGAAGCTAATGACACCTACCACTGGATAACCTAATAAGGTGTACGTTTCGAAGGGAGTTGCATTTCTGTTCCCATTCATAGATTATCAACGCCGCGACGTCATAGACTGCGGCGCAATGGTTCATGTGTTCATAAATGCAACTCCCTGCCAAGCGTGAACCTCTTTATGTTAGCCAGCGCCAGGTGTCACTAGCTTCCTCCACGGCACATTCGAAAAGTGGTTTTCAGGGTCGGGTGTGCAAGCTTAGTTTTTCCAATAATTTTGTCGTTGACTCGAGATTTTCTTTACACAGATCAAAAGTATAATGTTGAAAGAATATTTGTGCAAAATTTCAAAGACGTCTTTTTTGAACGTATTGTTATAAAAAGTCGCTGAAGCTACCTTAAGGATTTCGCTCTTTGTTACACAATATTATCTTAATAATAATACTTATCTAATTCAACTTTTATACACTTTAACTAGCTATGCAAAATTTTACATTTATATCGTAAACATGGTTTGTAACAAGGCTGCAAGATTCAAAGTTAGTAAATTGAGTAAGTCCCTTCTTTCAAAATTATTTTCTAATACATTAAACTGAAACTCTCTCAGGAAACATTTAAAATAAGGAATACTTCGGGTTAACGTCTTTGTGCAATGTTGTTAGAATGTTTAAGCAGCCAAATTGCGCGTGTGTGTGTGTGTGTGTGTGTCAGTATGTTAGCATATCACGATTCGTTCAATCTGCTGTATAAGTTTCCCAAACTTTGCGCAGATGTTTGCTATCAATATCCGGTATGCGTTTGAAAGTTTCAGCGAAACTGGTCAAATAATATTTTTCTGGCCATTTTTCAAAATTTAAGAATTTTCAAATTTCGGTTTTTTGATTTTTTTTGTTGCAGGAATAGTTTCTGAAAAGCGAATTTTGTATACAATAAAGTACTTATATAATCTTTCATTTTAGGACCGTAACCGATTTTATATGAGTTGTTTCTCAGTTTTTACATTGTGTGACAAGATTTATTTTCAACGTTTATTACTCAAAGACTATACAATAAAAGTCAGTGAAATTTTTACTAAATATTTGTTTTAGGTAATAAGACGGTTTGCTTTTTGAGATAAAAAAGTAAAATGTCAAAAAAATGCATTTTTTTGGACAACGATTACTCGAGTAATAATTGTTAGGTGTCAGGTTATTGGCTGAATATTTTTGAGCCGTTTTGGTTCATAATCTTCTGAGATATTAGAGATTATTCAATTTAAAAAATACATTTTCACCCTGTATATCACAATATCATTAAGCTTTATTGTTGTGTTTTCTCTTGTAGATATTAAATATTATTATATATGAAATTTACTATTCTGCACTTGTAACCAACTTTACGCAATATATTGAACGAAGAGATCAAGAGATAATGTTATATTAAATATATTATTATTTTGTGATTTTTCGAAGAATGATTTATCAACGACATCATTTATATTTGCAATACTAAATCTGTATCTATTTAAGATATAGCATAGAAAAATCATAATTTATATACTATTTTGATGGTGGACTTTGTAAACTAGTATATGTTAGATAGTAGTAAATATTTTAAATGAGTGACTTTAAAAAATGATCTGTTTTTGTGTCTTATGCAATTTGTTTGCAAAGAAAGATAAAGAAAACAATAATTCAATCTTTTATAGGTATAGATTTCATTTGATTTTATAGATAAAAATAGATTTAGAATCAATGACACATTTATTTCATTTATATAATAATTTTAATTAAATCCTCTTTGAGAAAACATAGTGCCAAAGCACTTGGCATAGTTTTTGGATTATGCTTCCCTTCGGAGGATCATTAATATACAAAAATTATTAAAATAATTAAATATTTATTGAATTGCATCTTGTATGTACCGTAGATTAAGGGGGCAGGCCTGGGTTAAACCCAAATAAAATAACTTTTTTTTACGAGTCCAGAAAACTTTTTATGTTTAAAAGCAATCACTCTGAAAATTTGTATGCTATCAATACATAATAATAATTCAATACCATATTTGTTAAACGAACTTTGTTCCTCACACGATTCTATGTGACGTAATGAACAAAAATTTTCTTTTCGACTGTTATTCGATTCTTTTTGACATATATTGCAAAATGATCGAAACACTTTTACGTTAAAAATTATTTTATTATTTTTATTCGTTTCTTTTTTAAAAAATATTTTTTCAAAAAATAGATTGGATTTACGAAAACATAATAAAATAAATTGTACCGAGAAAGTGCTCCGCTCATTTTGTAATGCATGCCAAAAGGAGTCGAATAGCCGTCGAAAATAGTATATTGTATACCAAGGGTGAAAAGTAGCCTTTTTGCCCTTGTGTGATTTATAGTGCTAGACGAGGTGAGCTAGCATGAGCCGAATGCGAGTGTGTATTGTGAGCTAAAGACGAGTACTGCAATCACACAAGGGCAGAAAAGACTTTTCACCCACGCTCCGTACATTTTGTCATATGTGTCTTGATTTATCGTTTTTTTGGTGCATCTATAAAGTGGGTGCAATTGTGGCTATTTTTCGAATTGGTGTAAACATATATTTATAAAATCAATATAAACTATAAATAAATTTTTTTCAAAAATATGCAATAATTTTCAAAATTTTGGGAATTTTCAAAATTTGTAGAAGTTTATTATTAAGAACTGATAGTATACAAATTTTCAGAATGATTGCTTTTAAACATAAAAAGTTTTCTGGACTCATTTCACTCAAGTTTTCAGGTTAATTTTTTTGGTTTAACCCAGGTTTGCTCCTCTAATCACATATTATTTACAATGGACTCACAATTACTCAACACTCGATAACTCATCAAGCGAGCTATTTCTCCTTCACGTGCATTCGCACGCACATAAATACGCTCCCCCACCCAAGCGCCGCGCGGGTTCATCTGGGCTATAGGGAAATAGTTCCCTCCCTTCCCAGTATGCCGCCGCACAGCAACTTCACTGCCACATGGAGTCCAGTGTAATTTCAGTAACAATTATCAAATTTTTATATTATGCATTTTAGTACGTACTTTTGTATCGTATCGAATCGAACTTATCGAATTTGGTCGATTTTGGGATATATGGGAGACTAGGGTATAACGGGCCACTAGCCATATTTGCTGTAGAAGAGGGACGAAATTTTTCGTTCCGCGCCTTTATTTACTTGTGGTCATAGTATGAGTTAATTTTCTTTGTATGGATATAATTCTCCAAACAAATCAATTGTTGCAGCATAGTGAAGTTTTAAATTGAAAAATCAGGTTATATGAAATATGACAAAAACTTTTCAAATCTCCAACCGTGTATGTTTTTGATTGCTTTAAAAAATCAGACAATATTCCTTTTTTAGGATATGTTTCAAGCTTCATTTTGCTTTTTGTAACTTTTTACTTCATTAAGATTGCAAAAAATTATGATACGAAACGTTAATTATTGCAAGCGAGGCATAACGGGCCACTTTTGTTGGGGTATAATGAACAACCATTTTTAGTACATAAAAACGTATTACTTGATTGTAGAAGAGTAACATATCTTTAAGAGCTCCAAACAAAAGGGGTTAACATTTTTATTTATAAAAAAAAAATAATTTAAAGAATTGAAGTAGTAGCAGATATAAAACTAGGAATATAATAAAATAGGAATTTTAAGTTGTTTTAGAGCCGTAAAAATGACAGAAATTTTCTTGCATAGTGGATGTAAAGTTTCTCTTTATTTATGAGTTGTTGTAACGTATCTCAATAATATTGCGATTAATTAAGCATAAACAAACATTATACTTCCCTCTTATCGTAGTTTGGTACCCATAATTTAACAGCAAAAGCGAAAATTACGCTGGTCCATTATACCCCTATGCGAGGGGGGGGGGGGGGGCGGCGGCTTAACTGTTTCTTACATCGCTATTTTTTATGTAATTTAAAAGTGCATTTTACTATTCAAAAGAAACATTAAACACTGATCTCGATGTAGGATAACATTCTTTAATTGGATAGTAATTAAATGCTACTTTAGTTTTTATTAAATTATGCTTTTTATAATTTCTATTGGTCATTGCATTTTAGTGGCTCGTTATATCCCAGTCTCCCCGACATTTATACGTACTCTAAGTATAAAATTTTCTTAATAGATTAGAAAAAATTACATTTTATTTCATACAAAATATCAACATGATTTTCAGGTGACAATCAGGTTATAATCATTTGAAAATTATATGCGAGTTTGGCATGATTTACATATCACCTGATTCTCACCTGATTATCATCTGAGCTTTTTCAATAGTGTAAAATACCTTAGATCTAATATTAAGATTGAATAAGCATAATAAAACATTGTTCTGTTCTCTGAATGTATTTCCATGTTCATAATTGTACAAAGACAAATAAATTATATACTTTTCCGTTATAACTAAATTGGAATAAAACATTAAATATTTATAGAAAAATAGGTTTACAGTTTAATTGGATTGTAAACTAAATGCCATTTTAGTTTATTTAAAATTGTTTATTTAACGACCCTTTTATACCCCAGTCTTCCATAAGTATTATGTAAATCACGTATCAAATATTATTTATTTAACGTTATTATTGAATATATTTGAATCATCAAATTTATTTGTTATACATTTTTGTATGACAGTTTTTAAATGAGGCTATGGTTAAAGTGAATCTGCCGAACATGAATAAATATAACTAATTGGTGTGGTGTTATGTTTACTTACATTTGTACGGCAATATTTTCCTGAATAACACATGATCTTCGTTATTTACACGACATTTTCAAGTAAAATAGAAAATCCGTCGTCCATCTGGCAACAGTCTAAAATATTATGGCTATGACATAGCTACAGGATAATCTGTTATCAATGTTAATCACACTCGGCTACTAGATCCCCCGTCAGAGCGCATGCCTGTCGCTCACTCGCGAGAATATGGGGTATGTGCTTTTTGCTCAACTCGTGATAAGGGTCTACGGGCTGATAGTTAGTCTTACATGGTACAGTGACGGATATTAGTTGTGTATTGGAATTGCGTTTATGTAGTGAAAGAAAGTTTATTAAGTAAATATTAGATGTACGAAAATATTTGTAAGCATGAAATTCAAGAAAGAAATAAATTAAAATTTTTGTTACATTCCTGCTTATTATTTACTAAATGTTGATAATGAATGGATACCATTAAAAATCGTAAAATAATTATTAATTATTAATTATATATTTGAAAGCAATATAACATGATAGCTATTGAAAATATTGTTAACATTTCTTATTATAGGGCTTTTGACAAGTTCATTTCAACTATGTACTTATATCTTACAAAATGAATATTGTTGTGTAACTATTTAAAATTGATAAATATTTGTATATATGCTATAAAAATAATAATAAACTAATTTATTACAAAACAATGAACTAACTTAAAACATATATAGGTATACGTGTAAAGCGACGTTATCGACATAAGGTCGACCCTAAATACTATGCGGGTCAGGCCTCTAGTACACTAGGAATATGAGACGATGAATACGAAAATGTATAGCAGCTATACCTATATATGAGAGATTCTACAGAACTTTTGATTTTTGCTTTAAAAAAGAGCATTCATTTTTTTAGAAACATAGTTTTCAATGGCGTTGTTTAAGATTTTAATGACCAGAAATAATAATAAAAACTGAAAGCCCCTTATTTCCTTCAAAATTTAAGGAGGTCCTATAGTAAATTTTGAAAAATTTGCTAGTTATATAATAAAATTTTTTTAAATTGGTGGTTATAATTGTTACCTAAAAAGAAAGTTTTTTGTAAATTTTCATAAATTTTTAGTTTACCCATAGTTATGTAGGAAAAACTAGCAATATTCGATGAAAATTGATGTTTTATCAAAACTGTCCTTGCGCATAGGAATTCAAGTATAGCATATGAAAAAAATTATGTAATATCCAACACCTGTACCACACAGAACTGTGAACTCCAAATTTTTAAAAATACAATTATAAAAAAATTAAACCTCATGCGCATGGAGGATTATGAACATAAAAAAATGAATGTCGCGAAAAACACATTTAAAATTTTTATTTTCTATAATATATAATGTTAATTACTTTATTCAAGTCGTTAAGACTCTATTTAGTTTTAGAGTTATGATATCTATGAGGTCTTAAAATATTCACTGAATTATAAACTATAATTATAACCCAATAAAGAAAAATCGACTTTTTGAGTGATTTTCGGTATAAAACCACCTTAAGGGGAAAAGTCAGGATTAAACCTAAAAAATATTTTTTTGTTTCGCCCTTTTTGTAATACATGTCAAAAGGAATCGAATAACCGTCGAAAAAAATATTTTCGTTCGTCATGTCACCTGCAATCGTGTAAAGAACACAGCAACTTTAATAAATATGGTAATGAAAATAGTGATTTATTGTGACGTGTAAGATCAAGATTTTGAGGTTTTACAACGATATTATTTAAGATGTTATTGCGTTTTAATAGCATAAAATTTTTCAGAATGATTGCTTTTAAACATAAAAAGTTTCCTGAATTAGTAAAAAAAGTCCTTTTTAGGTTTAACCCAGGGCTGGAAAACTTTTCATATTTAAAAGCAATCATTCTAAAAAAATTCATGCTATCAAAACACAATAATATCTTAAATTTTACCGTTATAAAACCTAAAAATCTTGATCCTCACGTCAGAATAAATGATTATTTTCAATACCATATTTATTAAAGGAACTTTGTCCTCGCATGATTTTAGGTGACATGATGAATGATAATTTTTTTGTTGACGGTTATTCGATTCCATTTGACATATATTGCGAAAAGAGAGGAGTATTTTTTCGTTATATGTTTTGTTATTATTATTTTTCGGAGATCTAATTGATTTTTTAAACAATTTTCTCTACTATTTATTAAAAAATTTATTGGATCTACGAAAAGAATAATAAAAAAAATTTAACAAAAAAGTGCTCGGTTCATTTTGTAATACATGTAAAAAGGAGTCGAATAAATGTGGAAAAAAAATTTTTCGTTCATTAGTCGACTATTTTTTATTGGGTTATATTATAGTTTAAAATCAAATGAATATTTTAAGATCTTATAGATATCATAACTCTAAACCTAAATAAAGATTTAATGATTTGAATAAAGTAATTAACATTATGTAGCATAGAAAATAAAAACTTTAAATGCATTTTTCTCGACATACATTTTTTTTATGTTCATGATGCTCCATGCGTATGAGGTTTAATTTTATTGATAAGATAGTACGGTAATCAAGGGGCGGTAGCGCCACGATGACAAGTATAAGTACTTGGTACGATACGAAGCTTTCGGGGCCGCACCGTGGACCTGATATTTTGATTTCGTGGTTCATATATACACACTTTCGGCAAAATATCACTATTAGATATAGCGGTCGTCGGTATGAATGCAAAGTTGCTACGTCCTCAATTGTCTCTTGATATAGCCACTGCAGCGCAAGCAACGATATAAATTCGGGCGTATTTTTGGGTGCAGTATGGCAATGGGCGCCGCAAGACCTGGATGCTTGATGGAAACTCGTGGCTAGGTGGTACAGGTGCCGCGCAATTTCCAACCGCGACGCGGGAATTCCTCTGGTGTAGACGCGATCTTCACGTCTGTCACGAAACTCGTCGACGCTGCGGCAGGCGCCTGTATTTCGCGTAATATGCTCGAAGGAGCTTCTAGAGTGACTTCGAGGGGGATGAGAGCAGAACTGCAGAACTCTGAGCCGAACTGTAATTGCCTTTCGCATTGCATACGTAATAGCAGGCTCCGCGCCCTGGATTCTGCCGTTTCGTTATCTCGGTTCTGACGCGTCCGCCACGAACGTTATAGATGAAACCGTACGGGGGCGCAAGCAAGCGCAGAATAAATTATCGCCAGGAAGCGGAGGAGACAATCTTGCGAAAAAGAGAGAGTGAGCACGAACTGCTGCTGTGTAATGTAGAGACTCGCGGGATGATCGAAAGCAATACGGCCCGCGATGCAATGCATCACGCAAATTTAGAATTTTTTTTCTATTCTACATATACTTTCACAAATTTAACGGATGAATAAATTATTCGTAGGAAATACAAAATGCACAAACAAAAAGATCTAATCGTCGTGAAAAGTATATATACAGATTATTTAAAATGGGTGCGAAAATTAGACTTTTGTACTCGTAAGTACAGAATTGTTATACAAGGAAAATGAAGATTAAGTATGGATTAAAAGCTGTAAAAATTGAGGAAGAGCTTGCTAAGCAAGAAGAGGACAGATTGACCGGGATATGTTATGAGGAAAAAGTTAGAGGAAACATTAAATAGTAAAGAGTGAGAAAGGTACCGCAAACCGTGGTTACTTTACCCGCCGAGCAAAAGCTAGTATTTTAATAGTATTTTAAATAGCAAAGAGGCGAAAATTTCATTTGTGATATCAGTATATACAATGTGTAACTAGACTGACACCATGTATTACGATACAACTTGTACGTATGGACTATTGCGAATGATGATAATTGTAAATATGTATTTGTACTTGCTTTATTTTTTGATCACTCTAAATAAAGTCTTATCTTATCTTAATTATAGATTCACATTAATTATTGCAAAATATTAATAATTGTTATAGTATTCTGTAATAAAGATTAGACTGTGGGATTATACGTAACATGAATGAATTTTCAATTCTAGCTGAAATAAAAAGGATTTGTCATTTATTATTTACTAAAAAATTTTGACAAATAAAACAGACTTCAAAAAATAGAACGCTCTAAAAAGTAAAAACCGCTTCCAATTCATTGGCACTTAGCTTAACCTCAAACTTTATAAATTGTTCCAATATGAAATTATTTATTCTATTTAATTCTATGGTGAAAAATCAATATGGTTTTCTAAAAATTAGACTAAATTGATCATAATATTTTTAATATAAAAGAAATATCGAAAAACTAAAACTCAAAAATCGAAAAATCGAAAAATAGCTAAAACAATACTATACTATACACTATCTTTACTATACTTATTCAGCAGATTATCCTACACTCGCTATTACATATTAATAAATAAATAGCAAAAGCTGATATTAATGTAGCATTTACTACTATAATAAACGTAATTATTGCGATTGTGCAATTAAGTCCCGTCATTAACATATGAAATAGTAATTTTTACTAGACCATTTCCCTCCGTGTAGTCATATTTTATTATTCTTTTAAACTTATTTAGGAGAAATAAAAGAGCCTATCCAAAATTTACGGTTGTAAAAGATAGGTAATTTTGTGCTCTTTTTAATGCATTTACATCAAATTAATCACAATACTTCTAGTATGACAAAAAACCCGAAAATTTAAAACTCAAAATTCGAATAATCAAAGAATCTTAATAAAATAAAAACAAGTCGATGAATCTTGAGATTTCTGTATCTTCAATTGAAAACGCAAAATATGAGCCCCGTTTGATAAACACCGACCGCTCGGTTCTCGAGATATAAGTGTCAAGAACAAATTTCAAAAAACACATAACCTCAATATGTCTGAAAATAAAAGATCTCATGATGTAAAACAACATAAAGGTCGTGAGATAGTAAAAAGCTACCTTTTTGTAAAGTTTCAGATAAAATGCTACGAATTTACTTCAGTTATCGTCGGAGAAAGAAATTCGATTTTTTCACAAAACTTTTTCTTTTCTCGTTTACAGAAATAGGTCAAGAGTAAAAAATTTTACTGAACATTGTTCTCCATATTCCTAATCATTTCAAACTATTTCGTAAATTTTCCGTTATAAGCTTCAGAGATATAACCGTTTAAATAAATAATGACGTTTTCGTGTACGTATAGAAAGGAATGATCTTATCCAAGCTTTCAGGTCGGAAAATGTAGGTAATTTTATGCTTTTCTAAATGCCTTTTCGCTGGATCGATGATATTATTTCTAATATACTAAAAATCAGAGAAACTAAACCTCAAAAATCGTAAAACAGCTGTAACAATTAAGAAACATTAAAAAATAAAAAAATATATTTTTGCCTCCTTCCTTTAAGAACTGAGCCCTGAAACATTATTTTTTACAGTGTAAATGCAGAGTAATGCTGATCCACGTCGACACACACACACACGCACACATATACACACACAGACATCCACACATACACACACACATCCGCACATATCGACACACACACATATACACGTACATACGCACGCACGCACGCATGCACGCACGCATGCACGCACGCATGCACGCACGCAAGAACGTACGCACGCAGTAACGCACACACACATCCATACAGACATTTTCTAAAAGTAGTGTATTTTGATTCCTAATGTCACAAAACATATTACTAACATGTTTTAGCAAAACTTTTTTATTTACTATCGCTAAGCTTCCTCTATGAGGAAGCAAAAAATGTGAGCGTCTCAAGGCGCCCGGCGGAAGTTAGTACTTAGGCGATAGTTACTTTTAGTCAATCTTTCTGTACGTGGAAAATATTTTAAATAAGCATATACGTTTTTAATTAATATACGCTAAAAGTTAAATAAGAATAACAGATATAACAAATACTTTACAAATAGAGAAGTGTAAACATAAAAAATAAAGATGTATTTAAATTACAATTATCATTTTTCTAGTGTTGCAGTCGATTCGTTGGTATTTTCATTGAAAATTTTAAGTTTTACAAAAGGAACCTTCGGGTTATGATAACAATTCGGTATTTTTCGAAATAAACGAGAAAAAACATTTCATATATCTTGACTGCCGTAAAACGGGGGTGACTTTAGGTCGGTAGGGCGTCTTTAGGACAAATAAGAAACCGTTGCTAATTTCTTTAACATAATGCTTTCTCAAAGACAGATCCTCATAAATCGAGTTTGAGAAGGTAATAATGAAAATTCGCATTAAATAAAGTAAAGCTAAAGTTATCTCACTAGACACACACGTTTACGTATTGCCAGACTGAGATAATCTTAAAATTTAATTAAAATAATTTTCATCATATCCTACACGAAAATTTCTTAGTTACTTTTTGTTTACTATTGTTCATTAAAAATCTTCAACAGGATATTTTAGTGTTGAGGTCTATCAGAATAAAAAATTATTTCTCAATTTACTAAAATTACCGATTTTTGAGAAATGTGTAATCAAAATTCAATTTTACTTCTTTCACTAAAACAGCGTTCAGGTAATTGCTAGATATATAAATTAGAAGAAAATTATGTCTATTTTAAGAAAACGTATACAATGTCAATGTGATTGAGGCTTCGTCTTATTCTTTTGAAGGGAAAAATATTTTTGAAAAAATCCATTTTTAGTCTACTACGATAACTGGAGTAAATCGGCAGCATTTCATCTGAAACTTTCTAAAACGATAGCTTTTTACTATCATTTGAACGAGTTATTTGCCTAGATCACAACAACCTTTATAATTTGAAATATTTGAGGTTATGTATTTTTTGAAATTTTTTTTTTGATTGCTTATAACTCGAAAGCGTGCGGACATTTTTTATCAAATAGGGCTCATTTTTTTCGTTTTGAATGAAGATTCAAAATTTCAAAATTCATTGACTTGTTTTTGTTTTATAATGATTTTTTGATTTTTCGATTTTTGAGTTTTAGTGTTTCGGGCTGTTTAGTATGTCAGAAATATTGTATTTTGATTTAAGGTGTATTCAGCAACTCTTTATAAAAATATAGATATCATTGAGACTTTTCAAACATGTTCATTAAACTCTAAGCTTTTGATACATGTAAACAAAATGTGGGGTTAACGACCCTATTATCGAAAAAAACTTATTTTAAAAAAGTAACTTTTCACATATAACCTGATGGGAATAAGCCGTTTTTCGCCTCTTAGTAAATTATAAAAAATGAGTTATTAACAAATTTAATATGTAATTAAAGATTTTTTCACGAGGAATCTAATGATGTGATTAATTTTATGTGTTAACCATCAAATTAAAGGGATATTGAGGATAATTGTTGAAAACCTGTTTGTGTGCTCTGAGAGCTACGTAACCGAATTAGCGTTTCTTTTTCCTCACATTGAGATAATAATTTTTTGTTATAAACGTTCAGAAGTAGTTCACAATACTTTGGATGAAATAATGCTATGTCTTTTTACAATTAAACTTGGCCGACAAATTATAGACTATTAGCTACCCTTCTCTAGATAAACATCTATGTCTAGTGCATCAATATTTCGACTTTTCATACTACCTCCATTAATTTATTCATTCCCCCCCCCCCCTCGTATCACAACATCATTCGTATTGCTCCGTTCAGGATCCCCTTCTTTTCAGTATATACATTAACGACTTCACGACCACACTTGACCTAGAATACATCAATAATATTGTACATGCTGACCTACAACATACAAATACCTATGGATCTATCGAACTGTGTCTGCATTGGCAACATCTTCGGGTCTCTGTTTTAATGTTAAAAAAGCAAAAGCAATTTTTTGGGTCAGTCTGTAACATTTGCTCTATTATAGAATAGCAGTTGTTGGGCATACAGGTAGAGAACGATACACCCATTGACGCCAAGGCTAGAAATCTCTCCCTTGAATATAGACTACGCAACTAAGCGAGAATTTTAAGAACTTTACGGACTTAAGGGGATGCTCGGATGAAATTTCAGATTACTGTTAGATAAATAAGTGGAGATCGATATTTTTAACGTAGTTTTTACGTCGAATTAAAGGACGTATAAAAAAATAAAAAGAATTCTTTCCGCTATTTTGGAAATTTCCTTTTGCATTTTAAATTTTATTTTCTGATCTAATAATCATCGAGACAAATCCATACGATTGACTGTTCGGGATGAAGGCAGCACCCTGCAAACAAATTTTAAGCTTAAATATTCGAATCTGGATGAATGGTTTTAGTTGTAGTGCGCGGCGGTCAGCCGCTATGACTCGTACATCAAGTCTCATGTAAACCAGACTCGATTCCGATCAGATTTCCGTAGGTCAAGTAGGAATCAGACGGGAACACCTCACTCGATCAGGGCTCCGATTTGTATACCATTTTTTATACGATTCGGCCTAGAAATCAATTCTTCATTTCCTTCTCAAATAGAAATACTAGTTAGAGTTCGACGTGTTATCCCCCACTTTTCCTTGCTTACTAAAAATTATGAATTCAGACGAGATTCAGGTACGGAAATTCTTAGTTTTACGTCAGAATCATAACCTCAAAATAGAAAAGCGCGGACCTCAGAAGATCAGACAGGATTCAGGCAGGGAATCCGTGAGTCCCGCTCAATACGATGAAAAGACGGGAAACCGGGTCTGAATCGGAGCTGACTTCCGTTGGTCTGAAAACTGGGTCGGGATCGGGGCTAATCCCGGGGACACTCTTTAAAATTCCGGCACGGGAATGCTTCAACCGGGCTCGCTTGAGTGCTTAGCGTTATCTTACGACCTGCGTGCTGCTTCTTTCAATTATTTTTGTATTCTGACAATCAGTTCATATTTGTCGTACAATTTTTGAATATGAATGCTTACAGTTGCAGCTGATTTTGCTTAAGAAATGATTTTACATATCGCTTTTAAAGCAATTTTTTTAGCAAAACCAGCTGCAGATTTGAGCAGTTATATTAAAAAATAAGTCGACGAATGTGAACTGATTGTCAGAATATGAAAACAATTAAAAGAAGTAGCATGTAAATCGTTAATAGTGCTATTTTTAACCAAATAGAACCGATTTCATAGAAAATCGCTCTAGAAAGTAAAAGATAACATCTTTTTAAACAATGTATGGAATTGTGAAAATATAAACTCACTAGGAGTGGGCGCTAGAATCGCCAATTGCGTTGAATCTCAACATTTTAGCTACTGGCTTAAATTTTTGGATCCGACTCCAAAAAGTTGTAGTGTTAATTCGATTAACCAACTATTGTTGTTATTGTTGTTGTAGTTGATGTATAGAAAGAATTTTATTTGGGCTGGTTGGATATCAAAATATAGCATAAAAATTAAAATAAGATTTTTTTTTATTATGAAAATATGCATGTAGAGCAATTCTACAGAGTTTTGAAAATAAACCGCTAGTGGGACATATTGGGTTTCACGTATACCCGGTATAGTCCGTCATTATTTTTCATTCTTCAATCACTAATAAAAGGCAAATATATGTATCGAAAGGGGTTAAAACTATATTCAAACGATACAGATAAATGTTAAAGGTATTATTTTATTAATTTAAATAATGTTTAAGCATTCTGATTTTTGAGGACATAGTAACATATAAAACTTTTCCACAAATTAATCAACAATGAATGTAAGTACCTATTATAACAAATATATATTTCTTATCCTTGAAACGCTTAAAAAATTCTGAAGGTGGTCATTAGATAAAAATCTTGTATGCTTTTGATCACGTGGACTGTATTAGATAGAATTAGTGTGTAGACACATATTCTCTTCAATTAAAAAGGTATATAGCCGGATGATAAAACAAGCTACGCTACTGAAAACCCGACGATACGTAGTAATATCCAGGGTAGTGTTGACTTGAACTAGCTTCTTTATTTGGTATGACGTAATATATAATGATTTCAAAATTATACTGACGAATTCACTGAAGTGGTTGTAAGACAAAAGACACTGATAGGTTGGTCCCCGTCTCCTTCCGTACATAAATCGCGTAAGAGGTATGATAGTCATGATGGGCTATATTAGATACAGGGGAAATATTAGACACAGTCTCCTTATTTAATAAAGAATTTAAACAAATAATAAACTTTTTAAAAGATCAAAATTAAAACGACTTTTTACCCAATTTCAGTAGTCTTACCTTAAAGAAAAAAAAGCACGATAATGTCATTATTATCTTTGGAGTATGTGTGTAAACACGTAAATACTATAATTCATACATACTGTTCAGATTTTTGTGATTGATTATTCAGACAAATATACTTAATTTCAGACTCGGGTTAAATCTAAAGAATTAAGGGCGTAAAAGTGCGTCTGAATATGAAAATTTGAAAATATCTTAATGAGTGTATATTTTTTCTAAAAACAACTTAAACGTTCAATTTTATATTAAATTATATTATGTACATAACAAGGAAGTTTAAAAATCATCAAAAGAATGAAACGCTGAAAATGCATAGGCACTTAGCTTCCTCAAACTTTATAAATGTTCCAATATGGAATTATTTATTCTATTTAATACGGGGGGGGGGGGGTGAAAATGGCAAGTCTATTGCTTTTTAATGTGTCGATATGTATGTATTTAAATTTAGTAATTTAAACTTATGCTAAAGTATAGCACTTAAAAAGCAACTTAAAAAGTTTTGCATATCAAGTTATATTTTTCTTGCAATTGACAGTAATAAATTTTGCAACCCTATAATTGTGGATTAAATTTTATTTGTGAATATAATAAATGCATACTACTCTTATATACAACATACGTAGTTTATGAACAACGGATTTATTAATATATTACAAAAATATCATAGAAATGAAAAAGGTATGAAACAAAAACAAATCGATGAATCAAAAATTTTCTTTTCATTTTAAATCTTCATAAAAAATAGAAATAGAGCTTTGAATGGTCAAAAATTACCGCATAATACCCAAGAAAGAAGCTATTGAATATTTATTGAAAAAACAGAATATCATCAAAGTGTAAAAAAAGGTTATGAGAAAAATGAATCGATGAATCTTAAAAATTCTTGATTTTAAATCATCATAAAATATCGTAAAAAATGATCATCGAATTGTCAAAAATTACCGCATAATACTCAAGAAAAAAGCAATTATAAATTTATTGAAAAAAAAAATGGATATCGTAACAATGTAAAAAATGTTATAAAAATAAGAATCGATAAATCTTAAAAATTCTTCTTGATTTTAATCTTCATAAAAAAATGTAAAAAATGCTATTAACCGATCATACGTCAAAAATTACCGTGTAATATCTCCAAAATTTTGTAAATAATCTTCTACATTGTCCTAATTACCTCAATTTTTTTCAAAAACTTTTCATCATATATTTCCGAGAAATCACAGTTCAAGCGAAAAATGACGTTTCTGTTAATATGAAAAGAAAAGAAATACCTTATCCAAAATTTCGGGTGGTTAAAGATAGGTCATTTTATGCTATTTCAAATGCATTTTCACTGGATCAATGATATTATTTTTATTGTACCAAAAAATTACGAAAAACTAAAACCCAAAAATCGGAAAACCGCTAAAAACAAACACGAATCTGATAAACTACAAATATTATTTTTGTGTCCTCTTCGTTTACAAAAAATAAACAAAATGAACCCTGAAATATTAAATTTTACCGTGGATTACTCGAGATATCGATGTATACACACACACGCAGACACGCACGCATGCATGCACGCACGCACGCACACGTTTCTTCAAGTTCCCTGACGAAGTATAAATCTGCTTCTCGTTTAGCATAATAGCGGCTTTCGTTTTTTCAAAAAATACATTACGGACATTCACCGGCTGCTAGTAAGTTTAGAAAGTTAATTTTCGAAAAAATCATTACTAACTCTTCAATTTATAATGTAAAGTATTTTTCGGAAGATTATGTTTGTTGTATATTGGTGAAAATAAGTAATATAGATTATTTAGAAGTATACAATATTTATTGATACACTTCGTTAATATATATATGTTCACAAGAAAGAATAAGCGCGTCGTTTCTCTGAGTCGTGTTCACAACGAGTGACTCGCACAGCAGCTTGGTCCAACTAACTCTGTGCGTAATAGTAGGGGAACCTTAAAACAATCTATAGTCTCTATGGACACTGTATACTCTACAGACAGTCACACTCATATACGTATGTGCGGGCGCACACATATTCCAACAGTATTAATATATTAGTAAAGAATATATAATTTATGAAAATGCACCAAAACCGAAGTACGGCATTAACTTTTGCATATGCTGTACCACAATATAGATATACTAATAACATTGGAGCACATCTTTAGATAGCTATATCTTTAAAAAGAGTACCACTTGCTAGGGCCAGCCTTTTATATATTTTATAGCACACTAACCTCAAAATGCCAACTTTATTGTCGATTTTGAGGTTGTTGTGCTATAAAATATCGTATGAGACGGTTGTGGGAGGTGTTTTTCTACCTTGCTCGATTTTCTCACTCGCTTCGCTCGTGCGAAAACCCTCGAGCAAGGTAGAAAACCATCTCCCACAACAGTGTCATAATATACTATTTATATATATGTCCGCTTTGTGAGAGCTCAAGATAGGAGTTCCCATGTTAAGAACTGAAACTTTGAAGCTAAATTTCTCGAATACCGCAAGGGGGGTTGAAATTTCAACCACGTATTAAACAGACCTAAATTAACAAATGATAAAAGTTTTAAGAGATTTTAAAGAAATTCAATTATTCGGTGAACGTTCTTAAATTCAATATCTGTCATTTTAGACACAGATAATAAATTCGATAGTGGATCTGGAACAAATAAAGTTTATTGAAGTTTTACCATAACTTCTTCACTCAGCTTTATTTCTACGTCTCCAACGCCCTCAATTTTTGTCGAGTTATTATTTGCTAGGTTAACCCATTTCTTCCCAAGCGGCCATTTTATAATCGGTTGTTTTTTTGCCTAAAACATTGTCGAAGAAAAGTAATAATAACCAATAGCAGTTTTCTGAAATAAAATTGTCCGCTCTTTCCGATTCTGAAGACAGAATTTTTAAATTTCCGTTGGAAAACTTCAAAATGGCGGTTTAAGGCAAAAAAACCAATCGACTATAAAATGGCCGCTTGGGAAGAAATGGGTTAAGTGTAAGTTAAGTTTTTTTTAACTTTGACAAATTTCTTATCATTTGCGCACATGTGAGACGATGCACCTGAGTCTAAACACCAACAAATTTTTCGATCTGCCGTGACCTTCATAGCTGCTACGCTTATAGCTATTTCAGCATGTTTTGATGATTCCTTGTTTGGTGTATTTTTATTCGTTACAAGTGATGTATTGTCAATCCCTTGTTCTGTGACCTATTATTCCGCAACGATGACAAGTAAATTTAAACTCAGTTGCATTGCGCTCATTTTATTTAGATTCATTTGACTTTTTAAATTTCTTATAGCGAAGTTTAGTTCAAATATTGCATCTGATGATTTTTCATCATTATTACTTTTTCTTGCCTCATATTCGTCCTGAAGTTTGATTTTTAAAGCTTCGGGGGTAGGCAATTTTTCACGTGACTCTATAGCTATTCTAAAAGATTCATATGAATTAGGAACACTATACAATAAAAGGACTGCTACAAGGTCATAATTTATACTGATATTTAAGTCTTCGAGTTTGTTAATAACATGGAAAAAATTTGCTAAATGATCTCTTATGTCTGCTGACAATTGCATTTTTTGATGAATTAAGGTCTTTAGTAACATCGCTTTTCTAAATGTACTTATAAAGAAAATTATCGTCTACATGTGATCGACTAATGTGTTTGTAAAGACATTTGTTTGAAAATGTTATAACGGATGAGCAGTTTATGCATTATAAGAACTCACATACGGATACAAAATTATTTGCAGCTCTGAAATTAAAATTCTAGTCTTTAAATAAATCATGTCATAAAGTACATACTTATTTGTACATATGATATTATTATTATTGATATATTACTTTTCAAGAAACAACATTATTTCTAAATTTTTATTTTTTGGATTAGATATGCTTTCTGACTACTTTTATATGTAAATAGTATGAATAGAACTGTACATCTTATTATTATAATTCAAAACTTGTATGTTACTTTTTTAACATTAATTTTTACATTATAAATTCTGTACCATAAATAATATAACCTCACAGATTTCATATGTACATATTATTATTGAGAAAAGTCTAGTACTATCTAGTTTGCCTATAAAGGCCGTTATAGCGAATGTGTGCTCCACGATAAGATTTCCAGCAGGGTATGATGGAAATATTATGATAAATCTATTGTAAATTCATTATTTTACACCCGAAAATTTCGCATAATCCATTTTTATCTCCTACATAATTTTTAGAATAATTATTCTAGTGCACGCATCGTTAAAATATCTTAAAATAAATTCATGAAGCCGCTCTTATGTCGTTAGGTAGGTCGGATATAATTCGAAGATAATCATCGGATCTTACATAACCTACTTAACCTATTTAGTCATCATTAGGGTGATCGAATCTATTTAAAATTATTTTTTCATAACTCGTGTATAAAATAGACCATTTTCGACGCCTATAAAGTAGAGCAAAAATATAGTTTTCCGTAAATTGGATTTTAAAATAACCGGGAGAAAATGCATTATTAAGTCTTTAAAAAACTCAAAATTTCAAGTGCATCCCGGTGACTACTATAGTGGCCATCATGCCGCAAAGGGTTAATAAGATATAAATATAGAAATTTAAAATAATGTATGAGAATAAAGAAATTTACATGGGAATAATTTATTTAGTTTGAGGAAGCTAAGTGCCAATGAATTGACAGCGAGTTTTTTTAAATTTATTGCTTATATCTTGGAGATGCGCGGTAATTTTCTATTAAACAAACCAATTTTTAATTGCTATTTTGATGAACATACGAAATCAGAAAAAAATTAAAGATTACTCGATTCGTTTTTGTTTTATAACGATTTTTCTATTTTAATATTTTAAAATCGAATATGCAATATAATGATCACAAGCTTATAATTTTTTGTAATTTATCTTTTGACAACAATCGATGATAAAAGAAAAACACTTTTTGATCTATTAATAAGAAAGGAATATAGCAATTTAAAATAATGTATTAGAATAAATAAATTCATATTGGAACGATTTATTTAGTTAGCAACGGTTTTTATTTTGTAAAATGAGTATCTGTCTATAATTAACGCTGTGCGTGAAGTAATCCGTGAAGTAGTACGTGAAGTAAAAGTCGTGTGTGATCTGGAATAGTTGAAAGGATTTCGAGTTTCTAGAGTCTTTTTAAGAAACTTTATTCAATTCAAGATGTTTCATGATATCGATCGTATTTAACTTTAAGTATATTATATAAAGCTTATGCTTCAAAATGAATAAGATGGCATGATTTTTAACTCTTAAAGTTTCTGTTATAAAAATTTCCAATATTATATAACATTTAAAATGTCATGTATTACTTAACTAAAAATATTTCTATGATTTGTAAGCTTCTATACTGATTAATATTCGCTTCTATAATTTTCATAAGAATATTTTTAGATTATAACGTAATATTAATAAACAAGACAAAGTTATTTTTCAAATAATGACATAACAAATCATCGTTATACATTTTGCAAATAATTAATGTTTGATTTCATTATTCATGTCTATTTTAACCTTCAGACCTGGTATACACATATGCTAGTTAATAATAATTAAACAATAAGGTAAATAAATATTTCTTTTCTCCATCGCTTAAGTCCAAAAGAGATTTTCCACTTCTTTTTACATATAATTTACCCGTACTGCAGCTGATGGAACGAGCCATCTTTTTTTTGTCCTCGATTTTTCAGGTACAGTAATGGCAAAAAGATGACACGTGCGACCTTGACTTTCGTTGCGCCTTTCTAAACGTGGGAACTCTATTGATACTGACTTTGCTGCCTGATTATATCACGAAGTGATGACGTTGCGAGTGACAGAATTTTCCGCCCTCTTCAATCTCTTTAATCTTCATCGTCTATATTTTTATTATATTTTATTCCTTCACTTTATGTAGATTTTTGTGAAAAATTTATATTTTCTGATACTGACTTTTATTTTAATACCATTAAAGTTTCATTATTTATTTTCTTATTCTATTATGTATTTCTATAACTATTTTAATAGTACTATATTACTTAAAATCTAAATGAAAATGTAGAGCATATATCAATATCCATGGAGTGATACCTTCGAAATTATAAAATGAAGGCTTAAAATATGTTGGTGGATAAGAGATTTTTTTGATTTAAATAATAGGTACGTATAAATATATTGAAATTTTTTTATAAATTATGTATAAACAACTTTGTGACAACCAATCAATGTACTTTTACCCATTCGAAAGCGCAACGAGTAACCCATAAAACAGTTTTAATTATTCTTCATTTTGCTAATTTTTAAATTTTAAAAATAAAAAGACTTAGTGCATGCACGCGAATACATACAAAGCTGCATATACATATTAATAATATACTCATATTGAGGACGTTGCGTATTGTTAGTCAGCAACCTCAAAAAAATCGTGTATTATCAAATGAAAAACTATATAATTTTAATCAACACAATACTTTGTCTTTAGAGATATCAAAATTGGGGTGTGTCGATAAATTAAAATCATTAATGTTGAATAGAAAAGTCTAAAAATAATATTAAATAATTTTTACATAACTCTTTGATATATTCTGCTTTTTGCGATAAAATAGCTGCACATCGTATTTCCTCATTTAAACCGCGCCCCAACAGTGTCGTAGAATATACTGCCAACGACAAAAAAGTTTTCAACTGCAAGCGCTGATTGAATTTGGTATTGTACTGCCTACAATCGTACAGGCTTCCGGATTATTGGCTATATCATTCAGAGGCAAGCCGGAATGAAAGCACGCGGTGAATCGTGGCAGCGTGAAATAGATTTGGGCACGCATTGGCATGA
The DNA here is from genome assembly GCA_949152435.1 of Gastracanthus pulcherrimus. NCBI lineage: Eukaryota > Metazoa > Arthropoda > Insecta > Hymenoptera > Pteromalidae > Gastracanthus > Gastracanthus pulcherrimus. Next base: position 47,980,798 of record OX424572.1, read on the forward strand.
ATCCAGACAAGTGGTTTTTAGCGATATTGCAGGTATATTCGCTGTCCAGCGGATCGATTTGTTTTTCGATACATCGACGAGTGAAAAATAGACGAATATAAAGAGAAAAATGGACATACTTTGTGCAAAGTCAATCGTATCGAAGTGATGTGCCCGCGTAACTGATTGATTGAACTTGCGCTGTTGCAGCGTGCAGCTACTGCGCTTCGAACGCTTTTAATTGAAATGCCGTGTTTTCGAGTCATGTGCTCTCTATACCGAGCGTAAATATTTTTACGGATTAAGTAAATTGGGGTTCAAATTTTGGCACGAATTGCATCAAAATATATATTTTGCTTTCTTAACAAGAACAAATGGTTTAATAGTACATTATGCATCAAGGGAGTAAAGTGGGCAATGTACGCACTGTGTGACGTTGCCGACCGAGCGAAGCGAGGTCGGCATTTCACACAGTGCATGCTTGCCTACTGTACTCCAGAGGTGCGTATACTACTTTTCACCACACCCCCGTAAAGAAATGACTGTACGCATCTCAGCAGGCCGTACAGTACCCCATGCTCTGCCTAGAAGTAAAGTGACTTCTGTACGCGCGACGCGCTGTTTTACCGCTCGAGACGCAGTCGAGAGCGGAAAAAGGCGCATCGCGCATGCGCAAGTCACTTTATTCCCTAGGCAGTCCATGCGGTACTGTACGGCCTGCTGAGAGGGCGCACAGTCAGCACTTTACGCGCAGTGTGGTGAAAAATATTTTTTTTGTATGTTCCTAACGTAAAAAAATGTTATATAACTTTATGAGTTTTAATATGGTACTCCTCAAATCTGTTCGTCTAAGTCTGTGTAGTGCATTTGCGTGTGCTTGCGTGTGTGCGAGTGTGTGTATTGTGTCTGTATCTGTGTGTGTGGTGTGTGTGTGTGTGTGTGTGTGTGTGTGTGTGTGTGTGTGTGCACGGAGAGAAACAATGTTATAATTCTTACTAATATTGATATAATGAAAAAGATCTTGTATCATCGAATTAAAAGTATCGAGGTCAGTTGCAAAAGATTATGTATACGTTTTAGAGGTTAGATTTTTTAGTCAAGACGGTTTTACGAGATGATATTTACGACAATTTAATACGTAAGTACATAAAATGTACTAAAGAAATATAGTATTCGGAAAATATAACAAATATTACTATAATTTCAAGTCCTAACTGTTATAATATTTAGCACAAATTACTACACTTTTTTGTAAATTCTATAAATGACAGTTTTTACTAAAGTAGATATTAAAATTTCATATGCTTTAATTGCAGAATATTATATCCGTTTAACAATAATTGCTACAAAATACAGTAAAAAGCATTAGAATGCAAGTAAATCCGACCATTCCGTCATAAAATGGTAAATTTCGTACAGTAAATAGTAATTTTAAATACAGCTCTTCTCTCCGTGTGTGTGTGTATCTGTGAGTGTGTGTGTATGCGTGTGAGTGTGTGTGTGAGTGTGTGTGTGTGTGTGTGTGTGTGTGTGTGTGTGTGTGTGTGTGTGTGTGTGTGTGTGTGTGTGTGTGTGTGTGTGTGTGTGAGTGTGTTTATCACAACTCCTATAAATGGCTCGGTATATCTCAAACTTTATAGCTATATATTTGTTATGAATATTCAAGAGTCAGAAAGCAATTTTCAGTGATTCTGATCGCTGTGCACCGGATTTGTGACAGTAAAAAAGAAGATTTTCTAAAACCATGTTACGAACATATATTGAGATATAAGGAATCAAAATACAGTATTTTTAGTGTGTGTGTGTGTCTGTGTGTATGTATGTGCGTGTGAGTGTGCGTGTGTGAATGTATGTATACATCGATATCTCGAGTAAGTGACGGTAAAATTTAATGTTCCAGGGTTCATTTTGTTTATTTTTTTTAAACGATGGGAGCATAATAATAATTGTTTTAGTTTTTTGGATAAGTTTTTGCTTTTTATCGGTTTTTCGAATTTTTGGTTTAAGTTCTTCGGGTTTTTCCGAACGATAGCAATAATATCATCGTCCCAATGAAAATACATTTGAAAGAGCAGAAACTTTTCTATCTTTTACTACCCAAAGTTATGGATAAGGTGTTTCCTTTCTTTTGTTATACACGTAAACGCGATTTTCTGATTAAATAGTCATTTCTTTGAAATATATGATGGAAAATTTTTGAAAAAAAATTGAGTTGCGTCGAACAATGGAGAAGATTATTCTGTAAAATTTTTGTCATTTTATTTTTTTATACTTCAGAAAAAAATTATTTTGTAAGAAAATTCGATTTTCTATGGCAAACGATAACTTGATAAAAACGGCATTATTCCTTCTGAAAATTTCCAAAAAGATAGTTTTTTACTAACTCTTGTCTAAGTTCTTTGACTAGATCATGAGGACTTTTATTTTTTAAGGTATTCGAGGTTATATCTTTTTTTAAATTTTGATTTCTTATTTCTTGCGTATGACACTATAATTTTTAATCAATGACCGCTTATTTTTTTCGTATTTTGATGAATAATTTAAATCAAAAAGAATTTTCAGGATTCATCGAATCGTTTTTGTTTTGTAAGGTTTTTTCATTTTTTATGGTATTTTATTTATTCAAAAAAATTTAGATTGCTGATTTCTTGCATTATAAGCGTTATCGCCAATAATTTCTTACCAATTACAGCTCATTTTTTACGTTTTTCAACGAAGATTTAAAATCAAGAAGAATTTTTAAGATTAATCAATTTGTTTTTGTTTTATAACGTTTCTCCATTTTTATGATATGTACGTTTTTAAAGAAAAGCTCTTTTTTTTATTTTTTAATAAAGTTTATAATAAAAAAAATTAAGAATAATCGATTCGTTTTTGCTTTATACCGTTTTGCACTTTTATGATATTTCTGTAATTAATGAATAAATCCGTTGCTCATAAACTCGAACAAAGTTATAAAAATACGAAATGATTTTATTTGTAAAAGTAGTATACATTATATTCATAAATAAAATTTAACCAACAATTAAACTATTGCAAAATTTATTATTGACAATTAAAGAAATGTAACTTTCACACGTTTTTATACAATTTAATTATTTTTTCATATCGGTTTTATTTATTTCAGACCATAAATTGAGTTTAAACATACTCAAAAATATTAACTTGTATTCATTTATAGTTAAAAATTTTCTTGAATTATTTAAAATAGATTTTGTCTAATAATAGATATGCGTAAAGAGATTTTTTTAAAATCCCCGTTTTTATCACAAAAATATGCGTTTACTCCAATTACATGTAAAGAAAATATTTATTTAATAGTTTCAAAATAAGAGAAGACTGAAGATCATTTTTTAGTTAATCGATATATTTTTTATGTTTTCTTTTCCAATCCAATTTGTAAGGAATAACATTTAATTGAGTTAAAATTTAAGTTCATAGTTAAAATGAGTTTGAAAAAATTATTTTCAATAACTAACTCGAATTATTACATTTAATGAACATTTTTAAGATTTTCTTATATGTTATCATCTTATCTTAAATTTATTTGTAAAAATAATATGCATTATATACATTAAAGAATATTTTAATCAACAACATTGTTTTATAATCTATGCTATGCTTTTGCATAAGTTTAAATTACAAAATTTAAATATATACATATATCTCGACATATTAAAAAGCAATAGAATTGTTATTTTTATTTTTCACCACAATATTAAATAGAATAAATAATTTCATATTGGAATAATTTATAAACTTTGAGGAAGCTAAGTGCCAATGAATTGGCAGCGGTTTTTATGGGAAGTGAATATTTATATAATAAATTACTCATAAAATCCTTTAATTTGAGACTAGAAAATATATAATATACGCCACTGTTCATTTGTTATAATTTAAAAGTAGGAAAATAATTGTTATAATTTTTTTATAATATTGTGTGATTCAGATTTATTTTTAAACTTCTATAACTCGAAAACTGCAAGATATAATTCAATATAATTTGTGCTGAATATTAGTTTTATACAGAACTATATTCTTGTAAATTTTTAAGTCATAAGATTTAAAAAAAATCTTGTATCCAGTATACAGTAAAAAGCTACATTTTGTATAGTTTCAGATCAAATGCTGTCTATTTACTCCAGTTATCGTAAGTAACAAAAAATTTTATTTTACAAAAAGACTTTTTCTTACAACAAACACACAAGCGCGCGCGCACATACACATGCATATGCAGGAATAAAGTAAATTTGCGAGAAATACAGTAAAAGATAGAATAATACGTTACTTTCTTCTCGCTTTTGAGGCCAATAAAGTGGCCATTATAGTTGAGCCAGGAATAAAGAAATTTAAAAGTTTTTGTAAATAATATACAAGTTTAATATAGTGGAGACTGGGGTATAACAGAGCACAAAATTAAATGTGCTCTAAATTACGTAAAAAATGTTGTTTAATAAAAGAATTCTACCAGTTCTTTGCTATGCATATAGAAAACACAAACAATAACACCAGATTTATTGAGTCTCAATACAATGCCATTATTACAAAATTTACAGTTTTTCACGATATCAAACTGTGTTCTATTTTCAAAATTCGTTTTGCATGGTAACGGTTGATAGAAATGGGTAAATTAACTCCCATAATTACTACAAGGAAACTAACATGCCATTTAATTATAGATGACGCCACCTCTGTAGCAAAGTTATCACAACTGTTCCGTTATACGCCATGCTCCGTTATACCCCAGTCTTCCGTATATGTAAATACGGTTACTGATTCAATGGAAAAATAAATGGTGAGATTAATTAGTAACCTGGAGTAGACTTTATTTATCTATAACACTTTGGAGCAGTATTACCTAATGCTCGAGTCGTATCCACACTTCTTGGCACGAGGTGAGTGAAGAGACACTCGCGACGGCAAGGGAGACGCTCACATAGGTACATACACGTTTAAATATTAACCATAGAATAAATGAAATAAAAATGAGAATATTAGAACATTAACTTAACAAGCTGCCTGTATAATTAAGAAAGAAACAAGCCACATGCAATAAAAATAAATTTGTAATTCATCCGAAAAATGCTTTTGCATAATGTGCTCTCGATGTAGATGCATTATCGAGGTTACGAGCGATGCTCTGATCCTGCGCAAGCCGCTTTCGATACCTGTAAAAATGCATAAATTTAGCACGTTAATATTTTTAGACAAAATTTCAAACTTTTTGTGTCAAAATATATTATATTTACCTATAATTTAAGCCTTGATACACTTAATTTTATCAACAATAGCATATCCTTACTATTCCATTCATGTACGGATTCATTTACCGCAGGGTTCCATGTTGAACCGCTGAACCGTTTTATTTGAACCAGGGCATTAAATGTTTGCTTTTGATGTGGCTATGGTCGGAGAGGAGCAGAAATTTACCAAAGTACCTGATTTTTTGCAGAAAAGTATAAAATAAGTACAAAAAATGAAAAGAAAAATGATGTAAAATATGTAAAACATTACCTATTCAATGTAATTCTAATTATTTCAAAATTCTACTCAACATAAAACCAGAAATCGATTCTTCGGTATTTGCGTAGGTAACCTTTGTAAACAAACGCTTACTCTATATCACCTAAAACTTTAAAGATATCGGCAAATACGTAAAAATACGTTTACCCCCTTTTCACCATTTTAGGGGTTGATTGGGGTAAAATCGCTTCTTATTTCGCCCCTACATCATATAATAAGAGGTATATACATCCAAATTTCCATTATTCTTGTTCAATTTTTAATTTTTATTAATTATCTCTGTCATCCGGTGTTCCTTAAGGTGGTTCTATACCCAAAAAGTAAAATTCTACCAGCTTCCAAAACAACGCTCTGAATTTCAAGTATGTTAAATATAAGATATCAGAAAGTTATTTGCGCATTTTGAACTTAAAATTGATCAATACAATTTGGTTTTATTAACAGATAACCATTTCAAATTGTGGAAAAACGACGAAATAGACGGGTTTTTATCCCGTTCCATGCGTATACAATCTTTTCAAAGGCTTTTCTATCCCATTTTTTTATATTTTTGATACAAAAATAAAAACATTGTATGGTTGACATTTTCAAAAAAAAAAGAAATTTTATTTTAGTATCATCCTGGTGGAAAATTAATATAGAACAATTTAGATCTATCTAGTTTGCCATGGGGGTAATCGAGGACTTCGATAAAACTAGATAATTTTCTACCAGGGCAGATATACCAAAAATCATTAAAAATAAACGAAAAAATGTACTGCTTTCCCGAGTAAAAATCATATATATATAATCATATATAATCATATATAAGTGACTGATATACAATTGTATATAAAATAACGTTATATAAATTATATATACTTGTATATAAATTTTAAATTAAATAAATTGATAATACAATAATTAATTGATGCAAATTTAACATGAAAGATAGTTTTTATTGAAGATTACGAGGTATAGGTGACGCGCTGGTTGGAGATGGCGTCTATTGAAATGTGGCTATAATGGCCGATGACGACGTCTAGGTAGTGTGCTTTGTAATTTTTAATGTCTATTATATGAACTCGTCGGAGGAGGCGTCCAGGTGATTTGGAATTACTTCGATACCTTCTTCGAGAAGTATGTCATTGGCTATTATAACTACCTAATATACGCCATCTCTAACCAGTACCTACATCTAGATACAAAAACCTACGGAGAGCGTCACCTATACCTCGTCATCGGTCACCATAACCACCTGGACACCTTCTTCAACCAGTACGTATATACAGACGTATATGAAGAACTATGGAGCGCATTATCTAAACCTCGTCATCGGCTACCATAACCATCTAGACGCCTTCTTCGTCCAGCATGTATATGTAGACATCAAAAACTATGCAGCGCATTATCTAGACCTCGTCATACACGGAGAGACTGTCGAACTGCAAAAGAGCATGCATCATCGCGCGGTAAAAGACCGTGCTGAAATACACCACATATCGACGTGCGTAAATTGTTTTTTTTAAGTCGCAAACGTTCATAGTCAATGCATCTTATTACTGCTGTTTTTTGTTCATTATGCACGGCGATTTGACGTGCAAATATCAACTTTCGTTTGCCTCGTCGTTCGCGCTAGCGACGACACTAAAAATACTTTGTAACATATCTTGAACAGATCACTTGAGTCATAATCAATAGGTATAATATTGTCGATTAGTTCTTCAGACAAATTGTAAAATTTTTCTTCATTAATTGATTTATAACTACAAATTTTATATTTTCATTAAAAATATATTTATAAAATATAAAAATGAAATTATATGTAAATTATATTGATTTTAATATAATATTTATAAATAGTATTTGAATGTTTAAATTGTAGTCTCAAAATTGTAATAAATAAATAAACAAACATATATTTACCTTTAAAAAAATACGTCAGATCAGGGAAATTCTACTCATTCTATAAATTTTTTACGAAATCGTCCAATTTACTGCAGCGATTGCACGAAAACTGATCTGGCGTATTATTGTGTCAAACAAAACCACTATAATAGTCGGTGATCGGAGATTGTGTATTTTTGCACGTCAAAACGCCGTGCATAATGAACAAAAAAACAGCTGTCATCAGATGCATAGACTATGAACGTGCGCGACTTAAAAAAACAAGTTACGCACGTCGATATGTGGTGCATTTCAGCATCGTCTTTTGCCGCGCGGTGATGCACACTCTTTTGCAGTTTAACAGTTTCTCCGTGTAGTAGTTGTACCTAGACACCAAAAATTACGGATCACACTACCCTAGACCTCGTCATCGGCTATTATGACCACCTGGACCCCTTCTCCGACCAGCACCTATATCTAGACACAAGAAATACGCAGCGCACTACCTTGACCTCGTCATCAGCCACCATAACCACCAAGACTAAGCGCGTTACGCTCAGTCCCGTCTTTAAACCAGTGCTTGAACTTTTACTGTACAACAATATATTACTTTTTACTACCAACACTATTTTAATTTTGAGAAGGAAAATTTTCTAAGTCCATTTATATACAATTGGCTAGAAATTAGCTAGAAATCAGTTAAATACGACATGCTTTTTAGCTAATTTCTGGCTAGATTCTGCTTAATATTCTAGTTAATATAAAATTGATAAACTAAGAAATTTATGTTTAATTAAAAATGAAAATAATAACAGTTTTATAATAATCAAAGTAATACGCAATTCTAATCATATTACATTAAGTGTTTTACTAAATTGAAGTTAAAAATGTACCATAAATGTTTAGTAGTAATGGAGGTTAGGTTATTTATTTACATAACGACGCGTGTATTTAAAAAGTATTATTTACACAAAAAGTACCAAAGCTCCGAGTAAAACTTAAGTGTCTTTATTAAAGAAATTTATGTTATAAATAATAGAATGCATGTAGTCATATAATTATTGTTATTTTAAAAATAACAATAAAAACAGAATAATGTAAGTTATGACGAAATTTGGAGAATTGATAAACAAATATTTGTAGTTTTACAATTAAGTTTTATTACAAAATTTTATTTTTGACATCAATCACAAAATTTTTGTTGACTAAGTTATGATTGACTAATTTTTGGAAAGGAAATTATTAGTTATCAAATACTTTTAGTATTGCATATACATATTTCTATAATCTCGTAAGTTGTTACTTGAAGATAAAAATAAAGTATAATAATGTATATTTTTAAAAACTAATAATTTTTCAAAACAAAATATAAATAGGTTAGATTTGCAAACAAAATACGTTCTTGCTTAAAGCATAGTCTTAAGTAGATTCTAACCAGATATTAGGTATAATTTGACATATTAATAGCTTATTAATCTGGCTAATAATTAATAAGCTACCCAGCCATTCTAGCTAACTTTCTACCAGGGTGTATATAAGTATATACGACTATATATGAGTTGCCTACCAATATACCTTATAATACACTTGGGATACTACTTTTATAGCAAGAGACATTGTGGTAGTGGTTATAAGGTAGTAGCTTCATAACTGAAAAATTTGGGTTCAAAACCCACGCGGGGCAATCTTTTTTTTCTTTTTAATAATTTTTTGTAGTAAGAAATGCATAAAACATTGCTAATCTTCAATAAAAAATATTTTTTAAGTTAAATTTGCATAAATTAATTATTATATTATTAATTTGTTTAATTTATAATTTATAAACAAGTATATATAATTATACATAATCATATATGATTATATATAACGTTATTCTATATACAATTGTATATAAGTTACTTATATATGATTATATATGATTATATATAAAAAAAATGTACTCGGGTATAAACATATAATCTAGTAATAATAATATATATATATATATTATTATTACTAAATTACTTTTCTCTTAAAATCTTTTGTACATGTGATTTAGGAATTAATGTGGAAGAAAAACTCATACTTTCCTAGATTATATATATAAAATATTATTTATCTTATTTTTATTTATCTTTCATAAGTTGCCGAAGTGATAAATAATCAATACAAGATTATGCTAAAGAAAAATGTGAAATAAACTAACAAATGGTTAAGTAAATAAATCAATTATTGCATTCTCAGAAAATTATAGATGATCATCTGAAATGTGTAATTATTTTTATCATTTTATAATTATTCAGACATTTATACTATACATTTCATATTACAGTGTGAAATATTGTAATATTCACTTTACCATCATTTTGTGTTTATTTTAACATTTTGTACAATGTCATAAATTATAGAAAATAATTATAATTATACGGGCCCATCGACCAATAGTTCAAGGTGCATCAGAAAGTACTTTTTTCACTTGAAAACATAAATTTTCTGACAGCTTGTTTAGTAAAAAATAAGTGAACTGTGAAAGATAAATGTAAAAGTACGCAAAGTTTTTTTTTTATATACGAATAAAACTGTTTGGCATATGAATAGAAGATTTAATATTTCGAAAAGATGACGAAAGCATTTACTTAGTTTTACTGTACAAATTATTCAGATAAAAATTTAGTAACATGTAAGCTTATAATACTCCACCAATCAACTATCGGTCGACGGACCCGTATGTTTATAATTATTTTCTACAATTGATGACATTGTACAAAATTTTAAAATAAACACAAAATGATGGTAAAGCGGATATTACAATATTTCACATTGCAATATGAAATACATACTATAAATGTCTGGATAACTATAAAATGTTAAAAATAATTACACATTTCAGATGATCATCTATACTTTTCTGAGAATGCAGTAATTAATTTCATTACTTGACCATTTGTTAGTTGATTATGATTAATTGTATTGATTATTTACTACTTCCGCAGCTTATGAAAAATAAATAAAAATATGATAAATAATATTTTATATATATATATTTTATTATTACTAAACAACTTTTTTTTAATCTTTTGTAGATGTGATTTATGAATTAATGTGGAAGAAGAACTCATACTTGCCTAGATTATACGTTTGTAAAACGTAAGTTTTAGGGAGATTTCACAACTTTTATAAGAACTGAATAAAGTAGTATTTGAAAATAAATATAATATAATTTTCAAAGAATTATTACAGTTTTTGGTAAATAATCTTATTACCTTTTTGACTATACTTACATAAATTCTTATTAAAAAGTGTGTCAGAATTAATATATATCGTATTAAAGGGGTTGTATTAGACTTTATGCTTTATTGAACGCATCTCGATCGCGAATTCTTTATTTTGTGGGAATAAGGGGCAAAGAATTTAAAATTAAAAAAAACACTTAAATCAGACTGAACTTTCCCTTTTATAATCGTATTGTCTTGTAAAAACAAAAGGCTGATTAGTACAATTATAAGGAATCGGCATAAAATTAGTTTTTCATGAAAGTAGGCGTAAAGTACGTAGTTTTATTTGTATTTAGCGGGTATAAAGTAGCACGTTTTCACATATTTTGCATAAAACCGAAAATCGTGTATGCTGACTAGTGCGATCGGATGCTTGCATTGAAACCTACTTCGCTAGCCCTGATCGTATGTACTAATCATAGCTAGTGCAAATTCAAGATTTTCAACCTTATACCCAGTGTGTGCATATGTGCTACTGTACGCACAAAAAACAAAAATGATGTGAAATGTGTATTTTATTCCCACTATTATCGAAATAAATGTTAGTATCTCCGGCGAAGAACTTATATGCTTTAAAGTTCTCCTTTACGCTCTTAGTACGAAAGGTACTATTTTATTTTAGAAAAAGTAGTTTGTTTTATTTCGTATATGTAAAACTTTTTCACTATTAGCTCTATTCGAACATTGTCACTTGTGCCAAAGGTAATACAGACTAAAAAAAGTAGACAAAGAACAAATCGAGGTTATATGTATATAACCTCACTTCATGCATAACATGGGTTGGTCCCTATTAGCCGCACTTCGACTTTCGACCATTTTGATTCTCTCCGAAAATCCCAGCGGTACACCGTTTTTACACGTGTTTTTCACTCGATTTCACCACAAAAAAAGAAAGACAGAAACGGTGTTTTTGCCGTCGGAGTTAAATTCAACTATTTTTCGCCAACGTTATTGTATCGTCATAAACTGTGTCCGAATCACTGTCTGAACTCGAAGCTAGACGACTCAATGATGAGAGAAGTCTCAGTCAAAATCTTAACCATGATATGTATATAATAAACATCGACATCAAGTCAGTAAAACAATTGCGAATCATTCTGACGAAAAGAGCGCAAAATCTCAAGCATATTCAAATGTTTCGCACGCGATGAAAAAGACAACTGTTTCGCACACGGAAAACAAACATGAGAAATCGTATTTCGCGAACGACGTGCTAAAAGACTATAATGTGATATACTTTGCCCATTCCTCATCTGTTTAATTTATATTAGAAGAAAATTCCAAACTTCTATAAATTTCATAGCAAAACATAAAAAATTACTCGAGTTATCCTTTTATAAAAATACGCATTTTTTTGACATTTTATTTTTTCATAATAATATAATGAATCTTATGGCTTGAAAATGTACATAAATATAGTTCTTTGTTAAATTATATAGAATAATAAAGTTAGCTAAGAAATAACACATAAGAAGCTTGACATATTAGATGGACAATTAATATTTAAGGTTGAAAAAGTTATAAAAATGTTAATTTTGAAAATCTATAGATTTTGTATTTATGATGAATTATTTCGTAAATAAAACATAATTGTGAATCGTGTTTTATTGGTAAGAATATGATGGTAAAAATATTATTTATGTTTGATTATCAGGACGTGCGTAAGGAGGACGTAAGATGGCTGCACAAGCATGATGCTGCATCGTAGCTCTTCGTCGCGACGCAGGCGGGCGTCGCGCAGCGTCGGACAACAGGGACAGCAGGGACAGCAGCTGCAGCCGCGCAGCAGGCGGGCCTCGCTGGCCTCGACAGAGCCGGCCGCGGAGGCGCTTTTGCTGCTACCTGGCCAGAGCCCACTCAGCATGGACAGGCAGAGGTCACCCCGCGGCAGCTGCGTGCCCAACATCGCCCTCGACACCGACGCCGACACCCAGGAGGAGGTCAGCCCTTGCTACTTTTTTCACACTTTTTTCACTTCCTACTATATTTTTCTTTTTATTACCATATGTCTATTTAAAGATATTTCATATTTTACTATGACGCATAAACGTACAATAAAGGCGATGAAAAGCAGACTTAAAGTTCAAACGTGCATACGTGACTTTGATGAAAAATAAATGTACACAGTTGAAAAATTCCTTTTATACAGTATTCTGCAAATCTTTCGAGTATCTCATAGAGACGTACATTTTTTCACTGAAACTTTTGCGATTCTTGACGCCACGTTTTACCTACAAACTTTCTTTTAGATCAAATTTTCATAAGAATGTCTTTTCCTTCGCGATTTCTGGAAAGTCCTTATAGTTGTATTGTACTGCATTACAATCTTATGAATTTTTATAACAAGTTTTCTATTTCTCGAAAAGTTTAGTAACATCACTACGACGAAATCCATAAAGCATTTTTTTTAACTTTTCTATTTGACGTGCACAATGAAATATTTAAAAAATGTCCCGATGATAAAATCTTGGATTTAAATTCTTTTTGATGGATAAAAGTAAAAACTTAGTTATCCACTCAAAGTTGAGAAAATAATATCTCCATAATCTCTTTTCAAATAGTAAAAGACTACTAAGCTATATTTATGTATGTTAAGTAGAATTAAGGAGGCATTCTAGTAGTACTACTATTTTAAAAATATTAATTTCTATTTACATTTTTCGAAAATATTTTAGTGTTTGAAATACGCTGTATAATTTTGGCAGCGATACTTTATTTAGATAGTTATATGCTTCTAAAGTGAGCACAGTGCATTGCGTTACGTAAAGGTTTAAAAAATTCAATATATATTTAAAAGGTATTTGGTTGTTAGAAGTTATTGTAAAAGCGTGTGAGGACTTCATATTACTACATGAAACATTTAAACTAGCTTTACTCTGACTGATTTTAATTATCAGTCGAATAAAATAAAAAAGAAATTATCCAACCAAACGGTGTAAAATTTTTTTAGATTCATCCGGATTTATCTATAAACTATTGGTAATAGTAATAGTGGGGGCCATAATTGGTATTATTTAATCAAATTTTAAGAGGTCGCAATTTTATTTGCCAATTATTATTATTATATATATATATACGAGTATATATATATATATATATATATATATATATATATATATATATATATATATATATATATATTATTAAAAACAACAAATTAATTTTTTGTAACATACGCACGATTTTTGTGACACAAAAATAGATTCTTAAAAATGTCTGACTGTACGTAGGTATGTATGTGTGTAGCCCCCCTCCCCTCATCGTTAGTATGGAGAGTAAGGAAGGGTTATATGAACATAGAGGATGCAGAAGAAAGTGAATGCGCGCATTTCCTTATTATAATTTAATGATTTAATGAGTACTTACACACTCACAGAATTGATCCTTTTGATTCAAATTGAAATTCATTTAGACTCAACAAGAATATTCTTGATTCAAGAACCCAATTCTATTAATCAAAAAGATTTTTATCTTAGCTCAAAAAGAATTTCATTTTGAACCAGGACGAATCTTTTTGCATCGAAAAACAATCCAATGGTGCAAAACTTTTTAACTAGTTTTTTTGACAGTTTTAAATTCGTTTAAATCTGAAAATTTTCGACTATTTTAATAATTTCAATTCAGTAAACAAGGTAAAAAAATGAATTGTAATCAATTTAGCAACATTTTAAACCGAGGGGTTAATAACGAGGGTAAAATGGTGTACACTAGATTGTAAGATTGCACGGATTAGGAAGAGATTGCAGAGATGGCATAGTTTACAAAAAGATTGCAAAGATTACAAAAAGATTGCATAAGGATTGCAGTAAGATTACATAGATTGCAAGAAGATTACTAAGATTACATTAAGATTACAAAGATTACATTAAGATTACAAAGATTACATTAAGATTACAAAGATTACATTAAGATTACAAAGATTACATTAAGATTACAAAGATTACATTAAGATTACAAAGATTACATTAAGATTACAAAGATTACATTAAGATTACAAAGATTACATTAAGATTACAAAGATTACATTAAGATTACAAAGATTACATTAAGATTACAAAGATTACATTAAGATTACAAAGATTACATTAAGATTACAAAGATTACATTAAGATTACAAAGATTACATTAAGATTACAAAGATTACATTAAGATTACAAAGATTACATTAAGATTACAAAGATTACATTAAGATTACAAAGATTACATTAAGATTACAAAGATTACATTAAGATTACAAAGATTACATTAAGATTACAAAGATTACATTAAGATTACAAAGATTACATTAAGATTACAAAGATTACATTAAGATTACAAAGATTACATTAAGATTACAAAGATTACATTAAGATTACAAAGATTACATTAAGATTACAAAGATTACATTAAGATTACAAAGATTACATTAAGATTACAAAGATTACATTAAGATTACAAAGATTACATTAAGATTACAAAGATTACATTAAGATTACAAAGATTACATTAAGATTACAAAGATTACATTAAGATTACAAAGATTACATTAAGATTACAAAGATTACATTAAGATTACAAAGATTACATTAAGATTACAAAGATTACATTAAGATGACAAAGATTACAAAAACCTCAGGAAGATTGCAAAGGTTGTAAGGATTTTATAAAGATTACAAAGATTGCAAAGATTGCAAAATGATTGCAGTAAGATTGCAATGATTACATCATAATTATACCAAAAGCATTTAATTATGTAAAGTTATAGTAGCTCAAAACCATAAATTGTTACATTGCTAGAGTTTTTAAAAAATTCCACATCGTCACCGAGAAAGCAATATCATAACTCCCACGATATATATATATCAAAGAATTTACGATATATATAATCAAATTTACAATATGAAAAATAAAAAATTATCATTAAGTTGAAAAAGGAATTTATTAGGAAAATTTACGATTTTGATATCGTAATACGTTACGATATAAATAGCCCGGTGCAACAAACGGTCATCCCGTTTTTCACTTCTCCCTGCCTATATATCACAATTATTTCGTGCAACAAACAGTCGAATGTTTCTCGAGTCTAGAGTTTTTAGAGCAATAGACAGTTATTTATGAGATGACTGTTGGTGCTTGAAAAATGAACGATATCTACCACGATGTTGAAATGTTTAAGTTGTGGAGCAACAAACAGTCACAAAAGTCTCTTGAGATGAGCGATGCACTGAGAAAAGTGCGATTTTCATTCTTCAATGTCAAATTAAAACCGCTGTGAATTCAAAGACACTTAGCTTTCTCAAATTCTGTGGTGAAAAATCAGTATGATCAGTATAAACATAAAAAAAAAACAGAAAATCTAAAACTCAAATATCGAAAAATAGTTAAAACAACACTATACTACACACTATATCTACTATTCTCATTTAGCAGATTATACTACACTCGCTAGAACATATTAATAGATAAATAGCAATAACTGCTATTAATGTAGCATTTACTACTAAAATAAAAGTAATTATTGTTATTCTGCAACTAAGTCCTGCCATTACCATACGAAATACTAAATTTTACTAGACATTTTCCCTCAGTGTATTCACGTTTATTTTCTTCTAAGAATTATTTGGGAGAAAGCAAAGAGCCTACCAAAATTTACGGTTGTAAAAGATAGGTAATTTTATGCTCTTTTTAATCTATTTACAACAGAATTATCATAATATTTCTAATATACCAAAAAAACAGAAAATCTTAAACTTAAGAATCGAAAAATCGTTATAAAACAAAAAGTTGATGAATCTTGAAATTTCGTTTGAATTTTGAATCTTCATTTTAAAATGAAAAATAATGAGACCAGATTGGTAAAAAATTACCGTGCCGTTCTCGAGATATAAATCGCAGTCGCAGAAAGAAAATCGATTTTTTTTTACAAAATTATTTTTTTCTTGCAAAAGAAAAAGGTTAAGACTTAAAAATTTTTCGTAATTTGTTTCCAAGAAATAACCGTTTAGACAAGAAATGACGTTTTCGTGTATAACAAAAGAAGGAACTAACCTTATGTAAACTTTGAAGTCGAAAATTTAGGCAATTTTATGCTTTTTCAAATGCCTATTCTCTGGATCGATGATATCATTTCTAAGGTATTAAAAAACCCGAAAAGCTTAAACTCAAAAGTCAAAAAAACCAAAGAGAATCGAAAAACTAAGAAAACTTTTATTGTGCCACCTTCCTTTAACAATTTATTTTTTCACAATACAGTCAAATCCATTTTTATGGAGTAAAACTTGCATTAAGGAGCTGTATTATTTTGTATATAGCTGACTTTTTCATTATAAACTAGTTACTCACAAAAGAAAAAGCCGCTACCAACTCATTGGCACTTCTTCAAACTAAATTAATTGTTCCAGTATAAAATTTTTTGTTCTAAAAAATTAATTTTGTTATATCTCTTTATAATTAATAGCTTTAAGAAGGTGTGCTTTTATATCATTTATTGTTTTACTTTCTCGAAGAGAAAGATTTGTAAAGGTGATTTTTTTTAAATTTGAGATTACAATTACAAATTTCAAATTTTAAATTTATTCACCAGGTTATATTTAGTAACAAAATACATTATCTTATAATAACATTATACTATAATAATATTGCACTCTGCAGAGATTATACACAGGTATCTGTACGTAGTCAGATTACAAAAATAAAAAAGAACTTACAATAACAATTATAAGCTACTTAAATACTACTTAACACTAACTATAGAGCTTTAATATAACAAATAATATAATCATATCATGTTTCCTTAGTTTTTATTATCCATCCTTCCATTTCAATTATATTATTTTTACTGCAATACTGTATACTATATTCATATTTCTTATGCATTTATTTATCTTTTTTTTTATAATATTTTTATTAAATTTCATATTTTTCAGATATTATAAGTTTATTATAATATGCTGTGGGAACTAACTGTGTCTTCTATTATTATTTCTTTAACTAATTTTGTTCATCATTATTGTTGTGATTATACAATATTTTCTTGTAATTCTTCAATCCCGACTTCTTCACCTGCTGTTGTTTTTTATTGAGTTATATGAATAATCAGTTGTTTGAATTGTTCTGTGTAATAAAAATTTATATGTTTCACAAGATTCTTTGTCATCAGCTGTGTGGTTGGTTTTTCTATGTTTTTCATTATATTTCTGACAGTTTATGCATTTCTTAATTTCTTTATTGGTGCAATCCTTATCTGGATACTTTTCAGAGCAAAAATTAGATACATTTTACATTTATAACATATGTTTACATTAAAATCATCGTAAACTTTTTATTACTTCTCGCGTATGCATCAGCGGTTGTCTCTGCAACTAGTCAGTGTATAAGTTTTCTTGCTTATGTATTTATGAACTGTATTTATGTCTTTTTACAAGTTTTTTCATTGTTTCAGTATCAATCTTTGAATTTAAATTTTCTATACTTTTTAGAGCTTCTTAAACTTTATTTACATCGTAAAGATTTTTACATTTGATGAATATTTTGTCTGCCGTTCAATACATTTTATTGATCGGAATATTTGTTTTTTGTGTTAGTGTCTTTTTATCTTAAATCAGAACATCATTCATTCCTTTTTTGTTGTTTGGTTCGACTATTATACTTCGTATCTTTCTGTTTTTACTTACATTTTCTGTGTTGACCTCCTTGAGCATATGTTCACTCTTGTACCACGTAAAACGATTACGTGTACACTTTTTGCTTTAACAATCCATTGCTCTCTTTTACTTCACTGTCTTCTTACAGTCCTTTATTTAATAGTTATAGATGTTCATTTTCAATCTTCATTTCTTTTACTTCTCGTTCTCCATCGTTTGATTTCTCTTCTATTATAGATTCTGTATCTTTTTTACTTGTTGTTATTGCAATCACTTTTAAGTCATCATAACTCTGTTTTAACAAATTATAATTCGGTTTTTCTTGTTTATATTTGTCTTCAAGTTTTTTACATACTGCATTTTGTTTATTGAGGTCTTCCTTTAATTTCACTATAAGTACACGTGGATCGTTTGAAGTTATGTTCACATCATTGCTATGTTCATCACACACTACCAATGAGTCAGTTATGTATTTTCCGTTCTTTTCTTTATTAAAATCACTTTTATGAAATGCACTATCACATAGTATACAAATGACAACACCAACTGTTTGTGTAGGATGGCATTTAAAGTATATATCGGGAAGAAACGCCTCAGGTGGCAATCCTCTATCCGCCATCTTTTCTCGATGTATTTAGATATTTTTATGGTCGCTGAATCGAAATATATAGGGTTTAAAAAATGTCTGTCTGTATGTATGTATGTATGTGTATGTGTGTGTATGTATGTATGGATGTGGTCAAATTTTGTGGTCACCATAACTTTTTAAGACCACCGTATTTCGGGTTGAAACTTTACAGGTATATCAGATATGACCCAACATAGAATTGATTAAATTTTGAAGCCAAATTGTCGAATCTTATTGCTCATTTCATACAACTTAAAAGTTTGCAAAATTGTTTAAAAATGAAAAAATTTTGTTTTATTGTTTAAAAATGAAAAAATTTTGTTTTATTGTTTAAAAATGAAAAAATTTTGTTTTATTGTTTAAAAATGAAAAAATTTTGTTTTATTGTTTAAAACAAAATGATGATTACTCTGAACATTCACGATGAAAATTAATGTTTCAGGGCAGAATGATTTTGTTTTATTGAAAAGAAGGAAGCTGTAAAAATATTTTTGTTGTTTTTCGATGCTTTTTGTTTTTTGGAAGTATTTCGATTTTTGGGATTTTCAGATTTTTGGTGTGTTTGAAATAATTGTTTTCTTTCTGTTTTCTGTTATAAACGAAAACGTGTTTTGTTCAAACGGTGATATCTGGAAAATATAACATGGAATATTTTTGGAAAAATTGGAGGTGATTAGGGTACGGATAAGAATATTTTGAAAAACTTTCAAGCCTATATCCTTTCGAGACAAAAATAATTTTGTAAATAAAACCGTTTTTTTTCTTTGAGAATGATAACTTAAGTAAAACGTTGTTATTCCTTTTGAAAATTTTCAGAAAGGTAGCTTTTTTTTAACCAGGGCTCATTTTTTCATTTTTTAATGAAGGTTGTGAATTTAAAAGAAATTTTGAGATTCATCGCATCGATCCGTATTGTTACAATAATTTCTTTATTTTACTATATTCTGAAATCGATTGTCTAATTCTTTCCTTCTTTGTATTTAATGACCATGTGTCCCCTCTTTTTTGGGACTTCAATATGTCATAATGAATATGTGTTTTTGTATTTTACATTTGTGTTTTATATACTTGTTTGTCGTATGTGCGATGTCGGCCGATCGAAACTCATGCCCTACTTACTAGCGTCTAAGACACTTTTGTGGAGGCTATATGGGCACATACGTCCTGCATCAAAGCACAATGCGTAGTCTAACTAAAGAATAAACTTTCAATATATATGGCATAGGCAAGGCAAGTTCATGATCAAGAGGCGAGAAGGTAATATATCCCATTTCTTCTCGACCGCTGCTGATCTATATTCTATTTTGTCATCATATGAAAAAAATTCTACGTCTCGGTCTTTGTGCTAAGCTGAGAAAATAGCGTCCACTAATCAAGTGACAGCGTGTGAAGCACCTGAGAATAAAGAACCATCATCGGTGTCGCTTCTTAATAATGCTGAGAAAAATTCGGAATGAATGTGACTACATTGCGTGCGCATCTTGTACAAATCCAGCAATATCTTCATGAACACATCCCTCCTGCCGTCTATTCGCGGTTGTTTAGTCGCGCCAAAAGCCAGATATTGGTGATGAGAAGGTTGACATTAGTGGTTCCTCCATACTCAGGCAGGACCGCAACGTGAATGGTGGTGGGGTGGCTCTGTTTGTACACAATTCTCTTAAGACTAAGGTTCTCTCTCGTTTTGAGACCGAACAGCTCGGTAGTCCTGACATCCCGGAATATCTGATTTGTAGTATATATCAGGGTTACTAAGCTCCTATTCCAGTTGCGATAATATATAGGCCACCTCACATTCCATTTATTGACGGTACAGATCTCGTTGATCAACTCACATCGTGTGTAGGTGATTTCAGTCACAATATTATTATGGGGGACCTCAATGCGAACCCATAATCAATGTCGGCAGATGTGCAATTCGTAAGGCAGTTATCAAACGACCTCTCACTTAAAATAATTGAAAATGGCCCGACTCATCACACTGATGAGTCTCACACATTGATTGTCATTATACTTGTTGACGATAACGACGAAGTTCTGAGTGCTGGCATTCGAATGGCGACCTTTCCCAGTCGCTATAATATTATAGATGTATCTATACTATTCGATAGATCTACAGCACTCAGACAGCTCTACTTAAATTAACGAATTTAAATAAAAGTAAAAACTAGAATTAAGAAGCTAATAACCGTTCTTTTATTATTTGATTTTAGCAAGGTCTTTGATATCATCTCACCAAAGAAACTGCTACGTAAACTGATTAGAATAGGTTTCTCTAGGAGTGTGGTCCTGTGGATTAAATCTTACATAATGGGTCGGGAACAAAAAATTACTACCAAATCGCTTGGTCAATCTGATTGGCTCATAATCAATCTTAGAGTTCCATAGGGCTCGGTCTTAGGGCCACTTCTTGTCAGCCTTTACATTAATGACCTAGCGGAAAATTTTGACCCCACATACATCAAACACTTACTGTACGCTGACGATCTACAGATTTATACGCAAGTCGAACTGACGGACTTACATGAGGGTATCGTACGCCTAACAGATGCAGCATGGGCTATTTCGGTATGGGCGTCATCTGCGGGTCTCCGCCTCAATGTGAATAAAACGAAAGCTATTATTTTTGGTTCTGTTTATAATATTAATTCCTTAAGAGAATTAAAATTACCAGGCATTGAGGTGGAGAATGGTATATTCGAGCCCTTCGTTGCCACAGTGACGAACATCGGAGTTATTATGAATTCAAAGCTGATATGAAAACAGCACTTAGAATACGTCATCAAGCGCTTTAATCGCGCTTTTTATGGGTTAAAATTGTTTTGATCTTGCAGCATCAAGGCGTTGATACGTCCCAGGAACTGCAGATTAAACTACAATGACTGCAGAATTCGTGTATAAGGTACATTTGCGGTATCAGGAGGGACGAACACATCACTCCTTATAGATTGAAACTGGACTGGTTAAATATTGAACGGAGATGCACATACTTTGCCGCACTTTTGTCGTACTTTTGTTAGTATAGGATACACTCCCTATCTTCATGCACTTTTTAAGTCAGCTTAAAATATTCTATCTGAACTTTATTGTTGTAAGGACATCTTTATTATAGATAGTATACACAGATGCGAGGCAATAATCTATAGAGAGCCAACTCATCCTGCCGGCACCGCTACCCTTGGATTCCAGGAAGTAGTTGACATTGTAAAAGCTTGAGAGAAGTCTTCTGAGGAATATCGTGTATACCTGACTCTATGGGATACCATTGGAAACAGCGCAGCAAAGACGACGGCGCCTCTTTCCAAGGGTTCACGAGTTCCAATTATCATTCACGTTTGAATTCAAAGTAGAGGCTTCAGATCATCCACATCTGAAGTGAATCTTCGGCAATGGCTCAATTTAATGGCAGACTATATGTACCATTGAACAGATCGCGAAACTGATACTTTTTATTTGCAATCTAGAGCCATCTACCAGCTTTCTTCATAAAGAATAAGTGATGCGAGCCCTAACCGTCGCTCACACCTGTGAGGTACAATCATAAATCATTATTTATCTTATCCCTCGGCGGAAAATCCATTTCCGTTATATCGCAGACATCGAACTTGAAGCGTTCCAACCATTTCTTGTTTATAGACCCCATTACTGTCCTCAATATATAATGCCTGTTTGTCGAAGGTCTTTCATTATAGTTTGGACTTCATAAAAGTGACATTGATCACCATCTAACTGCTCAGCTATCAGCGCTCTGAGACGATCGACCAATATATTTGGATCATCCCAATTCTTGTAGTCGATATATGTTCTTACCCTCTTACGTCTTGAAGAGCGCCATACACCAACTGTGTGCATGTATTCTGTCTTGAGTATATTATTAAAATTTAAATACAATTCTTTGCGTGTTCCTATCCTTTTATATATAGCAGAGTCAAATGTCCCGTTACTATTTTCACTGTCCACCTCTTCTTCATCTTCATTTACAGCATTTGAATTATCGATGTATTCTTCACTGTCAGCATCCGAATAATTAGAGTCTTCGTCCTTTAACGTTGATGTCGTTCTAGCCATCTTGATCAGTGATGATCAACGTGTGCTACTCTTCGGTGTTTCTCTATTCTGATTTCCATAATCAAAAGATTCGTCTGTTCTATGTAACCTCTATAGTATCATTTGTTTCCAAATCAATCGCTTATTTCTTTGATGTTCCTTTCTGTCAACAAATTGTTCCTTGCATTATGGTGAAACATCTCCTTTGACGTAAATTTCATCCTTGGGAGATATTCCAATACCAGATGACGGACCAATAAAGGTAGTGAATTTATTACTTCTTGATCTGCGGATCGGCTTATCTGTACGATGACATTTTCTGTAAGAATTAGTTGCTTCAATGATTTTCTGATAATTTCGTGTATCGTCAAGAGATATGAGCTTTGCATTGGAATTTAGTTTGAAAAGTAATTCGAGTAATCCTTCTGGCAAAGGATATTCGGCCTCATTCACTTTGATATTATCATTTTCAAACTGTATCGCAGAGTTACCAAACATTGATGTATCACCTTTCATATAAACTCCATAGATGTTGTCGAGCCATCTTTTATCATTCTGATTTAACTTTGAGAGATATTTGACAGTAGTCTGGCTAATATTTTTGCTAACTGTTCTCGATGAATGCTGCTGATTACATATAAAGTAAAGTACTTTAGTCCGTGTGTTTTGAAAAGACAATTTGATGCAGAATATGATAGTATGTTTTGCATCACCAAATTTGATGATTTTGATTGGTCCAAAGTGCCATAATAAATATTGTTGAAAAAAATTTCCATGAGAATGGAAATGAAGACATTTATTTATCTACCGACAAGCACATTTTCATGTTCGATCAAACTGATAGTCTGGATGAAATCTACAGAATTCGTAAAGTAGATGATACGTTTATGATTGGTGACTCACCAATACAGTTTGATGCTGATAACGTTAAGATAATAGACGTGACATATCCGAAAACTTTGGAATTGTTGGAACTGCTCATCGCAAATGTCACGTCTATTATCTTAATTCTATTATATATATATATATATATATATATATATATATATATATATATAGACCGCTTAAAGGTGCGATAGATATCACAAAATGTATCACAATATTTATCGAAAAACTTGCGATAGCTATCGCAAAACGTGCAATAGTTCTCGCAAAACATGCGATAGGTATCACAGGACGTGCGATAGTTATCGCAAAAAGTGATTTGGTTCTCGTAAAACGTGACGTAGTTATCAAAAAACTTGCGACAGTTATCGCAAAATATGCGATAGTTATCGCTAAACATGCGATGGTTATCGTAAAACATGCAATAGCTATTGCGAAATGTATGATAGTTATCGCAAAACATGCGATAGTTTTCGCAAAACATGCGACAGGTATCACAGGACGTGCGATAGTTATCGCAAAAAGTGATTTGGTTCTCGTAAAACGTGACGTAGTTATCAAAAAACTTGCAACAGTTATCGCAAAATATGCGATAGTTATCGCTAAACATGCGATAGTTATCGCAAAATATGCCATAGTTATCGCTAAACATGCGATGGTTATCGTAAAACATGCAATAGCTATTGCAAAATGTACGATAGTCATCGCAGGAAGTGCGATAGTTATCACAGGACGTGCGATTGTTATCACAGGACGTGCGATAGTGATCACAAAACATTCGTTAATTATCGCAAAAAGTGTAATAGTTATCGCAAAACATGAAATAGTTATAGCAAAACGTGCGATAGTTTTCGCAAAACATGCGATAGGTATCACAGGACGTGCGATAGTTATCGCAAAAAGTGATTTGGTTCTGGCAAAACGTGCGTTAGTTATCAAAAAACATTCGTTAATTATCGCAAAAAGTACGATAGTTATCGCAAAACATGCGATAGGTATCACAGGACGTGCGATAGTTATCACAAAACATTCGTTAATTATCGCAAAAAGTGAGATAGTTATTACAAAACATTCGTTAATTATCGTATAAAGTACGATAGTTATCGCAAAACATGCCATAGTTTTCGCAAAACATGCGATAGGTATCACAGAACGTGCGATAGTTATTGCAAAAAGTGAGATAGTTCTCGCAAAACGTGAGGTAGTTATCGAAAAACTTGCGATAGATATCGCAAAATATGCGATAGATATCGCTAAACATGCGATGGTTATCGTAAAACATCCGATAGCTATTGCAAAGTGTACGATAGTTATCGCAGGGTGTGCGATAGTTATCACAGGACATGCAATAGATATCGCAAAAAGTGCAATAGTGTTCGCAAAACATGCGATAGGTATCGTAGGACGTGCGATAGTTATCGAAAAAAATTGGAGATGGGAGCGGAGGGAGAGAGCGTACTCTTCGAAACTCTCATGTTACAAGAGAAGAAGGTTAGTTTTCTTAGAATTTGTGGATTCTAGAGGAATTTGGACTATAAATACAATGCCCGGACAACAGTTACGTCAGTGCTTCTTGAATCGTCAACATGGAAAGTGCTCCACAACATGATAAACCTTCGATTGATCTTAAAAAATTGAGAGATGGGATTGAACGTAAGCTCGTCCTGTAGAAACAAAATATTGATTTTGATGACTGAGTCCAGGAGTATACATTTAATCCTATAGTTCGTCTATTATAACAAATATTTTACAAAACAACTAATCCAGATGTTAGCAAAAATATTATCCGGACTACTATCTCTCAATTAAATCAGAATGATCATAGATAGCTCGACAATATCTATGCAGTTTTTATGAAAGGTGATACATCAATGTTTAGTAACTCTCCGATACGGTTTGAAAACGATAATATCAAAGTGAATGAGCTCGAATATCCTTTGACAGAAAGATTACTCGAATTACTTTTCAAACTAAATTCCAATGCAAAGCTCATATCTCTTGGCGATACACGAACTTATCAGAATATCATTGAAGCAACTAATTCTCACAGAAAATGTCATCGTACAGATAAGCCGATCCGCAGATCAAGAAGTAATACATTCACTACCTTTATTGCTCCGTTGTCTGGTATTGGAATATCTCGTAAGGATGAAATTGACGTCAAAGGAGATGTTTCACCATAATGCCAGGAACAATTTGTTGACAGAAAGGAACATCAAAGAAATAAGCGATTGAATTGGAAACAAATGATACTAGAGAAGATACGTAGAACAGACGAATCTTTTGATAATGGAAATCAGAATAGAGAAATACCGAAGAGTAACACACGTTCATTATCACTGAACAAGATGGCTAAAACGACTTCAACGTTAAACAACGAAAACTCGCTTACCGGCGACAGGAACTGCGGTTATCGGTTGGTAAGGCAAAACTTGAATTTTTACTCCAATTTGACTTTCCTTTATCTTGAAGCGTCCTCTATAGGGTTTACGAGGTAGAACTTGCATGTTCATACTAGTTTGATAAAGAATTTTAATTTTCCGCCATATTGAAGCGTCCTCAGTTGAGTTTATAGCTTAGTTTCCCTTACAGTTGGTAAAATAGAAATTTTACGAATGGGAGAGGAGATTGAACTTTTGACCCTTTTCTATCGATTGGGTCACACACATATTTGAGGATATGTTAACAGACTTGAATATTTAACAATTTAATTTTCCTTTAACTATTTTTAAAATTGTGTGGTTAACAATTCGAATTTGTTCGCCATTTTCTAACATCCACAATGGCATTGGTAATTTGAATTTCTGTTGGATTACTGATACGGTCTATAATAAATTTTTCAGGTTAGGTTTGTTTTTTGCTTGTAACTGGAAAAAGTAATAGGATTCAGGTAAAATTGACTAAATTTTGGCCCCCTTGTATGGGGGTACTACTTTGACTCCCTCTACATAAAGGCAGAAGAATTTTTTTTTTCAGGTTAGGAATTCTTTCTTCGTTTATATATAAGTTGGGTATATTAGATTTCCAATTATTTTTTCGCTCTTGTGTTGATAATTAGAGAAGTAACATTTAACGCTTGAAATTCATGCCGTAGTGTCCTCTGGCGGTAGGTAATTTTACTACAGGGTTACCAACTTAGTCAATTATTAAAATTATAAATTAAAATTTTAAATTTAAAAATTTGAGGTTTCCACCGCAGCGCCCTCTATGATGGGCAATCATTGCAGTGTTACCAATGTAGTCGATAATCCACTATTTGAATCCGTTGCCATCTTGTAACGCCCTCAGGCGTCGGTAATCAGAGATATTAATTTTAGAATTTAAATTTCCCGCGTCTCGGTCGATAAGGAAGATTTCTGAGTTAACTTTTGAGATAGACTGTTGGGTTACCTACACAGTTGACAATTTGAACTTCTTGCTATATTGCAACGCCATCTGGTGTCATGAATTCGAATTTTGAATTTCAAAATTTGAATTACCCGCCGGAGCACCTTCTGGTGATAGGTACTAAGTGCAGGGTTACCAACGTAGTCGATAATTCAATATTCCCCAGCATCTTGAAACATCCTCTGGCGTCGGTAATTAGAAATATTAATTTATAATTTGAATTTCTCGTCGCTCGGCCAGTAAAGTAGATTTTTCAGTTATCAGTCGAGGTTGATACTTGGGTTACTAATACAAATAATAATTTAAATTTCCCGCCATATTGCAGCACCATCTGGAGTAAAGAATTCGAATTTTTAATTTCTAAATTTGAATTTCCCGCTACTCGGTCGGTAATGTAGCGTTTTGGGTTACTGGTCGATGTATGTAATTGGATTACCCAGTCGGTAAGGTATATCTCTGGATTAGCCCGGACACGAAACATTGGTCCGTAAGGTAAGAACCTGAAGTGAGTTCGAATCGTCCTAGCTTATATCTACTTAGGTTGTTAAATAAGAACAGGTTAAATACGAAATGTCACCTCCGTGGTAAAAATAAATTTACCCATGTTAAATCCCATAAGGATTCAATTTCATAGCTAAAAGTTTTCCTATTATAATTACGTACTTTAAGAATGTTTTTTATACAATGTAGTATGCAATATATATAATACTCGTAATACACCTATTTAAATAAACTTAAAAGTTGAGGAATTTTAAACCTCAAATTAGACAGTTCACCGAAAATCACCCATATCTTGACAACAATGGCCTATTGTCATACAAAACTACTGATATTCGACTTCATTATTACGTCTCAGAAAATAATACGTCCCAAAGTTTAATTGAAATCCGTTTTCCAAAGGTTATGGCTCTCCTCGTGGGTGCATTTCTTATTTGTACTATTTAAATATTATATTTAATCGTATAATCTATGTATGTGAAATAGAGATTTCTTAACCTCTTTGAAATTTAAAGGCTCACTTGAATCTTGGGTCACTTACAAGAGTAGATGACTATTCAGGACAGTCATATGAAATTAAGATTTGCAATGCTTTTCGATGTAAAAAAGATATTTTTTATCATTTTAACGATATAATTTAGTATTCTCTGTCAAATTATAAATTAAGGAAAACAAGTAAATCTTGTAAACGCAGCTTTTATATGCGGTTTAAATAGGAGTTAAGTGCGTATCGCGTGCCTGTATTTATTGGATCGTGGAGCCCTCCGAGTTGGAGTAAATAGTTTAGAAATAAGTTCGTCCCTACCGGAGCGCGATATCGGAGTATATTGCATCGATGATATCGCAGGTGAACTTTGATATTTGCATGAAAATTTGAATATCCCCGTCAAGTAAGTTGTAAGCGACATTGAGTTATTCCGGCTTAAATAGGTAGATACTGATGTTAGTAATTTGAGTAGGGTCAGCAGTAGGGTGTAATATTAATTTGATACGTATAGCAGTTGCGAGTTATGACTTGTGTTGTAATTGCAGACGTTCAACCGTAGGCTGCTGCCGGACCCGGAGCAGTGCGGGGCGTCGCGGTTGAGCCTGGCGCAGGAGGGGAGTCGCTCGCCGCGCAGCTCTCTGGTACCGGAGGAGTACGCGGCGGTGGCGGCGGCGCAGGCGGCGAGCCGGTCTCCGCGGAACAGCCTCGTGCCGGGCGGCGCGGCCCTGAGCCGCAGCCCGCGGCACTCGCTTGTCCCGGACAGCGCGCTCAGCCCGCGCAACTCGCTCGTGCCGCTCGAGGTCGGGCCCGGCTACGGGGGACGCAGCCCGCGCGGCAGCCTCGCGCCCGCCGGCTCCAGGCTCTCGCTCATGCCCGAGAACGGTTCCAGGAGTCCGAGGAGCCCGCGCGCTAGCCTCGCCAACATCGCCAACGTCGATTTCGACAGGAGCCCGCGCGGCTCCATCTGCCCCGACAACGCGAGGTCGCCGCGCTGCAGCATCACGCCACTCGACTCCCACATCGACAAAAAGGTCAGCACTTTTTACTCTTCTATTCTAATATTAGTTCTCTGCATACATTTATTTTTCCTTTCCTGCTTTTTTTATTTTCCTAACTCTTCTCTGTATTTTAGGATAATAGCTGTCTTAAATTTTTGACTGACTATTTCGCTCTAATTATAGAGTGAACAACGGTTTCCATCTAAAAGAGGGACTTTTCACTATAAGAGAGTGAATGTAGTCACTCCAGTTTAAAGAGTGAATTCTATCACCCTAAATTAGAGAGTGACTAAGAATTCACTTTAATTTTCACATTAAGTTTGGAGTGAAATTTCTATTATAAAACCTATAAATTAATCACAGTTTCGCATCCCAACGTTTTATCTTTAAAACATTATTTGTACCAGGATTCTCCCCTAAACGACATATATTAAGTTTAAGTAAGAATCTTAAGTTAATGCGCAATTGAATTCCTTTAAAGCATAATTTGTAAAATAGAATGTACAAAAAATTCATTCAATATAAGAAATATGTCTACGTAATCTGTCAATATAATAGACTTAAGGTTATTTACATCAAGACAAAAGTAAAGGAGTTCGAACAAAATTGAATAGTAAATAGATTTGTGAAGATGAAATTAGCTCCCGAAATTAGTTGCTTTTTCATCTCTTATTGGTCTAGAAAGAGCGTGCACGATACTATTTCTCGATCATCTACTGACAATATTAAATTTGTTAACCTATTCAGTAATACCTTTTTGATTTCACGAGATTTAGTATTGGTTTTCCGTATGTCGAAAGTACATACTTAACCTTTTAACGTGAACAACGCCCGAAACCGCATCGTTGTGGCGTACGTTGGTGTTAGTAAATAATGGTTTTTACTTCATTTTCTTAAACACTGAATTAAAATATTAATAATTTTACTTTTCATGTATACTCAGTAACGTAAGATCAATTATTTAATTTGGTTTGATGATCCTTATCAAACGCGAGTTCTGGAACCCAATAGAAAATAAAGTATTTAACGGTTTTGTCCACGAATAACATATTTAGAGTTGCTTATTTATGGATTTAAGTAACAAAACATATAATAAACATGATAATTAAATAGTTCAATAAATTTGATCAATGCAAGAAAGCCATGACCTTCTATAAGAGACCTTCTATAAGAGAAGTTTTCAAACAAAACAAAAGTAATAGCTTATTTTAAGATTCTTGTATAGATCAGATAAATATTTTGGTTTGAAGCTAAGAACTTAAATTTAAAGTGGCTTTGTGTGTGAATAAGTTAATATGCTTTTTAAAGGATTTGTTGACTAAACGGGTTAATAAAGGTTATTTCTATTAAAAAAAATTACATGCATATAAATGAATGTTACATAAATGTTTATATGCATATAAATTAAAATGCTAAGGAAATGCATGTGTGAAATCGTGGTTTTAGATTACGCTTACGCCGACTGTTTATACTTGCGTCTTTGCAGTTCATCTGATAATATATACTCAAAAAGTCAATATATTACTGAAAAATAAAAAAAGTAATAAAAACTGATTGTCGTGTATTATTGTTGTTCAGGAGCGAAGTCCTCGGGGCTCTATAGTGTCGGAGTGCATAAACCAGAGCCCGCATGGCTCGATCGTGCCCGAGCTGTCGAATCGCTCGCCTCGGGGCTCGATTTGCCCGGAAGCCGGCAGCAATCGCTCGCCCCGCGGCTCCATAGCGGCGCACGAGGGTCCGCTGGTTGGCAGCAGCAGGTCACCCCGCGGCAGCATCGGCCTGCCCACAGAGCACCGGGGCTCCCTCGGCGGCGCCGATGACGAGCCCGCGAGCTCCAGGAGTCCGCGCGGCAGCATCGGCCCCGGTTCCGACCTCGACAGGAGCCCCAGGGCCAGCCTCGCCGGGACCCAGGACAGGAGGCTCTCCAGGCCTGGCTTCGCTCCCTCCTTCCACGATCCCAGGAGAGCTTCCGCCGATCAAGGTCAGTTCATTACTATTTACTCATACTTACAAGGAGAGTATCAGGGCATTGGGTCACGGATCTTGCTGAAACTTTGGGATATGTTTCATTGTACCTCAAAACGAAGACTTTGCATGGTAAAAGCGTCTAACACTGTCCCGATCATGGGATATAGCTGTATACACTAGTATTACTCATATACACAATGTTAAAAGTCATATATATAGATATACTTGCAATGTTAACATTTCCACCTGTATCTCATAATTGGCAAGGCGTTAGACTTCTTACCATGCAAGGTCTTCATTTAGAGGTACAGGAAACCATATCTTAAAGTTTCAGCAAGATCCAAAACCCAAAGCCCTGATACTCTCTTCGTTAGTACGTAAATTTGTTTGTTCTTTTAATGCATTATCTCATTAAGATTCTACTCTAAGAAATCTGAATAAGTGAAAATTACTTACAATAAGTGAATAGGCACTTACAGTTCAGACGAATCAAGCATCTGTAATTGATTTGGGTTAGCGTTTAAAGAGGAATCCTATTATGATTGGAAATTTAACCAAAACTTTAGATTCGCGGTTAAGCATCGAAAGACATGTATTGTGTAATATAATTATATGATATTTCTAAAATTTGCGATTTTAAGCAATTTATTAATAAAAAAATATTTGACAATAAAGTTGAGATAGAAGTCTTTGACTACCTAAAACCATTTCCCTGGTACTGTACGATTATCGAAAGCCGTATAATTTAGAATTCAAAAAGTGGGTTTTCTAATAAACAAATAAGTTTCTTACTTTTAGGTGAGAGGTTAAAACAAATATTTAATAATTCTGAGTAGGTACAAAATGTTCAAAATTAAATATATTTTTAAAAGCGCAATCTTTAAATTACCGTAAACTGGGGTGATTTTGATCGCCGGAGTGACTTTGGACCATTTTTCAAAATGCTGTAATACCATTGACTATAAGAGTCAATTTTTAAAAATAATTGTTCAAATTTCAAAATTTTCATCATAGGACACTGCCGAGTGAATGCACATTTAGTGATTTCTCTAAGCTTGTTTTCTTGCAATGTAAACATAATGATTGGAAGAAATATTATAACTACATCTATCAAGTATTTTATTATTAAATAAAAATACTTTCTTGTAGTCAAAGAACTAAAAAGACAAAACACTAATTTAAACCAATGAATGAACACTATGAATCAGTAAATAGCCATTATTTATTCGAATGAATTAACTATTTAAAATATAAAATAATTATTTTAATTCTGCAGTTTATTAGTAAAACTCGCTAGATTTATATTGGCAGGGCAACTGCGGCAGGCATTAAATTAGTATCGTGTGTTTACGTTTCATACCTCAAGATGACAATGAAATTGTTTGTTTACAACCAGTCACCAATCAGAATTTGTCTTTAAAAATCCGCGCAGTATGCAAACAAATTCTGTCTGCTTCTCGAACTAACCTTAGTTATTGTTATTGTGAAAATTTATTATAATTTTTTATATTCATTGCAGTTAGTAGCATGTGAATCAGAATCGTCTAGCTCGTCTTAAACCTCATTGTCAGTGGGGAACGAAGTTGGCTCTCGGCGATATATATATATATATATATATATATATATATATATATATATATATATATATATATATATACATACATACATATATATCTACCTATATATAGTTAATTCGCTAACTCTACCACCCAGCCCCCCCGCATCCCCCCTCGCCCCTCGACCCCCCTCAGCACCCCCTCAGCCCCTCATTTGAACCCCCTCACCCCGTCCTCCTCCACCCTCTTTCCCCTCCTCGGGAAAACGTGCATGTTATATACGGTTGCAGGTCTCTGAAATTTTAATGTTAAAGGTAGAAAACAATGATCCAATTTTAAATTATTATCTTTCAGAAAGTTTGGAAAAGTATTATAAATACGTTACAAATATTGCGTGTATTATATGGGTTATAAAATTTGGTTAATCATTTATTTATTTCGAATACGCCATATTTCCACTTCAAATTTTTAATGTTTCATATATTCACATATTATAACTAATTATTTAAATAAAGAAAAATTAATAAAATATTTAAAGCACATTAGCCAATCATAAAAGTAATCATATAATTAATAACGTGATTATTTAATATTATTTCAAGACATGGTGTAGTAATATTTTATAAGCACAACCTTATTAGGTAAGAAAGCATTTCATTTTATTTTATTAAAAATTTTTATTATATGTTTTTGTAATTGTAATATTTTTCAATTCAACAAGTTTTTTTCCTTTTAAGAGTATATTTATATATTTATATGATTACTTTTTTATACCCATTAGAAAAAAATTAATTAGAACATATTAATTTTAAATTGATAAATAGATCTAAATATACACAAGTGGTATATATAGATGTATTTTACAAGTTAAATAGTGTTCTATAAAATTTTATTTTATTGGGTATACACACCGGAGATAGGAAGGAGACAGATGGGTAATCTCTATTGCAAATGAATAAATTAAAAATTATAACAAATACTTGAATGATAAATATAATATAGAATTATCTACGTTAATTATTATACAGGTTATCGTAATGATTTTTAAGTTAATCTTTTTCAATAGAGGTGGGAAAGGGATTCTGATAATTAAATGATAATCATGAAAAATATATGTGAGTTTACGAGTATCATGTCAATAAATCACATTTATTTATCAGTACATTATTAAATATGATTATTAGTAAATTAAACAAAACAAAAAATCAACGCACCTTTCTATTTACCTCATAGGTGGTGTGGAAAAAATAGAAAAAATAATTATATTATTTCCTTATAAGAATTAATAATGTCAAGCAAACAAATAATTTTAACTATAGTTGTAAGATGTGGGGGTTGGTGAGCGGAGCGAGCAGGGGGCGCAGCCCCCCTAGTATATATATATATATATAGATATACTTTTACACAGCAGAAGACATGACTACACGTGTCTAGATGTCTCCCCGCTCCCTCACTGAGTAGGGACCCTCTAGGGAGGGACTGGAACAAGTTCGGTCATACTGACTAAAACGGAAGTAACTGCAAAAGGCGGGTAAATTCAAACTCATTTCTAGAAGAGCTATTAATTTTTTTTAAGTAAATTAAAAATATTGTTAAATATTGTGATGAAATTACATATAGAAATCACTTCTAATTTATTTAAAATGTATAATGAAATGAAAAATTAACATATAAATGAGAATAAATTTGTAATAAGGGAAAGTGATTAATTAAAAAATATAAAAAAATACAAATGAAAAATTAATTTTTTTTAATACTAAACTAGAAAATTGAGATTACTATAAAAAAATTTTATCTAAAAATGTATATATAATAAATATGCTGTTTCAAATGTTATTTTATTAGTCTTACCTATAATAACAACCTGAATTTAGAGGACTTTGGATACTTAAAAACATGGGTCATGTAGGATTGGATTGGGCTTCTGAAGATAAACTGCAAATTTTTAATACCCATGTTGTCGTTTTGAATTAGGTATGCAATGTATCTTCAGTACGCGTAGAAATTATTTTAGTAAAAGTTTATTAATATCATGTATAAAATTATAATTACAAAGTGTATATAAGTAAATATGTAATATGTATAATTACTAAATTGAAATATAAGATTAATAATTGTATAGCAATTTTTTCATTTAAATTTAATTGTTTGAAATGCACTTAATATGACTTATATATTATAATAATATGATGTAAACAAATCAAGAAAATAAAAACTACATAAAAATATGATTAAAAAATAAAATGTAAAAATATTTCTTTATACGACAATTGTAAAATTTAAAATAAAAAATAGATCTTGACATAATTATCGTTAATAAAAACTGCTCTTTCTATTCGAGAACGATATATTAATTGTATGGATCAAATGTAATATTTTTGATCGATGGGTGTATATTAGTCGCTGATGACTGCACCTGAAAGAAGAAGTCATTTATAATCAATATCTTGATAATTATGTTTATTAATTAATTGTACGAACATAAAGACACAAAGATTAAAAAAAAATCAAAGTGGAATACTATAAAAAATCAGTTTATTTTACATTTTCATGCATAGCCATGCTTTTGCTACCAAATGTAACATTCTTTTTCGAAGCAAATTTTTTGACTGATCTTTGAGCCTAAATGCATGATATCTAAGAACTATTTTATTTTTGAGATTGTGGCATTCGGGTAGAGAAAATGAAATTTCATTGTATTTTGTGACAAAGAAACGCTTCAAATTAATTTTTGTATTTCGTATATAAGAAATATATATTCAAAATATTCTTTCCATCTGAAGAAAGAAGAAAAAGGTATCTTTATTCACGAAGAAACGTTTCTGTTTCCGTGCTCTAATGCGAGTCAATTCATTAAACGAATAGCAAATAATTTTTTCTGAGCTAGTTTCTCTTATACATGCAGAACAAACTTTTTGGTTTTTCATAATATTAGATACAATATACCCAGCAATATGGTATATTACATTTAGTTCGCTTCTATTAAAGTTAATCGATTGATCAGAAAGATCTGGTATTTGATTGTGAATTTCGGTGTTATTTACATAGTCTGTAGTAGAACAACGATTCTTTAATAATATGTCTAAGAATTCAGAGAAAAATTCACGATCATCTTGATGGTAATTACTATTAGATATACTTTTCATAAACTGTGATATCGTAATTAATTTTATATTATTCTTAAGTTGAAGTGCATTTGGAGTAACATTCTTAAGTCTAACAATTGAAAATAGATTTTCCAGACAATCTTGCGTAAGTCGAGATGGGAGAAATTTTAATTCGCAATTTTCATCTTCTTCAAGAATATCATTCAAATAACTTGATTTTACGGTGTCAGTAGGTAAGTTATATTTCTTAACGAATTTTGAAAAATTCATGAGAAATAAATGCTGCTTTAGTATTTTTGAACGCATAGGGTGTATCTGCATAAAAAAATAATTTTCTATCGGGATATACAGGGTGTGGACAAGAATTGACTATTTTTGAGAAACGGGATGCATTGATTCCAAAAGCTTTCCACATGGCTTGGTTGGCTTGGCCCATATCTGAGGTAATAGCATGTACTCGAAGACCTATAGCTTCTGCCTGTTCAATAATTTGTTTACAAAGTGGCTTTAATTTACGACCATTTACTGAGTCTCCAGTTAAAAAAAGTGCGACACTCTGCTTTCACCTCGATCCAAGCCCAGCCAACATAAACACCAAGCCATGCGTTGCGACATCATTTGTGTTGCGACCGGGTAATGTTACATTCCCAATAAATGTATTAGTCGAAAGGTCTACTAATCTCATCGAGAACCAACATACAATCCCTATCAATGTCATTCACAAAGTGAGAAACTTTTATTTTTAAAAACTGAAAAATTTCTTCGCTGATGCCAGTGTTGAATTTAAGCTTTTCTAGTTTCTTAGTCAGAGTTCTTATACATGTAAATGGAAAGTTTTGTTTCAATAACTCCTCATATCCTGCCGAGCCACATGCAAATCTTAATTTTAAGGCTTTTAAAATAGTGTCGTTACACCAGCGAGGAACTTTTTTGTAAAAGTTAGTCAGTAAGCTTATCTGATCTTGATTTAGTATCTTAGTAATAGATTCTTTAAAATCATTTGTACATACTCTTTTTTCTAATCGCTCAATTCTTTTTCTTGCAGCATCAAGTTTTTTTTAAAAATATATTCTGGAACGCTCACTTCTTTCAAACATTTTTTGTAATCTTTTAAGCCGTTCTTGAAGCTTCACAAGCATATAATTATCATCTCTTCTAGTGAAATTTTGATCTCCTAAAACTGAATTTTCTCTATTCATATGAAGATCTGCATGTTCACTATTGATTTCTTCAATATCAGGAGTATCACTACTTTGTGAAGCGCTGTCTATCACATGATATTGAGAATGTGATAAAACATTTTCTTCATTGCCACCTTTTACATCGACTATTGCACTATTTGTGTTTTTACTGCAAACCCTTTTATTATTTACAGCATTCTTATCAGAAGATTCCATACATGATTCACCTATATATAATAAATTGAATTGTAATTTTAAATGCACTTTTAGATTAGGCATATTAAACTTTTTTATTCAAAGTCGTATAGAAAAATTAAGTATATACTATAAACCATAATATATTTAATTAGTTCAAGTAACTAATAAACATTTCTTAAAACTAATTAATTTACCAAGATGGGTTACAAGTATCTTTTTAACAAGTTATGTAGTGGTACACAAAGAGTAATTTTAATTTATTATTGATCAAAATAATTAAAGTAGTTAAGTCATATGGAATGAATACCATCTATGTAAATATCATTACGTATATAAATATCAGCCAGTTATAAACCAAATCGATAGATTAAAATAGGCAGAGAAAAATAAAAGTTTAAAAAGAATAAGAAATTTGATTTTGACTGACCGCTTTATTATGATATTTAAAAATGTAATAATGTTTTAAGAGTGTTATTTTTTTAACTAAGAGTAATACAATCATTTATCTAATATACATACAAAAATGATTATTGCACTAACAATACAGGTAATACGTCAATACCCCATGTGTACAACTACCCAATTTGTGCCATTAACATGGTACACAATAGTTAATATAATACAGTCTATTTAGTTTGTATCATATAGTACTAATATTCAGTAACTGTTTGTTTACATCAAATATTAACAAGACTTTGAAAATTTCCTACCCATTATGATTCTCCCTTTATCTTGTATAGATATGTATATAAATAAAGATATTGTTTTTGCGTACATTATCTAACTTATTTTACCTTGTAATACTTAATAAATAAGAAATATAATTAACAATTTTTGTAAATAACAATAAAACTAGTCGCAAACTTTACATTTTCAGCAGAATACACTAATCATTGATAGAATAGGTATTATGTAGTATTAATTATTTTTGGATACTACTTTACATAAATATAATTTTTAAAAAATTGAATAATAAAAACTTACCATTGCCTTCTTCATTGCATTTTTTAGTTTGAGAATGAGTAAATATTGTTGGCACTGCAGTTTGTTTCAATCTTCTTTTGCCATTTGCACTTGTTTCCCACCGTATCATCCGTGAAATGAACCTGCATTTATAATTTAGACAAACATCTTAAATAAAGTTTTAAAAAAATAAGTATTTGGATTCAAAGCTAACTTCCCCTTAAATATTA
The DNA here is from genome assembly GCA_949152435.1 of Gastracanthus pulcherrimus. Lineage (NCBI taxonomy): Eukaryota > Metazoa > Arthropoda > Insecta > Hymenoptera > Pteromalidae > Gastracanthus > Gastracanthus pulcherrimus. The sequence continues at coordinate 48,019,175 of OX424572.1, forward strand.
GTCTTTTATGCTGTAATACGCACAAAAAATTTTAACAATTATTTAATTATTTTATTATTTAATTATTTTATTATATTTATTATTTAAAAAATTAAATAAAAGCAGTCGTCGTCGTCGTCGTCGTCGTCGTCGTCGTCGTCGTCGTCGTCGTCGTCGTCGTCTTCATCATCATCTTCATTATCATCATCATCATCATCATCATCATTATCATTATTATTATTATTATTATTATTATTATTATTATTATTATTATTATTATTATTATTATTATTATTATTATTATTATTATTATTATTATTATTATTATTATTATTATTATTATTATTATTATTATTATTATTATTATTATTATTATTATTATTATTATTATTATTATTATTATTATTATTATTATTATTATTATTATTCATTTATGAATGTCGCGGGGAGGGACAGGGATGCTTCTCCTTTCCGTACGGAGGTGAATGCACCGGTTCCAATACGCGTATAAATGAGACGGGTTAGATCTCACGTCCCCTCGGGGAATTTAAAATTATGAATTCTTAAATTTGGTTCAGGTCAAGGCAGCAGCGGTTGTCGAGACGATACAAGAATGGTACCACGCTGAGGTAATGTGATAAACATTTCCAGGGTCGGTTTGTGATGCAACGGCTGTGTCATTTTTTCGCATGTTTGTTTATTTTATTTTTCGTCCTATATTATACACACAGCGGATGCATCCCCAACCAGCCCCACACTATCCCACTGTGCGGACCCAGTCGGGTGTACCTTAGGTGGCATTTCCTACATACCCTCGAAAAAAAAAATACCATAGGTGCGCACCCGAGTGCGTCTACGTAGACGCAGCCCTAGTCTCCCTGCGTCGCAGCATAGCGATCGAACGAGCGAGCGCTCTCTCGTTTCCGCAACCGACTATCGCTGTAAAAATATTTTTTGAAACTCTGTGTGCGAAGCTCGGTTTCTCATGCGTGAATAGCGTGCACGAAGTGCCCGATTTACACATTTTCACCGGAGCGTGTGCGAAACATAGTGTAAAAAGAAACATTTTGTCGCGAGAATTCTACTTCAATTTATATACTTCACACTCGTTTCAATAAATAGTATGTGCAACACGTGCGCTCAGGTAATTTTCGAACTTGTGTGATTGTCACACTTGTTGCGCTTGGGCGACAAACTTCCCACTCGTTCGAAAATCACCTGCTTCGCGCACTAGTTGCACAATATACTATTTCATACAATCGCAACGTTCAGAAAAGGTTAGAAACCGATCAACGTTCCACGTAACAAATGTATACTATTATTTGTAAAAATAATTATATAATAGATAGTAGCTTCAAATTATTACAACGAAATTTCATTACATAAACAGAAAAACATTTAAAAATATTTATAACTTAGTCGGTGAATATACTCATCATAAATATTAAAACTTATCATTAGTATTATTATTATTATTTTTATTATTATTGAACCTGACGGAGGAAGTCAATCAGGACGTGTGGCGCTTGGGCTATAATATCGTGACCAAGAAACTCTGCGCGGTCCCGAATAACCCTTTTGACGAAAACACCATTTCACGAATCGTGGACACTCTGTTCTCATCGCATCCGGCAAGGCAAGACCAGGAGGAAACCGGTGAAGTGGGGGAGATCCCCTTATCCTCCAGCGGGAGGCTGCAGATCGCCGCCAAAATGGCGCGGAGCGCAAAGACCCCGGGGCCCGACGGGATACCAGCTGAGATATTGAAGATCATCGCGGTGAGAGCACCGTCTCTCTTGCTGCACAACGCGTGCCTGAAGGCGGGTGTCTTTGGCACCCTCTGGAAGGTTGCACGCCTCGTGCTGATCGGGAAAGGAAAAGAAGGTGATCCCCGGCTTCCGTTGTCCAACAGGCCACTTTGCATGTTGGACCCCGCAGGGAAGCTCTACGAGAGGTTGCTCAAGCCATGGCTACAGAGAGCTGTGCGGGCTGATGGCGATTTAGCTGGCAACCAGTATGGCTTCAGAAAACGGCGATCCACGGTGGATACTATACCGGAGGTACAACAGGGCAGGAAGGCGTGGACTGGAAATCATTTTTCCAGGAACATCGCACTCCTGGTCACGCTGGACGTAAAGAACGCCTTCAACTCGGCCAGGTGGCCTGACATCTTGGAAGCATTGAACGACCGTATTCTCCGCTATGATACAGAAGAAGGCAAACGCGAGAAATATCTCAGCGCCGGCGTGGCACAGGGGTCGATCTTTGGCCCAGATTTTCGGAACTTCCTGTACGACAGCCTGCTCAGGCTTGGGCTGCCAGAAGGAGTATACATGAGAGCGTACGCCGATGATGTCGTTCTAGTCATCATCGCGTGGGACTTTGAAAGAGCACAATACCTGCTCAACCAGGCGATGCGCAGGATCATGCGCTGGACGCGAGAACACGGACTCGACTTGACAGCCGCTAAGACAGAGATCGTGCCCTTCACCGGTAAGCGGATAAACCCCATCTTTACCATGAAAGTGGGAGAGATGGAGGTTTTGACGAGAAGGAAGTCTATGTATTTGGGACTCAAACTAGATACCAAGCTTACCTTCTTTCGTCACCTGGCCTATGCAGTGGACAAAGCGGCGACAAAGGCGACACAATTGAGCCGTCTCATGGCGAAAACGAGCCCCACAGCGAGCAAGCGACGGCTGCTCATGTCAGTCATCACATCCATCCTATTGTATGGCTCTGAAATATGGGCTGATGCAATGGATAAGGAGTCATACCGGATTAGAATTGCTTCCGTTCAACGCAGAGGAGCTCTCCGAGTCTCTAGCGCCTATCGCACGGTCTCGGTACCGGCAGTACTAGTTATTGCTGGAATCATCCCGATCGACCTACATGCGAAGGAGCGCAAGAGAATCTACTTACGGAAGAAGGAAGAACCAGCATAGGACAGAACAACCGTCCACAGGAGGAACGGGAGCGTACCATGGCAACGTGGCAACAATCCTGGTATGTATGTGTGTGGATGTGCGTATGGATGTGGATCAACATTACTCTGCGTTTTTGTTTTTTTAGCAGTTATTCAATTTTTTAGTTTTAGTATTTCGGGTATTTGGATATCTTAGAAATAATGTCATCGATTAAGTTGTAATGTATTTAAAAGAGCATAAAATTACCTATCTTTTCCTACCCGAAATTTTGAATAACCTATTTCCATTGTTTTTATATTCAGGAAATCATCATTTGCTTCGTCAGTGAAATATAAGAAAGAAAATTTATTAGAAAAATTGAGATGATTAGAAATATGGAGCAAAATATTCTGTAAACTTTATTAGGCTTCATGTTTTTCTTTTGAAGGGAAAGAAATCTTTTTGTAAAAAAATCGATTTGTAGTCAGCTGAGATTACTGCAATAAATCCGAAGCATTTGATCTGAAACTTTCGAAAACGGTAGCTTTTTACAATTTTTTAACGAGTTCTTTACCCAAATCACAACGACATTTATATCTGGAGAATCGCACGGTCATTTTTTATCAAACAGGGTTCGTTTTTTTCGTTTTTTATTGAAGTTTTGAAATTAGAAAGAAATTGAAAGATTCATCGACTTGTTTTCTTTTAATAGATTTATCTATTTTACAATTTTTGAGTTTTAGATTTTCGAGTTTTTAAACATGTTAGAAATATTATTATGAATTTAGTGTAAATGTATTAAAAAGATCATAAAATTACCTATATTTTACAACCACAAATTTTGTATACGCTCTTTCCCTTCTTTTGTTATACACGAAAACGTAACTTTTAGTTTGAGGTGATGTTAAACCCCGTGTTACTGGTAAATACGGGGAACCACTTTTTTGATTCATTTTTCAATTTTAAGAAAATATCTCTATGAAAAGTTGTTCTTTTTGGTTAGAACCACAACTTTTCATAGAGATATTTACTCAAAATTGAAAATGAAATGAGAAAAGTGGAACCTCGTACTTGTCGGTGACAGGTGGCTTTAGCATCACCTTAAACGGTTATATTTCGGATAGATATAGCAATTTAAAATTAATTTAGAAAAACAATGAATTTCATAGACACACACATACACACACATACCACATACACACACATACACGCACACACACATACCTAAACATATTTCTATAATGTTTTTAGCAAAACATTTTTTTTTACCATCACATAGCTTCCTCCGGGAGGAAGCAAAATGTTTACTGAAAAATTTGTTATGAAAAAATGCTTTATGAAAAAGGTTTTTGCATTATTCGTTGTTTATGTAGATGCATTGTCGAGGTTATAAATCAGGTTGGTAATGTTGACAACTATCTGTTTATTATTGAAATATTTTCAAAGCAAATCAGGATTAAATAACTGGCGCAATTTGAAATTTAACTTTTTCACATGCTATAAGTTAATTCAAGTATAATCAACGGCGATATTAAAACAATTTCTGTCACACTCATGTTTTGCAAACAAGCTTTCATTTCTGATTAAACCCCTGTATTAAAAAATTAGTTGATATAAAGAGTTTATTATTTTTGCCTGTTATGATAGCAATTTAATGCTCGTTCGAATTTTCATTAAATCTAGGTCTCTATATCTTTATATCTGTGGGTTCTCGGAAAAACGACTTTAGTACACTAATTATATTTTAAAAATATTATAGTTTAAAGTTTTTATTTTCTATTTAAACTAAGGTTAGAAACTTTGATAAATAGTAGATATAGTTACTTATTTTTACACTTTTCTTTTTACATTTTTATCGGAAAAAATACTATGTAACGATACCAAATCGCTCAAGACTCAATCTAAAAAAAAATGGATTTAAGTCGGTTTTCGTAATGCCACATATATATTACAACAATAACAATCTATGTTATAAAATACCTTATGTGTGTACTTAACGGTTTAAGTACATATACTTTTTCATGAATCACAAGGATTGCATCGAGATTTTTGATATTACAAAAGATTGCAAACAGATTAGGAAGATTACACAGTTTTTTGGGATTACAATAATTGCACAGGATCTCTGAGATTGCAAAGGTTACAAAAGATTTTTTAGGACCTTGTACATCGGATTGTACAAGCAATTACCTCTGCCTTTTGTTTTAAACCGATTTCTCTATTTTACGACATTCGAAAATCGATAAGGTAAATTAGTTTGGTATTTTATAAATGATATTATCGCTTTAGTGTAATGCATTTAAAAAATCATAAAATTACCTATTTTCTCCGACGTAAAATTTTCTATAAGCAATTTTTCTTTTTTTGTTATTTTAATTCTTTAGAACAAAACATTTCGTATTGGAACAATTAATTTAGTTTGAAGGAGCTAAGTGCCAAGGAATTGGGAGCGGTTCTTTTTACTATCACAAAGGTTATTCTTTAAGGAAGCAAAAATTGTGAGAAAGCAAACTAATATGTCTAATAAGTGTAAAATTACAACTTTTCTAAATTTAAACTGATAAAGCGTATTATATAAACAACATGAACCTTATAGTAAAGCGCTATTCATGGAGCGGTCATAAATGCTGTTTACTTTATAATTTTTGTGTTAATTTAAGAGAGCCAGCTTGAGTAAAACTCGAAAAAAAATTTTTTTTTCATGAGCCGATAAAAATGTTTTCTTTAAAAGCAAACATTCTGCAAATGTTACTATAAAAATACTTGATAATATATCTATAATTTTACCGTTATAAAAGCTCAAAATCTGCTCCTATGTGACACAAGATATTACCATTGTCGATACTATATTTATTGTGTAAGCTTAGCGGTGTGCATGTTTCTAGGTGATACGGTCAACATAAAAATATTTTCTGATTGTAATTTAACTCCTATTAGCATATACTGCAACATTTATCAGTTTACTTTTTCGTTAAAATTTTTTTATTATTATTTTTTGAAGTAGAAACCAATTTCTAAAAAGGAAAACGAAAAAGTAAATTGTAAAAGTTTTAGTACATATCATAAGGATACAAATTTCAGTCGGAAAAGAAAATTTGTTGACCGTTTCATCTAGAAACGTGCACACCGCAGTTTTTCCAATAAATATAGTATTGAAAATAGTAATATCTTGTATAGTAAAAAAATTTTAGAATGATTGCTTTTAAAGTAAATTTTTTTATCAGCTTATGAAAAAAACATTCTGTTTTCGTGTTTAACTCAGGCTGACCCCCTTAAACGTTAAAATTTCTACTTGTAATACATAGAACAATAGCATGTATCCAGATTGCAATAAATATCATAAGTTATAGCAAAAATAATCTTGCGGATTGATAATAAGTGTACATTCACTAGTGGCTGTTCATTGACTAGTTCAACGACCGTAGAATTTATAGCATATGTTACAAAAATGGTCCAAATTCACCCTAGTAGTCACTCCAGTTTATGGTACTTAAATCTTTTATTAAGGTAGTTATGGGTACTGTAGTGTACTGTAGGATAGTTACGGTACTGACATTATAGGTATATTTGACCTGCATATTGTATTAAAGATAATTTTCATTTCAAATATTATAGACCATTCTGTAAAAAAATCATATTAATCGTATACAATTGCGAGATTTAAATTACCTATTTTGCTTCTTAACCCTCCTGCGCAGAAGTTTATTTTCGTGTATATGGACTAGATCGAATGTAAGTCTGCAACAATATTTTTTGCAAATTCGTAACATTTTCTAAATAATAGCTATACTATTTAGCTTCAATTTGAGAGGTTGTAGATGTCCCAACAAAGTAAAGATTTAAATTTGTGATACAAAATGTATACAAAAATGACGTGCGGTTTGCACGAGTATACTCGGCTCTCTGCGCAGGGGGGTTAATAACATGTATAAGGGAGGACATCAAAGGTGACACTTTTCTGAAAATCACCCATATTGAACTGAAAGTTGGTATTCTTTTTAAGTACATTATGACCCGTAATTCATGTAAATTTTGTCTATCTCAAAATTTCACAAAGTTATTAACATTTAAAAAAATGCTCATTTTTTACTATTTCTTTTATGCATTTTGCAACTTAACAAATAAAGATAACTTAGATGTATCCGTCTCATTTTGTAGGTATTTTTAGTACTTAACGATAATTCAATTTCGCTAGAAACGCAAGAAACTGAATTTTTCACCTTTGTGTATTTTTAAAAAGTTTATTGATATATATGAGTATTAGGTTTCGGTGTATATTATTTACAGTACCTTTTTGTACATGATTCAATTTAAAAATTTTTATGCCTAATTCGACTGAACCATTATTCTACGTTCAGAATCGCTCACATATTAAATAATTAATTCTAAGTAATTCCCACTTATTCAGATTTAGAGAGTAATGTATAACTTAAGGGCTGACGTAGCCACTGTCATGTCCCTTAATTCATTAAAATGTTCGCTTTTTTATAGTGCTACAAACTCTAATTAATCATAAGGTTATATATTCATTTAAAATATAATTTATAGTTTAACTTATAAATAGTTGGAAATTCGTTATTAAGTGTATGCTATATTATAGATTAGCTTTAATCAAACAAAAAAAGACATTTCCACGTTGTTCAATTCATTCGTTATCTACTTATGACACCGAATACTCCGTACCCGCAATATTTTCACTTTTCAAAATGTCTAACTTCATAATATTAGAGGCAAATTCTAAAACAGAGAGCAAAGGTATCTCGAACAGAGCGATATATCATCGACTGCAGTGCATTCATCGCCGCGCGCGCGACTTTTACACATGCCCGGCACGTAGCTCATGCGCCAACACGAGGGGCAGATACATGCACGCGCGAGTTTATAATCCAGAAAGCGTCGGCCATGGATGACGTGATCGGATCAAGCACTGATGGGCCGCAACAGCAGAGGGATACGGCTTTCAAAACGTTTTCCGAAGTATGACCCGGCGACGTTGACTCGACCGCATCACGTTCGTCCGAGCCATGAGTTTCTCGGGGGCCAATAGTTTCCGAAGCCCCAAACCCTGATATATATCTACTGGGAATCGAAAATTCACACCCTTTACTTACAATCTTATAGTAGATATTATTTGGGAGTAGCTTATTCGAACTTCTCAAGTCACATAATTATGTAAAGCAATTACGTGAAGCAAAAGTAAAATTTTAATTGAATTTCTTCTTTTTCCCTTTTTGTTAATTAGGTACAGCAAAAAATCGAAGTTCGTCGCCATATCGGCAGCGCGGCGAAAACTCTGGAAGTGTTCGATTAGGTGGAAGTGGCGCAGCTCAAGCGAACCTTGGTTACGGTACGACCAGCTCATGGGTCGACTCTAGACGTGCCAGCAGCTCTGTATCCCAGGTAGCTAATGAATGTTTGTCGCTCTAAGCTTATACGAGCCAAGGAATTATAAGAATGACAAAAGTTTGTCTCGAACTCCGAAATAACGATGAATTTTTTAAATTTATGTGAATACATCCAATTTCTTCTTTGATCATTTACAATTCTACATTTTACCAACTTTTGTGGTTCATATGATTTGAAGCAAATATAATAAATTATTTTGTCTTTCTTTTATACCTGCAAAATAAATTTTCCATATTGATAATTGTCTTATCGCTACATAATCAATTAATATACTAATGTATTCGTTTGACTACAAACTTACTTATAAAAATTTCTGTGCAATATATAGCTTCCTCACAGAGGGACAAAAGTTGTAATTGTTAAAAAAGTTTTCCTAAACCGTTATTCGCTACGTGCATGACACTAGTGCCCCACATATTTTACCTGTTTTTGTGGCAAATCTAAAAATACATAACTCAATGTATTTTATCAATCGGGTGATTCTCAAACTTGCCGCAAATTCGTGATGTCGCTAGTGATGTGCACGTGTGGATGTGTGTGTTGTGTGTGAGGGTGTGTAATTAAATATGTTTTTGTGTATGCGTGTACGCACAAGCGTGTATATGTGAGTGCGTGTGAGTCGGTGTGAGTGTGTGTTGTGTATGTGTCTATGTGCAGTGCGTGTATGTGTATGTATATCCTCAATAAAAAATCCTATCAAAATAATTTTGTCTCATTGATACAACTACTTTATTTAAAAAAGTTTATACATTATTCAAATCCGCGTCTTGCACCTCAAACAGAAAGCTTTATAATGATGAAAAATTTCGATTCAGAGATTTTAATAATTTTCGATGTTATCTAAGTTCCTCAATCAAAGACAGTGTCGGTTATATAAGTTGAACTCGGTCAGGTTCAATATATCAACTGACAAAAGAAACTAGTTTAAGTTTAAGTTACTTAGAAAATAAAAGGAACTCGTTCAAGCTCAAGTTACCTGAAAAGGAACTCAAGTTACTTGAATAAGTTCAATAAACAAACAAATTTTGATTAAACCACAGACTTTTAAAATCATATATTGCAGACAGAGAAGCTGAATAAATAATCAAATTCAGCATCGTTTAGTTTATATTAACTCATTCTAACCTTATTTTTGAACATATTTTTTTTTTTAAGTCCCGGGTAAAAATGAGACATATACAAGTAATTTGGTTAATATATCCCTACTGCAAAATTTCAGGTGAGATCTCAGGTGAGTTCTCAGGTGAGATCTCGCATGCCAACACCGCAGGTAAATTAGTGAAGCAAAAATTAGCTATGGGTTGAAATACGTACGAAATCGGCTTTTAGCAGAATCTAATGTTACCATCCAGAAACTGCCGATATTTATTAACGAGTGGTGGCCAGCAGTACATCGCCTACAGGATCGGGCCTGTCTAAGCGCATGCGCGTTCCGCCAAGGCCTCGCGGGGCCGTCTTTGACACGTGGCCGAGGCATAGACTACCTGGCATGAGTAAGCGCAGCGGTCTTCTCGGTAGGGCTTGTAGCCGGATGACTTGCCAGTTCGTTTGGAAGTCAGAAGGTGACTAAATGGTAACCGAACACACTCTACATACATTTACTCTTACAATCATTACCCTACACTTATACACGCACTACACTCAACAAAATACTTAAAGATCTCCTCTTGGACGGTACGCTAGTCGTGAGGCAGATGCACAGAAATCCGCCCGACCTGATTGTTCTCGCGCCAGGACACGCTGGGAGTGTCCGGACCCCCTGTCGGTTGTTCCCATCGGCATGTGCGAAAGGCTGATGTGAGCCTAGCTCTGCCGAGGTGGTAGTTTCAGTACGGGATCAGAAGTCGACCGCTTCGAACCTTATCAGGAATTGCGCATTGGGCAGGGGGATCGGAACCCCTGATGCTCCGGGCGAGCCCTGGTCCATCCGTGTATTCCGGGGCTGGGAAAACGAAGGCTAGGCCTTAGGGAACTGGAGTAGGATCAAAGTATCCCAGGGTACACCCGTTTCCTACTATTTCGGCCTGCCTCCCTACGCATGATGCACCGGTTAAACAATAAAGAAAGAAATGTTCTTACAAAATAATGAGATGATCCAGGAGGCAGGTAAACTACAAACCTGCGAGGAAGCAATGGTGGTAGTGGAGCAGCTTCCTCCACACACATTGCCGGGTGGCAAATAACAGCCCAGCCGCCCGCAGATAGGAACAGTCCAGGAGTTCGGAAGCAGGTAGACGAACTCCTCAAAAAATGGGAGAAGGGTTGGAGGGGTAGCCTGGTGTCAATACCGACATCTAGCACAGCTTACCCACCCTCGTCGCACTCTTCGACTCTTGGAGGGACCGCCTGCTCACCAACACCGAAGAGCACAGCGCAACGGACTCTCTGGGAGCCGCGGCTATCTCAATGGCCAGCGCCATCAAAACAAGACGGTGCGATCGAGAGACGGTGACTCCGATAGTGCCGAGTCTTCAATCATTGACAAGAAGACTAGATCCACCGGGCCCTCGGAGATAGCCAGCTTTGAGAAGGTCCTTTCAAAGGAGAAAGCTGCAGCTAAGAAATAGCAGCAGCAGCAGCAGCAGCAACAGAAACAACCAGAGCAGCTGACACAAGAACAGCAGCTGCAGCAAAATCAGCAATAGCGACAACAGCTGGAGGAAGAGTCAAGAGGAAGAGTCCGAAGGTTGTTCTTATCCGACCGGGGGATGGAGTCACCTAATGTCCGTATTGAGCAATTCAGGCTTCGTCTAGACGAACTGGAAGACGCGATCCGCGAGATAGCAGGCGAGATCCTTAGTCGCCGGCGACTTCAATGCGCGAAGGTAGGACATATTGGGACCATTCCGGACGTATCTTTGCATCCGAAAATCTTGCGCGTAAAGCGTCGGATTGGAGGGTAATAGAGGACTACAACGGAAGCGACCACGAATACATCACGTTTCAGCTGCGCGATAAATCCCAATCGCAAAGAGTCGCGATAAAGCCACCCCGATGGAATCTGGCCAGGCTGAATACCGATAAACTAGTCGAGGTACTGCTCGAAGGACAGGGGAATTTACCGACGACGAACGCCACCGATGACAGGGATGGAGCGGAGGCCCTCGTGAGGGAGACTATGGGTCTCATTCACTGAGCCTGCAACGCATCCATTCCGCGCAAGGGATCGCGACGTGGAAAATACGCTGCTTACTGGTGGTCGGACAAAATAGCGCAACTGAGAGCGGAAGTGATACGCCTCAGAAAAAGAGCGCAAAGGACGAGAGACGAAACGGAGGCAGCACTGTTGTCGGCGCAACACAAAGCAGCGCGCAAACAACTCCGACGCGAGATTAACCGGAGGAAGGCACAGTGCTGGAAGAACTTGACGGAGGTCAATCGGGAATTGTGGGGCTTGGAATACAAGATCGTAACCAAGAAATTCTGCGCGCTCCAAAATCACTCTTTCGACGAGAATACCATGGCTCGAATCGTGGACACTCTTTTCCCAACCCGTACGCCAAGGCAAGATCAGGAGGAAGCCGCTGAAGTAGGTGAGATTCCCCTATTCTCCACCGAGGAGTTGCGAATCGCGGCCAAAATGATGCGGAGCGGAAAGGCGCCTGAGCCCGACGGGATACCAGCTGAGATATTCAAGATCATCGCAGTGAGAGCACCCGCTCTGCTGATGAACATGTATAACGCGTGCCTTAAGGTGGGCCTTTGGCACTCCCTGGAAAGTTGCGCATCTCGTGCTGATCAGCAAAGGCAAGGAAGGTGATCCCCGGCTTCCGTCGTCTAACAGGCCACTGTGCATATTGGACCACGCAGGGAAACTCTATCAGAGGTTGCTCAAACCACGGCTACAGGGAGCTGTGCAGGCTGCCGGCGATTTAGCCGACAACCAGTACGGCTTCAGGAAACGGCGATCCATGGTGGACGCTATACGAGAGGTAGTTCGGCTGGGAAGGAGAGTATGGACTGGAAATCATTTTTCCAGGAACATTGCACTTCTCGTTACGCAGACGTTAAGAACGCCTTCAACTCGGACAGGTGGCCAAACATCTTGGACGCGTTGAATGAGTTCAGAGTCCCAGAGTACCTCATGCGAGTGATACGGGACTACTTAAAAGACTGTATCCTCCGCTACGAAACAGAAGAAGGCCAACGCGAGAAATATCTTAGTGCCGGTGTGGAGGTCGCATAGGGGTCGATCTTTGGCCCTGATTTTTGGAGCATCCTGTACGATGTCCTGTTATGACTCGGGTTATCGGAAGCGGTGTACATGATAGCCTACGCTGATGATGTCGCTTTAGTCATCATCGTGTGGGACTTTAAAGAAGCACAATATCTACTTAACCAGGCGATGCGCAGGATCTCGCGCTGGATGGGGGAACACGGTCTCGACTTGGCAGCCGTTAACACAGAGATCTTGCCCTACATTGGTAAACGGATTGAGACCATCTTCCCCATGTATGTGAGAGATGCGGAGGTTTTTTACAAGGAGTGAGGCTATGTATCTGGGACTCAAACTAGACACTAAGCTTACTTTCTTTCGTCACCTAGTGTATGCAGCGGATAAAGAGGCGAAAAAGACGGCACAGTTGTACCGTTCGATGGCGAATACGAGTGGACCGAAAGCGAGCAAGCGTCGACTTCTCATGTCAGTTTCCATTACATCCATCTTATTGTACGGTTTTGAAATATGGGCCGATGCAATGGAGAGGGACTCGTACTGGATTCGACTCACTTTCGTTCAGCCTAGAGGAGCTCTCAGAGTCACCAGCGCCTATCGCACGGTCTGGAGACCCGCAGTGCTCGTCATTGCAGGAATCATCCCGATCGACCTACACGCGACGGAGCGCAAGCGAATCTACGAACGGCAGAAAACAGAAGAGGACATAATAACAGTCTATAGAGAGGATCGGAAATGCACTATGGAAACGTGGCAACCTTGGATTAACAGAGATCATGGGGAGGTCAATTACTACCTGACCCAATTTCTGAGTGACCATGGGTACTTCTGCTCCTACCTCAATCGTATGGGGAAGGTTCGAAGCCCGGGATGCATCTTCTGTTCCGCTGATTGCGATGATGCGTTTCACACGATTTTCGTCTGCGAAAAGTGGAACGAAGAAAGAACAGCTCTTCTCGGTTCAGTCGGACAATTCACGCTTGAGAACATCCTGGGCGAAATGCTGTCCGCCGAGAATAAGTGGGCCACCACGGCAAAATTCGCCGAGACGGTCCAACGACAAAAGAAACGGTACATAGACAGAGCAACCGACGAAGGTATGAATGAAGCGATGGGAGACGCTCCGACACCCCAACATAACCGAAGGACGTTGGACGACTCCATGGAAATGGACGAGGAGGGAGAAAATGGGACCCTTTCTTAACCAAGAGACGCTCATTTTCTTTCATTTTATGAATGTCGCGGAGAGGGACAGGGATACTTCTCCTTTCCGTACGGAGATGAATGCGCCAGTTCGAATACGCGTATAAATGAGACGGGTTAGATCTGACGTCCCCTCGGGGGATTTAAAATTATGAATTTTTAAATTTGGTTTAGGTCAAGGCAGCAGCAGTTGTCGAGACGATACAAGAATGGCACCACCCTGAGGTAATGTGATAAACGGTACCACGGTGGGTTCCGCCAGAAGAGGAAAGGGTGGTAGGTTTTAATGGGTCGGTTTGTGATGAAACGGCTGTGTAGTTTTTTCGCATGTTTGTTTATTTTATTCTTCGTCCTATATTATACACACGGTGAATGCATCCCCAACCAGTCCCACACTATCCCACTGTGCGGACGCAGTCGGGTATACCTTAGGTGGCATTTCCTACATACTCTAGAAAAAATAACATCATAGGTGCGCACCCGAGTGCGTCTATGTAGACGCAGCCCTAGTCTCCCTGCGTCGCACTATAGCGATCGAACGCACGAGTGCTCTCTCGTTTCCGCAACCGACTATCGCTGTACAAATATTTTTTGAAACTCTGTGTGCGAAGTTCGGTTTCTCATGCGTGGATAGCGTGCACGAAGTGCCCGATTCACACATTTTCACCGGAGCGTGCGCGAAACACTATGTTTCGCGCACGCTGTGTAAAAAGAAACATTTTGTCGCGAGAATTCTACTTCAATTTATATACTTCACACTCGTTTAAAAAAATAGTATGTGCAACACGTGCACTCAGGTAATTTTCGAACTTGTGTGATTGTGGCACTCGCTGCGCTCGGGCGACAAACTTCCGAATCGTTCGAAAATCACCTGCTTCGCGCACTAATTGCACAATATACTATTTCATACAATCTCAACGTTCAGAAAAGGTTAGAAACCGACCAACGTTCCACGTAACAAATGTATACTATTATTTACAAAAATAATTATATAATAGATAGTAGTTTCAAATCATTACAACGAAATTTCATTACATAAACAGAAAAACATTTAAAAATATTTATAACTTAGTCGGTGAATATACTCACCATAAATATTAAAACTTGATTTTATTTATGAAAGGAAGATTTATAGGAATTTTATGTCCCTTTTTTGTTGATTTTTGAGGTCAGTCAATTCGGTGGCATCAAACTTTACATTATTAGCGCTCATAATTCTCATCCTAGAAAAAAATGCGTTTTAAATACAATTTTTTATCGTTAAATAGAGCAAATTTATTACATTATTGCCACGCAATGTCACTTTGGTGGACTAAAATGTCATTTCGGTGGTAATGATATTGGGGTATAAAAAATAAGTATTTACTGCTCTTTACATCGATGACATAAAAATTTCTATGTTTCTTATTTATGTGTGCTACAAAACAATGTCATGTAATAAGTGCCTACAAAAATCGACATGAAAAATGACATAATTACTTCCTCCAAAAGGAAGCTTTGTAACAGTAAAAGAAAATTTTTTCTTAAAATCAGGTTAGAAACATGTTTTGGGCTATATAGAATCAAAATACACTACACTTTAGAAAATGTCCGTATGGATGTGTGTACGTGAGTGTATGCACGCTTGCGCGCGTGTGTGTGTCTGTGCGTGCGTGCATGCGTGTGTGCGTGTGTCTGTGTGTGTGTGTATGTGTGTGTGTGTGTGTGTGTGTTTGTGTGTATATATGTGTGTGTATGTGTGTACATATGTGACTGTGTGCGTGTGTGTGTGTATGTATGTGTGTGGGTATGTGTGTGTGTTTGTGTGTGTGGACGGATGTGTAAAACATCATTATTCCCTCTGAAAATTTCCAAAATGGTAGCTTTTTACTTTCTCTTGAGACTGTTAGAAGTCCAGATTATAACGACCTTTACATTCCGAGTTATTTGAGGTTATGTTTAAAAAAAATTTTTTTTGTTGTTTATACTTCGAGAATGGCACGGTTATTTTTTACAATTCAGGGTTCATTTATTCCATTTTCGAATGAAGATTCGGAATTGAAAGGAAATTTTGAAATTCATCGATCCGTTTTTAAAATAGAAAAATAATATGTGTCATAGTGATTTATCAAGTGAGAACCCCTGCTTTTGACCTCTGATACGGGAAAAATAAGAGAATTCACGTTGAAAATGCTAATCAAGGTCATGGTAAGGTCGTATCAAAGTCAATTTAATGTGCACTTCAAAAGTTAAAATAAATATTTGAAGGTCAAAAGACATCAAAGACCTTGAACTTGTTTTAACAGTTCTTGCAGCCGTTTACCTTAATCCCCGCATTAGTTCTCGAGAAATTGAAAGATAACATGGAATACCAAAATCAACAGTTCTTAGGATCCTCAAAGCCCAAAGGTATCATGCTTACCACATTGCATTAACTCGGCATTTTGCAGAACGTCTTCAGTTTTGTCAATGGGCAGTACTCCCAAACATTTGATATAAATTTTGCGGTTCAGATATGCTGATTTAAAATAGTTGGCACGTGACTATGTATGATACGTGACTATTATATATCGTTATACGTAGGAAATCTACAAAAATCTGTCAAAAATTTACGAAAAAATATATAGGGAGACACTTTAGCAAACACAGTTTTTTTATTCTTTAGTCCATAGAATATATAAATAAACTTTAAACGTGCAAAAAGACCTTGTGACACTATTTTATACGTACAGATAACCCTCCTGGCACTGATACCCTCAGCATTATCTCCGCACTGATATTGAAGTAGGTTCGACACGCCGGCCAATAAGCATCGAGCATCAGGGCCGTGTCTAATGAACATAATGCACTTTTTCCCCGGTGGCTTTTATAATATTGTGTATATATATGTTATGTGCAAAGTCCGAAATCCTGCACTTCGTGAAGTGCACAGAGATTTTTGTGCAAAGCCCGATGTGAACGTCCCATTTTGTACAAACCCCGATGCGTCGGGCTTTGCACCAGAAAAATTTGGACAGACTGCGAAGTGAACATACGCCTTGTACAAAGTCAGAGGCCGCGGAAGTACTTTCAGAGTGGGGGGCCCGACCTCAGGGGTGTACCTAAAGAAAAGGTCCGCAGCAGCCTGCGGTGGGTCATTTTTGCAAATATAAATTGTATACCCAGTATTTAAAATATAAATTGATTAAGGTGGCTCTCTAATGAAATCAAATTTTTCTACAATTTTGATTTTTATGAATTGATACTTACATATTATATTTATACTGATATTATGAAGTTATACAAAAATTTTAGTCATTTAACTCTCTTAGAATTAGAGTGATGCTAGGAAATGTGTCAAATTTGCGTAAAAATAGGGTTACGAGGAAAATCATCCTGGCGCACACCTAATTTTTGAACCTGGATAAAATGTTTAGGATATGTTCTTTAAAGTATAGGGGATAACAAGGTCAACCCGATCAGGTGGGTCAAATCGATTCCTTAATTTTAAAAAATATTAAGTTTATTAATGGTGAAAATATTTATATATTCTTTAAAATGTATCTCTCATCTTAATAAATGCTAAAAACCAAACATATAAAAGATTTCTATAAAGATATTCACATCGATATGTTTTAGATACTTTTCTTATAAGAAGAGTTTGCATTAAAGCAATTTTTACAATATTTTCATTTAATTATTCAAGAATTTGAGTAGTAGGCAAGATAAATATACCATTCAAACTTTTAAATTCAAAAAGTTTTATTTGCCTAGTGATATTTATTATTTTTTAATTAATTTTGAAATCATATAGTGAAATAAGGTCATTGCGATCAGCATGTATTTAAATGGGAGAAGCGCAAAAAAACGTTAGGGTTACCGTATATTTTCATAAGGTAATGAAACATTTATAAAAGCTCTCTTTTTATCCGACTACGAAAAAGGAGGAGGTTCTCAATTCGACCTGTATATGTTCGTTTTCTATGTTTGTTCGCGCATTACTCCGAAGCTACTGGACCAATTTGAATGATTTCTTTTTACTTAAAGAGGATGATCCCATGGTGGTCCCATTGCATCACTTTGCCAGTATCGAGCCAGCACTACGTCAGTACTGGCGTTTTGTTATGTTCGTCCGCCGATTATTCGGAAACTACTGAACCGATTTTGATAAACCTTTAGATTTGGATAAATAAAATGAAATTTGGCCTGTACAACTAAAAAGTATAAAATAAGAAAATTGTTTAAAAAAATGAATCAATTTCGAAAAATTCTCTAAAAAGAATAAAACAATAATCAATATAAACCTTTTTGAAGTCGGCGCCGAATTTGAAAGTGACTTATAGTATCTTTCTTATGGATATAATTTAGAACTTATACTGGATTGGGTATAAACACATATACTATAATGCCTCTAAAGTCAGACCACCGTAACTCTGTGAAATTCGGCGCCGACTTCGAAAAGGTTTATATCGATAATTATTTTATTCTTTTTAGAGAATTATTCAAAGTTGGTTCGTTTTTCTTTTAATTTTGTTTATGATTTTACTAGTGCAAAATAGTATCTTACACTTTAAAATTTTACATGAAAAGCGTGAGAAATATTAATTTAAGGGATATTTAAATTTATTTTACGTTTTGCTTAACAGATCGGAATTGACTCATATTGTACGATTATCGTTGATAAAACGATTGTTTTTTATTACGATTCAGAAGTACGAGGTTTGTGTTTCTCTGTCAGTTAATATTATTAAAAATCAAAAGCTACAAGTTTGAACTTATTCCTAAACGTATAAAAAGCAGAAAAATTATAATACTTTTTTATTTACAGCAAGTTTTCCTTAAGTGATCGGCATGACCCCGGTCTACCCTATACAAAAAATGTGCATTTTTTTTAAATTTATTATTAATTTAAAAAATTATAAAACATTATTGATTTATGATTTTGCTTAAAAAACATTATTTTTACAATAATTTTACGTATAATGGCTTTTAATAATAAAGTTGTTCAAAATAATATCAAAAACATAATACACACTTTTATTCCAAATACTTTAAAGAATATTCTTCTATAATTTTAGCCGGATTCATTAATTTGGTGTTTAAAAAACTCAGATTAAAAAACTGTAGTTTATATAAATATCAGTCTCAAACAAAACCTATATTAGAAAATCTTGTTAAGGGGACAAGACACCCTCAAACCCTAAAAATTCATTTTTATTTTGTGACTCCATAACACTTCTTCTAATTAAAAGCAGCCATTCCGAAATCCTTTTCACTATAAGTAATTATAATTAAGTAAGTATAAATTTGTTAAATACATGTTAGAAACATGTTTTGAGATACTGGGAATCCAAATACACTATTTTTAGAAAATGTCTGTATGGATGCATGTGTGTATGCGTGTGCGTGTGTGTGTGCGTGTGTATGTGTGCGTGTGTATGGGTGCGTGTGTGGGCGTGTGTCTGTATATGTGTGTGTGTGTGTGTGTGTGTGTGCGTGCGTACGTGCGTGCGTACGTGTGCGTGTGTGCGCGTGTGGGTGTGCTTCACGCGAGAAAATGGTAAAAAATGAACAATCATTAAAAATAAACAATTTAGCGATTTTTCTCGTGTTTATTCACTATCTGTGATCACTCACATGACCATTTTAGTCCATAAATTCCATGTTAAATTCCCGTAAGAGAAATTGATATACGTTTTAAAAAATTACATAGTCTGTTTTGCATGTTGGACATTTTTTACATATATTAAATATTATGATAAAAATAATTTTGAAACAATATGTTAAATAAAAATCGTCAAATAGAGAAATCGATCTAAAACAAAAAGGGGTCGTTGAATCTCAAAATTCCTTTTCGATTCAGAATCTTCATTAAATAATGATATAAATAAGCCCTAGTTGACAATAACTGACCGTGCCGTTCTCGAGATATAAACGATAAAAGAAAATTAAAAAAAAACACATTACCTCAGATATCTTAAAAACTAAAAGTCCTCATGATCTGGGCAAAGAACTCAGCCAAGAGATAATTAAAAGTTACCTTTCTGGAAATTTTCAAAAGAAATAATGCCGTTTTACTCAAGTTATCGTACGACATAGAAAATCGATTTTCTTTACAAAATGATTTTCTTTTCTCGGAAACGAAAAAGTATTAAGACTCAAAAGTTTAATGAATGTTTCTCTTCAACTTTCTAATAACCAGAAAATTTTTCAATAAATTTCTATGATATATTTTCAAGATAAATTTATGCTCTTTTAAGGGGACCTAACCACCTTAAAATTTTAATTAAATTGGTTATATACTTTTAGGGGAGAATGAATTATTCATCATATATTACATTTTCTTTTTCGGTAAATTTAAATATTTTATTTAACAAAGGAAATCGACTGAAGTTATTTTTGCATGCATCTTCTCAATTATTACTATATTGTATATTTAGATATCATGAAGTTCTTGTATTTTCTGCTTAGGTATAAAAAGTAAAGAATCGAGTGAACCCCGATATAAAGTTTTCAGGTGATGAGTCGCGCAGGTTATGCGGTGGCAACACGAGCATCGCAGAAAAAGGTGGCTCGGTGTCAGGTGGTCCCATGGGCGTAGCCGCTTACGGCTCTCTCGTCTTCCAGCTGAAGGATGCGCATCTAGAGGCAAACGGCACTTGCGATTTTGTGCTGCGAGCTTTGAGGGTTGTCAGCAAAACCATGATAGTCACAATTTTTCTTGCCTTTCTTTCCACGATGCCTATAGTCATGCTTATACTAGGTGAGTATTTACTTGGATTTCTCTTTCATTGACTTACATCTTTGTTACTGTAGTCAAAATCCAAAGCTATTGTGAATTATTCGCGAAATTATTTCGATTAACACTAAATTATCTAGTAATATAACATTTTTTTAGCCCTCTAATGAAATATTATAACATGTTTATGAGGAATATAATATAAAAGCAGGATTTATCCCAAAGATAATTTTTTTCATTATTTAATGTGCGAAAAAAAATACAAAATTAAAGTAATCAGTCGAATGTATAATTTGAATTCTTATACCTAGTCATCCCATTATGACAAATGACATGAGTGAAAATTTTTAATTTTTTAATTAAAAAGTTTTATGTATCGAATTCAAAGATGTCGAATGCTTTTACCGTAAATAATTTATTTGTTTTATTATCTATAAATGATTTTTTGATCAATCATAATTCTTGGGCGTATTCTGAAACGCATGCGTCTTGTGTGATACATTTCGGAACGTTCCTAAATGAAAATTATTTTTTAAACATTCGAAACTGAAGTTAGTCCAGCGGCCACAATAGTGGTTCGTGGATCGTGGCACTTTAATGTGGCTAATCTAACACCCAAGTTAATCTTATGTATTTTGACTTCCTGAATTATAAAAGCTTGGGTTTTTGTTGGAAATTGGTCACATTAATTGTTATTAACAATTTACAGTCGCGCTCTATTGACTTAGGTGCCCGTAAAGACGATAAATGAGCGTTCGCGCGCTCTGAAACGTGCGGTCTTCGGGGTTTCTCATGAACCGACACCATTGACACCCTAAGGTAGTTCTATACCCAAAATCACCCAAAAGTCGATTTTTTTTATTGGGTTATATTATAGTTTATAATCAAATGAATATTTTAAGGCTTCACATATATCATAACTCTAAAAATAAATAAAGTTATAATGATTTTAATAAAGTAATTAACATTATGTAGCGTAGAAAATAAAAACTTTAAATTCATTTTTCTCGACATACATTTTTTTTATGTTCATGATGCTCCATGCGCATGAGGTTTAATTTCTTTTATAAGATAGTTCGGTAATACTTAGGGGAGAATGGCGTCAAACCGATCGGGTGGGTCAAATCGATCATATTTGAAAAATATGAGTCTCAATCAGTTAAAGAAAGATTCAAAAGCAGTACATTTTTACGTTTTTCTAAAAATGTTTTTTGTTATTCCTGCCCTCTTGAAAATAACTCCAGACTCGGATGATGATTTTGAGCACTCGTGTACGTCTCGGGCGCCTTCGGCGCCCGAGACTTCCACTTGTGCTCAATCATCATCCTCGCTTGGAAATACCCATTTTCGCCCCTAGGCGAAACATAAGTAGTCCATTATTGCACCGTGCTTATCGCCCTCGCTACGCTCGGGCGCTACTGCATGGTGCGACAATGGACTGCTTAGGGCATGGATAGGCGTGACAGTGGATTTGGGGCAGGCAGTGCTATAAAATAGTATGCGATACTCGTGTCATAAGTCGTCCTTCATAGCACGGCGTTTAGCGCTTTCGTTACGCCCGGGCGTTAATACACGCCGTACTGTGAAGGATTACTTAGATCACACGTATCGTAATGTACTATTTCGTGTATAATAAAAGAAGGAAAATAGCTTATAAAAAATTTCGTATTGGGAACGATAGGTAATTTTATTATCTTTCAAATGCATTTACACTGAAGCGATCATATTATTTCTATGATGCTATTTTTCAAACTTCAAATTCGATTATCTCGAAAAGTAAGATTTTTCCGGAAAAATTGATGACAAAATTTTTTTTCAGAATGTGTCAATTTAGCTTAAGAAAGGTCAAAATCCATAAAAATAACTTGGATGTAGATGGCCACATTAAAGTGCCACGAACCGCTATTGTGGCTGCTGGACTTAGTTCGACTCTACTGAAACTGGTTCGTAAGAACTTATGTAAGAACTTACGGACGGATTTCAACCAATATTTTACATAAGTTCTTACTTACAAATTTAAATTAAATTAGCCAACTAAACAATAAATTAAACGAATTAATTTAACGTCTATTGAGATATCGACTATGGGAAGTACCATCCGGATGGTACTTCGGAATTTGGTACTTTTCAGGCATAAAAAATTATTCTTAGTAATTTTGAAATTTATTTAAGATCCCTGTGTAAGAACTTGTGTGAAAATTACGTAAGAACTTAGGTAAGAAATTACGTAAGTTCATATATGAGTTCTTACGTATGATCTTAGCTAAGTTCTTATGCAATTTAGCCTTAAAAGTACTAAATTCTGAAGTACCATCCGGATGGTTCTTCCAATAGTTAGTATCTCAATAGATGTCAAATTAATTTGTTTAATTTATTATTTAGTTGGTTAATTCAAATTAAAAATGCAAATAAGAACTTACGTCGTTGAAATTCGTACGTAAGTTCTCACGTAAGTTCTCACGTAAGTTCTCACGTAAGTTCTCACGTAAGTTTTCACGTGAAATATTCGTTGAAATCAGTATGTAAGTTCCTACGGAAAATCTTACGAATCATTTCCAGTAGGGGAATTTTTCGAATGTTTGGAAAATTGAATGTTTCATGGTCGAATTTCAAATAGTTCGACTAAAAAAATTATTTTCGAAAATTGAGCAGCTTTTTGACTTTTCAACAATCGAATACTGCCAACTGAAGTTGTATGTATAATCAGATGTTTGTATTGCTCTTTGTAGTAAAAATTTGTAGATCCACACGATTCTACATCGTAATTCTTCAAAAAGTTATTTTACCTCACGTTGTATACTTTTCTTGTAAAAAATTTCTTAAAATTATTCTTTTTTCGCTGTTATAGATCGAAAGGTATCCTTAAAGAATATATTGGGAGAAATTGCCTCGAGTTGCAATCGCCTTCCCACCATCTTAAAAAAAGTATATAACTTATTTTTCTCAACTCAGGCATGAAATAGGCCATGTATTTTTCATGACTAAAACTAGCGTAGAATATTGAGCATTTCGAGCGTGTTTGTAAAAGGTGTGAAAAAATATCCATTTAGCGGAGATAAATAACCATTTTTCCCGCTTCTCAAAAATTGCGAAAAATTGTAGGAAATAAGCTTAGAACCTGTTTTCTCAGGTTTAACCTTTGCTAATTCGCGTAAGTGTGAAGTTTGCTGCTAGTCACAAGAGCGTAACTGCGCATGCACGAGTTTTGATTAAAATAGAAATAAGAAAGGGTGCAAATATTTTAACTATATACGATTAAAAGTGAAAATTAAAAATACAACAATTATCAACTGCGTTGTGCACGACTCGAAATACGCAATCACCTACCCAGCTTCCTGCTCTGATTCGGGTGAGGTATTTTTAGCACTCGTCTTTGTCTTGAGCGCTTCCGGTACCCTCAACATCGACTCGTGCTAAATGCCTCACCCTCGCTAGAAATAGCTCATTTTCTCCCCTAGTTGCACAATGTACTATAATCTTTTATTTTTAGGTGATTCAGTACCCTTAAACACTTTCACACATCAAGTTTTAAACATCCTATCGTAAATATATATCTTTCAACCTAATTAATGTTATTTTTCGCAAAAGCATCTGATTGTATTTCTGCAGTGTAAGGGGTAACAAAACACGTGTATTTGCTTTTTCTCTTTTCCCTCTCGACGTTCGAATGTTACCTTTCTTTGCTTCTTATACTAGAAGGGAGGGGGTGGCTCTTCCTCTATCCCTTTCCCTTTACCGTCTTCATGCGTACGCATTTCTGCGCGACGGAAGCTTGTATCATTGTTTTTTTATGAATATCGCCCCCCCCTCTCCACGTCCTCCATTACTATTCTACTTTGCTTATATCTCCACTCCCTTTTCATCTTACGCTCCTATACCCCCATCAATCATTTAAGCAGTATGATGTAGTAAATGCCGTTTGTATTTATTTTTGCGTTTAGGTTTCAGCATGACGATTACAACTATTCTTTTATAAAAGAGATTTTGAAATTGTCAAATATCCTTAACTATAAAAAAGGTATGTATAGTATTTCAACGTTGTGAAGTCATGATCATAACACTGGTATTCTTTCATGAAGGTGGACAGAGAAACCTTAAAATGCTATAATTTTTTAAAATTTTAATCGATTAAATAATTAGATCGAATGCATTAGAGTAAAATGTACCAAATTTGTAAATTAATAAATTGAAATATATTAATTAAATTCAACAAGTCAACATTAGAGAGAATATATTTGCTGCTATATAGTATGAATTATTCTTAAAGATTCAAATTGATCTACTAATCATCTTAGGTTTATTATCAGTTTTTCAAGCCAATTAAATTAAAATAAATTCCCTTCTATATGAATTAAAAAAAATACCTGCAAATTCTATTTAGATAATTAACTGGATTGAACAATTCTTTATATAAGGTTAATCCAAAGACATTATTTACAATACTTAAACCCGTTCACACGACCCGCTACAAATTTATTACTTTTAGACAATAGTTAGGTCAACAACTAAGACATGCAAACTTATTTAATCTGATCTTACACCATTATTTATATACGCTAGTATTTGGGTTCCTGTTGCAACGCCGTTACCCTAAGCGGGTCTTGGGCGTAGTCGTCCAGAGCAGACGGGTGGGTGCCTATCACCACTACACAGCGCGTCCTCAGGTTGCGGATAGAGGAACGACCGAGAAAGAGGTTAGCTGCGAATAAGTTGAATAATCAGTCGCAGACAGCCGATAGGCCCAGGCGTGGGTGTGATGAGCCCGCACTGGCAAATGCATTCATCTAGAAACACTACGCAAGCACCACAACAACTACAAACACTATACAAAATCTCCTATCTTACTTTCTTCTTCTCCCTTACTCTGTAATCTATCTCTTTTACCACACATTTCAAACTAAAAATGGGCCAAAAATCCTGCTGTCGTGGAGGATGCGGGAGCGATGACAACTGCCCTGAGAGGGGATGTGTAGAATGATTCGCCACCTGGTCTTACACGGCAACGAAGCCAGCGAAGGCGCGCTGCCTTGCAGGGGGCCGTTACGATATGAGAATGAAACCGAGTGTGTCTGACGACGAGCTGACTATGTCCTCGCCAAAGTCGGAAAGCTCTCATACTTAGTTCTAGGGAGGTATGAGAGTTATCACCCCTAGACGGATGGACTCACCTGCGATCGGAACAGGATCCAAAACGCGCGAGTTTAACTTACTATCATGGCTCAAAGAAAACAAAACCAAATGGAACTTAAGGGTGGGAAACTTGAATGTACGCAGTCTACACAGAGCGGGCGCATTTCGGGAAATCATAAATGAAACTAAGAGGTACTATTTAGATTTGGTAGTAATACAAGAAACCCGATGGAAAGATAACGCGATGCTACGATCCGGTAACTTCACCTTTTTATATGGGAGCGCGAGCGGGCATTCCATAGGCACTGGATTTCTACTGGATAAGAAAAAAAGGCCAAAGAGTAAACCATGGTTTGACGAAGAGTGCGAACTCTGGTTTGAAAGGCGCAAGAAGGCTAAATTAGATAGCGTACACAATGAAAGCGGTAGGGCCGTAGAAGAATACCATGAAATAAGAAAGCAAGTGGGTGTGATTTACAGAAACAAGAAGCGCGAGTATCAGAAATATGAAATTAGAAAAATAGAAACTAATAGTAAGGAAAATAATTCGCGCGAGATGTACAAAGGAATAAACGCTATTAGGAAGGATTTTCAGAGTAGATCGCAGTTAATGAAAGATAAGGATGGGAACCTCGTGACAAGCGAAAATGAACTATTGAAATTATGGAAAAACTATTTCGATAAGTTATTAAACATGTATGAAAACTCCGAGAAAATGGGAGACAAAATCCACACTGCTGAACTCCATATGAACGAACCGACCTACAAAGAAGTAGAGGCCGCGATCAAAAAGCTAAAAAACAATAAGGTCGCAGGAAACGATTCTATACCAGATGAACTACTTAAATATGGGGGCACCGCGCTTACATCTAAAATTTTTGTTCTAGTATGTGCTATTTGGAGAAATGAAACAATACCAGAAAATTGGAAAGAATCCATCATCATACCGATCTTTAAAAAGGGAGATAAAACAGACTACAATACCTACCGGGAATGTCACTTTTAGCTACTTGTTACAAAGTTCTGTCAAAAGTAGTACAGGCCAGACTCACACCATTCGCGGAAGATATAATAGGAGATTATCAGTGTAGATTCCGGCGCAACAGGTCGACGAGCGATCAAATGTTTACCATAAGACAATTATTAGTAAAAAAGTGGGAATATTGCGAAACTATACACCAGCTATTTGTGGACTTTAAGAAAGCGTACGACTCTGTCAAACGAAGCAAAATGTATCAAAAATTAGTGCTCCTTGGCGTACCAAAAAAACTCGTAAAATTAATTCAAATATGTCTGAACAGAAGCACTGGAAAGGTCCGAGTAGGCGGTAATGTATCCGAATCGTTCATGATACGCGACGGTTTGAAGCCAGGTAACGGGCTTTCAACTGTACTCTTTAACTTGGCGCTAGAGTATGTTGTTAGAAAAATGCAGGCTAGCGAGCTAGGCGCAACACTCAACGGAACAACGCAGATTTTTGGCTATGCGGATGACTTGGATGTAGTGGGAGATAATGGTGAAACGGTGGCGAGAAACGGGGAAATCCTTATAAATGCGGCTAAAGACACGGGGTTAGAAGTGAGCGAATCGAAAACGAAATATATGATCATGGAGAAACTGAGTATTCGCGAAGGAGAGGGGGATCTCAGAGTCGGAAATTTCGCTTTTGAAAAGGTTAGCGAATTCAGATATTTAGGTACAACTATAAATGATCGAAACGAAATTAAAGCCGAGATTAATAAGAGACTTCATTCGGGTAATGCCTGCTTCTACGCTGTGAGAAGCAGATTACTTAAGTCAAAGCTACTGTCGAGAAATGTCAAAATAAGGATATATAGGAGACTATAATAGTGCCGGTAATCTTGTACGGGTGCGAAACCTGGGCGCTCACTAAAGCGGAAGAAAATCGTTTTAGGGTATTTGAAAATAAGGTTCTGCGGAAAATATACGGGCCAAAGAAAGATGAGGAAACTGGGGAGTGGAGGAAACTGCACAATGACGAGCTGCATAATTTGTACGCGTCACCAAATTTTAACAGAATAATAAAATCACGGAGACTAAGATGGGCAAGGCACGTGGCAAGAATGGGCTATGATCGTACGGCAGCGCGCATAATGAAAGGAAAACCGAAAGCAACGCGTTCTTTAGGTAGCCCTAGACGCAGATGGGAGGATAACGTAAAAGCAGACGTAACTGAAATTGGTCGGGAGGGCGCGAAATGTATGAGGTTGGCACAAAATAGGGAAACGTGAAAGGCTTGCGTAGATGAGGCGATGAACTTTCGAGTTCGAAATGCCACTTAAAAAAAAAAAGTGTTTGGGTTCTCAAAGATATTAATATCTGTTTCGTACTCTTGCTTGTCAAATTAGTTGTTATAAAGTGAGTTGTTGGTAATCTGCATAAATAAAGTTTACTGAATTAATTATGCACCAATGAAAACAATTTATAACTATAATATTATAATGGGTGGTATAATGGATATTCAACTGTGTTGCAAAAGGATACAAATATGTCAAATCGTTGTTTTAGACGTCGTAACGAAAGAGAATCCTTTCTAATTTATGGTTGCATGCTTAGGGGTCTTTAAGCGGACATCGAGCCAACACAGTTTTTATTGAACCCTTCATATTTGAAGTCAGGCCATGTGTGATTAGCATTAAATTATGTAAAATTTATTCGAATTAACAGATTCTCATGCGAGCTTATTATAGTTGAAGTTTGTAAACACACCCATACCACCTTGTTTGGTTATCAAGTCGAGTATTTTACATTTTCATTCTTAAATTAGAAGAAAGTTTTTGCGGAATTCTGATTTCGATTGTTATTTACCGTTATTTAACAAACGTATCGGTTTTGTAATATAGAAATTTATGTAATAAATTTGATTTATTTTAATATTATACAACTATTTCATTGTCAAGTAGTAATTAACTGATTTTAGAACAGTTAAATTAACATAGTATATTTTCGACTAAGAAATTCGAGCAATTTTTTGATTTCTAACTATTTAAAATTCTAAAAATATTTTGTTATAGCTTTGCCAGTATATTTTTATACAATTAATCCATGCAACTTTTTTTATCGTTTAATTTTTTTTGTAACAATATTCATAACTTTTTTAAAAATGATTATTTATAAATTTCAAACTGCATTTGGCAATGAATTTTGTAATATATTCATTCCAAATCCTGTCTAGGGATCTTAAATACATGATTAATAAGTTTTGTCATACAGTTTTTATTTAAAGTCTCCGAGAATCGAACACTGAGGAGGGAAACATACGAGCGCTGCGAGGGGACATAGACCGATTAACGCGGGGAGACAATACGATAGCTCATCTCTCTTTCTCTCTCTTTCTTGCTCCTCACAAATCGTCTCAGTAGCCGTCAAGAGATAAGGGAGTAGCTCGGTGAATAGTGCAGTGCTGCGCCAAGTAAGACTATATGGGCAAATCTGCTGAACTTTTGACTTTTATGTTACTCTTAAGTTTAAAGCTTTAAACATTGAATATTGTCTATCTTTGTGGTAGGAGATATAGGGGAGAGCAAGGCTAATTGAACCAGGGGTATTAAGAATACTGTAAATTATAAAAAATATACACAATGTAAAATTTTTTCTAACATTCATAAAATACACGGTATTTAAATTTATATAGTTGTTTACACGTCCCATGCATTGCAAGATCATTCTGATCTTACAAAAAATTTAAATAATGAAATTCCTCTCAAAAACGTAAGTTTATAAGCAGGAATATTTTCATTCTGAGCATGATATAGTTTTCAACGAAGCTTTTAATGATTTCAGACTCATTTATATATACTCAAATAGCAGTTAAAAGAAGTGAAAAAAATAAATTTTGATAGTCTTTTCTCTGCAACTTTTTCGTGCACAATATTAGCTAGCCATTTTGAATTTTGAAAATCATACTTCAGATTTGTAATCAGCAACCCAAATAGGTCTTCTATACAAAGTTGTACGGAAATATAAAAATTAATTATTCCAGTATGAAAATCTTTGTTCTAATAAATTAATTTTAAATTACTATATCTCTTTCTAATTAATAGCTCAAAAAAGTGTGCTTTATCATTGATGACTTGACTAAAATAATTTTTTACTTAAATTTCAGAACGATAGGTAATAATCCTTATCACAACCATTTCTTCTCTGTACGTAATTTATTAAAAATAATTAAATATCTAAATTAATTTTAATCAGATGTTAGTACGTAGATTCACTGAATTCCTAATTATATAAATTTTTTTGAACGATTTTCGATCATAGAGTTCCGAGATATAACCATTTAAAATAAATATGACTGTTTTCGAGTATAAAAAAAGAAGGGAAAGAGCCTATCCAAAATTTGTGGTTATAAAAGATAGTTAATTTTATCCTTTTTTTAATGCATTTACAGTAAATTGATCATAATAATTTTAACATACCAAAAATCTCGAAAATCTAAAACTCAAAACACCAAAAATCTAAAAATTATTATAAAAAAGCGAATCGATGAATCTTTAGATTTCTTTTTAATTTAAAATCTTCATTAAAAACACGAAAAAAATCAGCCCTGTTTTGTAAAGAGTAATCATGTCATTCTCATCATTCACATCACATCATTCTCTAAAAACAAGCGATAAAAAATAAATTTTAAAAAATACGTAACCTCAAATATTTTTGAATTTAAAGGTCGTTATGAACTGAGCAAACAACTCAACCAAAAGATAGTACAAAACTAACGTTTTGAAATGTTTCAAACTAAATTCTGCCGAATTGCTCCAGTTATTGTAGGTGAAAAAAAATCGATTTTGTTCCAATAAGATTTTCTGCTTCCTCCTAAAGGAAGCTTGTAATAGTAAAAAAAAAGTTTTCTTAAAAACATGTTAGAAATATGTTTTGGGCCATTAGTAATCAAAATATACTATTTATAGAAAATTCCCGTGTGTATGTGTGTGTGTGTGTGTATTTGTGTACGTATGTGTGTGTGAGTGTACGTATGTGTGTCTGAGTGTACGCGCGTGTGTGTATGTGTGTGTGTGTGTGTGTGTGTGTGTGTTTATATGTGTGTGTGTATGTGTGTGTGTGTGTGAGTGTGTGTATGTGTCTTTGTGTGAAAATTTTGAAATAAAATTCCAAATAATTAACGATTTTGAAAAAAATTAGTGTAGACCCATCTCAACGCGTATTATAATTGCACAATACATAATTGACGGCATACTTTTTTATTATTCATACTTGTTCCATCACACTCAATAGAAATCCTATGTAACTTGTGCCTCGGTTACCACCATCTTTATTTATCATTCCCCCGCGAACCTTATTTTAAACTCCCAATACCCTTTAATAATTCATTAAGGTGGTTCTATACCCACAAAGTCAAATTCTACCAGTTTAGAATCAACGCTCTGAATTTCCAGTATGTTAAATATACTGTCACAGACACACACGTCTGCAACGCTTGCAGCGCGAGCATATGAGACGAGTCAGCGATAAGTGGAGCCGGACTACGATGTACTTGGCCTGCATCGTAGACGTTAGCTCCGTGGTGTGAGCACGAGACCCGCACACTGGGGACCTGGGTTCGAGTCCCGTCGTCTACTTTTTTCGCTGCCTACCTCGTCTCCCATTCATACGTAACAATAAACATATCAGAAAGTTATTTGTACAATTGAACTTAAATTGATTAATATAATTTGGTTTTATTAACAGATAACCATTTCAAATTGTCAAAAAAGAACGAGATAGACGGTTTTCATCGCGCTACATGCGTATATAATTTTTTCAAAGGCATTTCTATCACATTTTTTTATATTTTTGACACAACAATAAAAACATTGTATGTTTTACATTTTCAAACAATTTTTTTTTATTTTAATGTGAGGCATAACAAAAAACATTTCAAAAAAACGTAAAAATGTACTGCTTTTGAACCCTTTTTTAACTTATCGAGGCTCTTATTTTATACGAATTTTATGAAAAAATTAAAACATAGAAAAATGTGCAAATGTAAATGTAATAAGTATTACCGAACTATCTTATAAAAAAACTAAACTCAGGCGCATGGAGCATCATGAATATAGAAAATGTATGTCGAAAAAAAGGCATTTAAAATTTTTATTTTCTATGCTACATAATGTTAATTTCTTTACTAAAATCATTTTAACTTTATTTAGTTTTAGAGTTATGATATCTATTAGGTCTTAGAATATTCATTTGAATATAAACTGTAATATAACCCAATAAAGAAAACTTGACTTTTTGAGTGATTTTGGGTATAGAATCACCTTAAACAGTACACATCGATTAGCTTGATTACAGTAACACAGATTAATGTACAGGACTTTGTAATTATTATGTGCAAAATCTGACGAACGAATATATTTATCATATATAATAATGTAATATGAATGCATGATTATTTTGCAGGCGTGCAGTTTATCAGGGATTGTCCGCGCGGGCCTAATATTCCAGTGTACATGGTGGTGGGCGGCACCTTGGGCGGCATACGCATGTTCTGGACACTGTATTCGCAGATACGCTCGAGGCGACCAGAGGTACTGAGTGTACCTGGATCTAGGTCCCACATATCCTTCAAAAAGCTTGTCTCTATTGCACTTTCCTGTTTCCTCATTGGCTGGTTCGCGCTTGGTAAGTCGACTACGATTAATATATAATCATGGAATATGGAGCTTTAACTGATTATTCTCACTCACCAAGCCACTAAGGTTCTTCTAGTGTGTACGTATGCGTCCATTAGTGATCTGAAAGTTCTGCATAGCATCACTGAGAAAGAAGGTGCGCTTTTGCGTATACAAAACATTCCAACATATCCTTAGTGGTTTGGTGTTTGAGAGTTGATACACTTGGCGAACAGAAATATCGCTAGTTTTACTTAACCATCAAGGTCATACTACAAAATAATAATAGGTTGGATATTGAGAATTATTCCCCCCTCAAGCAAAAAAATTAAACAGTTGTCATGCTCGTACTATTTGTTTTTGTTGGATTATGGGGTTAATAATAAATTAAATAGAATGAAATTTATATTTTATAAATGGTTTAACTTTATCCAATGCATATACGAAAGGACCGTCTACTCGAGAAGACTGTCACACAGAGACGAAATCCTTTAAGATCTCGGACCAGAGAAATTTATATCGGCACGCACATACTCATATTGTTTTAACGACTTTTCTGCCATGTTACAGAAAACTAAACCATTTCTATTGTTTTCAAGTGTCTATTCATTTTTGCCTCGTAACATAGTCATTCTTAGAAAACGTTCCAATAGTTTTGTGTAAAAAGAAATTTCTTAGCATTTTTAAAGTGGTGTATAATATAAATTTCTTAATTGTTAAATTTTATAATATTAAAAGTAAAAAAGTTATAATGTTTTAAGTGAAAAAGTAATTCTTAGATTCTCGATTTTATTTAACTATGTTTACAATCAAATTTAAAACAAGAATCCTTGATTTATACTTTAGATTGTTTAAAGAATGTTCTGTAATTTTTTGCTTTCTCAAAGAGAAAGCTTTGTGGTGGCGATTTTTTTGTGTTTTTTGAACGTATAAACATGTTTACCTATGCCTTAAGAAATTCGAATATGCTAGTTTTAAAAAATGTCTGTATGTATGTATGTGCATGCGTGCGCGCGCGCGCGCGTGCGTGTGATAATAAATATGAATAAAAAGTCACCCCCTAGCAAATCTGTCCTTCGATTGCAATTCCAGCGGACGTTAAGTAACCTCTCGTATCGCTTTTTATCCGAGTACAGTTCTCGTGAATTTATAGCGAGTTCACAAACGTATATAACAGAGAAGCGCAGAACAAGACTCGGCGCGGGATAAGGAATAGAGTACGATATTCGATACGCTGTATAAAATCCATGTCGGAGGAAAAGAGAAGGAGAGCGGAAGCTTTGCTTTCCTTAACCCTGCGCACGAGTACCTATATATCGCAGCCAGAGCATCACTCGACCCTGAACATTTTGCCGCTGGTTATCGAGGTCATACGCGCCTACTCTTGCTGATGATAATCTTCTACCGGGGATTTCCCGCTGTGAGCGTCTAATTGCTTTGTTTTCGTGCACTCATATTTTGATTATTGACTAACCAAGCTTTTAAATAAACTAAAATATAATATTCAGCTTAACAATATAGAATAGAAATTTTAATTAAACTATTTTCAAACGTATATTTAAAATATAAAGGAATATAATTCATACTGATATTTATTTCAAATTAAAAATGTATCTTTATCTTTCTCAAACGGACAGATTGCTTCAGAAAAAGATTGTTTTCTGAAAAGACTATTAAATTAATACAAAAATTTATTTAACGAAATTTAAATATACACACTTACATTTGATGGTGGAAAAAAACTGTATAGATCTATCTAGTTTGCCATGGAAAATAATGAACGGTCTCGATAAAACTAGATAATTTTCTATTATAGGGATACGAGGTATACTTTGTACAGTAAGTCCATAGTGTTTTGCACTAAATTACTGAGTACTTAACTTCTACGAATATTCGGCTAGGTAAAGTATCCAGTACTTAGACAAAACGAAAATTGGGACCAGTACCTTGTCAGTGACAAAAATTATAATTACTGGTAAAATATGATAAATACATATATATTCATTGGCATTCATTGGCATAGTTTATGATTGAAGTATATAATTAAACCTAAATTATGTGAATTTTTATCTCATATTTGTTATAAATATAAATATAACAGTTTGAGACTATGTCGAGAACTGTGACATGCCGAATGTATTGTCCAAGTTTACCTCCACTTCTATTTTTTAAACTCAGTATTAGTGGGAAACATTTAATTCACATGTCCGACTATTATGTCCTAACTACTCATATGTACAAGCATTGGGATCAGCTGAACATATGATGTTCAACTACTGCGACATATAGTTGAATTTTTAAACTTAATTTTTCAGTATAAAAAAGTATGTAAATGTCTTTTATTTTGTATTAATTACAGTAAAACATGTCGAATTAACGATTAGATTAAAGAATTTGGAAAAAATTTGAATTTTGGCTCTAGAAACACTGATTCTGTATTTTCGTTTCAAAATGGTTCCAAGTATTGGGTACTTTACCTTACATGTATTCCTAAACATTTTTTACGGAATTCACACCAAATGACTGTGACAGCCAACTAAATTGATTACTGTCCAAATCCCCCCTCCAGTAAGTAAAAAGACGCTTTATAATACTCAGTTTTCAATTTTCCTGGCAGATAAACATTTGATAGATTGTAATTAGGCTTTCCTTTATACATTTTCAGCGTTTTATTGTATTTATAGTGTGTTCAAACAAGCACTGTATGCCATTTCTGATGTATACTGCATTTATAGTGTATTCAAACAAACATACGAGGGTAGTTCAATAAGTCTTTAGAATAAAGTATAAAAACAATTTTTTTTGGGTAAATTTTTTTTTATTTTTCAACATAATCTCCTTGGAGCTCTATACACTTGGTCAATCGCTTTTTAAGTTTTTTTAATCCTTCAGAAAAGTGCGTTTTCCGAAGTTCCTCAAAATAAGCACTTACAGAGGCAATGACGTCTTCGTTGTCCGTAAATCTCTGTCCACCGAGCCATTTTTTCAAGTTTGGAAATAAGAAAAAGTCACTGGGGGCTAAATCTGGTGAATACGGTGGGTGTTCGACCAATTCGAATTTTAGTTCTTCAATTTTAGCCATTGAAACGAAGCATGTGTGAACTCGGGCGTTATCGTGATGAAAGAGAATTTTTTTTCTCGCCAAATGTGGTCGTTTTTTTTTAATTTCTTCTTTCAGCTGCTCTAATAATGATGCATAATACTCACCAGTAATTGTTTTACCCTTTTCCAAGTAGTCAATAAGTATAATTCCACGTGCATCCCAAAAAACTGTAGCCATAACCTTACCAGCTGACTTTACGGTCTTTGCCTTCTTTGGAGCTGGTTCGCCTGTGGAAATCCACTGTTTGGATTGTTCCTTTGTCTCAGGAGTGTAGTGGTGTATCCATGTTTCATCCACAGTCACAAATCGACGAAAAAATTCCTCAGGATTCTGACTTATGCGCGCCAAAAGAGCCTCAGAGGCGACCACTCTATTGCGTTTATTCTCAGCTGAGAGCAAACGCGGCACCCATCTTGCCGATAGCTTTTTCATGCCTAATTTTTCATGTAGAATTGAAACAACTGCACCTATAGATATCCTTGTGGCCTCAGCTAACTCACGCACTTTTAATCTTCTATCCTTCAACACCATATCGTGGATTTTATTGATGATTTCGGGAGTAGTTGCTTCTACGGGCCTTCCTGAACGTGGTTCGTCACTTATTGATGTACGACCACGCTTAAATTCATTTACCCAGTTATAAACCGTTGCTAAGGCAGGGGCAGATGTGCCATGAACTGAGTCCAATTCATTTTTTATCTCATATGGAGTTAAACCCTTTAAATGAAAATGTTTAATTACCGCTCTGAACTCTTTTTTTTTCCATTTTTCTTAACAAGCAATTTTTTTTTTTCAATTGGTTATAAAAACACGTAAACTCAGAAGATGTGGACTGTGACTGCACCATATATCTAGTCGGGAGTGGTGCTGACTGAAAACAGATGATTTGGAGCGATTCGCGCGCCATCTGTTGGTCATTCTAAAGACTTATTGAACTACCCTCGTATCTTGGAAACTGCAATCTACTTTAATATTTACACAATTTTTTTTTTCTTTTTCTGATGAAGATTTTAAATCTAAAATAATTTTTAAGATTTATCGATTCGTTTATGTTTTATAACGTTTTTCTCATTTTTATGATATTCATTCTTTTGGAAAGAGTTTTGATTGCTTTTTCTTTGGTATCAAGCGGTCATTTTTGGGTAATCAAAGCTAATTTTATTTTATGAAAATTTTAAATCAAAAATAGCTTTTCAGTTTCATCGATTCGGTTTAGTTTCATATAGATTTTTCATTTTTATGATTTTTAAAAAAAAATTCTTGATTGTTTATTTCTTGTGTATTGCACGATAATAGTTTACCAATCAAAGCTATTCTTTACCGTTTTTTCATGAAGATTTTAAATCGAAAAGAATTTTTAAGATTCATCGATTCGGCTTAGTTTTATAGCGTTTATTCATTTTTATGATATTTTTGTATTAAATGAATAAATTCGTTGTTCATAAACTCAAATAAAATTACAAAATTACAAAATAAAATTATTTGTAATAGTAGTATGTATTTTTTATACGCATAAAAGAAATTTAATCAACAATTTTCTAGAGTTATGAAAATTTATTGTCAATTGAAAAAATTTTTAATTGATGTGCAAAATCCTTTCCAGTTTTTATACAGTTTAAATATTTTTTCATAATATATGCTATACTTTTACATAGGTTTAAATAGGAATTTAAAAAATTAAATCAATGTATCTCGACATTTAAGACAATGGACTTGTGGTTTTGACTTTTCATTACAGAATTAAATGGAACAAGTAATTTCATATTTGAACAATTAAAGGGCCTGACACAATAAGGGGACTAGTACTTTTTTTGCTGATTTTTATCTGAAGTAATAATACTTAGAGAAAGAAACAAAAAATATTTTTTTCAATACTTTATTTATTTCTTTCTCTGAGCACTGTTATTTAAGAACAAAATCATCAAAAAAGTGCTTATGCCCTTGTTGAATCCGGCCCTTCAATTAATAAGGTTTGAAGAAGCTAAGTGCCGATGAATTGACATTAGCGGTTTTCTTGTGACAAATGTACAGTTTATGAGTTTTTTATGCATGTGAAGCGGGGCCAAATATAGCCATTTTGCAACACGACAAACATGTGCTTGTAGATTGTATACTTGTAGTTTTCATAAATAAATAATCATATCTATATATATATATATATATATATATATATGTATAAATTAAAATAGTTTAGTATGTAATACAATTTTTAAATGTAACATTGATAATCTTACAATTGATGAATAAAACATTTAAGGTCAAAATACATCAAAACAAAATATTAACTTCTTTTCACAATACTTTAACCAATATTTTCTGGAAGTTTAAAAAATATCCATGGCCATGGGTTGCGCATGTAACTTTTTGAAGTTAGAAAAGTAATTTTCAAGAATAACGCATTTGAAGTTTTAATTTGGTATGTAATCCAATGTTAATTGTTTAACTCAACTAACTATATCTTTGGTATAACAGAGAGTTTTGATATCCAGCAGGTCTTAAAATATACATAAAACTATAAACATAAATAATATGTAATAAAATAATTTTTGGTAAAAATCAATGGAGTTCCCCCTTAAATAAGAAAACGTTTTCTAAATATTCAAAAATATATTGTTTTGAGTTACGTGCAGGCTAAACACAGATATAAGTATTGTAAAAGGCTGAATAGCGATAATTCTACTATCTGCAAATGTTTGCTTGTGTTACACTGCATTCTCACGCGCCATGCATGGATAAAATAATTTGCGTCTCCTTACTCTTCGCGTTAATACAAGAGAGTAATTTTGTACCCACCTATATTAGTCATACATATGACGAAATGTAAAAAAATGCACTTTTTTGGGTCCAGAAATCACAAAAAAAATTTGAATGCTGGAGTTTCCGAACCTATTCTATCTTGTTTCAAGGACCAAATTATAAAGATAAATGTATTTGAACAATGAAAATTGGCCATGTGACTATGTTTTTCTGGCAAAATAGGTGTTTTCTATATTTAGCAAAAAAAAAAGGATTTTATTGCGCAGTTAATAACTGTCTCAGATTCTACAAAAAATGGAAAATCCGTCCGTTTTTATCTTATTTTCAATGAATTATTACTCTATTTTGAATTGATCATAACTTTGCACCAGAACGTCCATTTTCAACGAACAAAAACTAAAATTAAAGATCTTTTCTTCTACTTGTATACATTTTTTAGAAGAAAATGTCCACTTTGTGTGCACAGTTATTAACTGTGCAGTAAAATCCTATTTTTTTGCTATATATAGAAAACACATAATTTACCACAAAAACATAGTCACATGGCCAATTTTCATTGTTTTAATGCGTTTTTCTTCATAATTTGGCCTTTAAAACAAGATAGAAATGGTTTGGAAACCCCTGCATTCAATTTTTCTTCTGTGATTTTTGGACCCAAGAAAATGTTTTTTTAGATTTTGTTATATGTATGACTAATACAGTTCCGTATAAGATTATTCTCTTGTACTAACGCAAAGAGTAAGGAGACGAAAAAGATTTTGTCCCTGCATGGCGCGTGAGAATGCAGTGTAACACAACAAAACATTAGCTCATAGTAGAATTATTGCACCTTAGCCATTTATAATACTTATACCTATGTTTGTCTTACGCGCTTCTCAAAACAATATATTTTTGAATATTTTTTCGATTTCTGAACCCAAAATAATGTATTGTTTTAGATTTCGTCATATATACACCTACAGTCTGACACATACATACCGTACAATCCAATGGCTAATGATCTATTGCAATAGTTTTTTATTTATTTTTTTTATCTTTATAAAAAAGATGATCTCTTTCGGGGTACATGGGTATTGCGTTTATATTTACATTACTTTACACTGTATTTCTTTCAATGAAAAATATATATATATAGTTGTCCCAATATACTATCTTCTTTTCTTCTTCCTTTTCTTTCTTCTCCTACATTCCTGTGCTTTATATTTTCTTCAGCCCTGCTAATCCTTTGGCTTCATCCATTAAAATTTCCATTCTTATATCTACCTTTCTATATTCGTATATAATTCTCACGTGATTTCCTGTTTTCTCCTTCATTCCACATATATCCTGCACTTCTCTTCCTCCTGGCCCATTCAGTATCTACTTTCCAGCTATTTATTTCCTCTAATTCTTACAAGCTTTTTGTTCTCTCATCCCATTTGTACCATTTTTCATCTACTTTAATATTCTTGTACTTTATCTTTACTTTTTTTCCTGATTCCTATTTTTCCTTTGCTATTTTAACTATTTCTTTTTGAGTCTCTCTGTCTCTTTTTGATCTATCGTGATCTATATGTATTAGGTTTTAAGCACATAGCATCGACTTTTCCCGTGCATCAAAACACCAGAAGTTTCTTATGGGTTTTACATGTAAAAAATGGGTCGAAACCTTTATCCTTTGGAAAACCAGTGCAAATTGTGGAATTTTAACTTGAGAAGCATATTTTTCCATGTAATTTGAGCCGGTGAATCGAATGATGCTATTATTTTTTGCCAGGATAGTGAAATGAAAAAGTTATAAATCAAATCGTCGAAAAACTCGAAAAATTGCGTAAAAAATTGATTTTAAACGTTTATAATCAATGAAAAGTAGACAATTTTTTTTCAATAACATATATTTTTATGTACTTTGAGCTCCTAAATCAAATGGTACTATTAGCTTTTGCCGATTCAATCGAGAAAACAAGTTATAAACCTATTTAGGTTTTCATATTCGTCGAAAAACTCGAAAATCACGGTAAAAAGGCCAAAT
Source organism: Gastracanthus pulcherrimus (assembly GCA_949152435.1). Classification (NCBI taxonomy): domain Eukaryota; kingdom Metazoa; phylum Arthropoda; class Insecta; order Hymenoptera; family Pteromalidae; genus Gastracanthus; species Gastracanthus pulcherrimus. The sequence goes on from OX424572.1 coordinate 48,059,176, forward strand.
AACGAGTTTGTTACAATTTTACTGATACTCAGTCATTTTTTTTAACATAGAAAGTATAGTTGTATAGTCATTTTCTGTTTTAGGTGAGTATCTTCATTTTAAAACAAAGAAAATCCATTTTATAACCGTTGATGTCTAAATAATGATAATTTTTCAGAGACCGAGAAAAAAATTATCACATTTCATTTCCTAGGTAATTTTTTTAATCCACTAAAGATTATTAAAAGTTTATTATTTTTTCTGGTTGAACCAATTCAATATATTTATTATTTTTAATGTATATTAAAAGTATTTCCCATTTTAAAATTATTTGTACTTTTATCTGATAATAGTCACTTACATTTTTAACAATTAATTTTTAATAATTTGTTTTTAATCGTAATAAAATTAATTCTAATTTTGAAAAATTACTTGATTACAGTCAATTGAAGAAATCTTTAATAATAACAAAATAATTATAACTTTCACCGATACCGGTATCAATACTTTGGTATCGATAATTTTTTTAGGTATCGCCAATCCATAGTCAACACGCAAATATATTCGCTCTATTCGCTCTGAAGTTGGCTTCATGACGTGGAGTAATATTTGAACGCCAACACCATGAAGACTAGAGTAAAGGAGTACGAACCTAATGTTTAAGGAATATTCTATTTTTTAATACGCCTAAGTAGAACTTCAAGCAGCAGGGAGCGCTGAAATCGCCGGTTTCCTATAAATATAGATATACTAATTGAATACCGATACAATTATGTTCGAAAATACAAATATCTAGAATTAAACGCAAAAAATATCATATAATTTAACAAAAAAGAAATGTGTTGATTTTAATGCATAGTAAATTATGAAAAACTATAAATTTACTTAGCTCTGTATCGATATTAGTACTGGTTGTTTGTTTAAAAACAGTTTATTATAAATGTTTTGTTGACCATTTTTGTCAAATATTATTGTAAGTGCATATAGATTCAATAGGTATATTTGATATATGTTAATACCTTAATAAGCGTTATAACATATATGAAAAAATTAACATTATAGAATTCTTACATATTTGTCATTTTTCGCAATACGCCAGCTTTCGTCTCTGATTTTGTCTGCATAAATACCATTTCACACGTTTTAACAGCACATTTTCGTTCCACACCAAAATTACTTTATTTATAAAATTATTGTTATGTTAGTAATATTAAGCAGTTAACTCGTATTATTCATAACTAGCGAATTCAAAAAAGTAAACAAATCATCATAGCCTAATAACTCAGTCAAACACTACCTTCGATAGCACACTCTACAGTATAAAGTACCAAACGATCTATACAAATTTTAATCTTATAAATCTAGGGATATTTCTATCTCGATCGTACTCCTTTACTCTAGTCTTCATGGCCAATGCTGCGTGCTCTTTGACTATTCGAAAACTCCGATAGAAGGCTCTAGTATGGTATAAACGACTTTAAAGTATTTTCGAATTAGCTGATACAAAATAATGTGACAATACAATATGCTAGTTTTCATCTTCAAGATATCTGTCCATCAACAATTTTATTTAGTTTTTCAATAATTGCTTATAATTTACGTGAAAAAGTCAATCACATTGGACATTGCACTAATCAAATAGTTGCAACTAATAATCTACCAACGATAAAACAAGTACTAGCTGTTTTATTCTATAACCTACGAAGAGTTTCAAAGTCTTTACATGAAAGTACAAACTTAACCATTGAAGAGTGTCTCATTATTTGGAAAAATCTCGAATTCCTACGCAAGAAGATAAAAAATGTGTTATTAAACTAGAAGCTGAATATGAAAGATGGAGAAAAATACAAAAAAATGCTTCACGCAGATCAGACACTCAAAAAAAATGAACAAGTAGATGCACTGAACAAGATGGAAGACGAATCTGATAAACAGTTTGTACTTGATCAGAGAGGTAATTTTATTTGGTTTTTGAATACTTAATTATGACACTGATGCTTATGAGGTGGTTTTTATCTCGCATAACTGTTTCACAGTATTTTATCGCACGAAAATCTCAAAATCACGGGCTACCAGTACATACCTTTAATTATAACTCTTCTATAGATAATAAAATATTGTTTTTTTACTTACTGAATTTATTCTTTTAGCTCTGCAAAGAACTGAAACTCTTAGATCCAGTACCTTAACAACTTGTACAGATACAAGTAAGCCATCGCCAATCGAAGTGGACTGTCAAAATTTCAATATTGAAAAGAAAAAAATTTCGGTTACCATCGAGCAGGACAAGGTAGTCGATGCTTCATCAAAATTGCAAAAGGACGATCCTCTTAAAATGGCGATAAAAGATTTGCATTTTTTAATAGCCAGTTGATATCAGTTTTTACTAATGGAGAAAAAATGTATTAATAGCATAATTTTATTTTATTAACCTTTAATTTAAAATCTTCTTTAATTTTATTTACAGAACAATTACATGAATTGCTTGAATCTGAATCTGAATTTCCATATTTTGAAAGTACACGTCCTCTGAAAGGCGAGCTACTGAACCAATTATGACTGCGAAATTGGCAACAGTATGAGATAAATGTAAAATTAGTAAAAGAGACGTGATGCATTTGTTGATGGCCGCTGCGGAAGAATTTGACATTGATACGCGCAATTTAGTACTAAATACAACATCTATTCACGAGGCTCGTCAAACATTTCGCAAAGAACGATATGAGGCCATTAAAAAACTTGCTGGAACGGGAAGTTGCTCCCAGGATATTTACGAAGAGAAGCTACAGATAGACTAGCTATTTTTCTTACAAGTGGTGGAATGAAACAATTCTTGGTGTTCCAAAGATCTCTTCTAGTAGTGGAATAAATCAAGCTCAAGCAGTATTCAATACTTTTAATGACTGGTCTTTATTACAAAACATTGTAGCTCTTGGTTGTGATTCAACAGCTAGCAATACTCGTCGACTGAACGGAGCTTGTGTGATATTAGAAAGATTAATCGATAAAGATCTTCTCTATTTTATCTGCAGGCATCATATTTACGAGCTTGTACTGAGATGTACCTTTGAAATAAAATTTGGTAAGACTACTGGCTCGGAGATACAATTGTTTAAAAATTTTGGAGATTTTTGGGAATCTGTTGATAAAAAGAATGCGAACCAGGAATTAGTAATGGTTTTGTAAATGAATCTCTGCAAGATGCAAAAGAAGAAACTTTAGACTTTTATTCGAAGTATTTAAAAAAGGATTTAATCAGAAGTGATTTCAAAGAATTTTTGGAACTAGTTATCATTTTTCTAGGCGGAAAATTACCTATCGGTATAACTTTTCATTCACCTGGAGCTATTCACCATGCTAGATGGATGGCAAAAGCAATATATTGTTTGAAAATATTCATCTTTCGGAAACAATATTTACTAGACAAAAAGGATGTTGAAGTAAAATGTAGAGACGTTTGCATTTTTATAGTAAGAGTCTACGTTCAAACCTGGTTTTGCGCTCTGTTACTTCTCAATCACCAAATCAAGATTTAAAGTTTTTGACATGTTTGTACGAATAGAATAGAATTGATGGAAGTATATCTGACTGTCCTGTTAGAAAATTTATTAATCACTTGTGGTATTTAACTCCGCAACTAGCAGCACTAGCATTTTCTGACTCTACTATTTCAAATGAAGAAAAGTTGAAAATGTGTGGAGCTCTGCAGTCAAATTCTAGTGCTTTTGTTTATGGAAAACGAATTATGGCTAATAAAAAAAATTTGAACGAAATAGTAAATTCAAGTATTAGTGATTTTATTTGCAAAGACTCTTGTGAATTTTTTAATGTTTTAAAATTGACACAACTTTTTTGGCGAAAAATCGATCGAAATGGGAAAAAGAAAGAAACTAAATTCATAGCTTGGAAGTTGTTAAAAACCTTAACGTCGTGAATGATACAGCCGAAAGAGAAGTAAAATTGGTGACTGAATTCAACAAACTTTTGACTAAAGATGACGAGAAATCGCAGTACCTACTACCTGTGATAAAAGATTACCGAAGCTTGTTTCCAGATAGCAACAAGTAAACGTTGATGCAGCCATATGAATAAATATTTTGTTTGAATATGTGATTAGAACATTTGATTGACTAAATATGTGAGCTAGTGTTACTTATAGAAAAAAAATAGGACATTTTTTTAACTATGATTTACAGCTAATAAAATAAAAAAAGAATCAAAAAACTTTAAAGTTTTTTGTTTGTGTTTCTCTAACTTTTGAGTTGTTTCAATATTTACCTTCAAAATCTTGATTCAAAAGATCTTTTTTCCCAATCTCAGCTTATAAATTTTCTTCTATTTTTTCATACTGATAAGTGTATGTGATTCTATTCAATGCAGTAGTTCAAATTATACGATAATATTACAAATCATCTTTTTGTACTTCTTACCGCGATTTTTTCTAGTTTTTCGACGATTTCGGCCTTATAACTTTTTTTCTCAATTGAACTGACAAAATCCAATAGCACCAATGAATTTACCTGCTCAAAATACATGGAAATATGTGTAATAGAAAAAGAATTTACTGATTATAAGCGTTAGAAGTCAATGTTTTATGCGATTTTTCGAGATTTTCGACTATTTTGACTTATAACTTTTTTATTGCACTATCCTGGCAAAAGCTAATAGCACCATTTACTGGGTTTCCAACGGATAAGCGTTTTGGCCCGTTTTTTACATGTAAAATCCATAAGAAACTTCGGGTGCTTTGAGGCACGGAAAAAGTCGAGGTTATGGGTTTAAAAGCTATGCGCGAATGGTTTTTGAGGTCTCTAGAAGCAATTTTTGCCCGGTCCGAGTGAAAATAAAAATAAAAAAAATTAACGTCCGGACTAATGTATGTATATACTCATTTCCGTTTCTAAGTGTACTTTTCTTGCTCATTATTTTTTCTTTATCTTTTCCTATATTCAACTTCATTCAGATCATACTGTTTTCGTTTCCTATAATGTTCGCTAGTTGCACTTTTACCGTAACATCTAGTCTGGCTGTGAAGAAGTCTTCCATTACCTTCTATAATCCTTTTCTTTCTGCTTTTACTCCACTCACTATTCTACACTTTTTCCTTTCGTCAGCTTCCATTTCTTCATTCTTTTTCTCTGTATATATATATATATATATATATATATATATATATATATATATATATATATATATATATTATATATATAGTTCCTTTTCATCTTGTATTGACTCTGTCCCAATTCTACTGCATTCTTCTATCTTACACTCATAAAGGATATTATTTTCTTCTGTTTCCACTTTCTTTCCAATCAGTTGCTCAAGTTGTTCCTTCGGCTTTTCCTTTTCTCTTATCCTATCTTTTTCTATTTTCTCCATTCTTTCTATGATGCTGTGTAGTATCTGTCCGTTACTCATGTCTCTGTATTTGTCTACCATATTCTGGTTTGGTGTTTTCGTCTGCTCAGACGCTACGCTCTTCGGAGTCAGCTGTTCTCTTTTTTTTTCACGCAGTTAGTTTATTCTTCCAGAGATGTCACCCTGTACTTGTTCCAACTCATCCATGCGCGTCTTTTCCTATATTAGCTGTCCTTTTCTATTATTCTCTTCACCTTAACGGGCTAGTCTAGTTTCTCCCTTTCAAAAAATCGATTTTTTTGCCTAATTCGATAGTATACTATTCGGAGAACAAGTTCCCAAAGTTTTATAATCGTATCATAAATATTTTTGAAATGGGAGGGGATTTAGTCGGAGCTGACCGTCGGCGCGCGGCGACGGGGCCGAGCGCCGAGCAGCTGTGCTTCGAGGGTATCATAAATCGAGTCCCCATTGTACAGCGGGCCAGGCAACTACCTGGATAGCTTCCCAAACAAGTAATTTAAGCTATACATTCGTTGGAAACCGTTACAAGAAGACGCAGGTAGAGAAATCATACGAACGCCGGGGCGCACGAAACGTCCACTTCAGTTCAGTTTCAGTAGAGATCTAGAGCGCATCGCAGCTAAGTAAAGTGAAAATGAGTGAGAGAAGTCCTTACGACAATCAAAAAGGCACGAAAGAGGACCCAGTGCGCAGATCTTCGAGAGTGAGAGAAGTCCTTACGACAATCAAAAAGGCACGAAAGAGGACCCAGTGCGCAGATCTTCGAGTAGGAAGAGAACTTTCCATGGGAATCGGCACACACTAGAGCAGTCAACGGCGAATACAAGTGCTACAGCTGAAAAATTGGCGCGTAACAATGACGATGAGATTATTATTGATAATACTCACGGCTATCGTATCATTGAATTTTTCTCCATCTTTACTGTAATTAGTAACATAGTACTTTGCAAGAATTGCAAAACAAATGTAAAATTCGAAGAAGCGAGTCTGGCAGGATTAGGTTTTAAAATTGCTGTCTCGTATCAGTGTGGCGTTTCTTACATCGAATTTGGTCTGAAGAGTGGAAAAGCCTATGATATTAATCGACGTGCAATGCTTGTGATGTGGCTTTTAGGGATTGGAAGAGAAGGTCTGAGTCTTGTGGTTTGATGGATGTAGCAAAAACATTTCATATTAATACCTTTGAAGGCTGCTTTAAAAATATTTCGATAGTTGCAGAGGCGGTGTATAAATCTTGCACTAAAAATGCTGTGAAAGAAGAAAAAGAAAAAACGCTTGAAAAAGAAGGTTTCGATACGAATTTAACAGTTTCCGGAGATGGTACGTGGAAAAAACGGGGACGTACTTCACGATATGGCGTGACGACACTCGCAGAAAAATATAGCAAGAAAATCATCGATACATCAGTGAAATCGAGTTATTGTAAAGCGTGTGAGTACTGGACAAAAATCAAGAGGAAGATCCAGAAGCATATGAAGAATGGCTCTCAAGCGATCATGATTGCCTATCTAATCACGCCGGATCGGCTGCAAAAATGGAAGTCGACGGCATAAAAGAAATGTTCGGCCGCTCGATCGAAATGTATAATGTGAAGTATACACGCTACATCGGTGACGGAGACAGTGCTACTTTTAAAGGTAGTTTAGATATGAATCCTTATGATACTCCTGTTGAAAAGCTAGAATGCTATCTACAAGTCAAGAAAAGAATGGGTACACGATGCCGAAATGAAAAAAAAAGTGAAAGGTTTAGGAGGAAGGAGTAAAGATACAGTAAAATTAACTGACAAAATCATAAATAAACTCCAAAAATATTATGGTTTAGTGATAATAAGGCATCAAGATAATGTAGAGGAAATGCATAAGGAAATTTGGGCTACTTATTTCCATATGGGCTTGACTGACAAGAATTCACATAAAAACTGCCCGGTCGGCGCGGATAGCTGGTGCGCGTATCGCCGAGCGGAAGCTGAAGGACTCAATATGAGAAAATTCAAGCACGATTATCTGCCATTAGATCCACAAGTTTTAAAAGTTTTGCATACAATTTATACGGATTTGTCAAGAATGGAATTGCTAAACAGATGCAAAGGGAGCAACACACAAAATAATAATGAAAGTTATAACGGCTTGATATGGCACTTTGCTCCGAAACATCTTCACAGCGGCCTAAAAACCATACAATTGGCCAATTTTGCAACGGGGATCTTTAATGATGGCATGAAGTCCATATTAAGAATATTTCGCACTATGGGCATAACTGCTGGCCGCTACGCACTAGAATACGCCAACAGTCACGACATGGCACGTATACAGCTGGCCGAGAAAAGGCACGAGAAGACTTCAAAGGACGCTCGGACAGCTCGTAGGAAAGCTGCACCTGATGAACAGCACTTTTTCGAGCAAGAGGAAGGCGAATTGTATGGCCCTGGAATCGCAGAATAACTGTAGGTATGAAAAATTAAATTTTATAACCGAAAAATCAGTTGCCAAAACTTTAAACGCGTTTTTCTCAAAACTGCATTTTTAAAAACGGCTGCAGCTCTAGCTCAAAGAAAAATTAACGAATCGATTTGAAATTTTACACGAATATTCGTAACATATTTTTACATACCATGAACTAGGATCTTTTTAATATTTCAAAAAATACAAATTTGCCGAGCAAAAAACGAGCGTTTCTTTTGTGAAAAATTGAATTTCTTTTTTCAAAACGCTGCCTGTTTTTTAATTTTCTATATATTCAAAAGTTCCTAGTTCATGGTACGGGAAAAGTCATCTAGTTTAACGTGAAACAAATTTTTCAGATACTGGCATTCTGAGGACCTGTATAACTGCAGCCGATTTACAACTTCATTTTTAGATGACTCGACGCCGGAGCGTAAAACTCGGCTTACAGTCGATATTTTTTCATGAAATTTTGTATATTAGCTTGTCAATAGTATCTGAATATATCCTCAAAATTTTAAATATTTGACCGCATGGTTTTTTTTATGAATCCCGAGAAACTAGACTAGCCCCTTAACCTCACTTTCTTTATACTTATTTTCTTTCACTTCTTACTTTTCACAGAATTTTCTCATTTCACAACCTAATTACTCCTTTTATTCAGCACATCTTTCTCTTCAATTTTCTATATATACACACACACACACACACACATATATATATATATATATATATATATATATATATATATATATATATATATATATATATATATATATACATACGTACATAAAAGTGCCTTTCTCTTTTTTAATTCTTTCTCCTATCATTTTTTAGTATGCACGTGCTCATGCGCGTGCATCCAGCATGAGCACCGAACGCGATCCTCCAATATTAAAAAAAAGTAATTTTCTTATCCAATGCATAAAAATATGCACAATTCGTGCTCATATATATCACATAACGCGGTTGGGGTAGTGGGATGAAGTGATACATCGGTAAACAGATATGTCGTGAAGCGCAGGTGAGGGCGGTGAACGAGAGACGTATCGTTTGCTCGGTTTAATATGGCGATGCCTGCCTGGAGCCATCCCGAAGCGCACATATGCAGCAAAAGTTGCCTAACGACAGGCGACTGGCCGGCTGACGCTAACGAGCTACTACTACTGAAAAGACTCTTTTCATTTTCTAGTAGTTTTGCACGACACTACAGAATGATGTGCTTACAGAAAATTATTTTTTATAACGCGTGAATAAAAAAGACTATTTTCAGCGCCTATAAAGTGCAGCGAAAATAGAGTTTTCCGAGCGTCTAATAAAGGGTACCGAAAATACTTATTTTCGCTATAATACTCATTTTTGCTACCTTTTATGGGTAACGAAAATACTCATTTTCGCTACCTTTTATTTTCGGTAGCGAAAATGAGTATTTTCGGTACCCTTTATTTATTTTTGCTCCATTTGATTAATAAAGCTTTTAGAAAATTTGGAAGCTGTTGACAAATTTTAGAAAATTCTGAAAAATTTTGGATAATACTGATAAATTTTGAAAATTTTCTATATATACATGCATACATATACATATATATAATATGTCATAGACTTAAGTGAACGACTCGAAAAACTCTATTCTCAATCCACTTTGTAGACGACAAAGACTGGCCTCCTTCATGCACTTGTTATAAAAAATACAGTACGTAACTTGGGGGAAAAGAGTATTTCCAGACTCGGATGATGATTTTAAGCACTCGTGTACGTCTCGGGCGCCTTCGGCGCCCGAGACTTCCACTCATGCTCAATCATCATCCTCGCTTGGAAATACCCATTTTCGCCCCTAGTTGGGTAATATACTATTTTTAAGGGGGCAGGCCTGGGCTAGACCCAAAAAGACTTTCTTTTACGAGTCCAGAAAACATTTTATGTTTAAAAGCAATCATTCTGAAAATTTGTATGCTATTAAAATACAATAATATCTTAAATTTTAAGTTGTAAAGCCTCAGAATCTTGACCCAACGTGTCACAATAAATCACTGTTTTCAATACCATATTTATTAAAGCAACTTTGATCCTCACACGATTCGGGGTGATACGATGAACAATGGGATGGGTTTACGGAAAAACGATTTAAGTCCATTTTTTTAAATTGAGTTTTGAGCGATGTTGGTATCCTTACATGCTATTTTCTTAGATCAAAATCAGAAAAGTGTGAGAAATGGTAACTATATCTACAATTTATGAATTTTTTTAATATTAGTTTAAATCGAAAATAAAAACTTTAAACGATAATATTTTTAAAATATAATTAGTGGACTTGAATCGATTTTCCAATAACCCACAGATATACAGATTTAGAGGCCTAGATTTAATGAAAATTCAAACGAGCATTCAATTGTTGTCCTAACTGGTAAAAATAATAAACTCTTTTTATTAACTAACTCTTTTATATAGGGGTTTAGTCAGAAATGAAAGATTGTTTTTATACTTTAATTAACTTATAGCATGTCCAAAAGTTAAATTTAAAATTGCGAAAAATCAATTTTTTTAATATGCACTACATTGCATACTTAGTATAATATACAGTTATTTAATTTTGATTTGCTTCGGGAATATTTCGAAAATAATCAGAGAGTTGTCAACATTACCAACCTCATTTATAACCTCGACAATGCATCTATATCAATAAACTATAAGCAAAAGCCTTTTTCATAAAGAATTTGTTCATAAGTAATGTTTCATTAAACATTTTCTTCCTCATAGAGGAAGCTTTGTGATGGTAAAAAAGAGTTTTGCTAAAAACATTATAGAAATGTTTTGAGACATTAGGAATCATAATACGCTATTTTTAGAAAATGTCTGTACGGATGTGTGTGTGTGGGTGCGTGCGTGTTAGTGTGTGTGCGTGTGTGTGTGTGTATGTACGTATGCATGTACGAGTATGTATCTATATTTCGAGTAATCCACGGTAAAATTTAATGCTTCAGACTCATTTGGTTTGTTTTTTTTTAAACAAAGGAGGCACAATAATAATTTTTTTAGATTTTCGGATTAGATTTTGTTTTTTAGCGGATTTTCGAATTCTGGCTTTTAGTTTTTCGGGTTTTTTAGTACGTTAGAAATAAAATCATCGATCTAGTATGTTATTGCATTTAAAAAAGCATAAAATTACCTATCTTGTCCGACCCGAAATTTTTGGTAAGGTAATTCGCTTGTATTGTTATAGATACGCGAGAACGTCATTTTTTGTTTAAACGGTGATATCTCGGAAACATATGATTGAAAATGTATAAATAAATTCAGCTGAAAAAGGTAGTTTTCTACTATCTCTTGGCTGAGCTTTTTGCCCAGACTACAACGTGAATCAAACTTGTATTTGTCAGACTATAACGTTTATCTTTCAAGATATTTGAGGTTAGATTTTTATTTAATTTTGATTGATTATATCTAGAAAATGTCATGTCATTTTTTTTATTATTATTATATTTTATAGTTAGTCATTTATCGACTGTGAATTCTGACAAACATATTTTATATATAACATTTTTTTCGTAAGCAAAATTTTATAAAATTATAGAGTTTAAAGCATGAAAATAATCTTTCATGGATACGAACAGATAAAAATTTGAATTTATTATTATTAAATTTAATTTGCATGCTTCAATCAATATAAATTATTATAATTTTAATTACATAGAAAATTATAAATATAGAAAATGTGTGGAAAATTTAAAGTAAATTGGTTTAAAATTATTTAATATAACTTACAATATAGTACATTATGTAACAAGGGTATACTCGACTTTACTTCCGTGTTGCATATATAACTTTATTCCCGACTTAACTGTGGCCACTTGATTGACTTAAAAAGGAACTTCTGGTAAGAACTAGAATTTATTGAAAATGTATATTCATATAGAAAAAAATAATTGAAAAAAATAAATGCGTTTGCGGTAAAAAAAATTAGCTGGAAAAAGTAAATTTGCCGGAAAAAGTAGATTTGCGGGAATCATATGCTACTTTTATTCCCCATTTCAGGTCAATAAAGTCGCCATTACGATTGAGTGGTAAATAAAATTACTTTTATCATAGAACGAAAATAACCGTCTAAGCTTAAGGGTCTCGATAACTTGCAGGTGACATTGTAAATTGAAATTAAAATAATAATACAATATGCTACAAAGGAATATAGTCGACTTTATTCCTGTGTTGCATGTAGAACTTTATTTTTTACTTAACTGTGGCAGCTTTATTGATTTGAAGAGTGGGACCCACGGAAAGACAAAGAAATAGCTCAAAATTGAAAAAGAAAGAAACAATTTGCGGGAAAAAAGTGCATTTGGTGGAAAAAAATTTGTGGGTATCATATGCTACTTTTGTCCCGCCTTTTAGATCATTAAAATGGCCACTACGGTTCAGTCAGAAATTAAATAAATATAGAATATAAGTTGGAAAAATGTTGTTGAATTACTTTTTGAAAAAACAATAAATGATATAAAAGCACACTTTTTTAAAGCTATTAATTACAAAGAGATATAACAAAATTAATTTTTTAGAACAAAAATTTCATATTTGAACAATTAATTTACTTTGAGGAAGATAAGTGTCAATGAATTGGAATCGGTTTTTTACTATAGTCAGAGTACCAACTAAAGATAATTATTATAGATAGCTAAAGCGTTTCTGTTATCCATATATTTTTGAATAATTTTCGTGAGTAGCTGGTTTATAATGAAAAAGGCAGATATACATAAAATAATATAACCCTTTAATTTAAGTTTTACTTCGTAATAATGGATTTGACTGCGTTGTGAAAAAGTAAATTGTTAAAGGAAGGCGGCACAATAAAGTTTTTCTTTCTTTTTCGATTCGCTTTTGTCTTTTTAGCGGTTTTTGGATTTTTGAGTTTAAGTTTTTCGTTTTTTTTAATACCTTCGAAATAATATCATCTATCTAGCGAAAAGACATTTGAAAAAGCATAAAATTACTTAACATTTCCGACCTGAAAGTTTGGATAAGGTTATTCCCTTCTATTGTTATACACGAAATCGTCATTTTTTGTATAAACGGGTATATCTCGGAAACATATGATGGGAAATTTTTGTAGGTGAAGTTTGGAACGTTCGTGGAACTATTTTCAATTTTTGTGTAAATCGATTTGTTAAGGGGGCAAGTCTGAGTTAAACCCAAAAAAGGCTCTTTTTCTACAAGTCCAGAAAACTTTTTATGCTTAAAAGCAATCATAATGAAAAATGTTATGTTACTAAAGCATAATATCTTAAATTTTACCGTTGTAAAACTTCAGAATCTTGATCCAACATGTCACAATAAATCCTATTGTTGTTCCTTAATAAGGTTAAAAACAGCCGAAATGTAAGAAATGATTTTTGTAGCCTTATCTAGACGTTTTATCTCGCTAATTTTTATTTTATTATTTGAAAAGTCGGCGTTTTATCTTGGTAATTCTTTCATATTCAAGTAAAGATTATTTTATTATACTCGTGTAAATTTTTTTGATCGATTTAAGTATGAGGAAAACTTTGTATCTAAATAATAATAAATAAAAAGCATTATTTCTGGGTTAGAATAACAGATTTATACGTATTAAATTAGGTGGTCGCGTTATATCTCGTTAATTCGTTGACCATAACAAAACGAATCAAAAACTGCACTTATATCAACACTTTAACACAAATTTATTATAAGGAAAAAAATTCGTTCTGATATTCATAGTTGGCTTATTACAGTTTAAGCAGAGGTTAGAATTATAGATTTTAGCATTTAAGCAATTACTCAAAGTGCGCAATACGTGGGAACTGTGAATAACTGAACGAAATTATTTGCTCATAATGAATTTTCGTGAAAGTATTAATATAAGTGCAGTTTTTTATTCGTTTTGTAATGGTGAACGAATTAACGAGATATACCGAGACCAACTTATTTAATATAATTTATTTTATATTTATTGTTAGTTAGTTAAAAAGCTTTCCTCATAATTAAATCTATCAAAAAAATTTACACATGTTTAATAAAATAATCTTTACTTGAATGTGAAAGAATTACCGAGACAAAGCGCCGACTTTTCGAATGAGAAAATAAAATCGATTTTTTCATTTTCTTTTCAAATCTCAATTTGGCTCCTCATAAAAAAAAATTGATGAAAAAAATTGTGTACATAGGTTCTAAGGCTGTTCATTTATTCGCACAAAAATTAACGAGATAAAACGTAGAGATAGGGCTACAACAATCATTCCTTACTTTTAGGCTGTTTTTAACCTTATTAAGGATCTGCCCTATTTTAGGCATATCTGATACTTTGTTTTAGACCTTAACAATACGATTCACGCAAAAATTGAGAATAGTTCTACGAGCGTACCAAGTTTCACCTACATGAAAAATTTTGAAAATATTTGAGTCCATTAGGTATATGAAGAAGAATTTTCAGAAAAATGTTTGAGTCTTGGCCCTTTTCTTTGTCGAGAAAAAAATTATTTTGTAAAAAGAAACGATTATTTTTCTTCGACGATAACTGAAGTAAAGCGGTAGCATTTTATCTGAAACTTTACAAAAAGGTAGCTTTTTACTATCTCATGACCTATATATTTTTTTTCAGATCATGAGATAATTTATTTTATAAGATATTGAGGTTATGTGTTTTTTGAAAATTTTTTTGATTATTTATATCGCGAGAACGGTGCGGTAATTATTTACGAATCAGGTCTCATTTTCTTCATTTTAATATGAAGATTCAGAATTCAAAAGAAATTCCAAGATTCATTAATTTGTTTTTGTCTGATAACGGTTATTCGATTTTTCGATTTTTGAGTTTCAGATTTTCTGTTTTTTGGTAGGGTAGATGTATAAGTAGCCAACCACTCCCTAGTAGTCGACCAACTTCGTATTTACATTCAAATAAATAAGTATACATGATACATAACGAATAAAATGACGTTCTATGTTATTCTTTGATATCTCTATTTGTATATGCCACGCGAATACCTGCGTGATAACAACTCAAAATAACGTATTTGTACAAAATAGCAAACCCCTCACGAGTTTGTTTGGACCATCATATTTCTTTTCATATATGAAGCTTGCAAGGTCCTATAATACAAACGTTCAATTTCATGCAAATGCCTTTTATTATTACTTCAAAATAGTATTAACGTATATTAGATACATCAAAGTTTTATATAGACGTACGAAATGTGTAAAAGATTATGTTAATTTCCTTATTTGATTGTCGTCTTTCACTAGATCTCGCTTGTCGTAAAATGTCTAGTTGTCGATTACCATGGTCGATAACTCAAATTCAAAACATTGATAATATTATTCAGTAGTCGAGTGGACCGTAAAACCATAATATAACCTTAAACGAAATAAACATTATTATGCATTTACGTACAAAAGGAGTTATAACTCGTTTCAAAACTTTTAAAACTAAGTTACAATATTAAAAAATATATTACGAAATGTCGCTATTTTCGTATATTTCATAAAATTGGCATTATTTTCATTGTTGTGATATTCAGAATTCTCGCATTAAATTGTGTACATAAAAAAATGGAAATTATTTTTAAATGCAATTTCTTTTTATTTTTTACCATTTAATTCTCATAACCATGTTATAATGTCACGTAATAATTTCATTGTTATGGAAAAAGATCGCGACTTAACCTTAACATAATTAACGTATTTAAAATCATATTTTCGTAAAATGACTTGCGTTTGAAAAGTTATGAATAATTTACTATTCTATCTATAAAATTTGCATAACTGTTACTCATTTATATCATTTTGTACATTCTATTGCACTTAAAATATGATTCTGTTGGTGGTCGACTACCAGAACTCAAGCGGACGACTATTAGATTTTGATGGTCGACTACTAGAGATTTCGACAATTTTTAATATAATATCAATTTCTTTTTTGTAGTGATGTATTAGATGAAAAAAATATGTCTAGATGAAAATTTCATATATATTATAAATGATAGCACGCGTCACATTTTTCCAATTAATTTCCCTTTTCTGTTATATCAGTTGAAATTTCAATTATGAGTTAGGTGGTCGACTACAAGTGCTTCTACCCTATATTAGAAATATTATGATAAATCTATTGCAAATTGATTAAGAGGAGCAAATAATTATCTATCTTTTGCAAGCATAAATTTTGGGTAGGCGCTTTTCTTTCATCTAAATAATTTTTGAATAACAAAAAATGTGACTGTTTATTATTACGTTAAATTGTAGATGGATAATAATGAAGATAACAATCAAATATGCTGTGACTAGAATTTATTGTAAGACTATGCCTAAATAGGTGTGCCTCGCTCGCAATCCTCGTGGCGACTGCCGAAAAGGCAATAGAACGGAAGTGACGTATACACGATTTAGTCAAATTGATATTCAAATTTTGATTACAGTAGTCCGAAACGTTACATTATATCATATAGTTAAATGAATTTCAGACATTCCGCCCACCTATCTTCGCAGAAGATACTAATTAACAATAGTACAATGGCACTCATTTGTTTGTTTTTTTTACTAATTTAAGAGTAGATTCTAGTCTATAAATAATCAACAATTCATATAACTTTAACAATTTAAAGAATAAAATTAAGCGAAATTAAACAATTAAAGTATTAAATTCTAATCTTCTTGTCGCAAAATAATTAACTTAGTAACTGGTCTTCTCAATGTTGTACCAGCAGTGCGAACTGTGATGACTCTAGGCAAGCCATCGTCACCTGTATATACTTGTAAAATCCTCTCTAGTGGCCATTGTGCTGGTGGAGTAGTTTCACTGCGCAGGATGACCAGATCACCAACTTGAACTGGTTTTTTAGGATTTCTCCATTTATCTCTTTTCTGTAGAGCTTGCAGGTACTCCTGAGACCAGCGTCGCCAGTAATTCTGCGTCATTTGCTGAATGATTTTCCAGCGTTTATAGGCAGGAATGTTGACCTGTGTACAATCAGACTCTGGAACAATATAAGAGGAGGAGTGAATAAGAAAATGTGTAGGAGTAAGTGGTTGTAGGTCAGCGGGATCATCAGACATAGGCATAAGAGGACGAGAATTTAGGCACGATTCAATTTGACAGAGTAATGTGGCAAATTCTTCATACGTTAATTTATTCTCGCCAATAACACGACGTATGTGATACTTAGTGGATTTTACAGCCGCTTCCCAAATGCCTCCAAAGTGAGGCGCAGCTGGAGGGTTAAAGCGCCATGCAGTCCCGTCTTTAGCCAATGTAGACGACAATTCTTGACAGTGCGTAGTTCCTTGCTTGTACATATCCTTGAGTTCCGAGTCAGCTCCCACAAACGTAGTTCCCTGGTCACTAAGTTGTAAGCTACAATGGCCTCGTCTACCAGTGAAACGTCGAAAGGCGGCCAGGAACGCTGCAGCTGTATAATCAGAGACTACTTCCAAATGAACAGCTCGAGTACTAAGGCAGACAAAAACACAAATATATCCTTTATATGATTTATGACCTCTTCCTGGAGAGGTGCGAATATGAAATGGTCCAGCATAATCAATTCCCGCTTGGCTAAACGGTCGACTAGGCACAACTCTAGAAGATGGCAAATTACCTATTTGTTGATAATTCTGCGTGGCTCTGTAACGAGTACAAGTAAGGCAATTGCGTATAGTCGACTTGACTCGCTGTTTTCCCTTAATCAATCAGTACTGATTCCTAAGTGTACATAATATGAGTTGTACGCCTCCATGAAGAGTACGCACATGACAATCTTGAATTACAAGTTTCGTAAATTTACCTTCATAAGGCAAGATAACAGGATGTTTTTTGTCAAAAGACAACAGTGAATGTTTCAACCGTCCACCTACTAACAACAAACCTTGTTGTATAAATGGATTCAAACTTACTAGGCACGAAGTGTTTGGAAGTGGCTTTTGCTGCCTTAATAAATGAAATTCCCTTGGAAAATGCAAATGTTGCACTAGATAAATCCAAGTATAACGAGCTCTAGAAATTTATGTGGCAGACAAAACCCCTTTATAGTCGGCAATTTCAATTTTATACCAATTTTGTTCAAGTATTGATGACTGGCTATTAAGTTAATTAATCTTACTTCTAGCAATATCTATGATTCTTAAAATGTAAGCCATAACTCTCAATAATTTAGATAAAGAAGAACAATCATTTAACAATTTCCAAATAAATTGATCTTTCATTTTAGCAAAATCCAAACCTACTGTAGTACCATCAAGTAAATGCGCAGCCGATAATTCCAATCGTGGTATACTTAGAGTATTTAATGGAGCTACTTTAGATTTAAATTGAAGCAAGGCAATCGAAATTGATGAATCAGTAATTGTTCTCAAGTAAAGCACGGCCCCATAAGCAGATTTAGAGGCATCTGCAAATCTATGAAGTTAAAGTGATATGAAATTGGGCGTGAAGCCTATCCATCGAGGAATTTTATTTTAATAAGACAAGGCAACTGATAATACCAATCTCTTCATTGGTCGGCTTCACTATCAGGCAAAGAATCATTCCAATCTAGCTTTAAGAGCCATAACTTATGTAAACAAGATGCAAATTAACTATTTTCCTTTTATTTTCAAAATCTTTTTTCACCTTATCCCAGGCAGTATCAAAATTACCTTCCTCAATAGGCATCTCTTTAATCAATTCAAATGCTTCTCCCCCAAGGCTCATTTGTAAATAATGTAGCTTAGCAATATCAGATAAATTAGTGCGAGAGGCAATTGAAGTATCAAAATAACTTTTAAATGAAGACCACTTTTTAAAATCACCTGAAAATTTAGGTAGATCGATCTTCGGTAGCTTTGCTTCCAAAGGATCATTTTGAGTAGTAACGTTGAGAGTTCGCGATGTTATGTTTAAAAGCAATCATTCTGAACATTTTTATGCTATCAATACATAATAATTTCTTTAAATTTACCGTTGTAAAACCACAAAATCTTGATCCTAGACGTCACAATAAATAATTATTTTCAATGCTACATTTATTAAAGGAACTTTGTTCATCACACGATTCTAGGTGACATGATGAATGAAAATTTTTTTTTACGGTTAATCGACTCCTTTTGACATGTATTACAAAAAGAGCAGAGCACTTTTGGTCAAAATTCTTTTTGTATTTGCTGTAAAAAAAATTTTATATGAATGGTTTTAAAAAGAAAATTATGGACGGCTCATAAAAACAAATTTATTTTTTTGAATTTAACTCAGGCTTACCACCTCCTTAATATAATGCTGCAATCTTGATGATTTCACGTTCAGAGGCTATAACACCAGAAAGACTTCGAATTTAACTTCAAAACTTTGTGAACATATTTTTTAAAGGTCTTACTAACATTTAATGAAGTTGAACAATTAATTGAAATTTTCGAAGCTTATAAAGGTATTTTTCTACTTAACTGTAAACAGGAGAGACGGTTATAAGAAACTGGTTCACGGTCCATACGTAGTCATATAGTAGTTTGTATAGGTTTTTGGAGTCTTATGATTCTGATGAGATCTGCAGATTATAAATTTGAGGTCAGAATTGCAAAATTAATTTGTTTAAATATATTTATTTATTTTTTGAAACGTAAATAAGTGTAAAGAATATGTAGGCCAGTGTATGTTTCTTGTGTTAAATATCCTAAATTGGAGAAACTCACATTTTTTTTACATTTTCGTACACTTATTCACATTTTCTCACATTATCTAAGTTTATTACTGGTACCTAAAAATGATACTAGCACCCGTGGTTTGGTCTCATCAGCCCTTGGAGTTGGTCAAGATATAACCATTTATAATCAAAATACGCGTTATTTTAATAAAAGATGGTACCTATACTTTGAATTACAACTCTGCAAGTTCTTCTCCTAGATGAATAATATAATAAGATAAAAAAGTTGACCAAAAGAGCTTTAATTGGAGCTGTGTTTCATATAAAAATATTATTTTGTTGCAAAATTGTGAACAATCAAAAATGATGACGAAAAATGCATGAAAATTTGAGGATTTTCAACTCTTTAAATCAAATAGTTTTCATACCTTTTTCGTCATCATTCTTGATTGTTTCTAACTTTGCAACAAAATAATATTTTTATATGAAACAAAGCTGAAATTTAAGCTCTTTTGGACAACTTTTTTATCTCGTTATATTATTTCTCTAGGAGATAAACTTGCAGAGTTGTAATTAAAAGTATAGGTACGAGTACCATTTTTTATTAAAATAACGCGTATTTTGAATATAAAAGGTTATATCTTGATCCCAAGGGCCCATCAGATGAAACTATGGGTATTGAGCATTTTTCCCGCGGGTGAGTTTACTGCCCGAGGGAAAAATTGACTTTTTTCTCGAGTTGCATATAGTACTTTATGCCCATCTCAACTGTGGCCACTTTATGACTTGGAAAGCGGAACTAATGCACTATTAAAAGACAATCGAAAATCAGGGTTATTGGTAGAGCTTGATGAAATATAGGAATTTTGACTATTTTGTAGTGAAATTACTTTTTTCCCGTTAATCATTTTTGCGGGCAAAAAGTGTAATTTTGGTCTCGCTTTTCAGGAAAAACAGTAGCCATTGTCGTTCAGATGGGCATAAAACTTATTTTATCCTTAGATACAATTTATGCATTAAATATTAATTTTTAATCAAAGTAGAACCGTATTTAGAAAGTCTGGTTTTTGATATTGGCTATACAAAAGCTATATTATAATAGCTACTAGCTCGATCGATAATAAAAGTAACCTTTAAAAGTATTTTTATACAAATGTATCATAGAAACTAAACTTCTACAATTCTTGTGTTTTAGGAAACTACTGGATACTTAGTATACGATGGCCCGACTATGCTCCTACTCTTTTTGAGCCAAATCAATGGTGTCACAAAACACTGTACATCTTCTCCCTAGCGCATCTGTGCATCGTATATCTAGTTACTTTTGCTAGTGTCTTGACGGGTCTCGGTCTGCTGTTCTGCAGGATTCTAGCATGTCCTTGGCCAGAAAGGTAATTTGAACTCTAAAATTATACTCTATAATTATTCAAAAATGTATGAATAAGACAAAAGCTTTAGCTATCTATAATAATTATCTTTAGTTGGTACTCTAACTACATTAAAAAAGCGCTGCGAATTCATTGGCATTTAGCTTCCTGTAACTAAATAAATTGTTTCAATGTGGATTTCTTTATTCTAATGCATTAATTTTAAATTGCTATATCTATTTCTAATTAATATCTCAAAAAAGGTATTTTTTTATCATTGATTGTTTATCAAAAGATTTTTTTTTTATTTATTGAAGCATTTTGAAACCTTTACAGTGCGAGGTTTATTTCTGCTTCACGGTAGCAGATTACAATTATTACATTATTATACGCTTAAGTTACATTTTTTAAGATACTTTATCATGAGTTTACACGCTTGTCAAAAGATAAATTAGAAAAAATTATAAACTTATGACCATAAGTCGCATTATTGATTTCAATATATCGAAAAATAAAAAAATCGTTATAAAACACAAACAAATCAATGTATCTTTAATTTTTTTCTCATTACGTATCTTCATCAAAAAACAAATAGAAATTCGTTTGTTTAATAAAAAATGACTGCGATATTCTCGAGATATAGGCAATCTAAATCTCCACACTGAAAGAAGAACGGAGATCCATCAGCGCACAGTATGAAATTAGCGCAGCCCCGACATTTCGGCGATTGTTTTGTACCAGGTCGATGATCAGCGAACTCTAAAATTGCATCGTCTGAATGCCGCATTAATGGAGAGCGCATTTCTCCGCGACGGGGGTCTCAGAGCTTTACTGGTCAAGAAATGGTAGGCCCACTAGAGCAGGAACTCTGCGATCTTGTCATACATGGACGAGATACTTTGTTTTATATGTTTCTATACCCCCAACATACAAATAAAATATTGTTACATTATTTTTAATAATTTAAAAATCTGATCGGCATAATTAATTAAATGTATAAAATAGTTAATAATCCATCCTCTTCAACCTCGCATATAATTTCGGAAATAATCAATCGGAAAAGGTTTCTAAATCATATGACTCTATCATGTAACTGAAAAGCAAGCCAATTTTAATAAATTGCTATATTTCTTTCTTATTAATAGCTAAAAACGGTGTGTCTTTTATCATCGATTGTTGTCAAAAAATAAATTACAAACAATTATGAGCTGGTGATTATCAATTGCATTATCGATTTCGAAATATCGTAAAATAGAAAAAGAAACTAGTAAATCATCCATACCTATCCACAGTCGATAATTGACATTAACTATGAAATACAATAAAAAATGACCGCGGCATTCTCGAGATATCAGTTATCAAAATAAAAAAATATAACCTCAAATATCATGAAAAATAAAAGACCTTATGTTCTGGACAAAGAGCTCAGCCAAGAGATAATAAAAAGCTAACCTTTCGAGCGCAATTTATTTTAAACATTTTCCATCATATGTTTTCGAGATATCGTCGTTTAAACAGAAAATTACGTTTTCGTGTATAACAAAGAAAGAGAGGTAACTTATAGAAAATTTCGCACCAGAGAAAATAGGTAATTTATGCTCTTTCAAATGCATTTTCACTGAAGCGATCATATTATTTCTAAAATACTAAAATAATTTAACTTATCGATTTCAGAATGTCGTAAAATAGAGAAACCGTAGTAAAACAAAAAAGGCTCGATGAATCTCAAAATTTCTTTCCAATTACAAAGCTTCATTAAAAAACGAAAAAAAATGAGTCCCAGTTGGCAAAAGATGACCGCACCGTTCTCGAGATATAGAGAGTAGTAAACGTTGACTCAGTGTATACAATGAAAATTCTGATTTATTTCTATTTCGAAAGATTGTAAGTATAAAAATCATTGAGTTTCAGCAAGAATTTTACAAATAATACTCCAAGCCCGAATTCTGGAAAACGTATTTTTCTACTTTGCTGCAAAATATATTCTTATCTTCAGAACTCGATTTATTTGTTGATACGTATTGATGAATGTTTTATTTGGTAGATAATAATCCTTGTAAATCGTTCTTTAATATTCTATGTTAAATAAGGTACTGCTTAATATTTATTAAAAAAAACGATGAAATCTCTGTTAACAGTGGTCATACATACAAAGTACACAATGTATAATATCAAAAAACCATGAGTTAAGTTAGTAGCGCAGAAAAGTTAAAAAAAAGTTTTTTTAGTACTTAGAAGTAATTCATTTCTAAACTCTTAGATTGGCGTAGTATATTCATGAGTACGATTTCTCATTGATATTTTTCAACATCAAGGAGCTAAATGTGTTCTTTTCAACTCAATCTGCCATTTTTCGATAAATTTTCAGTAATTATTCCAGGAAATCAATTTTAATCAATAGCTTATGTTATTTTCTTAAATATCCACCGAGAAAACCTATTATAAAGAATTATTTATAGTATATAAGACAATGATTAATTGTATAGACGATAAGTGCAAAAAGTTCATAATGTACCATTTTTTATTAATGTTAGTTGTACTAATTCATGAAGTATTTCACAGCTTATATGAATTATGTAATGTTCTATAGATAATCAGCTACCTATATATACTTTATTTGTAATGATTTCATATTAAATACCGAATTGAGGACCCTTTGAATTTTACTATATTCGACGTGTAAGACTCTCCCCTAAACAATCAAAATAAAATTTCAAGAAAAAAACGTAACCTCAAATAACTCGAAATATAAAGGTCGTTATAAACTGGGCAAAGAAAGAGCTTCAGAGATAGTAAAAATCTATCTTTCTGAAAAGTTTCAGAAGGAATGGTGCTGTTTTACTCAAGTAATCGTTCGACATAGAAAATCGATTTTTTTCACAAAATTATTTAAAAAAAAAAAATGGAAAGGATAAAGACTTGAAAATTTTACAAAATATTTTTCTCTATATACCCAATCTCCGAAAATTTTTTCAAAAATTTTCAATCTTATATTTTTCAGATATCACCGTTTAAACAAGAAACAACGTTCCGTGTATAACAGAAAAAATTAAATAACTTATTTAAAATTTCGGGTCAGAAAAGATAGATAATTTTATGCTCTTTCAAATGCATTTAAGAGGCCCGTATATACTATTCTTGTCTAATCATATTTTTGCGATTTAATCAAATTGTAGTTTATTAATTGAAGAACTAAGTGTCGTCCCAAATTCTTCTTAAAATAAAGAAATATTTTTCTACCTAAAAAATATTTAACATTATTTTCTTTCCCAGAATAGTTCGAAACGCGAAAATTGAGGTTATGTTTTGCGTTTCGAACTATTCTAGGAAAGGAAATAATGTTCGTCTCAAAATATTCCTTATTTTAAGAAGAATAGGGGACGACTCTAATTTTTTCAATTAACAAACTACTATTTGAATAATTAGCAAAAATGTGATTAGACAAGGACAGTAGACACGGCTCTTAAACTGAATCGATAATATTATTTTAAATCTACCAAAAAACCCGAAAAATTAATACTAAAAAATCTAAAAACCGATAGAAAACAAAAACATATCGAAAAACAAAAATAGTGCATTGTGCAAATAGGGGGAAAAATTGTTTTTTTCTAAACGAGGATGATGATTGAGCATGACTGGAAGTCCAGGGCGCCTTCAGCGCCCTCGACTCCCACTCGTGCTTAAATCATCATCCGAGTCTGAAATATTCTTCCTCGCCCTGTAACACATCGTATTTTTTGTAATTAGTGCAGGAATTTTTACTTTTCTATGCATGTAAGGCGGATAGGGAATAGGCAATTTTTAGTCGTTCACCATAGCAATGAAGATAAAAAGAATAAATTATATGTAATTTCAAAAGTTTAAAAAAATTTCAAAATTTACATATTTTTCAAATACCCTGGTAGAAATTTATCCCGTCCACTTTATAGATCTATGTAGAATAATCTCGCACTGTGTAGATCTATGTAGGCAAACTAGATAGTTACTATAAAGGCGTGTAACGGTCGACGCTTCTAGTTTCCCATATTATTTGCCCCGATAAAACTAGATAAGCAAAATTATGACAATAACAAGCACTTAAAGGTTATGTTTTAAGAAACAGAAGCATAATATATTATGCTTATTATGTATTATTTTGATTTAAAGGTATTTACTTGTCATTGTTCACCTATTACCAATGTAAGTAATTGTAAATAACCTCTAAAGTGTAAGGTTATCAAATTTTAGATACATCGAGTTTTTGTATTTAAGAACTCAATAACAATATTATGTTACACATATATATTAAACAATCAAAATAAGAAAATAATCTGAATATCCAAATAACTAAGTATATGAAGTATTAGTGCATATATTTATTTTGTTTATGTAAAATTATTTTCCTTACATTTGATTATGTTCCATCCTAAATACAGGCTTGGTTTCCAAACCTGTATGGTTTATGTAAGGAAAACTATTTTCACACACATTTATTATCAACTGATTAATTTTCTATTTTTAAAAAGAAATAATGTATTTGAGTTATTATATATATATATATATATATATATATATATATATATATATATATATATATATATATATATATATATATATATATATATATATATATATATATATATATATATATATATATATATATATATATATATATATATATATATATATATATATATATGTTCTATTTTTGTATTTCCTACTGTGATTAATTTATAATCAAACACTTTCATTTGACATCTATGGCCAGTTAATACATAGTAATTTTGTTACTTATAAAGAAAATTATCGTCTACATGTGTTCGACTAATGTGTTTGTCTTTGAAAATGTTGTCACGGATGAGCAGTTTATGTATTATAAAAACTCGCAGATGGATACAAAATTATTTGTAGTTCTGAAATTAAAATTCTAGTTTTTAAATAAAGCATGTCATAAAGTACATATTTGTACAGATGATATTATTATTATTTATACATTACTTTTCAAGAAACAACTACATCAATCAATAACATTATTTTGTGATCACTGTTTTTCATATGCAAGGAACATTGTTTCTAAATTTTCATTTCTTAGGTTAGATATGCTTTCTGACTACTTTTATATGTAAATAGTATGGATATAACTGTAGATATTATTATTATAATGGAAAACTTGCATGTTAAACTTTATTTAACATTAATTTTTACAATAAAACTTCTGTTCAATAAATAATATATAACCTTACAGATTTTATACGTACATATTATTATTGAGAAAACTATATAGATCTGTGTGGATTTATCGAGATTTGTACACTCTTGTACTATCTAGTTTGCCTATAAAGGCCGTTATAGCGAATGTGGCCGCCACGATAAGATTTCTACCAGGGTATTTACAAATATTTTCAAAAGTTTCAAAAGTTTTCACATTATTACTATTATATTATTATGATAAAGACCAAGTAGTAATCATAAGAAACAACGGTGCCTGCAGGAAAACAGCTGTCGCATAGTCTTTTTGTCGGCTGTAGCACCGCCCCATAGTACTTCATCCTCTCCTTAAAGTTAACCAGACCAGTCTGCTCTTATAAGGAGAGATGTGCTTATTCCTTCTAACACCATATATATACCTCACACATGAATTCTGCAATATTTGTAGTCTAGTTTTCTCGCCTGACATGTCAAGATACACTAAAGTGCAGTAGTCTAAGTGATAGATTACAAGAACGTTTGAAAGTTGCACACGTAACGCCTCGGTGATGCAGGATCGAAAAGACCAGAGGCCATATAGGGCTCTATTAACTTTCCTACACACCGCATTAACCTGCGGTTTCCATGTCAACTTTGAATCCATGACCACTCCGAGGTTGGTTACTATATCAACAAAGGGAACAAACATATGGTCCTACATCTCAATGCCCGAAAGTTGAAAATCGCGAACCTTGTTAATGTTATAATCTGAACCAAAAATAATTGCTTTCGTCTTATTGACATTTAGACGCAGGTCATTCTCCTAAGCCCAAATCGATACAGCTCGTGCAGCAGCAGACAAATGTCTTATACCTTCACGAAGACCGTCTCTCGTAACTTGAATGTAGGTCTGCAGATAGTTTCGCGTATAACAAGTGCTTGACACTGTCATCTGTAAGTACACCATGTAAATCGTTAATGTAGACACTGAACAGAAGGGGACCCAGTACAGAGCCCTGTGCAACACAAAGATTAGTTGTAAGCCAATCTGTTTTACTGTTTGATTTCGTAACCACTCTCTAATTACGCCCTGTAATATATATATATATATATATATATATATATATATATATATATATATATATATATATATATATATATATATATATATATATATATATATATATTTCGATAAAGAAATCGCGTCAAAAGTCTTGCTAAATCGAACATCAGCAGGATGATTAGGAGCTGTTTATCACTTTTTTTTAATCGAGTTGATGCCTGATCTAATGTCCTCGGTCAGTTTAAGAAGTGCACTATCCGTGCTATTGAACTTCCTAAATCCCGTTTGAAGTGGGTCAAGGATTTTCTTGTCTGGTAGAACTGCTAGTATCTGATCGTGGATAATCTTTTCAAGAACCTTAGAGAGAAAGCTTACAAGTGCAATGGGATGAAAGTCCGGAACCGTTGATGGAATTGCTGTCTTTTTAATAGGCACCAAATGAGCCTTCTTCCAGGCCTCCAGAAAGATCCCACTAGCCAGAGGGGAATTAAATATAACGGCTAGGTGATTATCGATAATTGGAAGAGTTTTAACAACCACACTCTGGGGAATACCATCTGCACATTTTGCTTGAGAATTAAAATGAGCAACGGCCAGGACAACGTCAGAACAAGATGTTTCTTTGAAAGAAAAATCAGAGTCACTAGCTGATGCAATAATATCACTAAGGTCTTCCTCGGATTCTTTCCGAGAAACAGATACTCTCACAAATTGTGTATTCAACTCATCCAGAGTGAAACCGTTGATTGCCCGTTGACTATGGAAATGAAAACATTAATTATTATAAAATAAAACTGATTAAAATACCACTTTGAGTAAAATATAGGTACCATTTATTGGTACGATCTGAACGGCACAAACAAAATAGTCCGTCTTCCCTGCCAAAATAATACATATATTTTTTATAATTTATCAAATTTTTTTTATAATTTAATAACAAGTTTCAAAAAAAGGTTTAAAATTTTCTTCTCAACGTTGCTTTATATAAAAAAAAATTTATGCACAAACATTTCTGAAATATTTTAAAAAAGTAGATTGCCAAATTAGTTGGCAGCATTTTTTTAATATTTTGATTGCTTATATTTTTTATTAAATAAACGAATTGTTGTTTGTTTTTGACGAAGATAGGTACAATATCAGAAAAAAATTAAAGATTCCTCGATTCGTTTTAATTTTATAACGATTTTTATATTATATGATATTTTTAAATCGATAATGTGATTTATGATCATAAGTTTATAATTTTTTATAATTTATCTTTTGACAACAATCAATCATAAAAAACACATCTTTTTTGAGCTTTTAATTAGAAAGAAATATATCAATTTAAAATTAATGTAATACACTAAAGAAATTCATATCGGAACAATTCAATCGGAATCATTTAAAGCTGGTATAAAAGTCTGAAACTGAATTCCCAAGAAAAAATCAAGGTGGATCCTGAGGTGCAGAGTAATATATCGAGTCTAAGTAAGTTGGAAAGATAAACAAAGGATTATAATCAAAGGTACTGAAAAGACACAGCAAGGCCAGGGGTAGTATTGTACTATCCCAATAAACACTCTTTAAAAAAAGAATTCTTTATGAATTCCCGAATGTCTGCATATATGAATACTTCAAGTAATCAAACATTATTAATAAAGTATTCTTTGTAACATTAAATTGATGAAGGATCTTTATATATTTTAATAAAAAGAATTTCAGAAGTATTCTTTAAATAATCATAAACAGTTATCTTCTAAATAATTTTTGTTTAATCCTAATAAAAATGATGAATTTACGAATATCCTCTCTAAAGAATAGTTATAGTACTAAACAAGTAATAATAAAGTATTCTTTATACATATTTTATACAAATTTAATAAATATTTTTTACCTGAATGGTAATAAAGAAGTCATTAATGTAAATATTTATTTATTCAATTTGATTACTTACAATAAATATATTTACGTGACACAGTTAAACCCAGTACGGCATATAATTATATTTTTATAGGTACAATTAGAACTAATATTAGGGTTACATGCAATATGTTCACTTGAACGTGTAACAATTACTGGGGCACACTACCTTTGAACTTAAAAACGAAACTTATTTGTATGAGTCCATAAACATTCTTCTTTTCAAAAGCAACATTCTGAAATTTTTTTGCTATTAATACATGGCAATACCTTTAATTTCACCGTAGAAAACTTAAAATCTTGATCCAACACATTATATAAAATCACCATAGTTATTAAGATCCTAATCCACTGCTCACGGTATCCAAGTGATCCCGTCAACCAAATTTCTGCAGGTTTGGGGATATTATATTTCAATAAATTAGTTATGGTATTAATATAGGAAATTAATTCTTACTACGTAGAAAAAATTTTACATACTTATTATTGACTTTTTAATTAATTATTTAATATTATTAATTAATTTTACTTATTATAAGAAAACCAATACTGGATATAAGTAAACCTCTACTGATTATAATCAAACCATATCTGATTATAAGTAATCCATGACAGACTATAAGAAACTATCTTCTTAATTTCAGTACTAGTGTTTCATATAAAGAAAATTGTAGACAAGAGTGTTCTTAAAATAAGAACAACAGTTTCTTAATTTAAATAATGCATTTCTTAAAAAATAAATAAGAAATAGTCGTACTGATAATAAGAAATTAGTATACTGTAATTAAGAAACAAATTTACTTAAAATAAGACCAACCGTTGCTTCATTTGAGCAGTCGACGTCATGTGACTTTCGGAAACCTCAACCTAACCTTTTTACCGCGATTCGAAGATTTTAGACGCCGCATATAAGAGGAGCGAATTTTACGATATTTCTGACGAAAAATTATAAATTATCAATTGTAAATTCGACGACAGCTTCATAGCTATATAGCATAAATAATACCATTAACATTATCTGCTAAATTTGAGGGTACGTACTGGAGTTGATACAATTTATCTAAAATATCGAAAAAATATGATCATTTCACTAATTATAATATCTTTGAATTTGCTAAATTTCTTTATATGACAATATTATGTACAATGTTATTTAACAATTTTTATTAATTTTTATATAAAAACATATCAATCGAGACTTTATCACTTTATCGTAATGCTCTTAAATTAAAAAAAATAATATAATTAAAGTAAGAAAGCTCTTTACTTAAATAATGAAAGAAAATTTACTGATTTTAAGAAAAAAAATGTTACTTCGTGGACAAGAAACGAAAATTACTTAAATTGAGAACAAATCCGTCCTGAATTTAAGAAAATATAAATTACTCATTTTCTGAATGAATATTTACTTAAATTAAGAACAAATATGTTCTAAATTTAAGAAAATATTAATTACTTATTTTCAGAATGAAATTTAACTTACATTAAGAATAAATAAGTTCTGAAATTAAGAAAAGAAATTTTACTTATTTTCAGAAAGGAAATTTACTTGAATTCAGTAAAAAAGCTTCTTGTTTTAAGAAACTTTTGAGGTTACTTAATTTCAGAACCTAGTGTTACTTAAATTTGTTGCCTCGTTTTTTCAGTATGGAATATTTCTGAAAGTAAAATTTTTTGTAGTGAACGTGTTGATAGAGGTATTCTCACGAGAATGTTGAATGGCGCAGGCACTACGTCAATACCGTTACGGACCCAGTTCCTGATCAGGACCCAATTCCTGATCATTTTCTTACATAAAATATTGCTTTAAACTTGTTGCTGCAAAAACTTTTTTGAAGATTGCAGATATAATTATCTACTATTTAGATTTTCTTGTTCAAAATCTAAAAAGTTTCATTGTAATTGAATTTTATGGAAATCAGAGTTAATCAGGAATTGCTCTTAGCTGATCAGGAACTGGGCCCGTGACGGTAAGTACAATAGAATGCGGATTTATATGAAGAAGGCTGTTGTAGGTTAGGCATATATCACTTGCTGATCGGCAAGAAAGTAAGCGTCGGCTCCACGATGAGCAAACCAGATAGCCTCGTCTTCTTGAACTTTCGTGGGAGTAATATGGTGAGGAGGGGGAAGAGGAAACAACAAATATATCAGCGACCACACCATCACCCTCAAAATCCCTCTTCTTCTTCAAATCGATGTATAGCTCAATAATATCATCAGATTATCCGGATAAAACCATACAAAAAAGCATAGAAAATATTTGCTCGTTTTTTGTGGAATCTAAGCAATAAATTGTCACAAGAAGACTGTGAAAAAGAAATAAAGACGGGAGCGATAGAAAATTAGACCTTAGAAATAATATCAGTGATTGAGTAATAATACATTTGAAAGAACATAAAATTACCTATCTTTTCCGACCCGAAATTTTGAATAAGCTATTTCCCTTGTTTTGTTATACACGAAATCCTTATTTTTTCAAATGGTTATATCTGTGAAATATAAGAAGGAAAATTTGTTCACTTTTATGCGTTATTTTCACATTTATGTCGGCCATTTTGTATCTGCTATCATGAATTTTCAAATTTGGATGTGAAATTCGTAATCAGGGACCTCCAAACCTTAAAGAAAATATTTTCATAAGGACATTGTTGAAATCTTTTTAGTTATTTAATTTTACATTTAATTGTTTATGCGTGTTCGGGACACGGTAAGCCCCTACATACCCTCACCCTCTATACTCACAGAAATGACCTTTTTGTCTCTAGAGGATTTTCCTCTTGACGAAATCCTTTTGATTCAAATTGAAATTCATTTAGACTCAACAAGAATATTCTCGATTCAAGAACTCAATTTTTGGAATCAAAAAGATTTTTATCTTCACGGGTTAACCCGTGGAAGCGAGGCGACACCGAATACGCAATCAGCAGCGCCACTATGTTTTATATGCTTTATTCGGGTATGATGTAAAAGTTGCATTAAACGGTGAATTGAACAGTCGGTCGTTGGTCGTGTCTCGGGTACCTTTATGGTCTACGTCCAGTATTGAGTCCAAAATACATTGATGAGTTCATTTTCATCTTTTGGGTTGTTCATACAGCTAATACCGTGGTCGCGGTGATCTTTCTCTAAATACTTCTATTAATCGTAGTCCTGATCTTCAATAGTTGTGAAGTTTACTCTAGCGTCTTACTATAATTTTTGCCTGAATCAAGAATTTCATTAATTGTTAAACATTAAGTTCTACAGAGGGAACGACTTATTTTTTTTCTAAGATAGCTTACAAATAGTTAGGGTATATTATCTTGGGTTTTTTATGTGTTAAGAAGTTTATGGAGGTTTCAGGAAAACATGAAATGTTGAGGAGTAGGATGTTATTAGGAGGTTCTATCGTGATTGCAACTACTGTCCTAGTAGCAAACTTTTAAGATGTCAAGATGAGGACTTACACACTTGTTGTTCTTTTGTCGTAAAAGTGTTGTTTCTGATGAATCTCGTGATCCATATTATTGATGATGTAATTTATGGTAAAACCTTGGAGTTTTCTTGGAAGATTTACGTGAACATATGGTTTTCTTCATACTGTGCATTTCTCTTCTTGTGTTGGAGTAGAGACTATTTTTCTGAAGAGCCCAAATGTCTGACCTACTGCAATTAAGTCAGCAGTTTGTATTTCTTCGATAAATCTTGATCTCTTGGAGTTGAATGAGTAATTGGATGTTGAAGGCCATGATCCTTGAGTTTTGTAAAATTCGTTGTTTTTCATCAATTGATCAAATTTCTGCACATTTCCTCCATGATGAGTGATTTAATATGAGCTCTGATCTTGTTGAATTGTGAGAATGAATTCTTAAGATCGGTTGAAGGAGATAGGAAATATATAAGCTATTAGAAATTATGAAGCTTGTTGCAAAAAAAATTAATTTTAAGTAGAAGACAAAAATAAAAATTATATAAAAACAATAATAGGATAAGTAAGAAAATTCTTGTTTCAATAGCGTAGTATCACGATGTTTCTTTTGTATCTAAGATTTATTTGTAGTTATTGAGGTACGTTGTAAGATCTTACCTATAGTTGTAGTTGTTGCTGGAATATTGCGAAAAATGTGAATTTTGATGGAGATACATAATAGTTATTATAAATATATACGTATGTATATATTTATTTTTTTATAAGTATTCTTGAACTGTTTAAACAATATATTTATTATAGTTGCATTACTTATTGGGTAATACCGAAATTACATTTTGAATAGTGTAGAATGTCAAAGGTAGAATCTTAGTACAACTCACGTAAATGTAAGGTATGATTAATAATTATCTATGTTAATTAACGGAAAATTTAGAAAACTATAGCGCATTTTAGAAAAGTGGGCACTTCCAACAAGAGAATTATTCCTTGCGTTAAAAGGGTTCACTTCTCTTTACAATAATTAGGCTGCGTATTTGACAACAGAAGAACTAGCGTGGATAACTAATTTTAATAGCTTAAAATTTGTATATATTTTAATAAAATTTTAATCGGTTTTATATTGATATTTAAATGATTACTGTGATACTATTGCTGTGGATATGGAGGTTTACCTTCTCAAATATTCTAGATAGTAAACTATTAATATGATTTTAGTGCCAAGAAATAATTAACTTTCTTCAACTTACTTATATGCTTAGAAGTATATAAACAAACTTTAGCTATTATAGAAATATGTATTTTTGAATCTACATTGTACATTTATTTAGATCTTAAACAATTCGTTATGTATCAGATTTGCATGCAAACTCAAGCTTTTTACTGAAAATGATGGTAGTATTTAATGAATTTATACACCGAAATGCATACCATGCATACCCCTCCCAGGCTAAATTATACTTCGATCCGAAGAGTATTTGCTTGCAGCAGGTCTTTAAGCTTAGAAATATTATATCGTTAAATAATAATAAATATAATAATGTGGTTATGTAATTTGGTGTTTTAACGAATTGTTTAAAATTAAGTATTAATTATATTGTATACCTTATACTTAAAATAATTTAGTAATTTTTAGTACCGCCACCATACAATAAGTTTTCTAAAGCATAATTTTAATGATAAAACTTATATTATATGAGACTCCGAGATGGCGTGTCAGGGTCTGTACCCGCTACAGACCCGCCCGACAAGTTCGGCTATAAATCTTACAAGTGCCACCCTAGACAAAAGTTAGAAGCAGTGATATGTTTAATTTGTGAAAATGTGTACCATACAGATCATTTAAAAAAATTAGAAAATACTGAAATCGTAAGTGATACTTTTGTAATTTGCAATGAACGTAAGAAGGTAAACCTAACCTCAAAACTGAATGAAAATGTGCTTAGTAATTAGGCAAGATTGATCATTGCTCAGGTGAAATTAGCACAAAGAGAATACATTAAAAATCAGATAATACAGGAAATAACAGACGCTGATTCAAATGGCCATGAAAAAACTATATATGAAGATCATACTGAAATAGAGATGTTGAAGATTGAAAATACAATATTGAAAGAGCTCAACGGAGAATTGCAAGACAAAAACATACCATTGAGAGAAATGGTAAATCAAGAAAAGGAAAAGAATTTTAAAGAGTTTAAAGAATAGTGCACTGTTCTGCATACTTATACAAGTCGAATCTAAGCTACAATCTGTAATAATTTAAGTACCAGCTGATATGCATATGTATATCAGAGACAAGAAGGGTCAAATTTACGTTGGATATCAGAACTGTACGATGACATAAACGTTAAACCATGTTTTAACTGTGGACGATTCGGACATAATACTAAAAAATGTAGGCATACTCCCACATGTTTAAATTGTGCAAGACAGCATTTGACTATTAAATGCAGCAACAAAAATATTGTTATATGTGCCAATTGCTCTTTCAGCAATACTAAATATAAAACCAGTTTTGAGGTTAACCACGCAGCAACAGACAGTGACAAATGTGAAATATGGAAGTCTAAGATTAAGAAATACATAGATATGACCGAATACAATATCAATCCAATTGTTCAGAAATATCTCGGTAAATTAGGTAACTTCCATTATCAACCTGTGTTATCTGGACAAACATCTGGACAAATTTCATTATCTATTGAATCGCTGAATACACTCAACGACAACTTATTACTCAGGAGCGGACTAAGTAACCAAAGGATCCCTCAAGGGGTGAATGAATAATAATGGAGCAAGACGTACATTTTGAATCTATTGCGATTAACGAAAATGTTTTTAGCAATTTTCAGAGTCTCAATAAAAATCTTAATGATAATAATGATATGTTAATTCTAAACGTAAATGTAAAAAGTTTAAATGCAAACATTACTAAACTTGAAGTTTTTATTGAGAATCTGAAAAAGAAGCTAAATATAATAATATGTTCAGAGACTTGGAATTAAGAGTGTTATCAGTACTATCGTTTTCCAGAATATAAAATATATTATAATGAAAGTAAAATTAACAAAGCTGATGGTGTTATTATGTACATAAAAAATAACATTTCCGAAAATACTGAAACAGTGATAATCGATAGACTGAGAATCTTATGTTCCAATATCAAATTAGAGAGTAATAATACTTTAAAAATATCAGCAATTTATCGATTTCATGACATAAGAAGCAATATCAACACGAAAAATCACCGTACAGTCGGTGATTTTAACATCGACATTCTGAACAAAAACATGACGAGTAATGATCTGAGTGATAATATTATTAGCCATGAATTCTTAAATAACTTTTTGGAAAATGAATATACTCCATGTTTCCCTGGCATAACTAGACCTTCGGATGATAATAGCAGGGGCAGTTGCATTGACAATATTTGTATAAAATCAAACATAATTTCAATTAAAGCACTTAAGCTAAATAATCCTTTCAACGATCACTATGCACTGTTTGCAACATTAGATAGAATAGAAATGAAAGAAAATGAGAAAGTATATTTGAAAACCATCAACTACAATAAACTTAAAAAATTCTTAGCAAAGTCAGGTGGAGTAAAAATTCTTAGCAAAGTCAGGTGGAGTAAAAATTCTTAGCAAAGTCAATACAGGATCCCAATTTTGCTGCTGAGGAGCTTATCAAACACATACATTTTTGTGTAGAAATGGCAAATTCCAATCAATCATAGAAAAGAAATAGTAATAACATGGTACCAAGAAAGAAATGGATCACTAACGCAATACTAGTTTCATACAAAACGAAAGAAACGCTATACACTTTATGGAAAAAAATCCAACAAATGAAACTCTAAAACGCAAATACAAAAATTACGTCAAAGTATTAGATAAACCCTGGTAGAAAATTAATCTAGAACTATGTAGATCTATCTAGTTTGCCAAGGAAATAATCGAGGGCCTCGATAAAACTAGATAATTTTCTACCAGCGAAGTTATAAAAAATACTAAAACAAATTATGAAAGAAATTTGATAAATGAGTGTAGTGACAATAATAAAAACTTATGGAGAATAATAAATGCGAAACTGGGTAAAAATAAAAAGTTAGATGATAAAATTGAATATGTTTATGATGATAAGCTGAAAATTGAAAACAAATTGGATATAGCTAACTCTATGAACACTTTCTTCTGTGATGTTGGCATAAAATTAAGCTCAAAAATAAAACACCCTATCGATGCCACGCTGACATTACTAAAAAGAAACAAAAAAACTATTTTTATTAATCCTACAGACTCTTTTGAAATATATAGAATTATAATGGAAATGAAAGATAAACTAGGTGGTGTCGATAGGATAAATTCTAAAATTTTGAATATACTCTCTACATATATTGTTACACCGTTAGAACATATATTTAACTTGTGCATTGATAAATCAATCTGGCCAGATATATTAAACATTGCTGAGGTAGTTTCAATTTAAAAAGCCGGAAATAGATCTTGTATTTCAAATTATAGACCTATCTCGATATATCTAACATTGCAAACATTTTTTAAAAAATTATTTACAATAGATTATATGACTTTGTACTAAAATACAATATAATATCGGATCAACAATACGGTTTTGTTAAAAATAGAGGAACTACAGATGCACTGAATCATCTTGCCAACATAATTTATACTAAGTTAGATAAGAGCAAACCTATCCTAGCAGCCTTTTTAGATCTGGCTAAGGCTTTTAACACTGTAAACCATAAAATTTTATTAGAGATGGTTGAAAGATATGGAATAAGAGGAAAAGCTCTGAAATTACTAACGAGCTATCTCTATAATAGAAAACAAAAAGTTAGAGTACAAGGACACATGCGGGATTACAAAATTATAACTACGGGTGTTCCACAAGGAACCATCTTAGGTTCATTACTATTTATATTGTATGTCAATGATCTGTTAAGATATATGCCAAATAAATCAATAATGTCTTATTCTGACGACACTGTCATCATTTCAGATGATAACACTTGGTCCTCAGCACAAGACAAAATGAATATTTATTTAAATCAGGTAGCTAACTGGTTAGCTCTTAATAAGTTATCTCTAAACCTATGTAAAACTATCTACATGACATTCGGAAACTATCGTGATAGTGTACCTGAAACACTAGATATTCAGATTAAAAATCAAGAAATAGCTAGGATTGAAAGCTATAAATATTTAGGTATAGTTTTTGATTACAACATGAAATGGGATAAGCATATTGAATACTTTATCAAAAGAACTAAATATTTGATATTCATTTTTGCTAAAATTAGAAAGATAATGGATTGTAAAACATTGATGACAATTTACTATGCGTTTTTCAAAGCATAATAAGCTATGGTATAAGTGCTTGGGGTGGATTGGGTAAAAATCTCTTAAACCTAGTACAAAGAATCAAAACAAGGATACTAAAAATGATAAACATAGCCTTTTCGCTAGGAAGCAACACTCCATTAGATATAACGCAGCTTTTTATGTTAGGATCTGTGTCATATCACTATAAAAGTTTAAAAGAACTGTACTTGAAAGCTGAGCGTAACACAAGATACAAGAGTATACAATTACCCAAATTGAGTAAAGCTATTACTAACAAAAAAAGTAATTTGGTGGCTATTAAAGTATTCAATGGACTGCCTAACAATCTTAAAACATTGAATGTTAACAAAAAAACCATCAAAAACAAACTAAAAATTTTTCTAAGAGATTCATTGATATAATATATTTATAAAATTAAGTAACAGTTATTAACTTTAATAATAAAATATTTGTAAAACTAATAAAAATATGAAATTTTTAGTAGTTTTAAGTTCTATTTTAGTTTTAAGTTTTTCTGTATTATACTAGCCTATGAACAGGTAACTATGTTACCTCTACAGGATTTTACATTTTGTATTTCGTACATTTGTAAATTATCTGGTATCAATAAATAAATAAATACATAAATAAATATATAAATAAATAAATAAATATATTACACTTCAGAAGATATTGCTTATATATCATCATATTTATTTAATTTTATTTTGATATTTATAAAATGTAATTATTAATATAAGCCATTTAGAGGTTTATGATTTTCATTATATATGCATAAAAATGAAAGTTATAAATTTTAAAAAATTGTATTGTGCTTTGTTATTTTTTTATTTTTACTTAAATAAAGCGATTAGTAATTAATTTATATTCATACCATTGATTTATCCCAAAAGTTCCATCACCAGGTGTAGATATTTATGTAGATGATAGTTTTACATATCGTAAAAAGCGGTATGTATTTGATTTATCGACCCCAATTGTAGCGTTTGTTATTTGAGTCCAGTTAAGATGATGCTAAAGCCACCGGTCACCGACAAATACGAGGAACCACTTTTCTCATTTTATTTTCAATTTCGAGTAAATATCTTTATGAAACGTTATTGTCCCTATAGAAAACAACAACTCTTCAGAGAGATATTTTATTAAAATTGAAAATTGAAAGAAAATTGTGGTTCCCCGTATGTGACGACAATAATTTACCGCTTTTTCAAAACTTTGAATAATATGACGACGATGGAAAATACAGGGTTTTGCTGTTTTTAAATTGACTTCGAAATTCCTCGATTTCTATTTCATGTTTTGCACTTTTAAACGTATGCGAATAATAAATAAATTGTGAATTTCGAATTTCAAATTTTGCAAGCTTAAGACTAGCTTAAAAAGCAAACCTTTTATAATAGGTAATTGTAAATTTGTCAAAGATTCTTATTAGTAGATAATGGTTAAAATGGTGGTTAATGGTTTTTAAATTTTAAGATTTTGTATTTAAATCTGGTCATGTGGACAATGTCAATCCAGAAAAATACTATCGGTAGTTCATCAGCCTACAATAGTCGACCTAACATAAAATATTAAGTGAGTGAAAATGGTTGGCTATTGATTAGGTCATCGACTACTGGAGTGTATATATAAAAGAATGTTTCATTCATGTGAAGAAAAATTACTTAGTAGTGGTGTTAATTTCAGGTGAGAAAACCTGCAAAAAAAAATAATGATGTTAGCATATTGATTAAATTGAAAAAACAATAAAATTATAGATATATTACATGTGTATATTCATTTTTTTCTCGTTTCATTGAAATATTCTATGGAAAATGTATTATTTTAAGGGGGCAGCCCTGGGTTAAACCCAAGTCGTTGATGGTAAAAGTAGGTATACGAAATGTAATCCAAAGTTTAAAGAGATAATACTTAATTGCTTACTTCAATATTAAATAAATATATAATATATGGTTATTGCGTAGTAGCTACGATAAGATGTAAACAATTCCAAATATAAAAGGTATTTGCTGAGTACAAAGAAAGGTTTGGTAAATTTTCCATTTATTAATAGTATATTATGCACCAAGGGACTAAAGTACGCTATTAAAGCCTAGTGTGTAGTTCGACGCCCGAGCGGAGTGAGGGTGCCACATACATAGGCGTTGTACCGTACTTTAGTCATATACAATTTTATATTATACCCAGCAGAAAGTTCGTTATACACATGTATACCTTTACTACTACCTCAATACTACAGAAAAATTTTTTTCTCTATTGTAATTGTTATTCCTTACGACTTTGAACAGCGCCGATGGGGCGGGAGAAGCGGGTCCAGGGCCACAGGCCCTGATGGGCTCCAGGGGCGAAACCCCGGCGGGGCGGTTCGGGGCAGACGAACCCCCCCGTCTGTCAAAAAAATACTTGAGGATTAAAAAAAAAATTTTACACGACTCTTATTTTGTCTACCATAACATTAAATTGCAATATAAATTAAATCTTAACAATCAAAAGAATAACAACAATATTCAAACGATAAAATTAAAAAAATATTAAAAATTCAAGTGCAATAAATTTTGTATTAATTAAAATATAAAAATTACACAGTTTTGGTTTTATGATATAGTAGTAGCATTTCTTGTTAAACTAATAATAATAATTAAATAATTTTATTAAACTAATAATTATAATAATTATTCATTTTGATTTTTATGTGTACAATAATTATTATTATTTATCAAATGATTTATTTCACAATTTTGGAATAAAACACGTGGTGAATTGTGTGAAACTTGATGATTAATATCGTTTTCAATTACTGGTTTTCTTTTCTTTGGATTTTCTTCAAACAAATTATCCTTGATGTGTTCATGGTTATTAAAATCCATTTCATTTAATAACATAGGAATGCTAGGTCGTGATGACTGGATTTGCTGGTGGCACCTGTATAGGACTTTTAGAGACAGTATCTACGTTACTTGATAATCTATTATGATTTTCTTTCTAACTTAATGGTATATTAAAATTAGTTTTTGGAATATTGAAGTTTGTAATAGTATGAGGTAAATGTTTCTTAGAAAACTTATTATCTGTATTTAATGGCATATTAAAATTATTCTTTAGATCATATAAACCTGTAACAGTATGTGGTGAAGAGTTATTTATCTTTTCACTAGACATATCACTAAATTGATTCACAGACTTTTCAACATAATTAGTATAAGTTTTGACTTGTCCTGCATTTGCGATGCTGTTAAAAATATCCTCTCTATTCGCTGAGGAATTTTCTATATATCCTTGAGCCACGGCGTCCGAACCAAATCCATCAAGCTGTTTAATTTTTGTAAAGTCTAGACATGCATTGGCAGTGGCAGTAGCTAGACTACGCCTAAAGCAGTGTTCAGTATAATCAGCTGGATTTTCTAAATTTAAAAATAACGCAATGGTTTTTGGAGTTTCGCTTATCTTATTTTTACCTATAAATTGTTTCGTACATTTTCCGTTTTGGTAATTTACAAAATATCTATTGCTTGGCATGTCTTTCAGTCTTAAAAATGAATATTCTTTAACTATATCATAATACTCGGCCCCGATAGCAAATTCTCAAAATGTCAAATATTAACATAACTTAAAATGCACATATATAAATTATAAATAAATAAATATGCTGTTACTGATTTATTATTAGAAAATTATTTATAAATATCTTTGCTACTAAGGAGATGCGATCTTCAGTAATACTTAGAAATTTTTGTATCTGAGACCAAGTCAAAACAAGTGACTATTTACATTTATATCCCTTAGATTAGCGATTTAAATGAGCCTTTAACAATTTATAGTTACAAATCTTAATATTATTTTTAACAAACAACGTGGCTCTTAATTTCGACCAGTGATTTCATAACGTTGACGGTTTCCATATCTTTGATAATTCTTTAAAATATACAAGTATAACATCTTCATCAATTGTATTTGCTTTGTTGATATCTTTCCATTTAAAAAAATGACTATATGCTACTTCATATGGAAGTTTTGATTTTTTCGGAAACAGATCGTTCGCAATTATATTTTATTCGACTTGAAAATCTCTACCTTCGATTATTTCTTCATAATCAAAATTTTCATCGTCAAAACTATCCGACGAATTCATTTTTCAGTATTTCTTAAATTGAACTTTCCACTTTTCACCTTTTTCAATAAAGAAACGAATAACAATCAATTCACCGAACAATGTATCTATGAGGTTATTTTTTAGGTTATACACATGCACACAGCACAGTTAGTAACTGGCAAATGATATGTACGTGCAACGTGCGTAAGACAAAGCAAGAAAGCTAGAGGTATATTCTCTCTCGTCAGTAAACTATAGTCCGCTTCAAATATACTATATTACTTCAGATTCGCGCATGTGCATAGTACAGGGATTTAATGAAAAGTAGACATATAATGAAGCGCTTTAGTCCTGGATAGGAAGGAAGAAAGTACTAACTTTACGCTAGGGTGTGATAGAAAAGAATTATGAAATTGAAAGGATGTATACAGTGTAAAGATTATGAGTTAATTATGGCTTAATTAAAAGGGGTAGCAATTTATAAACTGACAATTATTTAATAGGCACCCAACAAGCACACTTTTTTGAAAAAGAATTCTTTAAGAGTTAACGAATGTCCGCAAAATTTGAATACTTAAAATATTCAATAAGAGTTAAAAAAGTATTCTTTTTTAATAAATTTATCTTTATAATAAAGGTATTCAGTATTTTAAAAGTATTGAGTATGCGTATTATAAGTAATTTAAAAGTATTTAAAAGTATTCTTTTTATAAAATA
The DNA here is from genome assembly GCA_949152435.1 of Gastracanthus pulcherrimus. NCBI lineage: Eukaryota > Metazoa > Arthropoda > Insecta > Hymenoptera > Pteromalidae > Gastracanthus > Gastracanthus pulcherrimus. The sequence goes on from OX424572.1 coordinate 48,101,673, forward strand.
AGTTTTTGTTTCTTATGAATATAAGAATTAAAAAGTATTCTTTTAAAACATTTATGTATTTTAAAGAAAATACTATTAACATTTTATATTTATAATATGTAATTGTAAAGTATATAAAAAGTATTCTTTTGTGGGAATAATTTTTGTTTCTTAGGAATAGAAGAATTAAAAAAGTATTCTTTTAAACATTTATGTATTTTTTAAGAAAGTACTATTAACATTTTATGTTTATAATATGTAATTGTAAAGCTTACAAAAAGTATTCTTTTGTGAAAATAATTTTTGCAATTATATAGCAATACTAAAAAAAAATTTTAAAGCATTCATAAGGTATTCTCTCTTTATTACATATAAAAAATATGTTATGATCAGACAATAATAAATTTTCGTAGTTTTAAAAACGTACGCATACATAACGGCATGTTGGCGTCCTCCAAGAGACCCTCACGAACATAATATAAAAAGAAAAAAATTATAGTTTGAAAAGCTGATTGGTCGTTAATATTCTGTTCCGAGTTTGAAGCTGCATTATTGTAGTAATTATTTACTTCTCGGTCGGTAAACATCAAGTCGGGAGATTTAAATTTTTCATCGACTTTCGTCTATCCACAATATTAATAATATTTATTAATCAAAATTATTCAAGCAAAATTCCATTAATTTTCGGACAGCATAAAAACAACATGTTTTTCCGAAATACTTTTTTAACATTGAAATAGCTAAACCGTATAAAAGTAAAAAGTCGGGTTTGTAATTAACATCCCTTTATGAAGACCAAATATAATAAAGATTATAATAATTGTTATTATAATAATATATACAGGTAAATATATGTAATTATAACTACAATATTATATTATAATCATAATTATAACAAGATATTATATTATAATTTACTTTATTCATTCAAAGAATTTTGAACGAGCCCAAACTTAAATAAAAAATACCATTCAGCAATATTATACCGTTAAAATATAATTCCGCAAAATGAATAAGCAACGACAAACAATAAGTGGTGTCTACCACCAGATCATTCATTTCAAAATTAGCGCCCGAATTTGCATCAGTCCCTACGTTTGGTACACGCTTGGCCCGTTAGGTGGGGCGAAGGCCCTTTGCTCGCAAGTGCCGAGCTCTCCCCTTGATTCGTATATATTGAACGTCTTAGGGGACGTAAGGGGTGGTGGTGGTTCGAAGCTTCTCGGGAAGGTTGCCGCTCTGCGGGCGCATTTGGCAGTTTCAGCGGAAAAGGTCTTTTCCTTCACTATTAAACATACGAACGATCAACGAAAACGATCAACGAAAAGAAAAGAGATGCGAGAAAAAAAAAGAATTCAGACAAAAGAGCGAAAAGAAAAAAGAAAAAAAGAAAAAGAAAAGAAAAACGAAAAAGAAAAGAAAAGAGGAAAAAGAAAAGGAAAGAGAAAAGAAAAGATGTTTTGCAAATCATAAAAAAACAATTTAAGTATTAAAAAAGAACTCTTTATTATTATATGATGTGTTACGTTTTATTACAAAAGAACTCTTTTTTAAATCTTTTTAATTTCTTTTAAATTGCTGAATAAAGTTGCTAGAAATAATTTTTTCGTGAAAGAATTATTTTTTAATTCTTAATAAATGACTATGTAACGGACATTCGTTTAATCTTTTTGTAATTAAAAAGAACTCTTTTTGAATTCCTTTATAAAAAGAGAATTTTAAAAGAATTCTTTGAGAACTTTTAGAATAATCCTATTGCTTGTTGGGCAAGTTCTCGACTTTTGTTAAAAATATTCAGTATGGCTTTTACCCAAAAAGCGTTAAATGTAGTTTTAGTTTAAGCAGAACAAAATGAAAATATTGCTAAAATGTAGATATTGCAAAAATGTAAGGTTATAAAAAGTTCTTAAGAGGAGGTCTTAGCCAACGCTGATTGGTAGAGAGTCAACCTAACCTCCAAAAGTTATACCATAAAAATAAAAATTTGTGGTAATTTATAGTGCAATTACGCAGTTGTCCCCCCTTCTTGTCATAATAATAAATGTTAATAAAAATTAAAATCTATATATTTAGGCAAAATTTCATAGAATAACGAAAAATACGGCATGAGGTGAGGGCTTGAAAACGGTAAGATGACCGTCATTTTTAACGTTTTTCATTGGTCAATTATAATAATATATCACGATAAAAAGCTTTTTAAGCTATTTATAACCAAAAAAGTTGTCGTCCGCAATTTTTTACATGATAATAAATCATTATCATCTTCGACTTTAGTGTTAACACGTAAATTTTAAACGTATAAAGAAAACTACAACGTGAGGTGAAGGTCACAATGGTAAAGTTCGCCCCGGCCTCCCCTTAAAGTTGGAATAGATACTGTAAGAGTAAATTATTTTTATTGTTTTTTATGCAAGGTATAAGGTGTATTTTATATAAGGGTATGAATTATTTTTAATTATAAAATATATTGAGTAGAGAAACGAACAAAATTTAATATATTTGAATTTTTATCAAAAACAAATATCGCTCTCGATCTAAGTAATGGTCTGTAACGACATTTCTCGGGAAGACACTTTAATTTCTTTGCTATGATCCTTACGGATTCTCCTTCGTTTTTTTTTGCTAGTGCCCGGTTTTCCAGGTATGTTTGTTTTTCGTCATCTTGAATTACTCGGAACTTAAATTTTTAAGAATTTTCAATTGTTGCTTATTTAACTTTCTAGTTTTATGTCTATTTAACTTTCGAGTTTTATGTCTATTTAACTTTCTAGTTTTATGTTTATTTAACTTTCTAATGTCATGTTTATCTACTATTTTATCAAAAGTGTTATTCATTAAATTGAGCTTCAACCCTTTTATTATATTTCCTTTTCTCTTTCGCAACATGTTACTCAATAACAGGAGATGGGAATTATAGAAGGAGAAGTCGGTCAGGTGTACCCGTCTCAATACAAGCGTTAGTCCGACTTGGATAATGTATAAGTTTAGGCGATGCAGCTGCGCCCCGAGGGCTGCTTCACCGATCCGTATACACGTCGTAAAGATTAGGTCCTCTGGTAAAGTTCTTTTATCCAAACGTTCGGCAGCTTTTGAATCTTACTGAGCTGACAGAGGGAAAGGTCTCAGTGGACGCGCCGAGGGCCCCAGAGTATTCGCAATTCGTGTCAGAAAAGAGTGGAGCCACAGCACTGGTTAAGTGTGGTCTACTCTTAACCCAACTTAGTAACAACGCTTACCTATCGGTAAACAAGGTTATTAGGAAGGAAAGGTCATTAGAGATAACGTGCTGTTCATAGAACAAGGAAAAACAATATAATTCATTTATATGAATATCACTCTTAAATTAATAACAATTGAAAACAATAAAAATATCTTATTTTATTTGATTAATTAGTTAGAATAAACCAAAATATACAAAGTTTATAAAGAATTAAAAATATAATAATAATTTGGTAATGTATAATGTAAAAGTAAAATATAATGTAATATAATAATCTTGCTAAATTGTAAGTATGAATTTGAGTTATAATTTGTTAATTATATATATATATATATATATATATATATATATATATATATATATATATATATATATATTTTTTTTTTTTTTTTTTTTTTTTTTTTTTTCACGGCGTAAGCACTAACAAAAACTTTATAAGTTAATAGTTTTGTGTAAAAGAAATTTTATTTATTTTGTATTTAAGAAGTTAATTATAAAGATCATATATTAAGCTTTAAGTGAAAAGGTGACGATTAGCTATAACAATAAGAAAAGGTGATGATTATTAGGTGCGGGGAAAAAATGAAAAGAGAGGATATTTTAGATGGATATTGGAATAATATATGTACAGCAAAATGGGACTGGATGGACCTGGCAAAGAATAGGGAGAAATGGAGTGATTGTATGAACTAGACTACATAGTCCCATCAACCATTTATAGTAGCTACAGGGATGATGCGAGCATGAACACAGTGAATATATGAGTATAATAACTGCGGTCATTTAAGCACTATCACTGCTAGCCATCAATGGATGTGCACTAAAATAATAATAATGATATATTGCTAATACCAATGAATACACCAAATATATATACTTTATACAAAAACCTAATTAATAAGAGACAGCAATAATTAATGGAATAAGCCCCAGAACATTAAACTTGATTAAGAAATAAGAAATGTTTTTGGGATTTTACTGATTTCGTTTTAATTGATATTGACACTTGTGTCGTCGCGATTCGGTTGGACGGTCTTTTGATATAGATATGGACTCTTTGAGTAAATTTCACTATCTATATGTATATAAGACCTTTATTAACTCTAGTATGATATGTTTGTTGTATGTCCTATATATACAGAGACGTAGCCTTCCTTTAACAAAATATCTTACAAGTGTAAAAAGTTTGAATAAGAGAAAAAAATTTTTTGTTACAGAAAATAATAAAAAAAAATGGTTGCTGTCCTTAGGTACAAATAACCAAGACAGTCGATGCGGCCGAGGGAGCTTCGCGAGTCCAAGTCATCTGGCGGCGGTGGCAGCAATGTTCGACGAGGAGGTCAGATTCTTGAGGAGGTTGAGGAGGAAGAGGTCGAGAACGAGGAGCAGAATGAGCCGGGCGAGTCGACGCCGGCCCTCGAGACTTTGCGTCTCGCCTGCGCACAGGCCAGCGACTGCGTCGAGCAGCAGCAACAGCAGCAGCAGCTCGTGGCGGAGAGCAAGTACTCGAGCACGGTGCAGTTTCGCGCCCCCGACATCATCGAACTCTGATCGATAACTCGCTTATTCTTTTTTTCGTTTCCTTTTCCTTTTTTCCTCCGTTTGCATTATTTGACGACTAGAGGACAGATCAGAGAAGCTTTTCTCCCTCGGCGTCGCTCAACGCCTGTCGTTGTGATATTACACTTATTCAGTCACTCGTTTTTTTACATTATTTAAACAGGATCAAGCCGTTATTCAGTACAGTCAAGTTATTCACTTTCTTAAACTGGCTATTAAATAATTTTTTAACATTTTGAGTAAGCACAAAATAATTGCCTCCTCGTTTCAATTGATTTAACTATCATTGAGAATAAATAGGTGAGACTCTAAATAACGAAAGAACAAAATTACAAATAAATGAAACTTCCAACATCAAAATAACGAAAAATCAAAATTACAAATTGCTAAAATATAAAAGAACAATCTTCCAAAACTTGAACAACAAACAAAAACCTTCGGATAAAAATTACCGAACATTGCTTTTAAATGTTCGATTTTTATTTTCGGATTTTTTATCGTCTTAATATTGCAATACGTAATCTTGATTTCTCCTTGCTTAAACTTTCGTAGTTTTATTTTTCGTTATTTTGTTTTTCGGCAGTTTTTCGCTCTTTAAGTTTCGGAATTTCGTCTATCTATAGTTTTGTAATTCGTTGTTTTAATTTTTGTTATTATAATGTTCGTAGTTTTATTTATTCACTGAAAAAAAAATTGTTAAATCTAAGTAAACGTTTCTTTGAATCGTACTAAGAAAAGATTTACCTAAATAAAGTAAATATTTCTTAAATTTAGTAAATATTTATTGAATTGATGAATACCAGTCTAAACATAATTAAATATTTACTATTATCAAATAAATCTGTTAAAAGTACGATTCAAAGAAACGTTTACTTAGATTAAACAATTTTTTTTTCATTATTCGTAATGTTGTTTCAACGTTATTTAGAGTCCCACTCGGTTTTTAATAATGACCAGCTATTTTTTAGATTATATAAATGACAGGCCTTTTTACATATGTACAGTGCAGTTGAGTCTTGTTTTGATGGATGGATTCTTGACATGACCCATCAGTTATTATATCAAATCATTAATCACATTTGAAACTTAGGTGAAAAGCTGTTATAAACTAAAATATATGAAAAAAATTCGGTATGAAACTTTAATGGAAATTGGTATGGCAAAATATTGTTTTAATAAAAACTATTATATAGCATCTTTTATGCATCACAGTTTAGTATTGTATTGGAAACCATATTTTAATGATCATATTGCTAAGTTACTATAGTACATTAAATAAAAAAGTTACAAAACTAAGTTTTGAACTATTATTTATCAAATTGATGATTATTGACATTTAAAATGAGTCTATACTTAAGGCAGGTTTGCCGTGGATTTGCCCTATTTATTCAATAATTTTTATTTCATACAAAAAATAATCTTTATTGTTCAAACTTTTTACATATTAAAATACACATTTTGAAGATATAAAAAATTTTTTTTTTTACGGATTTTTCTTGACAAAATGGCCGCCTCAAAATTATTTTTTGTTTGACTGTCGACACGATATCTCACCAACGGATCATCTGAAATCAAAAAACTAAAAAGATTCTTAAAACTTATAGTTTTGGCTATTGTATGATCTAGGATTATAACGATCAATAAATTTTTCAAAAAGTTATAAACAATTTATGTTGCAAAAAAAGAGCCAAAAAATTCAAAAGTCCGCCATTTTGTTTTTTTTCGGTAAAAATGAAATATCCTAGACTATGCAATAGCCAAAACTATAAGTTTTAAGAATCTTTTTAGTTTTTTGATTTCAGATGATCCGTTGGTGAGATATCGTGTCGACAGTCAAACAAAAAAATAATTTTGAGACTGCCATTTTGTCAAGAAAAATCAGTTAAAAAAAAAAAAAAAAAAAATTATATCTTCAACATGTGTATTTTAATATGTAAAAAGTTTGAACAATAAAGATTATTTTTTGTATGAAATAAAAATTATTGAATAAATAGGGCAAATCCACGGCAAACCTGCCTTAAATTCGATCAAAATCTGTTTTTATTTTTATTTTCTAAAACACTTATAACTCAATTTTGAATACCTATTAATCGTAGTTATTGTATTAAACTGTGATGATAACAGTATCAAGTACATTATTATAAGATAAAATGAATAACTATTAAATAATTGGAGAATCCGAATGCTGTTGCGCATTATATTTCATTGAATCAATTAAAACAGTGCATAATGCTTTTTGAGATATTTTAAAAATATTGTTAAAAAAAATTAATTTTGAATAATTGCAACTGTAAATAATAGTTATTTTTATTGTTTCTTTACAGAAAAGTTTGTTTTTATTGTTAAATAAGAAAGAATTTGGAAAAGCTAAATCAGGCGATTTCGTACAAAGAATTCCAATTTGAAATTAAAAAAAACGTTTATTTTATTCCGTTTCCTAATCTTTTTGGTTGTTAAGCATCTTAAAAAAGTTTTTCAGAAAAATTAAACAAACTATCAAATTTACATAACATTTTGTGAAGGTACCTCAAGCGCTTGAAAAATAGCTGATAAAATGTCAAATTTTTTTGAAACACGTTTTTTTAACTGGCTACATGAAAGTCTATGTTTTAGCAATCAACTTAAAATTTTCAAAAGATATACGTAATTTGATTATCTTCAGTTAATTGAAGAGGTTTTTCCATTCTATATCTAGATTCTTTTGTAACTTAAAGAAAGGGGCGATTTTTCAATTTTCTAGTTATAGCATTTTGTTACAATATAATATTTTGAAAAAAATGTAATCCTAAATTTACATTTAATTTTATTTTCTTTCTCAAAGAGAAAGGTTCAAAAACTAAGATTTTGATACATTTCGATGTTTTCGACGTTATTAAATTAGAATATAGGTATATGTAAATCGGAACTTATTTTAATAAAAATAAAAATGCTTTTAAATTAACAAAAATTTAAAAAAATACTTTATAGTCACTTTTTTTGTTATATTTGACAAAAATATACACGTATTTATGATGTAAACGAGTTCTACTTGAATTAATGATCGAATAATTATTTCAAAATTTTTTTTGTATATGAAAGACGATTTGGTTTAGTTTTTTAGGTTATTTTGTACATTAGAAATAATATTATTGATTCAGTAAAAACACATTTAAAAGAGCATAAAGTTACCTAATTTTTCCGATCCGAAATTTTTGATAAAATAAGTTACAAGCAGAAGCGTGTCTTTTTTAAAAAACTGTAACATATCGAAAACGTACGATGGAAATTTATTGTAAAAAATTGAGATGACCAGTAACATGGAGTACAATATTCAGCACAATTTTTTAGCTATTTTATTTTTCTCTTGTCGAGAAAAAAAATCATTTTGTAAAAAAAAAAATCAATTTTCTATGACAAACGTTAACTTAAGTAAAACGACATTATTCCTTTCAAAAATTTTCAAAAAGGTAGCTTTTTACTATCTGTCGGCTCTTTGCCTAGATCATGAGGATTCATATTTCTCAAGATATTCGAAGTTATATTTTTTTGAAAATATTTTTAATTGTTATTTCTCGGGTATTTGGTTTGAAATATAAAAGAATTTTCAAGATTCATCGAATCATTTTTGTTTTAAATTGTTTTGTATATTTTACAATATTTTCTTTTTCAAAATTTTTTTTATCGTTTATTAAAAATCGGTTTTTATCAACAATTATAAACTTTATTATATACTTTAGTATTATAATCTTTATTATTATCAATTAAAAAATCTTAATTGGTATGCAAGAGATAATTAATTTATTATAGAATTTAAATGTTTTTTCATAATATACGTTATACTTTTGCATAAGTTTAAATTATAAAATTTAAATATATATATCTCGACATATTAAAAAGTAGACTTGTCATTTTTATTTTTCATCACATAATTAAATAGAATAAATAATTTTACATTGGAATAATTTATAAGATTTGAGGAAGCTAAGTGCCCATGAATTTGCAGTGGATTTTTAATTTTTATCTGTAAATATACTATATAAGGATAACAAAATCGCTCAAAGCTCAATTTTCAAAAAAAGTTAATTATTTTGTTTGAATTTAAGTTTATTGTTTAAATCTCTTTGAGAAAGCAATCTGCCAAATCAATTTTTCGATGAAATTGTTATGGAAGATTGTTTAAGATATAGGGGAAAATAGGGTATAGCGGGACACGAAAATGCAAACCATAGAAAATAGAAAAAACATAATTTTAATTAAACTAAAATAACATTCAGTACTATCCAATTAAATAATGACATAAATATAGGTCTACATTATTTAATTGGATAGTACTGAATGTTATTTTCTTATTAGATTATTTAATGTTTCATTTGTCCTTTAAAGTATACATTTAAAATTATTTCGAAAATCGCAATTTTAAAAGTATTGGTGTATAGGGGTCACGCTATTGGGTAAACGGAATAAATTATAATTTAACAGTGTTTGTGTTCAATTATAGTCACGGAAATACCTTTAGGGAGAAGTATAATGTTTATTTATCCTTAATTAATGTCAATATCAGATCTGAAGTATCTTGCAACCACTGATTAAAGAGAAAGTGCATTCGATATGCACGATTGTTTTTTGTCATTTTCGTGGCTATACAAACTTAGTTGTAAAAACTTTTTGACTTGGAGGAAGTGGCCCGCTATACCCGTAGTCAATTATACTCCTGTCTCTCCTATACATTGACATGCCAGTAAAACAATTCCATAAAAACTTTCAATATACAATGCAAACAATTTCTAAAAAAATAGCTATATTTTGGGGTTTAAAGTGGAATTCCCCCTTAATACTGGTGTCAATAATGACAAAAAATATTGGAATTTAAGGAAAAAAATTAATGTGCATGAAGCATTTGATACCTGAATGTTTTATTAATAAATATGGATTTATCAGCAATACTTTATTTTATGAGCATATAGAGTGTAACATAAAGTAATAAATTAAAAGTAAGAAATTCAGTATTCAATATTTTTAGTACATATATACTTTAATGTTGTACATTTTTAATATATAATTTTTTAGATACTACAATAATTTTCACATTTTTCAGCATTATTAATTGTTTGAAATATATTTATTAACTTCTTTTCTGTTAATATTAAACTGAAACTGAGTTCTGAGTCAAACTTTTTTCATTTTTATAAGTGAGGTATTTGAATGAATCTATGTTTCTGCGTATTGTTAATCTATTACATAATAATAATGTGCTTGAAAGCTTGTGAATTTTACATTTTTAGAAACAATACTACTCTAATACTGATGTTCAATTAGATTTTCACGATAATTTTTTCAAGCGTAAATGTAGAATTAGACATATCCTTTCGTTTTCTCGCATTCTTTTCCTCTTTTTCTCTTCTTTTCAGTTTCGCTTTTTGTTTCTCTTTCATAAGGCATATGTCAAACAAAACCATCCACAGCTTACGTTCGTACGACTTTGCACGTCCTTTAATGCGGCTATTCTGAAATTCCTTATAAGGTAGCGTACACAAGATCTTAGTTGAAAATTGGCTTGCGCTCTATTTCGGAAGATGAAGTGCAGTAGTATGAGAGAGAATTTTATAATTATTTTATAGCCTACAAAATTTTATGAATTATATTAATTAATTAATTTCTTTTCCACCATGAAATATGTTATCATATTCATAAAAAGAGGATGCCCATTAGATTAAAGAGTGGAAGAAAATTCAACTTTCTTACTAGTAGAGAAAGTTTATAAAAACTATTAAATTTCGTCATTTGAAATATTTGAGTTGTAATAGACGAATGCGGAGAGCTTTCTTGTAGGCTTATTTTTATCAACTTTTTATAATATTAAATAAAAACAATGAGTTGCTGTCTCCAAAGATTAGGTTAAAAATGCAGACTAAACTTGACTTGATTAATTATAGAAAGAAAAATACGTGATAGATAAGGCAAACTTATCTTTTATACTTTGATTATAAAAATCTACAAAATTCATCTTCGCACCTGAAAAGTGCGACATTAAAAAATCTACTTTACCATTTAAATAGATAGATTGTTTATTTTTGTTTTTATACTTTTCACGAACCGCATATATCGATCGCGTGCGAGTGTATATGCAACACACCGAGAACGCGGTGGAGCACAAAGTTCGCAGGCTGAAAATATTCCCGAATCGATTTTACGGACTTAGAGACGGTAGTGAGAACGCTTAGAGTGACGATCTATATAGAGAGACTACTATATATATCAACTATGTCTTTTTCTTGCATTTCTAGTATTCCTATATTATGTCTCATTTCGAATGGCTGGTGACACCTGTTAATGCCACTAGCCAGAAGCTAGGAGTAAGCTTTTTCATTTGTCAAAGTAACTTGTAAACACTATATAAAATCAATTGTGCAAAGAGTAATAATGATATGTATACATTATTAGGAATATGCGTCCCCAAAATCGAGTAAGTGAATTGACATGTCTTTTTATGGTTTGGCGATTGACGAATTAAATAACATCGAACATTTATGCGTTTTTTACTCGGTATACTATGTTTTATATTGTGTTACGTGATTCTTAAAGTATAAGAATAAGCGTGTGACCGGTAATATAAATTTCGCAGCTGAGTCTGACGAAATTTATAAATGTTTGTATTGCGATATTATTATGTCATGAATACTTTATATGGCTTTAATTATACTAATAAGTTTACGAGGATATGTAATTAATTAAAAAAGTTATATAATATTCCAATAATCAAATTGAAATTAATAATTATAAAAATAATTATTTTAGCGTTCTACTAAAAATTCTCAGATATACAGTAAAACTATAACTTTTTTAAATCACTAGTTTTCTTTGTACTTAATTTTTTTACATCTTAAGCTTGATCAAAACAAAGCTAAAAAGACACATAAAACTAGAGATATCGAAGGAAATGTGCAGGATTGATGACATAATGAAGACTACTTTTTTCTATATTGTGGGTACAGGGGGCAAATAGATTTATCCCGACATACATATTTAGCGCGCGTATTCGCGAACAAAGTGTCAATTATTTATTTATATATATTATATATACATACGTTAATCAAATATAATATAATAACAGCATAAGTAGGGTAACATATTTATTATAGACTACGGTGTTATATCGCAATGAGTAAGCTGTACAAAAATATTGATATATTTGCAGTAGGGACCTGAGTAATCCGTCTTTGAAACGAAATACTTATAAAATATTATATTAATCACTTACGATTCTTAATTGGAAAACGCTCATTAGATACAAAGGAAAAATCAATTTCAGTCAAGTGCCTGATTAATATATTCATATTGTTTTATAATTTTAGAAATATTCAATCTTCCCTACAACCCCATAGGTATATATTTAATAATTTAATTATTTATGTGGTTTTCTGGAATAATAATATAAGTGTATTATATTTTTATATTGAGTTTACAATAAATTTTATACATTAAAATAGGTTTTATTCATATAAAAATAGGATTCTTTAAATATATAAAGTATGATGGATCGGATTCAATATAAGACTTCCAAATTATTCTTTTTATTTATTTGAATATAATTATCTTTTTTTATATTAATATTGTCCTTTGAAATCAAGAGTGAAAATTGAAGTCGCACTGTCCCTTGCGCTGCCCTCTTTCTTCTCTTTGCGGCGTCAAAAAGGCAAGTCGATTGCTATGGGGAATATAGAAGAGAGTCCCGGACAATCCATGTGGCTTCCGGAATTCCGGTAAGATCAATGTAACCTTCGTACAGGGAATTATATTACATAGTATATACTTGCATAGATTAAAGAGATATTTCCAAATATTTTCCTTTAGTGCGTAAAATATTTATTATTTACTAATTTCATTTTATAATCATAAATATATTTCATCAGACAATGTAACACAGTATGACTTCATCTGTTCTCTAAATGCAAAAGTTTTTATGAGATTTCGTTCTCAGAATTAATTATTTAAAATTCTTTTTTATTATATTCTTTTATAGTGGATTAAGTTTTCAATTAACTTTAAATAAAGATGGGTGTTCCAATAACTTGAGTCTTTCAGTGAATTGATGAATAGAAATTACTACGTAAATTTGGCTTTGCAACTTTCGAACTAAAAAAATATATGTATAAATGAACTTGAGGCACTTGACAAAATTGAATGGTTTAACATCAAGTATACATACGACTAATAATCAACAATAAATAGAAAATTTAAAAAGACAAAATTAGAATATGTTTTAACGCACACTTTGACTTCCGACAAAAAATTGCAAAATATAAGTCATTCACTCAAAGTGAAAAAGCGCCACTCTCGAAATTGTTTGCGCTTGCGCAGTAAGGGCAGTTGGCAATTCATGGTACTCATTACTTTGAGTGAAGTGCGTCGGCGAAAGTGAGTGGGTGACGATCGCAAGGGATATCGAATTGTCGAAAACTGCTATAACACGGTGCGCGCGCGCACAGCAAGCTTTTCACTAATCCGATGTATATCGCTCAACGTGCAGCTTCGCTGCTATTCTGCGTAACAGAAGAATGAAAAAATAACACGCGTCTTTCATGAATAGTATTATAAAAGTACTACTAATTTATTCGCTGTGTCACGTTCTTTTGACATTTGCAACTGCGCAGTGGTTCGAAAACGGGTCCATAACATTAACATTAACACTGACATTAACAGTAACATTAATATTATTATGTATCTGCATAGCTGTCATGCTATCGCGCAACGTCGATCCAAAGCTACAGCAGAATCTTGACCATCTTACACCTTTTAAAACATTTTATTATCTTTAAAACAGCAAAAAAGGATAAAAATATTATTTTTGAAATTTCTTTAGATGCAGTTGCAAATGGCTTTAAAAAGAAAGAATTGGTTATCACATAACTAAAAATTAAAGGTTTTGCTGTAGCTTAGCGATATCTACGAACGTGTGTGCGCAACTAGCACATGTAATAAAAGGCGAGGCGTGATAGGTAATACGCGTGCGGAGTGTGCATGTGTGTGAGAAGGGGAGACCGTGGTGGACTAAATTTAGCTAAGTAATGGTTACATCTCAACCTGTATACAACACGTCATAATACAACTGGTAGCAGGGATAAAGAATAGTAACACAAAAGTATTTTATAATTTATACTGTACCGTGAGGCAGATTAGCATGAGGTGACTTAATGATTTTATATGGTTTTCAAGCATGGTTGAAGCGTTTTAAAAAATAAATTCTACAGGATAAAAAACCCAGCTGTTGGCTCCCTTTATTTTTTCTATAGAGCACTTAAAGATAATTGGCTGATTGGGCTGCGGCTATCAATTAGACCATATAGTTAGGTATGATACTAATATAAAATCTCAAAATTTAAATACGAGGAGTACTAATAACATTTTTTAGTTGAAAATATATAATATGATTGTACGAAGATATAAAGAAAAACTGCTAGTGTTGGGTTGCATGTATACCCAATATGGGCCATATACCCAAATGGCCCGCCTTTATCTTTCGTTCTTAAATCGTTAAATTATGAAAGGGGTTAAAAATATTTAAATCGTATAGGTAAATGTTGAAAGTAATATATATTATTGAATTCGTAATGGTCTACGCATTTTTACAGATAAAATTGTCTTTCTTGGTCTTAGTAAGATCTTCACGTTTATTTTGTGAATATAAATAACGTATAAAACACATAAATTATTTAAAATAGTATGTTGTGTAGCATGGTGGAGAAATAAACTCTTTGTCCGCGTGTGATCCTTACAGCACGAGTCGAAGGCAAGTGTGTATTGCAAGTTGGTGAGGGCAAAAAATGAACTCTCCTCTATTTACTACATGCACATCAGTGGCACCACTATGAATTTGCGGCAAGCCTGAGAACCGTCGGTTCGCTAAAATACATCGTTTATGTGCAGGGAAGTTATAAAAATATTATTTCTATAAATTACTATTTTTTCTGAAGCCTACAAACTTTTTTGGAAGAAAAATATAAGCTTATCTTATGTATCCAACAAATTTTCCAACGTTTTAAACATCTAGTGGTTAATAAAAAAATATCTTTACGAAATTCTTATATTAAGCTAATACATTTTAGCAAGCGTATAGTTCCGAGATTTGTCATCGAATCAGGTGAAACACGTGGTGTGCTAGTGTCATGCACGTAGCTAATAGTACTGCACATTATATTTTATGTAACACGTGTTTGAATTACGCGCTTTTTTATGCTTATGAAGCGAGACCAAATATAGCGGTTTTGTGACACGGTGCAAACAACCTCCTTTTAGATTGGAAATTTATATATAACGGGTTTCAATATGTAGAGGCCTTCCTAAATAATATAATAGCCTGATTTGTGTAAAATAAGACCTAAAAATGTTGAGGTCCTCCTAAACACTATGATAGATTGATTTGTATTAGTTCCGCTATATAGGCACGAAAAAATGCATTTTCGTGCAGGCGTGACAAAAACATATTAATTATATCTTTTTCTCAAATCGTTAAACATTGTATATTTTGTAACGAATATTTATTTGTTATCCTTAAAAATCTCCAAAAACTTTAAGGGTGATTAGTATAAGATGCATAATGTGTATGCTTTCTATTACATGGGCTGAATTGGGTAGAACAAGTCGACGCTTCATACGAAGACTAACAGATTTCAGATTTTTCAAATGACGTTTAGTTTTTATGAGTTGAAAAATTGATAAAAGTAACAAAAAAATTACAGAAAAATACAAAAATTAAATATGATGATAGAGTAAACACATTGATATAGTTTTGAATATTTTAATACATTATTTTTTTTATAAAAGTAAAATGAAATAGTGTCATTTTTTCGGAAAGCTGAAATCTGTTAGTCTTCGTATGAGGCGTCGAAATTTGTAGACACATCTCCTCGCATATGTTCTTTTACTAAAAAGGTACATAGCCTGAAGATAGATACTAATGCAGTATCAACTTGGGCCAACTTCATTATTGAATATCACAGTAAATGTAATTACTAATTCCTTAAAATTATAGTGACGAGTTCGCTTAATGGCATGCGAGACACAATCCACTGCACGTTGGTTCACTTTCTCTAGCGTTGGGTAATTTTTTAAACATAAAGCTTCTATTCTCATCATATACGTATAAATTAGTCAGCTATACAAATTCATCAGCTATGTATGGAATAAATCGCATAAAAGCTAGGATGGCCATGATGGGTTATATTGGATACGGTCATCTTAACCAAGAAATTGGATAAGATAAAATGATCCAACTGCCCCCGCTCTCTCCTATATATGAGCATGCGCGTTAGATTCTCGTGCACAAAATGTTGAAGGCGGTACTCGTCGATGGCGATCTAAGATGGCGCGGGCGCCTCTTCTGATAGTCGACGGTGCGTTTTCAGAACCCCTTGTACATATTTGCTAATAAGTAAGCTCGGTAGACATGCGATATATAGAACTTTTTAGCTGCAGCTCCTCATTATGGGGAAAGTCTCGCGACGGGGTCGTTGCGGGTAAGCGATAAATGGAGAACAGTAGTTTACGGAGTCTCGCGATCGATTTTTCCAGTCCGCCTGCCTTTTCTTTTCTTTTGGCACTTTAACCAGTGCGATGAGAAGGCGTTTTGTACGAGAGAGATTTCTTTTAGTGCCTGTCCTTTCGATTCTTTATTGCCATCCTCGAGGGCTTAACGTTATTACTTCTTTTATTTCTTTTCTCACTTCTATTCACTCAAATACTCAACGCTAACGCGCTGACTCGGGAATTAAAAATATACGTTTTATATAGGCCATGTAAATTAATTTAAAATCGAATTTAATTTACTAAACAATTACTACCGATTCAAATATTATTATTTTACTGTTTGTAAAAGCAAGTTGTAAAGAACTTGAAGGCAAAAAAATGCAAAAAATATGTTATAAATTTCAATATTTTATAAAAAAAACTATATCGGGAAGAGTAAAAAATTTGATTTACCATAAATAACGAAACATTTCACTAAGAAATACAGTCACATAGTTTTGTCAAAATTGAGCTTCGATTTCAAACCGCGGATATTCAATTACGAAATACGAAGGTTTAGGTATGTCAGTACATTGCGCGGCCGTATTGATCGATCATTTGATTGCACAAGTTTTTATTTGGTCTAAAGATAAAATGTTTCTACATATTTTTTTGTACCCATCAGCGTACACGCTACCTATGGAACATAACATTTTTATTTTAACTGAAGTATAAATCAAAATGCATACTCTCTTTAGTATTACAAGGTTTACTTTTCAAAAATGATATGAATGATTGAATTTAATTAATAAGCTTTTATGAGATTTTGTAAATGATACTTTAGCTAACAAATTCATGATATTAATGAAATGTTTCTATCACGCGCAAGGCGCAATGAAATTTAGAAACATGTTATGCAAGTAAAATATAAAGTATTTTATCAGTAAGAATGTTCATTTGAAAAATAATAAGTGTAGATTTTACTAATAAAGTATAACAACTTTACATTATTTCTCAATTTTATTAAAAAAGTAAAATTCCGATAATTACTTTAATACTAAAAACAAAAGATACACGAGACTGGGAGATTAAAAATAATTGATATTTATAATAAAATGTGAATGGCAAAATATGAAAATTATATTTTTTCTAGAATTCAAATTAGAATCTAATGAAAAGTTTATGCTATGTAACTAAAGAAACTTAGAGTAGTTTTTCGTAATGCATTCCAGTTATCAACACTTTTTCATAAATTATTTTTAATATGAAATAAAAATAAATGAATTTTCACATTTTATAAATGGAATCAAAAAATACACGTGTGAATTCGCGTGTCCTATTTTCTTATCGATTCCGTGATTCTGATGCAGACGAGCTTCTGAATTACAGTCTGTCAGACATATCGATTGCTTGTTAAAACAGTTAAGACTATATCGCAGATACGTACCGAGTCATGTATACACGTTGCTGTAGGAGGTTGAGTTATCCGCGAGCATAGGTAAAACAACAAGTACGAGAACTTATATTATATACCCGATGTTTCTTGTAGCGCTTTCAAATTTGCTTCAAAATAGTTTGAAACTGTAAATGATTTAATTTATTCAATTTAAATTTAATTCTATAATTCACTTATCGTTTTTAGTCAAACGTATACAAAATTCTTTCCGTCAAAGATTCTACTTTAATTAAAATTTTAATTATTTGTCACTCAACGTTAAAAATATGTGCTCTTTGTTTAAATATTTTGAAATCCTTTAATGAGGTAAGCGAAAATGAACATCCAATACAGTGCGTCTTATAACTATAGAAACACCAAAAATTTTTACATTTAAATCTGTGTATTATACCTTTTCTTAAAAAACCTGTGACTTTCGAAGCAAAAAACCAAGGATAATTTTAAAAATAGCAAATAAAAGGCAATTTTATTCCCGTTAAGTCGTTACCAAAATATTGTGTCAACATTAACTTATGAAAAATTCTCGGACGGTTTAAACAAAACTTGAATACTAGATAAAAAATTTACATTGATTTAAATGGGTCTAAAAATTTAAAGTGTTTCTATAGTTATGAAACAACGATAACTTCTTTAATGTTGATGCGAAAGAAATATTCTAGTAATGTTTTAAAGAGAATATATTTTCCATTCATTGGCTTTTTGCAAAATTATCCTCGGATTTTTGCTTCCAAAGTTACAGGTTCTTTAAAAAAAGGTATAATATACACATTTAAACGTGAAAATTTGTGGTGTTTCTATAGTTATGAGACGCACTGTATAATGAACTTGCAGCATTTAAAAAAATTTAAATAAATTCGACCAGTTATTTTTAACGTCGAGTGTACTTTGCGAGATTCATGTTGAACAGTCAATGATAATATTTTCAAACTAGTCAGAGAAATTGCCGAAATATTGTGAGTGAGAACATCAATTATAACAAACTAAAATTATTTTACGAATAATGATTCTGAATATTGTGACGGAGTGACGCGATAGCGCATATGAAGACGGTAAGGAGATGGAATTCGCGTTGAAAGCGACGGCTGAGTACCGAGAGAGTCTGCTTCTGGGCCCAGAGGCTCACGGTTCACGCTCGAGTCTCGACACTTTTTCATCTCTGTAACAATATATTCATTTACTTAATTAAAGATGACGAGTCAAATTGACATTTTCTTTCCATGCTTGCCTCTCCGAGAGTTTTGTGGCCGGTACCTTACTATCTGACACTACAGATGATGGACATATTTAATATACTGCCGGTATTGATCTTTGATTCTATGTATCTTAAAATAAACTGAACTTATAAATTTTCAGGATGCGAAATTGTACCTGAGTGCCTCGTACAAGTTAAATCCTATTGTAATTAATATTTACTTTTATGTTAAGTTGTACTGAGTATTTTTTGCATTATGTGTTTTTACTCTTTAATAAGGCAACAACGACAATCAAAATAAATTTAAATTGTTGTACAAAGTAATCGTGTTTACTATCAGAATCAAAGCACTATACAAATATTGTATTTGTACAATTTCTTTTACCGATTTATCTTATGATGTCTAACTTAAGGGGCCTACCTATTTTCTCTGCCGAAAAAAAGGCTATTTTTACGAATTCTTTCTGAGGTTGATAATAAAGTTATTGACACCAACCATATTGGGTTTAATAAATATACTCTTAAAATACATAAAAAAATTGTTTTTTTTTATTTTTACAGTTTAAGCATACAAACAGTTCACATAAATAGAACTCCTCTAAAAGTAGGTATTTTTCGCGCGTGTGTGTGCGCAAGTGTGTGTATGTATGCGTGTGTGTGTGCATATGCATTCGTGTGCGCGTGCGTGTATGTATGTGTGTGTATATGCGTGCGGATGTGTACCAGCATATCTCTGAATATATCTAGCCAAAACTAATTTTTCGAGGTTCATTTTTTGGTTCCAATTGAAGAAGGTTTAAACAGTATATTGTGTAACAAGGGTAGAAAATTAGTTATTTCTAGCGAGGGTGAGGGGTTCAGCACGAGCCAGAGTCGAAGGCGCTGTAGGTGCCCAAGACAGAAACAAGGGCTGAAAACGCCTTACCCGAGTCTGAAAAAGCTTTTCTCCTGGTATTACACACCATATTTTTTTCAATGAAGACATGATAGGGCCTTTTTTATGCCTGTGAATTGAATGGGAAATTATGCATTTCGAGTTGTGAAGCAGGAAAAAATGGCCAGAGCGGGAATAGATGATTTTTTCCTAAGGGAAAAAATGAATAAAGCGAGTAATTTTTATTCAAAAATTTTCTACCTTACTTTCAGGCAAATAAAAGACATAAACACCTATTTTTCGAGTCTGTGTTGAAATCTTGGAAACTTATGATGGAAAATTTTTGAAAAAAATTGAGTTGATTGGGAACATGAAGGAGAATATTAAATAACATT
The DNA here is from genome assembly GCA_949152435.1 of Gastracanthus pulcherrimus. Classification (NCBI taxonomy): domain Eukaryota; kingdom Metazoa; phylum Arthropoda; class Insecta; order Hymenoptera; family Pteromalidae; genus Gastracanthus; species Gastracanthus pulcherrimus. The sequence goes on from OX424572.1 coordinate 48,121,830, forward strand.
TTAAAGTCTTTAGCCTACTCAGTTTATGAGAATAAAATCATTTTGTAAAAAAAAACAATTTTTTATTTCCAACGATTACTAGAGCAAATCAGCAGAATTTTATCTGAAATTTCAAAAAAGGTAGCTGTTCACTATATCTTGACTGAGTTATTTGCCCCGATTATAATGATCTTTATATTCCACGATGTTAAAGGTTATGTATTTTTTAAATATTTTATTTGATTGCTTATATTTCGATAATGGCGAGGTAATATTTTATCAAACATGGCACCTGTTTTTCGTTCTTTGGTGTAGATTCGAAATAATAAAGATATTTAAAAATTCTTCGTTCCTTTTTTTTATAACGATTTAACTATTTTGCCATACTCTGAAGTTGTTAAGACAATATATGAACATAAGCTTATAATATTTTGTTGATACAACGTAGTATAATTAAATCCGTGCTAATGTTTTTAAAGAAGCTTGAAATCAGCTATTTTTATCACAAGAATTTTCTTATTAGCTCTGGTTGTTATTTTGTTATAAGAGAGGGAAACAATATTTTTTTAAATTTGTTAAATTTTATAATTTAACCATGGAAATTAGGTTATTAATATAAGCAATTGACTCACATTTATGTAATAGATCGAATAATTTTACATGTGAATGACTAATTATGTTTGAAAAAGCTAAGTACCAATGAATTGGGTAGCTGTTTTTAGACACTTAATACATAGGCATCTGAGATATTTAAGTTTATATAATTTTTACAATCTTTTTCAATTTGTATGTTTTGAAAATTATTCATATCTAAAGATCGACCTTGTTCATAGCTTCATGAAACAAAGAAAAACTGTCAAAAAAATGTATTTGTTTTGAATAACGATAACTTGAGTATTTATAGTAGTTGCTTATAAAAACTGCAAGTAAATTTATAGTAAATAATTTATTTTGTTGAAACCATGCATAACATAATATGATATACTATATAATAGAGAAATTTAAATATAATGTTCAGTATCATTGATTAAAATTATTATATTTTAACTGATATCTCTTTGAATTCCAAATCATTTGGCAGCGTATTCGTTTTAATACTTGGTACAGTTAGAACAATGCATTATTAACGATACATTAACATTTAAGTTTGCGAAAAAGATGAAATTCTTTTTAAACTAGTAGTATACAATTAAAAACACAAACGTAGGAGTGAAGTACTAATCATACGTCGTAGTACTTTATTATCTCAAAATACGCAAGTACGCAATCTGGGGGTGAGGTAGGTTTAATCACATTTACCAAATAAGATAATCAAACTTTCTATTAAGATGTTATGTGAAAATTCAGGCTATTGATACATTATTGCTAGTTATCGTTCGTAGTTTCACATGTTAAATCTAAATAATCTGAATACTAGAAAAATGTTTACAACTGGATCTCGAACTGATACAATTCGTTAATGTATTATTTTGGTAGAGCAATTGCTTCGTCCAGTTATCCTGCATTAATTATTTTCTACATTTATTTTGAATGTGTTTTTATGTATTAATTATAAAAATAAAAACATTTACACATCTTATAAAAAGTACACATACATGCGCAGACACGCACACATACACACATGCACATAGATATACACGTGCATACGCGCACACACGTATGCACATTAACGCATACATTATATATGGTCATTTATTATCTCTCAGTGTATATGATGCAAAATTTATTCAGACTCAATAAACGTAATAATAACTCGCGAATCGAGTGAGAATGACGTACGTATTATTGTAATATGATTAATACATTCGTTTGAATGATTGAATATAATCATTAATTTAGTATGTAGTTAAATTTTATTTAACGAAAAATCAACATATTTTTAAAGCATCTCTATTACACTGCGTTACTATTACACATTAATTATAACTCATCAATTAACTTTATTTATATAAATAATAATTAGTGAATAGTAAAATGTAAACTAAAAATAAAAATAAATTTATATGTTAAAATGATTAACAAGTATAAAGTAATATCAATAAAAAGTTAAGGTTTGAGAAAATATAAAGATTGATGAAAATCAATGCACTTTTTTAGTTAATTAAAAAATATATTAATTGAATTAAGTTTTAATTGAATCATACATTTTTAAAAAAGCTTATGATACATTTTTAATTTTACGTTCTAGATAAAATTGAAAAGAAATGGAAGCTCTCTGCACGTAATAGTTTCTTCTCTCCTTATTCCCTTAGCATTATTGTAGTATTCGTAACTACAAAATAGAAATTATGCGCCATTTAATTTAGCTTATAAACTTTATTTTTTCATCAGGGGGAATTTCACTGATTTTGAAAAATCTCTCCATTTCGCCTAATAGCATTAAACTTCCGGAATTTTGTTGTCATAGTGAAATAGCATAGGAAAAAATTAAGTATTTTTCAATATCATTTGTCCAAGTTACAGGAAAAATGCTTATTTTTTTATAAAAAAAGTCCTTTAAAAAAGTTTCTTTTATATCTTTTTATACTCCATTTGTGGTCTCAAATAAATAATAGTGCATTGTGTACCTAGAATGAAAAGTAGTTTTTTTCGCCTGCGTACGAGTTTTGCAGTACGAGTGATAGACGAGCGAACACGAGCCGTAGACGAATACTGCAAACGCACGAGGGTTAAAATGGCCTCTTGTCCATGGTGCACACCATATTTTTTGTAACACATGCCTGGATAACGCTATTTCTTTCTCAAAGAGATAGATTTGTAACGATGAAAATTTTCGGATCAGAGATTTTAATACATCTTGACGTTTTTGAGTTTCCTGTGTATGTGTGCGTGTGTATGTGTGCGTGTGTGCCCGTGTGCATGTGTGCCCGTGTACGTGTGAACGTGCGTGCGTGGGAGCGTGCGTACGTACGTGTAGGTGAGTGTGTGAGTGTGTGAGTGTGTGTGTGTATGTGTGTGTATGTGTGTCTGTATGTGTGAGTGAGTGTGTGACTGTGTTTATGTATGTATACATGTATAAATCCAAAATTTTAGTCCACCATAGCTGTTGCAGAGAAGCATGTTACATAGATAATACTTAGAACGCTTTTTTGATAAAATAATCACTTGTGGAGAAAAAAAACGTTAACAGCCCGCTACCAATTCATTGTCACTTAGCTTCCTCAAACTAAATAAATTTCATTATTCTAATACATTAATTTTAAATTGCTATATCTCTTTCTATCACACACACACACACGCACACACACACACATACACACACACACACACACATAAACAACCACACACAGACACGTACACATACATACACACACATACATACATACATACACACACAGCCACACACACACACACGCAGATACGCACACACGAACGAATACACACACGCACGCACGCACGTACGCATACACGCACATACACACATCCATATAGACATTTTCTAAAAATAGTGCTTTTTATTCCCAATGTCACAAAATATGTTTATATAGTGATTTTAGCACTTTTTTACTATCATAAAGCTTCCTCTTTGAGCAATAAAAAAACAATTAGTTTTGTAGTTTGTATTGAAGATATATACAAAATAAACATAAATTCTTAATGCAGTTTAATACTTTTCTTAAAACATTTTTAAGTAATAAACGTGAATTTAAAGAATTTTAAAAAAGTAGCTATTTTATCTAATCTAAATAATTCTTTTTGGCAGCTTGTATTGAAGATATATTGAAGAGAGTCATAAATTCTTAAAATGCGTGTGATTTTATTTCTATTTGTCTTTTAAAACTACTTTTAAGCTATTTTCAAGACAAAAAAAACCTTGAATTTGAAGAATGTATCCATTTTTTCTAAAATAGCTATTTTATAAAATCGAAATTAATTTTGTAGTACTGCTTACTAAAACATATAAAATATACGTAAATATTCACAAAATATTCATAAAAGTTTTTTCCCGCAAATGTATTTTTTTATTTCCCGCCATGCATTTTTTTATTTCCCGCCAATGCATTTTCTCATTTGTTTCAATTTTGAGCTGTTTCTTTCTCTTTCCGTGGGTTCCACTCTTCAAATCAATCAAGTGGCTAAAGTTAAGTCGGAAATAAAGTTTCATATGCAACACGGGAATAAAGTCGACCTTGTTGCATAATGTACTATTTTGCCCACATCCAATTTCTTTGCTCACTTCCGATCCTTTTACCCGCTTCCTATGTTTATTGAATATTAATATTTATTAATATTAAAAATACAAAAATAAACTTTGTGTTTCAACACTAACAATTAACGAAACATTGTTAATACCACGTTAACACCATGGCTCACACGAGTATACATAAAAATAAAATATTTGCTTCTTCTAAAAAATTATTTCAATGGATATTTTATACAAGTTTCAAAAATATCCATTACGCAAGGAACTTCTACTTTTTACATTTAGCATGTCTCAAAAAGTTCTGAATTATAAAGATTACAAATATTGTATAAAAAATATACGGTAAAATATTTTGGTAAAAAAATCAAGTTGACTTCCCCTCAATTTTGGAAGCTTATCGTAGTAAATTTTAAGACAAATGCTTTTAAATTAGCTTAAGTCTACGACTTATAACATTATGTATGTTTAGAAAATGATAGTTTATCTTCAGAAACTCGCGGTGTTCTCATCGAACTATAATAGTTTTGAGTAAGTAAGCTTTTTTAATTTGAGTTATAAACATGATTTAGTAATAAGCATTTCTTTTAATATACGATTTAGTTAACAATTGTATAAATTAAAAAGATTGAATTAACATAAAGATTAAGAACGAAAGAAATAAAGGTTTTATTTTAATTTAAAGAAATGTACAATTATTTATTATTTCAGTTGATTATTTTTATATATGATATAAAATTATTTTATTTAAAGTGATAAGTTGTACGATTCAACCATGATGATCTCTTACTGTGTAATCTATAGAAAAATTAAAATTCCGTGTGTTTGTATGTGATTGTGATAAACTGTAATACGAAAAATGTATCACTAAGTCAAATGATATATTGTAGATTTACGTATATATTTATAATATTAGTATTTTAATTAAGGTAGTTATGTAGGTATTCGCGTTTAGTCCCGAATATTGCGATCCAGGCTGTATAGAAGTTAAGTTATAAAAAACAAGCAGCAAATGCAAGAATGAACACCATTTTTCTCACGACGTAGCGAGAAAAAGTTTGTCTTTTTCCACGTCATTTACCTATTTAATAATAGAAATTTCTTTATCTTTTATACACTGTATAGTCTTTAATGATTGCAAAGCATTTTTAATTCGAATGCCATCGTTTATCTTTCAGGGTAAAAATAATATGAAGAGTGTTCAAGTTTTGTGATTTTTCAAAGGTTTGTCAAGCCCTTCCTTTTACCAAAAAATACCGTAAAACACTTTCTTCGTTTAATTTTTAATTTTGAGAAAATGTTTTTTTTTAAAGCGGTACTGTTTTTGATTAAAACAACAACGTCTCAGAGAGATATTTTCTAAAAATTGAAAATTCAACGAAAAAAGTGGTTTTGTAGCAATTGTCGATGACGGGTGAGTTCAGAATCACTTTATGGGTAAAAACTTTATACTAAAGATGCATTCACAAGGATATAAGTAAAGTAATCAGTATACTAAATAGTAAGAATCATTCACATTCTAATGATGTATTTAGTAATACATGGATCACTCTACGTGAAAATATTTAAGTTTAATTCTCACAGATTTAAATGCGCACACAGAATCTATAGAACTTTATCTGATTGATCTACAAATTCAATTTTATTCACAAAATCTTTTAATATCCATTAATAACATATTTATATAGAAATAATTAAATACTTCCTTAGTGATTTTTACATAAGTATTAGACGTTTAATATATAACGCGTCTATACATCAATAAATTCTAATTTTAGATTTTATTTCTTTTTGTATTTATACTTACTCTCTTTTTCTATGTATATCACTTGAACAAATTAAGAAATGCAACCTTATAATTTCGCTGGGAAAGTGTATATTTAAAAAAACGAACAACTGATTGAATTTGTTTGCATGTTTTGTAATTCTCCAATGAGGCTAGCGAAAACGAGCATTTGATCTAATCAAGTTACAGTACTTGTAGAACATTTAAACAAATTCAATCAGATGTTTGTTTAGTCGAATGTACGATATATTAGTTAAAAATAATATTCCTTTATAAGCAATCTAAAACATCAAACAATGACAATAGTTTCTTTATTAAGCTTCTTCTCTCTAAGAACAGCGATTTATTTCATATTTATAGGCGCAGAGTAAAAAAAAATATTTTTATTGTTATTGAAAATCTTATCAATATTTTAAATCTATAATTTTATTTTGCTAATCAAAAAGCAATTCAATAACATTGAGATTATTTGAAGAAATAGCTTTAACACGTATAATGTATATTGAATTTTGAGATACTATATTGAGTCATCTATCATAATTAAATATTTAATGTACAGTGTAAAGATGGATTAGTTTCATAGGATAACAATTATAATATTTTTTTCGTAGGTAAAATATTTCTTAAGTATATAAAATATAAATCTATCATGAATGAAAATGTATTGAAAACATCTCGCTTTGATTTTGCAGTTCTTTAGTGCTATAGAGCATAAATTAGTAGGCTAGAAGCATGTTAGTAATGTAAAATACAAATAACTAACTTGGAACATACTTTTCCAAAAGGACGGATTGCAATATTTCTAGTATAATATTTACGATTAATTTACAAATAAAAAGCTTCGATGTATGAGTCTAAACTTCTGTTAAAATATTTTCAGCTCAAAAATCAAAGTGCCGATTTTGTGGCCAGAAATAATTTTTTTCCAGGCTAGTTGACTTCAGGTGTGTCTTTTGTAATATTTTATTATTATTTAAGGAGAGTCTTTCACTATATATAGAACGTAAAACAAAAAATCATATGAAAGTTTATAAAGGTCGTAGGATATAAATAGTAAAACATACTTTAAAATGGTTCATATCTAAATAAAACAAAAATTGTTCCAACAAAATCGTGATGTCGCAAGTGTAAATACTGTCAATTAAAAAAGGTTTAGTAAAACTCCAATAATTTTTCTCATTAATTAATCAATTTTAATGTTTTAGGTCTTCCTCTTTAAACGTTTCCTCTTCCTTTTTTAAACATTTATCTACAAAGTTAACGGAGAAAAATGATAAAATAATTCATCTGTAAAAGAAGAGAGCCTATTATTTATAAAATTGTAAGCATTTACTTATAAATGAATTATTTAATATTTTTCTTCGTTAACTTTGTAGATAAATGTTTAAAGAAAGGAATAAAATCCAAAACATTAAAATTGATTAAGAAATAAGAAAAATTAATGGGGTTTTACTTAATTTTTTTTATTTGAAAATATTCACAGTTGCGGCATCACGATTTTGTTAGAATTTTTTTTTCTTTCAGATATGGACCCTATTTAAGTACATTTCACTATTTATATCATAGGACCTTAATAAACTCTAGTATGATTTTTTTGTTTTATGTCCTATATATAGCGAAAGACCCTCCTTAAGAGAATTTACTTTAACATTAAAAAAAGCGTATGTGATGCAATAACTAAAAACTTCATTTAGAATATTATTTCATCAGTTTTTATTGCGTATACTTTGCTTAAAAGTGTAATGTCTTTATCAAATTACGTTCTTACTGTTTGTGAACTAGGCGATAGCTTTTAATAAATTGTAATTTTATATTGAAAGTGGTTGGTCATCTGAAAATTACAACAGTTATTATGTAAACAGAGGATCACCTAATCAGAAGTCGTAATATTTTCGTACAAAAATATTTTGAAGCGCTATAAGGGTCCAAATGTTCTCAACTTCAAATCACACGTATAATAACTTAAATGAATGGATAATTATTTATATATAAAATTACTACCGAGTAAACGTATAAAAAATGTACATTTTTAATTTAATATTTTACAATATATTTATCGATTACAAAAAATGTTTGTAATTTAATATTACAACTGATTTTTTTAAACGGACATAAGTAAGCAAAGTATTGTTATACCACTAAATAAACATGCCTAACTTAATACACTGCTTTATTTGATTTAAAAAAAATTAAATATTTATTACATACTTAAATACGACTGTAAATAATTTATAGAAAAAGTATTTACGGTCGCTTATGTAAAATAACGTCCATTTATAGAAAAAAAAACAAAGTATCTTTTACAACGACAGGAAAATATAATTGTATGCAAAGGTAAATGAAAAGAGGGACAGATTCGTACATTACATTACGCAAATCGTTCCTTCTTCTTCAGGACAATTAAAGCACTGCAATGTTTCGTATCTTACGTTATTGTAATAATGTAAAATCGCAGCGGTACAATTATCGCGCTTGTATAATACAATGTGAATTATGAAAAAAAAAAAGATAGATTGGTACTTACTGAAGTAATCTGTATGTATGTGTGGACTGTTTATTGTACATACTAATAATAAGGTTTAATGTAAAAGAGATATAAACTTATGTATTGTGTAAATATATATGCATACAACTGTTTATCATTAAAATTATATATTAACGTTAAATTATTGAGATAAATAAATATGATATATACCATTATACATTTGTAAATTTATTGATCCTGAATAATATCCTGTCATTCATTAAAAAATATGTTTTTTGATTTCATAATTTATTTTATATTCTATGAAAATAGTGCTATTTCATATATTGTAAAATTTAATATTCTATGTAAATAGCAAAGCTATTGTCAACAGTTTAATATGCTTTAGTAAGCTAAGAGTGGTTGTGAGAGAAACAGGATTAGTGCTGTCAATAGGTTAATATTATTACTTTTATAGACCTCAGTTATTAAATCTTTTATAGACCTCAGTTATTAAATCTTTTACAGACCTCAGGAGGCCGCCCCCCCCCCGATATGTGAAACTCTCCATTGCTATCATACCCACTAAAACCCACTTCCTACCCCCACAGACCCACCGACTGCGCTCCACAACCTGACGAGGTGGAACCACAGTTTCTTGTCACGTGGCACCGCGTTGCTACTGGAGGTCTATCTGCATCGACATTAAGATTTTGATATCCTATTCTATGCCAATTTTTCTGTTCATATTATTTGGAACTAAAATTCAAAATAATTTTGGATTTTGAACAGTCATCAAAGATTGACATTATTAAAAATATCCAAAAATAGCCTGTTTTAAGTCAGAATTTTCGACTGTTAAGTCGAAGAACAATTTGTTTTGCTGTTAGCACGCAACTGATTTTCAATTTTAGTAGTTTAATCAATTGCGAAAATTGTATAAGTGCTCTTTAATAAACCTTAAATTTGAGGTAGCCACCGTTAAATGTTAACTTGCAAGAAACGTATTTTTTTGACAAATACCAACTTTTTAGAGGCTTACTTTTGATATTTGAAAACTTTTGGAAATTTCGAAACACCCTAATGCTGACCGTAAACTGATACAGTTGCTGACGTATTAGCCTGACCATCCACCTTCCGTAGTTTTGACCCTCCCATTGGGTAAGCCAGGAAAGCAGTGATTGTTCTCTGGCGACCTCTCTGGCAGTTCTTCTTCCCAATGTTTCTCTCCTCTGATAGATGATTTGCCGCTCCCGGGTTAGTAGGACGATGGGCATGACGCCAGTAACTGCTATGGTTGCGGATTCAGAGACCGTGCGATACAAACTCGCTACACAAATTGCGCAACTCCGTTGCATAGCCGTTAGTCGCTTACGATATTTTTTGTAACTCGTGGCGTCAGCCCAGACTTTGGTACCGTACAGCATGATGTCTTCGGCGGTTTGTAGTAGCAGCCGCCTGCTACAGAAACGAGGGCTACCAATGTTGGCTATTACCCTGCTCAGGGATTAATATTTGCTGTTCCTTAGGAACGCGCTTTTTCGTGAGGAGCATGATCTCTGTTTTTGCCTTTGCCAGTTCTATCCCGTGATCGCTCATCCATCAGCGAATCTGGCACATTGCCTGCTCGAGTTGCACCCGTACGATTATTATCCTTCTGGCGATGATACTGAGCGCTACATCATCTGTGTTTCCTATCAGGAAACAGCCTTCAGGCAACTCCAATCGTAGGATTCCAGGTAGTTTCCGATGATTTGGAGAAGGTACGCAGGTTCCTCGACGTTTTGCTTCATGGCCTTCAGTGCATCTTTCCACCTCACCGAGTTAAACACGGTTTTTACGTCGAGTGTAACCATCAGACACATTGCACGAAAAAGTGGTTTCCGCGTTCCATGCTTCTGGCTGCTATCACTACCTCCTGGATAGCGTATATGGCCCACCTCTCTCTTTGGAGGCCGTATTGCCTCCGGAGAGGTCGACAGCTGTTCTTAGTGTTGCCTGTAGATGAGGTATAATCAGCTTCTCCTGGAGTTTCCCGGCGGTGTCCAGCATGCAAAAAGGTCTGTATAATTACGGCTCATTGGCTGGTCCATTACCCTTGTTTATCAGTACAAATCTCGCCTTCTTTCATCGTGAGTAAAAAGCCCCTGCCTAGAGGCAGGAGTTGAACACGGCAATCAAGAGTTCTGGATGGCTCCGCCTCACTGCACCTCTACTTTCAGTACCTACATTGGCAAATGTCTGGCGCTTTCTTGTACTTTAAGGTCTGTACAGCCAAATTCAGCTCCGCCCTTGTAAAATTCGGAGCCTTGTAGCATCAAAGGGGTATCGATGAGTTTCGGATACATTGGAAATAGAGCACTTACGACGTTATCCATCGTCGTTACGCTCATGGGAGCATCCTTTTTAAATGTCCCCAATTTGCACGCGACGATCTTGTACCCCAGACCCCATTTCTTACTGGCCTTAATGGCTCAACTGAGAGCCATTCATACTTGATGTCCTTTCTATCATCGCGTATTCTATTTTCACGAGTTGGACAAAGAGGTTGGATAACTCGGCCACCAAAATCTCAAGCACTTTCTTTAAGGATGTGGCCCACTCGAGAATCGTCAAAAATTACGAAAAGATATATTTTTAAATTTTGCTATATATCGATTATATATATATTTATAATATATATATATATATATATATATATATATATATATATATATATATATATATATATATATATATTTCGATTGTCTTCAAATTAATATTGTTATTACCGATCAGGCTTCAAAATGTTTCAAGCGATGAAATATGCAACGAATCCATTTGAATTTTTTTGCGGTTGTTCTTTAGGACAATACCAATAAATTTGTGGTACAGCTTTAGAAATGAATATGTTTTAGAAATAATATGAATATTTATACATTAAAATTAATGAAGAAATACTGAAAAAATGGGCTATTTTAAATGTTATACGTTCTAACATGTGTAACTTTTGTTATCATTCTTTTAAATCAATTCCATACCACAAATCTCTTTATTACGTATATTGTAATTGAATTATCCAAGGAAAATTGACATCATTGAATCCTTCATCGCTTGGACTATTTTGAATAACTTCATTTTTTTTTACCATTTTTAACGAACTTTGAGGAATATCTCATCTTTTAAGGAGACTTTCGAGGTCTTTCAGGGTTATTTTTCTTAGTTTTTGTACATAATATATCCTGCTAAATTTCCAAAAGATTTAGTGTTAATGAACAGAAAATAGATTCTCGACTGGGTCCCATCTTTAAGGAGATTCTATCAACATATATATGTCATAAAAACGAACATTTTTTACTACATTTTAATCTCACATAATGAGTGAGATTAAAATGATATGATAGTCAATATATTATAAAATAAGGAGTTTATGTCAAACTAAAAAAAAAGTTTTTTTATCCAAATTCTGTTATTGTAAATTTAGATATCGTCAACTAGAGAATAATTTGACAAAACAGTGGATATTTTTTTGTTCGTAATCCAATTTGAATTTTAGAGGTCTCATTTTGTTCCTTGAAAAATTTCATGCGGACTTACCCATTTAAAGATTGCATATCATCGGACAACCTGCAAAGCTATGTCTGATTATTTATAAAACACATATACGATTTTATAAATAATTGTACGTAACTTTGCAGGTTATCCGATGATATACAATTTTTATATGGGTAAGTTGCACTGAAATTTTTCAAGGAACAAAATAAAACCTTTAAAATTCAAAGCGGATAACAAACAAAAAAGTCTACACTGTTTTGTCGAGTCTTTCTTTTGTGGTCAATATGACGATAGAACCTCCTTAAGTGGGTTTCTTGACTGCCTTGTCTTTCTTCTGCAATATATTTACATACTGGTGTGCTTCGGTATACCACATTATCACTCGCCTTACGTTTCTTTTCATTCATTGCATTTTTTGATGAGCTGTAACAAACAATTTTAATTAAGACCTTACCTAGGTATAGATGACGAAACCGAGAATCGGCTTGTCGGAAGGTCAGTCCTATCGATATCAGTGACTCTAAAAGGTTTAACGTCACCCCTATCGAGTGGGCCATGCAAGTACCGATCCAACACCTGATCCAAACATTAGACTACTCTCTAAATTTTTTGGAGTGAAAGTTTCGCTCTAACATACATAAATTTTAATGATGCTATGACGCAAGGGAGATAAATGAAACCAGAAAGCTTTGGTTGCCACCCTCGCCCCTGCCACTCAAGGTGGCAGCCTCATAAAAATGTAACTAAATAGAAGTGTTTACTTACCTCATCGAGCGCAGGGTTGAATCAAAATTTAAACGAAAGATCTGAACTCTATCTATCCGAAAAAATAGGGTTGCCTGGTTATAGCTTGCCGAGAGCCTGCGCAGCCACCATTTTAGCGGACGACAACAAATATTTCTTTACCGACAAGACTGTTTATTTACATAACCCTATGCATATATTTTAATGGTACTAAAATTTTAAAAGATTGTGATATCTTTGACAGTATCTTTTTAAAAAATTATTGCATAAGTAAAAATTAATGCAGGAACCTACCGATGGCCCTTTCGAAGACTAACTTTGCGGCGTTTGCCACGAAGAGTAGCACATTTCGTCATTCCCCCACGAAGACGAGCACATTCCGCAATTTTCCCACGAAGATTAATTCTTCAAGCGTCGCGTCGTTGTGAAATTGAACCGTTGTGAAAAAGTAGTATTTTTACTATGTGTGATCGAAAGGGCAGCAGAGAGAACGAAAATAAGCCAAGCCGATCAAGAAAACGCTCGTTTCACGGGAATCGGCATACTTCAGATGCTGATTCAAGTTTAACTATAGAAGAAGCTGCCTTGAAAAAATCGGGCGCGAAAAAATCAGGCGCGAAAAAATCGACATCCAAAAAAAAAGCCGATACTCCGAAAACTTTGGCTTTAACTGGTAAAGTTATGTCCGAATTATCCGCTTTTTATGGCATTGCTGTTCTGAATCATCCTGACTCACCCGAAGAAATGAAAAAAGCTATTTGGGCCACATTCTACCATAGAAGCTCGACCGACGACAATCCACAGCACCAATACTGCCCAGACGATTCTTGGTGTAAGTATCGTTTAGCAGCAGCACAGAATAAACTGAGTACTTTTAAGCATCCCCTCGCTTTTGACAACGATACTCAAGCAGTACTTAAACCAATTTATGAAGACCTCACTAGTGAAGATTTATTAGAAAGATGCACTGGCGCAAACACTCAGAACAATAATGAAAGTTTTAATTCTTGTGTTTGGGCCATGGCTCCAAAACACACTTTTTGTGGGAAAAAAATCGTTGAAATAGCAGCTTATACAGCAGCATGCAATTTTAATGAAGGCTTCAGTACAGTATTAAAAATAATGAGTGTTATGGGAGTAACAATAGGCAGTGAGGCTCAAAAATACGCTGAGAAAGTCAATGCAACGCGCGTGCGGAAAGCCGAAAGGGTTGCTTCTCAGGCTTCAAAAGAAAGCAGGGTGGCCCGCAGAAACGCTAGAATACGAGAAAATGATGCTTACGAGGAAGCTGAAGGAGTTATATATGGAGCTGGCATCGCTGATTGAGTGTAAGACCCTTTTTTTCTCAAATTTTCATAAAAAAAAACTTTGAACGCGTTTTTCTCGAAACAACGCTTTTCAACTCTATCGACACGATTTAAAAAAAACTACTGCACCGATTCAGTTGAAATTTGAACAGCTTACTCCTGACATATGTTCTTTTTGTATGATCTAGGATTATAACGATAAATAAATTTTTCAAAAAGTTATAAACAATTTATGTTGCAAAAAAAGAGCCAAAAAATTCAAAAGTCCGCCATTTTGTTTTTTTCCGGTAAAAATTAAATATCCTAGACTATGCAATAGCCAAAACTATAAGTTTTAAGAATCTTTTTAGTTTTTTGATTTCAGATGATCCGTTGGTGAGATATCGTGTCGACAGTCAAACAAAAAAATAATTTTGAGGCCGCCATTTTGTCAAGAAAAATCCGTAAAAAAAAAAAAAAATTTATATCTTCAAAATGTGTATTTTAATATGTAAAAAGTTTGAACAATAAAGATTATTTTTTGTATGAAATAAAAATTATTGAATAAATAGGGCAAATCCACCGCAAACCTGCCTTAATAATTTCGATAGAGTGTCAAATATTCCCAAAAGTCGAAAGAGAGTGAAACACTGCGCACATATATAGATATACTGTAGCATGGGATTAAAACTTTTGTATCTTAAAAAAAAGCGTCGCTTGCCCTATCAAACTTTTTTCTCCATGATTCGTATTGTTATTTTACATCGTATGCTACTTCAAGCGGAACCAGAAGTGGCCATTTTTCGAGTCGGTGCAACTGTCGTCCTATTCTATTAGGAAATTAAATATGTATACCTACACATACATTGATTTAAACACACATACATACACACCCATATATACACATACACACATAGAGATATACATACACATATGAAATAATTATTATCGTATATTAAAATTTCTCACGTAAATGAAAGATAAGATAATTTAATTAATTTTAATTTAATAATTAAAGTCTTTACCGTACGCTGTAACACGCACGCACACATGCATGCACGCACGCTGTAGTAAGCTCAATAGTATATTACGCAACTAGGGGCGAAAATGGGTATTTCCAAGCGAGGATGATGATTGAGCAAGAGTGCTCAAAATCATCATCCGATCTGGAAATACCCTTTTGCCCCAAGTTGCGTACCGTATTTCTTATAACAAGTGCATAAAGAAGGCCATTATTTGTCGTCTACAAAGTGGATTGAGAATGGAGTTTTTCGAGTTGTCCATTTTATTAAGGAAATGGAGCAAAAATAAATAAAGGTTACCGAAAATACTCAGTTTCGCTACCGAAAATAAAAGGTAGCGAAAATGAGTATTTTTGGATGTTTTTATCATTAATTATTTGTTAAAAGATAAATTACAAAAAATTATAAAATTATGTTAAAATATTAATTATTTTAAAATAGAAAAATAGTTATAAAACAAAAATGAATTGAGGAATCTTTATTTTTTAAAAATTTCGTATGTTCATCAAAAAACAAAAAAAAATATTTGTTTATTGAAAAATGACCACGACATCCTCGAGATATAAGCAATAAAAATAAAAAATAAATATAACCTCAAATATCTTGAAAGATAAAAGACCTCATAGTCTGGGAAAAGAGTTCATCCAAGAGATAGTGGAAAGCTATCCTTTTCAGCTTAATTTATTTTAAAAACTTTCCGTCATATGTTGCCGAGATATCGTTTAAGGGGGTAACATACCTAAAAAAGACGAAAAAATATCTATTTTTTTATGATTTAATATTGATTACAAGGTATCTAGTACTTAAAAATGAAGATTTAGATACCAATTAGGATATATAAAAAACGTATAGAATTTAATTATCATTTTTTAATAACAGCATTTTGTTTAGTTTTCGCGTGTTCGGTTCGTAGTGCCGCGCTGTGTCGTCCAGCACTACTGACTGTAGTACTGACTGACAGTCAGCTGATCAGTCTTTGACAGTCAGTTTTAGTGTTTACTTTTATTAACATAACATTTTAACTTGACAGTGCAGAATAGTTTGTAACACCACATTTTGTGTGCGTTACACAACTTCCAGTCTGTCGAACGAACTGCTCAGTGCAAGTCCGATGCTCGACAGAACTGGCCTATGTAAACGATAGCACACTACCTACCCATTTCACTCACTATACACGTACACATACACATACACTATTCCCCTGGACGACACAGAACAAGCGAGCTCTCCAATGCCCTGAATCAGCTGAAGAGGGCGCACAGCTGCCATCCCATAGATCCTCGCATAGGTGGGAGTTGGCTGGTCTCGGCTGGGGTGCGCTGAGCATGTCCTGGCGCCTCCTCTCCTTACTCATGTCCCTTCGAACCAACCTAAGGAAACACACGAGAGATTAGAAATCAAGAATATAAGCAAAATGGTATTAGAATGATACCCACCTGATTGTATGCCTTGAAAGGTATGAGTAGATCCACCTTGGGCGGAGTGGCTGCTTCTCTAGATATGAAGGAGGCCTGCAGCATACACCCTAGAAAACATAAAGATGAGTTAGTCTACAGCAGACATGCACATCAAATTGGAACTCTCTTACCTGGTTTGGAGGGTTTGCAGAGGCAGAGTGGTCTCTCAGGTACAACAACGTAGCTCAACTCGTAGCCCGCTCATCCATAACAACAGCAGCAGCAGCCTCCAAAGCACTCGCCAGACACCTAGAAACAACATAGCATTAGTAAGGGGAGATTACAGTGATAAACAAAACACTAATCTCACCTGATAACAGTGGCAGTGGATGAATGTAGTATAAAGCTGTATGTAAATATAACCTCTTCGAGGTTAACCTGCCTACTGCTTCTGCGGCAAGTACGCCGACCTGGGCCTTGCAGCTCTCGTCTTCATACCCCTTCGTCGGCACCGTTGCCCAGATACCCCTCCTGCTGCATCCCTCGTCGCACTTCCTCGTCCTGGCCACTCGTCCTTCCTCGTCCTCTCCAATATCGTCTGCAAGCCGTCGACTGCATGCCACATAGCGTGACGTCACCGCGAGCAGACACTCCCCTTTCCTCCTTCTCACTTCTCTTTCTTCCTCGCCAAAGCATGCCTGCGCCCTCAGGCGGGCTCGGTCCGCACTACCGAAACCCGAGTCTAGCGCCGCGGGAACGGAGGGACAACTCATCCACTTCGTACTGAGCCACGTAGACAGACGCTTCGGTTTTGCTTGTATCAGCTCCGTGCAAATATCAAACCGCTTGTTCCGCTCGCGAATATATCTATATATATAACCGTATAACGTGTGTGCCGACCAACTTGTATCGTCGAAGGAGGCCACTTCAGATTCGAATAAAAGAGTAAGTTGCACAGATTATTATTGTGCTTAGTGCATACCCATATACATATTTACATAGATAACTTTTTGTAAACCAAGCGCCGCGAGCGTGTCGAGCATCGCGTCGCCGCCTTCCCGCGTGTATTTCGTCGTCGTATATTAGTTGAATTCGCGTCCCTAAGACGTAGCTTCTTCCCCTCCCGATCATTTACCGTTTCCCACCGTACCGCGTGCTCACCGTAGTTAGTTAATTGTATAGGTAATTCTATGTGTCGGTAGATCACTTGTAAAATCGTGCTGCGAATTCGCGCAGCTGGCGCTCAATACTTGTATCTAAATTGAATAAACCACCAGTATTCATAATATTACCCTAAATTTCCGTGTACGATTTATTTAAAGTCTCGAATAAAACTAATGTTAAAGCCTGCATGCGCGGCGCAATAATCTTGGCTGGATTAGCTAAAATTATTGTCATAAGTTATTATAAAAGTGAATAAAATAATTATAAAAAATATATTTTTTAACCAGATAAGTGTTTTCGTATTATAAGTAATCTAAATATTGGAAAGAATATATTACTTTCTATTATACTTATTTTTTTAAAACATGCCCGATTTTCGCGTTTATTCGCCCCCGAGACAGGGCCTAAAGCGACCGTTTTCCGACCAGCGGGCGTAAAGTGACTAGTTTACGCCTGCGGCTCATTTTAGTTTACACCAATTCGTTTTGTCAATAGAAATGAGAATATAACTGGCCTAAACTTGGTTTAAGAAAATCAATACATGCGTTACAAAAAATATGGTGTATACCACGGGCGAGAGGGCCCTTTCGACCTCGTGTGTTTGCAGTACGCGCCTCTGGTTCGTTGTACGCACTCGCCTTCGGCTCGTGCTAGCTCGCTTACGACTCGTACTGCAAACTTACACTCGGTCAAAAAAGGCCCACTTCTCGCCTTTGGTATACAATATACTATTGTTTTTCAGCAAAACCAGCATACAAGGGACAAATAGAGTAAACAATACCTCATTATTGAAGCAATTCTGAATATGAAAGCATCTCATTAAGGAAGTTACTAGACTTTTAAAAGGGTATTCTTATTATGTACACAAATTATTTAAGCTTTGAATCGTACATGTTTTTCGTATTTATAATTATTTGATATAAGTGTTTACAGGATACCCAAGTATTAAATGACATGTTTTATGTCATAATAGTTACTTTAGTGAATAAAAACGATATATAACTGTTTCAGGTATGTTATTCCCAGATATTATGATATTAATACACTTTAACTTTAACTTGATATTGCTCAACTTTGTATTTTCAGATCGTACGCGCAGGTTCCTGATCAGCCAAATGCATGAAAAATATTCTTCTAGGACTTAAATCATTAATATTCATCCAGATAATGATGCTCATCAAATTATGATTAACACGTAAATTATGATTGCACGATCAATAGAAAAATATGTAAATGTTCAACTTTTTTTTGCTCTAGATACAGTAAATAGCTTCAGAAAACTGTGCAAGTGAGAATGAGAAAATCTAAATAGCTATATCCACTACTGCACGTGCAAAAAAATGTTACTAGTAACTTATCTACCATATTTAATCGATAATGAAATATGTTAAAATAGTGTATTTATTTATATAAAATCAATTTATAATATAATTTATAATAATTACTTTTTTTACAACTAACAAATCAAAAAAAATCTCTTTTAGGCATGATACCCCCTTAAACAAAAATTACGTTTTCGTGTATAACAAAAGAAGGAGGATAGCTTATACAAAATTTTGTGTCGGAGAAAAAAAAATCATTTTGTATAAAAACGGTATCATTACTTATGAAAATTTCTAGAAAAGTAGATTTTAACTATGTCTTAGCTGACTTCTTTGCCCAGATCGTGAGGACTTTCATTTTTCCAGATATTTGAGGTAATATCTTTTCTCAATTAGGTTATAATTTTTTGTAATTAATCTTTTAACAAACAATTAATGATAAGGAACACACCTTTTTGAGCTATTAATTAGAAATAAATATATCAATTTAAAATTAATGCATTAGAATAAGGAAATTTATATTGGAACGATTTATTTAGTTTGCAAAAGCTAAGTGTCAATGAATTGGCTGTGGTTCTTTATTTTAAATCTTCATAAAAAATTAAGAAAAAAAGATCTTTGAATGGTCAAACATTACCGTGTAATACGCAATAAATCTACAATCAAAAATTTTTTGAAAAATCAATTATCATAAAAAATTAGAAAGCATTATAAAACAAAAACGATTCGCTGAATCTTGAAAATTCTTTTTGATATAAAATCGTCACTAAAAGGTGAAAAAAATAAGCGTTTATTGGTAAAAAAATTACCGTGTAATCCCTATGTAATAAACAATCAAAAAAATTTTGAAAAAAAGTATAACCTCAAATATCTTGAACAATGAAAGTCCTCATGATCTGGGCAAAGAATTTAGCCGAGAGATTGTAAAAAATTACCGTTAAAAAAATACGTTTCCGTGTATAACAAAAGAAAGGAAACACCTTATCCGAAATTTCGGGTGGTAAAACATAGATAATTTTATGCTCATTCAAATGCATTTTCACTAGATCGATGATTTTATTTCTAACATACTAAAAAGCCCGATAAACTTAAAGCCAGAAATCGAAAAACCGCTAAAAACAGAAACAAATCAGAAATACTAAACAAATTATTATTGTTCCCCTTAGTGTAAAAAATGAGCACATACGTATCCATACGGGCATTTTCTAAAAATAGTATATTTTGATTCCTTATTGACTATTTCAATAAAAACGGTTGAGTGGGAGAAGCAAACAAAATCGACGACTATAAAAAGTAAACATGCATAATAACTGAGAAAAAGTTGTTTGAAAAAAATGAAAAGCATGTATCATAGCGGGAGTGTAGCAGGTACAAAATACATAGCGTGAAATAAATATTAGTTGATAAACTGAAGAAATAATTAAAAAAATATCTCGAAATCTAGTGTGGATTTATTATTTTAATATATAGGAGATTACCAAGAGTGCCTCATCTCCTCCTACTCATGCTCGTATACATGGAAAAGTTGTCTGGATAATGCAAAGAGAATAGAACCACGTAATATGCCTTTCAACCGTTGAAAAAGATTTTGCCAAGTTCCATCCACTGGGCTTGCGAGGAGATGTCCTTGCCTAGCGGCCAGCATTAACATTTAGATTGAAATTTATATTTTGCAGGGTTGTGAGGTTGCAAAAAAAATAAAAATCTGAAGAAATAATCGATTCTCGTCCATGATATTATCTATCTGTCATGGGAGCATCATAACTTGATTATAACTTTCTATATCTTTTAGCTTCTAGATTCTTTTTGACACATAATATTTTTTTTCATTGTTTGTTTCAATATAGACTTCATTAACTCGTTAACTGTCAGGCAGAAAAAAAGCTTGCGTACCAAGGATGCTCGCGAAAGATGAAGTTCAATATTTGTTTCGCAATATTGAATCAGCTATATTGAATTTTAAAATTCTGATTTTAAACTCGTATTCAGCGAGTTAGCGAGCATATATGAGTAAGAGTAACTATAGGTGTGCGTGGGTGGATGCATATATGAGTGTGTGGATAGTGGATTTATGCGTAGTGCGTATGTGAATGGTATAAATATGAGTGTGTGTGTGCGTGTATAATACGGGTGTGTGGGTCGATTAGTATGTGAGTGGGTGTGTATGTTGGAAAGATTCAACCACATACCCATATGCATATATGCTTTTTTTTCTCGTAATTGAAGTTTTTATTGTATTATACAAAATATTAAGAAAATAAATTTTTTTGTAAATTTTTAAATATTTTAAATTAATTTACTTATAAATATGTTTTCGGAAATTATAACTATATTATATTTGTGTAAAGCTAAACATTTTTAGTAAATATACTGTTTCCTAATGTACACGTATGTCTTATATACAATTGACAAGCGTTTAGGCAACAAATTAAGCTGTTGAAGATTATGTTGTGATGCATTTATAATTATAAATATAATTCAAAAACGAAGTCGTATATGACCGATTTCATCTCAAATCATGCGGGCCGACAGCACCTATCTCTCCGAATCAGCTCAAATTATAGTATATTATTCTACTCGGAAAATAAGCGTATACGTATTTTTTGATTTTTCGATAGCATCAAAATTGCATGTGTTATGCTTTTTTCAAAAATGACTCCTCAAATTTCGTTTCTCAAAAATCGAAAACTTTTTTCTTTTTAAATCGTTCTAATTCGTCTTTTTATGGATATTTGAAAATAATTCTATTCATATTCGATACTGTTGGTGATACTCTTTCGATCTGCCAAGTTCAAAAATTTTTTTACAAAAAATCAAGGGTGATATGGCAGTTTTTATAAACAAAGAAAAATGCTTTTTTCTCAAAAAAGCCATCTTTTTTTTGACTCAATTTTTTTTTATAGATAGCTAGTCTCAATACCTATATGGTCATATACATGACATTTGGAATATTTTTGTTTTTTAAGAGATATAAACGAAATAATATTTATAATTACCAATAAAATTTTCATATTCGCTTCTGCATGTTATAATTATTTTTTATTTTATCATTTCTAATACTGTTTCATAACAGGAACGTCGAAAGGACATAAATAAGAGGGTATTTTCTAATAGGACCATAGAGCGGGGTCACTTTGGATCACTTTTAAACTTTACACTACTCAGGTTGGTTTTCTGACAAAAATGAAGTTCTAAAACAGGTGCTCAAAGTTTATTCATGAGTTATAGTATATATTCACACCCTAGAAATAAAATTTCAAAAGCGTACCTTTTCGTAATGTATGAAAAATAGAGTGGTCAAAGTGACCCTACTTAGAGGGGCGACTAGGACCCACTTTTTTTAATTTCTATATATCTCATAGCTAAATTTTCAATTTTTTAGCACTTACAAGTCAGTTACAAACTAATTTAATGTTTAACATGATGCTCCGATAGTAAATAATCAGTCAAAAGTTTATATTTTGATATATATATATATATATATATATATATATATATATATATATATATATATATATATATATATATGCAGAATAGCAGCCCTTTCAAGGGTTGGAAATTTGGTAAAACTTTTGTTTACTTTAAGGGGTAACACCACTGTAATAACGAAAAAAAGCGTTTTTTTAAGTATTTTTTTTGATGGAAAGAAAGGTTATAAAGAAATAATATTTGGATATATTATTAATCTAATATTCTAGTATATTTAAAAAAAAAATTGAGTAATAAAAATACAAAATGGCAGATTTATATCCGATCTCTTGAGGCCTTTTGCATCGGAAGCGCTCCGCGACACGCAGTTTACAAATCGCACATTTCAACCTGGAACAAAAAAAAACACTTATTCTTGATGCTAATAGCTAGTGAATCACGTAGGGGATTTCGAATATATTGATTTTAGCAAATTTAGCAGTGAATTGAAAATTAATTAAAAATTTTCATGAAAAAAAGGTACCATTTTGTTTATGAAAATTGTTTAAATCAATTTATTAAAAATCCCCTACGTGATTCACTTCGAAATATAATTGTTAAGATATGGTTAAAATTTCAAATGGATCGGATGAAAACTGTTCAAGTTATGCTGCGTGCCCATTGAGAAAAACTCGTTTCGAGAAAAATCAACTTAAAGTTTCATAATCAGTTTCGGATGTAAAAAAATGAGGAAATCATTTAAAGAAAAATTTTTACCGTTAGTCTGCAATGCCAGGACCATAAAGCTGACCTTCCAAATGCAAATTCTCCTCCTCGTCTTCTTTTCTTATCGCTTTTATGTTCGATCGCGCATCTTTCGCTGCATCGGACAGAGAGCGCTCAGTGTGTCTGATGCGCTTATCGTCGGTTTCACAACAAAATTTGTAAGCCTGCAGACCTATATCCATTCCCAGAGCTTTCATAATTTGAAGGACACATTTCAGGCCATCATTAAAATTGCACACTGCAATAGCAGTGGTAATATCCAGAACTTTTTTGCCACTCGAGTACGATTTCGGAGCCAAGTTCCAAACCGTGGGATTGAAACTTTCGTTGCTGTTCTGAGTATAACCTCCTAAGCAACGGTGCAGCAACTCATCTCGACTCAACTCTGTATAAACAGGCTCAATGGCTTCGCAAACTTCTTCAGGAAGTGGCGGTTCATGATGAAACGTGTCCAACGCACCTTCAGCTTGTACGGTTTTCCAAGCACACCAGAAATCTGAACAATTATCGTGCTGAGGATTGTCGTCGGTCGATATTTTATTATACAGAAATGCCCAGATTTCATTCTTCATTTTCTCTATGCAATTTGGATTCCTCCGTTTTGCTAAACCATAATAAATTGTTAATTTATCAATCAACTTATTTGTTAATTTTCCTTTTCCTCCAAGGCCTTTCGTCTTTTTTTTAGATTTCGAAGACGCGTTCCCATTCTTTTCTGTACATGAACGATGCACCCTTTTTCTTGTACTTCAAAATTAATGTACGGTTTAGAATCCATTAAGCCTTTGAAAGTCTTGCTGTCACCATCACCAATATAATTCACATACTTTAGGCCGTGGAAACTGTCGGAACAAGAAAATATTTCAAAAACAGCATCTACCTCCATTTTACCAGATGAACCTTCATGATTTGCTTAACATACATCGGCGATGATGCATACCATTTTTCGTATTCAGATGTTTCTGTTTTATTTTTCCAGTGCTCGCAAGACTTACAATATTTAGATTTTACAGTCACATCGACGATTTTTCCAGTAACTTTTCCAATCAAAGATACAACTCCAAAAAGCGACGAATACCGTCGTTTCCTTCCAGAACCATCTCCTGAAGCGGTCCAGCTTACTTCATACTGTTATCACGAACTGTTGATGTTGCTATTGAAATGAGATTCACTATTTTATCGTAGAAAGATTGGAAAACAGGACGTGGTAATTCCATAAATGCACAAAATTTCATCATTCCATTCAGTCCTACTCCTATCAGTTGCATTGCTAACACTATCCGATGATTAATTTCATATGCATTTTTTTAAATTTACTGTTAGGTATAACAATTTTTGGACACTTTGGTCAAACAATGACAATTTTGAAGCCCAAGCCCCGAGCACTTCTTTTATGAAAAGTTATATTAGAACTACACGTTTTACACTTCACATGCTCAGCAATTGCAGAAAATACTGCCAAAAACTTAATGATTCGGTATCTAAATGTATAATTTACATCGAAATTGTCCTCGAATGTTTTCAGCTTTTTTGCCGATGCACTGACGCCACTGGAATCACCTTCAGCTTTGTATCGATTAATCGGACGATTCGCTGATTTACGGCTTCGATGCCGTGTTGGATAGTCTTTTTGCGTGCCTTTTCTTCCTGCGTACACTTTTCTTTTTCCATTTTGTTCAACGTAATAATAAATAATTAAAACTTTCACAAAAATATAGTTTCGAAAGCGAAAATGAGAGCGTTGTTTTCTTACGATATACAGACGCTACACTAACGTACTTGGTTTTGAAACTAGCCTAACTGACTCATAATAGCTTAAGATCGACATCTATAGGAGCATTAGGTAAGTTTGCGAATAGGCAAGCCATAAGGTGGTCCTTCTCATCAGGTACATACCTCTCGCAGGTAAGCGATCGGCCGTTTCGGAGCGGCCGAAGACGGTCGGTATATGTCCCGAAATTTTAAATAAAAATTTTATTTTCGGGATGGGATCTTTTGTACCATATTGGAGAAGGTTTAAAGCATGTTTTAAGCCAATAAAAAAATCGTTTTTTTTTAATTTCTACAGTGGTGTTACCCCTTAAAAAATCCAAGAATCACTTTTAGATGTAATTAATTATTTTCTTTTTGCTTCATTTTGTACCTAAAGGATCTGAACTTCAAATCTAAATACCTCAAATCGCTTCAAAATGCATACTTTCTGCGGTGCTGGATATAAAATCATATTTTTTACATTTTGCTCAAAATCGCCCCACCGGCCTAAATTTACCCCATTCTAGGTACTTTTAATTTACTTAAAGTTCGACCTCGGATAAACAACAACAATAACAGTAATCCCATAAACATAAGTAAAAAACACTTATCAATGACGTCTATGTTGACAGTTATGCAGTCCGCGTAATCGTGCGTATAAATATATAACCATGTGCGCATATACTAGCCATGTTTATTCATTCGCTAACGTTCCCTTGTGTAATTTGAAAGTTACGTAATGAAATATGATTAGGATTTTTGTATTTCTATTTTATAAGGTTGTTTCGTATTTCAGCTTTCAAAACCACTTATATACCGACCTATATACCCACCCATCCACATATCCATCCATCCACACATCCATATTCACACCTTCCAACATACTCACCTACTCACATACTGATCTATCCACACACCCATATTTATATCCACCCACATACGCACCACTTATATATCCATCTACCCATATTCATACCTTACAACATGCCTACCCACTCACATACTTATCTACCCACACACCCATATTTAGGGCTGAGGTATGCTGCGAGGACGTCCATAACATCCTCTGAGTTGTCCCAAACATCGACGACCGTCTTTTTGTCCAGCTTACGCCGAGCTTCCTTCATTGCTCTGAGCACTGCACCCTTCAACCCTTCGCGCGTCATTCTTGACCAAGTTCTCGGCTTGTTCTGACTCTTTCGGGGGCTGCAAAACTATTTATACGTTTTTCCGGAACACAGAGTGCAAGCATGCTTGCTTGTACCTTTATATTGTTGACAGACTTTTGTAGAAAGGGCGTCAGCCTTTTCTTTACCTCGTATTCCCTGAATCACAGAAGCATTTTTATGATTAACGACCTTTCCTCGGCTGTAAATAATAACGTATAGGTACGTCCTATGCCACGCACCGGCAGGCAGCTCAATGCGCCGCCTCGAGTCTCGTAGGACGTCCGCGTCGTCGAGGCAAGGGGGCTTCGATTGCGACTGGCGTGGACTGGTACTGTTACCGATGCAAGGGGGCCTCGGAGACGAATTTTACCTGCTGCTCGTATCATCTCGGTAGGGGGGCAAGGAAGTGACGATCATCTGCTCTTCGGGTCTTTGAGAGCACCCACGGGACTAAAGGGGGCAGTACGGGAGTTCTCACTGCAGCAATTTTCAGGTGTTTCACCCACTGGTGCAACATTGCAGGTATCTTCAGTGTCGATGTTCGTGAACCCGCGGAACTACAGGGAGCAGTGCGGATGTACTCGTGGTAGAAACTGTGTTGTGTCTCGCCGTCCGGCGCAACATTGCAGGTATCTTCTGTTGGTGATGGTGGACTCCGTTAGGATGGTTTCTCCTTGGCAGGCGTAATTGGGCGCTTCTGCGCGTTTGAGGTATGAAGATGGATTGGACCAATTTCGGGCGTGCCAATCATATAAACAAACTCACCTAACCGCTCCTTGATGGGATAGGGCCCTTTCGCAGTTGGACAGCTGGAAGTTCTTGATAAGGACCCAATTTCCGGACAGCAATGGGCTTGTTACTCTCTTGCCTCATCGATCCGCTGTTAAACATAGAACCTGATCTCGGTGTCGCGCTCTCCTAGTCTCGTGAGTGTGCGCCCTAGCACAAGGTAGCTGGGAGTCTGTTCAGTAGCTGCATTTTTTCTTTGCTTGAAGGCGAAAAGGACCTCGGACAGGACTGCGTCCCACTGTGTTTGCGGTTTACGAACAAGGTGCAATCTTAACCCTTTCTTCATTTCTTTGTTGCACCTCTCCGAGGGATCGCCTGTTGATGATATGCTGGCGTCGTGTGAGCCTTCTCCACTGCGAACCGACGAATTGAGGCGCATTATCAGTAAGAAGCGTGCGCGGATACCCGAAACGCATAAAACTTGCTGTTTGAATATGGGCGTCATCGTCCTTATCTCTGAGTTCGAGACTGCAAATCCCTCAACCCAGCGCGAGAACACCGTAACGACAAGGATGTATTTTATTCCTTGAGGAGTTCTTGGATATCCCCCCATGACATCTAGCGTCATGCTATCCCAGGGGTGGCTGGGCTGTCGCGGCCTCGGCATGTTCTATGCGAGCGGTCACGAATTCTTCGCTACAGCGCAGAGCTCGCACCCTTGCACGTACTGGTGAACGTCCTCGTGCATCTTTGGCCAGTAGTAGTACTCGCTGGTGGCTCGTAGCATCTGGTTCATTCCTGGGTGCAGCGCCAGCTGCTCGTCATGGTGGAACTGTATGACCCTGAGGTGACAGGCATTGGACACGTACAGCTGCGGTGCGCGTCCATTCTCTGTAAAGAATACCGTTCCGTCGACTGCTGAAAAACAGTTAGACAGATTTTTCGTGTCCCAGATATACTTATCCATTTATTGTTGGTCATATATCTTGTCGTGTAATGTACGAACAAACATGTGTGCAGACATGTGTGCAGACATGACGTCTTCGGCCGGCTGAACTGCTTTGGGTGGCAACTGTCATTCGAGCGCCTCGGTGTCCTCGACGAAAGTCTCGGATTGCTCAAGAAAGCGTCTGGCAGCTCATTGTAGCGGCCCGGCACGTGCTCGACTGTCATTTTAAATGCTGACAGGTATCTGGTATCTTATATCTGGTATCTTGTATCTGGTATCTCGTATCTGGTATCTGATATCTATCTATCCATCCATCCATCCATCCATCCATCCATCCATCCATGCATCTATCCATCCATGCATCCATCCATCCATCCATCCATCCATCCATCCATCCATCCATCCATCCATCCATCCATCTATCCATCCATCCATCCATCCATCCATCCAACCATCCATCCATCCATCCATCCATCTATCCATCAAATTTTATAAAATAAGCTAATACTCTCTAATTATAGATCATCAAGGTGGCTGATTGTGAATCCGATGTAAAAAATTCAAAATGGAGGGTCAAAATAGCAAAAAACATAATAAATTGAGCTGAAATTCGCTACTTGTCGGTTTTCAAGGTCGCTGATTATAAATCTGAGGTAAAAAATTTAAAAACGTAATAAATTGAGGTAAAACTTGATACGTGGGGATTACCACGTACCATGTACAATTTATGAATTTTGTAAAAATTTGGGAAACTTCCAAATACCTACTTTTACCTCAATGTATTACGTTTTTGAAATTCTGACACTCCGATTTAAATTCGTCTTTGTTAAATTTTTAAATCTCATTCGGATTTGGAATCAGCGACCAAAAAAATCTATAGGTACCACAATTAAGCTAAAAGTATTCAGCTTTTGCAACTTTGATCCGCCATTTTAAAAAAGAAATGCATTTTTTCTAAAAAAACGTGGCGTTTTTTGTATATTGTTTATTTATAACTCTCTTGTAATTAACAAAATGCGTGTTTGAACATTTTTTTTTATATTCATACATTCCTAAGACAGTAGAATACAAAGAATAAGGGCTAAATTTCAAAATATCAATCTAATAAGCGAAAATCTGAATTAGAAAAGGTGGTAACGTGGCATTTCTGCTGTGCTTCAAAGGCTTAATAAAACATCCTAAACTACCTAAAGTTAAAAAAAAAAGATTATATTTGTCAAAACAATCTATATAAAAAAATATAATATAAAAATCATATTAAAATATATTACATACGAATATAATAATAATATAATCTCCTTGCGCCCAGTGAAATAAGTGTTTGCCACTTCGCGCTAAGCGAAAACAACGGATTATCGATATACAAATACTACATAATTAACTAAGATACATTTAAGAGGGTACATACACCTTAAATCTGAAATAATACTTATTATTTTTAGTGCTTGTCACAAAATTTTAATAAAAATGTATTTTCACGTAAAAAATTTATCCTATTTTCACGCATAAAATGTACTATTTTGCCAGAGGAAAAGTCCGAAATATCAACTACAGTGCCAGAAGTCAAGCGTCTAACTTTTAATGAAAAATTCACTGAATTAGTCCAGTGATTGTAAAGTATAGTATCTTCCTGTATGTGGATGTCAATTTTTTAAGTTTTTGTCACTCTGTTTTGACACTGGCTACCCTCGCTTCCAAAATCTCGAAGATTGAAAACGTACAACTACTATAATCACTCATTTAAATGCAGAACACCATTACATTTTAATTATTCATAAGCATGAAAATTGAATGTAGCACTAGAAAAGCGTCTTACAATCGTTATTTCTTCAAGATTTTGGTACTGCAGGTAGCTAGTGTCAAAATAAAGTGAAAAATACTTGAAAAATTGACATTCGCTTACAGTAAGATGCTATATTTTACGACCACTGGGCTATATCAGTGAATGTTTCATGAAAAGTTACACGCTCGACTTCTGGATCTGTAATCGGTATTTGGGCCATTTTCTCCGGTGAAATGGTATATTATATGCGTAAGAAAAGGGTAAATTTTTTCAGTGAGTTTACATTTTTATTAGAAAATTTATTAATGAGTATTAAAATTATAATTATTATTTCAAATTTAAGGTGTATGTACCACCTTAAGTAGCTAATCACGTTGCGCCTAGCGAAATAAGTGCTTGCCGCTTCACGCTAAGCGAACAACGGTTTAAAGTAGTCTATAAACTGATATAGAATAAATATAAAATACATTTTCGCCTAGCGGATTAAGCGGTTTTGCCGTTTCAGGCCAGGCTAAACTAATCTATATGAAAATATTATAAACAAGTTTATGTCCAGCAAAATAAACGCTCACCATTTCTCGTCAAGCTAAACTAATCTATATAAAAATATAATAAAACAGATCACGTTCAGCGAAATAAACGCTCGTCGTTTCACGCCAAGCACGAACTATATTATTTTCTTTTGCAATATATATATATATATATATATATATATATATATTCATATAATTCACAAGAATTAATCACAAAGCAATTAGTACTTTTAAGCCTTAGAACCCTATTCTTTGAAACGTGGTTACTTACGGGGGTACGACCTTTGTGGACACTTGCGCACATATGCGTCCCTTCTATAGGAAATTTATAAATACCCTTTAGATATTTAATCCGATATCGATACCCGACTAGTATACAAAAGTATAGGTTGAAAATCACGCGTCTATAGTTCTGTTAGTTTAGAACTATTTTGTATTCATTGTGACTCGAACGTCACAGTCATTTTTTGTTTAAACGGGGATATCTGGGAAACATGAAACAGAAATCTTTTTGAAAATTTGAAGTTGATCCGGAATATAGAGAAGAATAGTCTAGAAAATTTTTAAGTCTTTATCCTTTTCTTTTTTCCAGAAAAAAATCAATTTGTGCCAAAATATTTAGAAATCTTTCAGAAATGTAGCTTTTTACTACAATCGAACCTAGAACATTGCTCCGTTGAACACTAATTTACCTCGAACACTGCACCAGCAAAACTTCGAACACTGCTCAACTAATTTTTAAGAACTTGTCACCTCGATTGTTTCAATGCAAAATTTTATGTCCATACAACAATATTAAGTTACCTTATAATCTATAGCTACATAGAACCTCGATTTATTTACGTCATTAGCTGGCAGGAATGTTAATTGTTTCGAGTTGGGTTCGAGCTTATTCTTCCCGACCACGATCAGTGTTCGAGGTTACACTGTATCTCTTTGGTCTGTTCTTTGCCCAGATTATAACGGCCTTTATATTCCGAGATATTTGAGGTTATATTTAAAAAAAAAAAATTTTACTTAGCTTATATCTCGTGGATGGCGTGGTCACTTTTTGCCAACTGGGGATAATGCTTTTCGATTCTTAATAAAGATTCGGAATTAAAAGAAAGTTTAAGATTCATTGACCCATTTCTGTTTCATAACGATTTTTCTATTTTATAATATTCTGAAATCGATTAGATAATATTTGGTATGTTAGAAATAATATAATTACTTCGACTATATATACCAGACTATATAAATAATCTTCGTCTTTTTCCCTTGGTGCATAATGTACTATCAGAAGTTTACGCAGATGAAATGATGAGTGTGATTTTATGGCATGTATAAAGACTGATGTTTTCGGAACACTTTCGCTGGCCAGGGTATAATAAAATACAGGTCAATGTGTGCTACTAGCTGGTGCATATGTTGTCGATGAGTGACAATAATTATTCATATTTTTTAAGTCGAGTTAATTTTACTCCAAGAACAATGACATGAAAACGTTAAACAATTTTCGCAATCATCAGACGTATGGATATAAATGTAAATGACCGCTGCAGTTCGTTGAATGACTATCGGCTGATTGGTTCAATTCAGCGGGGCACATTGATAGTTTGATAACACCCGACAGATGTATAATAACGCGATAGTCGTCGCTTTCAGCCCCGACAAGCTGCATCTGTTCGATTAGTTTGTCTATTCAGGAAAATGCCGAGCCATTGACCATTAGGTAATGAATGGCTCAGTCGATATCAGCGATAAGCGCATTTCAGCTGAGCGGCACTATATGCACTCAGAAGCAACGCTCGCACATTCCATGCATTCATCGCGTGCGCGCGAGTATCTATAAGCTACGAGAAGCCAATGTGAAACTTTGCTAGGGCTCGCGTCAATTATGATGTGGGCAATTCAGGTTGCGGTGGAGCGCATGTACAAGCTTGTAGTGAGTTCCGCTGATCTATACGCGCACTTAACATTAACGCCAAATAAAAAATTAATTGCTTCAATAACTGACTGAATTTCTATATAATTTCTTTCTATATTTCTATGTGGCTAATTTACGCAAAAACTATCGTAAATTAAAAAAAATATAAAAATCACTAAGAAGAAATGATGAAATGAGCCTTTGTTGGTAAAAAAGACCTAGCCATAAATATACTACAGAATTTAACTGAATATTCTTTTCTGTGTTATGAAAACCCATAATTATTGATGTTTTATACATTTTAAGACGCGCCTCGGCGGGCGACGAGATAAGTGGTGAAATGAAAAATTCGGAAACAATTATATGTTCACAGCGTTATATGTAAACGCTATGAACATGTCAAAAAACAATTGAAGACTTGCATCACTCGCCTCCATCATGCCTTTCGCCATGTTTGTACGCTAATCTTTGAAGGGTCTGGCTTCATAATTAGCACTTATATATATATATATATATATATATATATATATATATATATATATATATATATATATAGATAGATAGATATACTGCAATGATATATGACGTCACGAACATATATGTGTCACGAGTATTCAAAGGGCAGTAAAAGGGCTCTTATAATTTTCTTCTTTATAAAAAAAAAAAAAATGCTTGTCCATCATTTTGTTATACTCTACATTACGGACCTAATGGATTTTTTCATGCAAAATCATAATTCGTGAGCAGTGTTTTGTGCGTGTGTTCGGTCTGTATTGTCCCGGCATTCCAGTCAACCGATCAGATTAGATTTGTATAGTTATGTAATAACGATTTTATTTAAAAATCGAAGACGTAGTATGATTTTATACTCGTTTTTATCTGTTTAGACTTATGAATTGTGTCTTCTCTGCTATTTCGAAAGCCATGAAATACGGACCAAGCACTCGAACACGACACCGGACACGACGCAGCACGTTATATAGCCAAACTCGAAAGTGCTTCAAAATGACGATAACAATCATAAAAAATCGTAAAACTTTTTACTACATTTCTTTTATATTTATTGCTTTATGAACATTTAGAAACCTGCTGGATGTCCGTTCACTGAAATAATTTATATTATCGTTAGCATTCCTAATGGAAACTTTAAACGCGTTTTTCTTAAAACTTGTCTCAAAAAGTTCCTTACGCAATTCATGTCCATGGATATTTTTGAAACTTGCAGGAAATATAATTAAAGTATTATGAAAAAAAGTTAATATTTTGTTTTGAAATATTCTGATGTTAAATGTTAAATATTTACTCACTAATTGTTAGTGTTAAAACACGTAGTTTAGTTTATAAATTTTTAAAGTTTAAAAAAGGTGCTATTTATTTCAGGCCATGAATTGAATCTTTATAGTTTAATAATATTAACTTTTGCTTATTTACAATTGACAAATTTTCTTGAATTTATCAAACAGGTTTAATCAACTAGGTTTGCACAAGAAACTTTTTAAAAAACACTCACTTTTATCACAAAAATGAATTTTCTCCAATAACTTGTAGAAAAATCGATTTTTACGGAGTAAAACTAAAATTAACGGCTGTCTTATTTTGTAACTGTTTTTTTTTCATTATAAACTAGCACCTTACAAAAGAAATAATTATTAATACATAATGTAAAAGGCGAACATTATGCATTGTTGATGTATATGCATTGTCTACAGGTTAAAAAAAGGTTTGGTAATGTTAACAACTCTTCGATTATTTTCGAAATATTCGCAAAGCAAATCAGAATTAAATAGATGAATACTTATACAAAGCATGCTAAAATACATAGTGTTTATTATAAAAAATTTACATAATTAGAGATTTCATTATGGATTTAATTTCTTTCTTACTAATTTTTTTAAAAACAAAGTTCTATTTCTGTTTAAATACCCAAGTCACCAAAAAATTAGTTGATAAAACGAATGTATCATTTTTGACAGTTACGACAGTTAAAAAACATCTTACGTGTGTACACATAAGTACACATACTTTTTATTGGATGTCCATTATTCCTTTTAGAGTAATTGATTCTATTTAATTAAATGACGTTTTCATGTACAACGAAAGAACAACAATATCTTACCCGAAAATGTGGATCAGAAAAGACAGGTAATGCAAGATGGACATCCACCTTTCAACGCGTAACATGCTTCCCTGCAAGAGTGGTAGTCGCAAATTTTGGTTTCATACATACATACATCCATATTTTTTTTCTTTTTTTTTAGGACAAACAGGCAAGGGATTCGAGAGAAGAGAAAAAAATGCTTCTCCAGCACCGTAGGAGCGCGCATGCTTTTGTTGTGTTGCGCTCCCGTGTGTGAGGCTGGCCCGGGCAACCACCCAGCCCTCCGAGCTTTCAGTGCTTACGCACTCACCCGAAAGGCTTACCAGTGGCACTCCCAATACATTAGACTCACTGGAAAAAAAACGCTGATGATAAATGCCTGTATCCATTGCACACTTGATGTTACAGGCCGTGGTCCCGCCGTTCATTATGTAACATTGACACACCTATCCCACACCTTTTCGGGCTGCCGAGCGACCGTTGAAAACATATGTCATTTAACCTCAGCGGATTCAATTCATGTAGCTTCCTTGGATAACTCTCGTCGATATGCCCGCCAAGAGTCTCTTCGTCAGCCCAAGCTCCAGCAGAAAGTCAACGGACTTTGTCGACCAGACGGCCCTCCACGAAAGAGTGCATGATGAGAATGTGACAGTCTTATAGAACTTGCTACGCCAACATTTTACGGCGGTGATAAGATCCCGGTTGTCCTTGTACCTCGCTACTTCATTCTCAAGTGCGGCGTCCAGCGATTGCGAGTCGCTAACCACCTGCGAGTCTATCACGCATACGCGATTATTCTTTGTAGCAACCAGATCAGGCTTCCGCAATCCTTCAGATGTTTCAATGCGGGGCTCCTCCACTACTTCCCACCCTTTCTGCCGCAGGCCCGAGGCGACGACCCGACACACGGCATCATGTCGCTTGACTCTTCCGTCATGTGTCCGGAAACATCCCTGGATGATGTGTGCGACTGTTTCAGTAGTGTTGCAGCCGGCACGACACCTCACGTCCCTCTGGTTCCTGCGGGGTCCTCTTGATGTTCTTATCCGGGTGAGTAAGCAGTTTACCCGTACGTGATGATAGTGAATAGAATCACGCTCGGGTACGCCGAAACTGTCGACGTCGATCCATGAGTTCGAAATGTTCTTCTCCCACACTCTCGCAACTCGTTACCATCGACAGAACTGTAGAGACTCCGAGCCTTGACCAGCTCCTTCTATGCTGGTCTTGTGCGTATACTTTGATATATCGATAACGTCCTACTTCCTCCCATGAACTTAATGAGGTGCACATTGATCTTGTGCACTCCTCCATTCACTATTGTTACCGCTTCTTCCCTTGCCATTGTTCTCAGTTCTTCATCAGACCAGCGCGCCTTTGCTCTATCCACATTGATCTCTTCGTTGACCCTTTCCAGATGGGCGCTACGTCAGTGTACTCCTAACCCTTTCTTGGTGAGAAAGGAGCGATCGCAATCCGGGCACGGAATCCAGATCCGCCTGCGGACACACGCACGCACACACACACACACACACACACATACGCACACACACACACATCCATACAGACATTTTCTAAAAATAGTGTATTTTAATTCCCAGTATATCAACACATGTTTCTTACATGTTTTTCGCAAAACATTATTTTTTACAATCACAAAGTGATAATATCTTCCTCTATAAGGAAGCAATATTTCATACAAAGTTGTTCTGTATTAAATTCTTTAAAATAGTGATACATGATCGTGATATATGGTTGGTGCAATAGGTTAACCACAGCAGAAAGTGAAGCAAAAATTACGATGTATAACGGGAGGGGGGGGGGGAGGGCAAATTCTAGCTTGGGTGATGACTTTAACACTCGTCTTTGTCTCGAACGCCTTGGGCGCCCTCGACTCCGACTCGTGCCCAATCACCCTACTCCCGCTAGAAATAGCCCATCCCCCCCCCTCACCCTTGTTGCACAATATGCTATTTCTGACTCAGGAACCTCGACAACATCAATATTGATCAAAATCTCTGATACGAAAATTATATTTATTCAAATACCTAGCCGATATATTCCTGTGACGCATTTATGCTAAAAATCCAATGTTTTCGCTAATAGTCACACGATGTGAACCATACGAGAGTCTAAACTGCACTGCCTTGTTGTTGTCGAGATCGCCATCGTTGCCCTTTTTTTACGACCTTCTTTCGGGAAATACACTTGAGACAAAGAACACATGCTCAACCGTTACGCGTAGCCGATTTCATTTGGTTTTCTTTCTTTCATAACGCTGTAGTTAATACATTGCATTACTTTAGCACTGCATATTTATTTATTATCAATTTAACATTATTAGATTCGTCGTCAATTTTATTTTACAATAATTATCATTATTTCTGTCAGTAACATTCTCCCTCGTCAGGGCATTAACAGTTTCAACTGCTCCTCGGCCTTCGAGCCGTACAAGTCGTCCTGCGGCGCCGTCGACAAAATAGCTAATCAAGATGTTTTTAAAATTATTTCTACATTTATAATTCCATATCCAAGGATCTGGATGAAAAACATATTCGTTATAACACAAGTTACTTGAGACAGGATAAAATCTGTGTTGAGTACACCTCAGTTCTATTTTTGTTATACATATGATGTTAGTCATAGAAAGCAAAGTCTTAATAATATAACCTCCAGAATTCCTCCAGGTAGATATATTAGTCTTTAGATGTTAAAGAATTTTGTTTATAATTTTTAATGTATAATGTAACTATTTAATACATTTCAGTGCAGATGCTTCTACATGATTGAGCAGATTCAAGGTTCATATGGGATTCATATTTTCTTCAAGGCCTCGCAGTATAACTCGAACATCATCGTGACATAGGTGCGAACTTAAATGTCCCAAACATTGTTGAAACAGAACAAATCATTGAAGTTAATGGAAATAAAAGTTCATTTATTGAAACTCGTGGTTCCATTCCATTATTTTGGCAACAAGCTCCAAATTTAAAATATAAACCAAAATCACAGTTAGGTCCACATGAAAATAATTTGGTAAAATTTTAGTTGATATTAGTATGAAAAATAAAATATTCTTTGTTTATAATAAAAATTAGATATTCTGATGGCTCATCTCGATCAAGAACAGATGGCTTCAGAACAAATTGCATTGATTGTTTAAATTTCTATTGCAAGCGTTGTAAACAGATATTTTAGAAGAACGCTTTTTGCATAATGAATCATATTAATTATAACACTATTTTATATAAGTATGTATACATAAATATATTCATTTTTGATAGGTTTCGACTGATAATGCTGATGTAGTAAGTACTAATACTCTGGAACTAAGTGTATTGAAAACAGATTTTACTAGAAAGGGTTAATGAATTAAAATAGGAGAGATAATGATAATTGCATAACAAGATATTATAAAAATAATTTCGCTGATAATTTTCGACGAGTAAACAAGAATATTAATAATTGAATAATATAATATTTTAAGTGATTTCAAACGATTGAATATCAAAAATTAATTTTAGGATTCTATATATCTACTTTTGGGACGATATATGGTTCAAGGTGGTGACTGCTTAATGGTTTTATGTCCACTAGAGTCTGAAAGACATTGTCGATATGCTACGTTTCTATTAGTTCTTTTGTTGTCATCAGCAATGTTGGTTGCTCATATGAGCATGCCTTCAACATATACTACAAAAATTCTACTTTACATGTACTTATGGGCAACAATGGTGGCTGGTATATTTGCGACAATTGTTCAGC
Source organism: Gastracanthus pulcherrimus (assembly GCA_949152435.1). Lineage (NCBI taxonomy): Eukaryota > Metazoa > Arthropoda > Insecta > Hymenoptera > Pteromalidae > Gastracanthus > Gastracanthus pulcherrimus. The sequence continues at coordinate 48,159,553 of OX424572.1, forward strand.
ATGGCAAGCAATATAATTTTAAATATAAACCAAAATCACAACGTCGGAATACGTTGACAAGCCCAAGATATTGTAATTTTAGTCATAATGAATACTATATATTTTATTTGATACCTTAGAAGAATATTGTATATTATTATTATAAAAATGTGCAAGTCAATCTCGATTAATTAATTAATAATAATTAATTAATTACTTAATTAATTAAGTAATTTATAAAGTTAAATAAATATGCGAAGAAGCTTCTTCTTTACAAGTGAATATTTAAATATAATATTACAATTAATGGAAGATTGTGGTATATGATAATAAAAAAAATTAAAATTCTCAAACAATTTTATGAAAAATAAGTTGCATTAAAAATAGTTAAATAAAAATACTTGTGTCTTAAGAAAAGTTATAAATATTATTAATTAGATTTACGTTAATCATGTACGTAAATCTTTTATGCAAATGATTTGCGTAAAAAAGTTCCTAATCTTACACGTAATCATTTATGTAAATCATTTACGTACATTATTTACCTACATGATATACGTATTTTCAACAGGACTAATCCATTTATCAAAGATCCATGGTGGTTTTAACATTGACATGGTGGCCTAAAGTATTGTTAGACTTATTTCACAGCTTGCTATTGCGTAGAATCGGAGGTGTATTTACGAAAAAAGTATTGTTGAACGTACTATACTCTGTTAAAATCTAACAGAGCGACTTTCGATATTTGTTTTTAGCCTTAGATATTAATTTATATTTTTATGTCATTTGGGATTCGGAAGTTATCTTGTCATTTAGAACTTTAGACTTTAGAAATTGCTTGACCCAAAAGCGAGGTTGGCAAACACGTGCTATGGGGTTGCCACTATACCTCCCATGGTACGTATACTATTTTTCCTTTCCAGGTGCCCGGGAGGAAAAGTGTTACTTTCGGTGCAGGTGCATTTTTGTCCTACGTGCACCGAAAGTACGCTTTTTCGTGTATATATTGCTGGCGGAAAGTGGCTCTTTCCGCTCTAGTAAAAATACAGCTACTTTCCGCCGTTTATTACATGCACTCTGAAGCGAACTTCCGGTGCAGGTATTGGATACAAAATATCGTGTGCATCATGGGCGGATATAAGGAGATCCTGACTAGTGTGATTACCACCCACGCCTCGCTTTGCTCGGGTGGTAACTTTCACATTCGTCAGTAATCGGCTTCTTTTCACCCTTGATACACAATATACTATAGTACTTACTATATAAAAGTTTATTACGGAAAAGTGAGTTGTATATAGAAATTATTAATTAAAAACTGCACAAACTTCGGCTTTCTGTTAATGTTAAGGTCGATTTTGGATTTAAAAATAGTATATTGTGTACCAAGGGCTATTCCGGGAGAGTACGCGGCCAACTTCCATTGCACACCACATTCTGACAATTTTAGTAATCTTCAAACATCATTTAAAAATAAATTTGACAATAATAAATTAACTTTATTGCTGCTCTAAGCTAAATGGGGTACGGACTATTTGATAAAATTTTCAAAAACAAATTGCCACATCTTTTTTGTAATTTTATTATTTTTGACCATTTACCATTCAACACTGTTAAACCGTATGAAATAATTCAATAGACCATTATCAATGGCTTAATTTACTCTTTCGATCCCACCCACAACTTTTTCTTTTGCATGCGCAATTTTCGGGGAAAATTTTAACAAAAAAATGTGTCCGCTTTATCTGCGACATACTGTATATAGGTAATTCACTGGAAAATTGAAAAGAAAAAAAAATTCCTTCTAATTTCAGAAAAAATGTTCTTCCTAGTATGTAGAATGCATGTCAATTTTTTCAGATTTCCATAAGCCCATATATTTAAAGTTGTTATTTAAATTATTACACTTCTGCCATTTTGCGACTGTGGCAGTCACTTTTGTACTGAACAAAACTATATTCATGATTTTTGGTGTAATGGTTCGAATAATTAAACCCACCTTTTTCAGGATTTCAAGTTATAAAATAAGTTTAATTAATCGAAAGGGGCATGAAGAGGTTTTGGAACCATTTTATATGAAAAATTCAGAAAATTTGCTAATCCTTTGTTGCTATTTTATTAAGAGATTTAATTTTCTTGAATAAATGGAGGTTGAAATTTGCTAACAAATGTAAAAAATGACTATATGCTCAGTAGTACTCATGCTCGGTACTACTCGGGCAGTTTATCGTTTGGTTTATTTAAACGACTGTTTAAAATATAAAAGCATGAAGTTTATAACAAAATTATTCAATAGTTTTCCTTATATACAAACTAAAACAATACGAACTCAAAATTCACGTAGTTATTAAGATATAGTACATTATGTAACAAGGGCAAAAAGTCGAATATTTTTCCCGCGGGTGAGTTTAGTATCATCCGAGGGAAAAATCGACTTTTATTTCGAGTTACATATAGTACTTTATGCCCATCTCAACTGTGGCCACTTTTTGACTTGGAAAGCGGGACTAATGGACTGTTAAAATACAATATTGTTAAAAGGCAATCGAAAATCAGGGGTATTGGTAGAACTTGATGAAATAAAGAAATTTGGAGTAGTTTCAGTGAAGTCACTTTTTTCCCACATTTGCGGGACACAAGTAAGAAAAAACTAATCATTTTTGCGGGCAAAAAGTGTAATTTTGGTCTCACTTTTCAGGGAAAAAAGTGGTCGTTTTCGGTCAGATGGGCATAAAGAATATTTACTACTTTTAATTGGTTAATAGTTTGACATATATACATGCATCATATGTTATTTACTTCATAAAAATCAGAAATTTCATTGCATCTAAAACTTGATAATCTCAAACTTTGAAGGTTATTCAGACTGACTTAAATTCATAAAAGGTAAAATAGCTAATTTAAAAAATGGACTTTTTTGTTATTTTCGAGGAATTTAGCGACAAACATGTGACCCAGTGTTAATTCAGCGCGCGTACTCGAGCCCCCGTCCACGCGGTTTTGTGTCGAAGTTTTAACATGTTTTTTGAACGTTCTTTTCTTATTTTAGTCGCTTTGATCGGATTCACCTTTTTAATTTGAGATTCTTATTATCAGTTTTCTTATTAGCAGAACTCTTGTTCTTCGATATCAGTATCTCTTTATCTTTTATTTAGTTTCTTTTGTCACATCCATCTTGTTATCTTTTTATAATTTGGTATCTTTTAAGACCTTGTTTTCTTAGAATAGGTTAAAATTAATAATTGTTAGAAAATGTATTATTGCCCGCAATCGCACAGCACTGCGTAGCCGGACGGCTACAGTCCGTACGCCGGTTCGACGCCGCGTAACATATTCGTCATTTAATTTCTCAAAAATAACGAAAAAGTCCATTTTTTAAAATAGCTTTTTCGACTTAAAAAGAACTAAACTTCCGATATAGACTATAAAAAAAAACGTTTAAAAGTGCTGTTATTGAAATAAAAACATTTTATATGTGGTTAAGATTAAAATATAAGAATTTGGAAAAAAATGTCACCATCGAAAGCTGATGATAATTACATGAAAAACGTATGCAAAGTTTTGTCAATAGATATATTTTAATCCAGCAAGCAAGTGCCTATAAGGGAAATATGCATTGCTCTTCTGTGCTTTAAATTATTTTCAGTGTATTTCGGAATACTAGCAGTTTTCTATGTACCAATGCCTTTATTGCTAAATTAACTTCTAAAATAATTTAAACTCTCATCGCGCAAACGACGTTGAAAAGCCAATGCTCAAAAAGGTATTTTATGCACAAAAGAGCCGAAATCAGATCGGCGTAGCTTCAAATTGAAGCATCGCGCATCCGTCATCCGGGTCACATGAAAGGGCTTTATTATTTAATAAGCCATCAAGCGGCGTACAATCGGATTACATGCAAGCTTTGGTGCGGACAATCTTATTTGGCTCTGCCCTCACAGCCGTCATCGGCGCACCGTTCGTCGAGTGAGCGCAATATGCTCGTAACTCAATACCAAATGATATTATTCCCGCTATCTGCGAATCTAAAACGCAACGTCAAATTAACGTCCCGTCAACGCGACGCGACGGCTTTCATATAGAGCTGTGAGGCTCGAAAACACGCCCATCATTTGATTTCGCCCGATAACAATCTCTGCTGACTATTAGGATTACTCTATCGTATCTCATTTCAGCTACACTTTATAAACTCTTTTTAATTGAATGATTAGAAGACTGTTATTTTTCTCTATCACTCGACCTTGTTATAAAATTACTTTTCCACTTTTTAAAATATTGCTTGATGTATTATACTTATACTGTTTCTCACGTGATACGTCATCTTTCTGAAGGATTCCTGCAATCTCACCTAAATTTTAGTTTTCAGTAGAACTTGTGCTACCGTTTAGGACCAATTCTGTAGACTTTCTGCAGTGTTTCATAGTCCACTACAATGTCAATATTAACTTGCAGACTGAGATGTCCGTAATATTCTCGAAGCATTACTGTGGTATCACGGCCTTTTCTATAATATTTATGAAATGTTTCAAATATAAGATTATATTTAACAACATACATACACAAAGTATCATTTTTCTGAATGTACCATGTCACTCCCTAAGTCATATAATCTCCAGAGAAAATATGAATCATATATAGTTATATATAATTATATCTAATTATCACTTTAACTTTCAAAGGAAAATAGAAAAAATATTTTAAGATATCGTTGTCGAAAAAAACGCATTTTTTTAACAGTTTATTTATTTTCTTTAAAGGTATAATAAGAGTACATAAGTTTATGTTCTTTTAAATCTCATCTTTTAAAATTTTTGTCACTTATTTGTTATCTGAAAACATAATTTCTTACCAAATTTCATTTAATGCCTTATTATTAGAATTATGCTTAAAATATCATTATATTTCATTACAAACAATCAACCTCATACACAGTTCCTACATCAACCTTTACATACCTGCATACAAAAATTTGTATTAGTTATTATAAAGCTGTAATAAATAGAAGTTTGAATTTTATATTTTTTATAAATTTTTTGTCTCTGTTTAAAAATATGAACTATTGATTATAAAAAATAAATTTAAAAAAATGTTTTATTTTATAATTAGATTTTTATAATGATATTTTAGATTTTATTTTAATAATCAAAATTTAAACTTATTATCTACACTAGAATATCGCTAAGGTGACGAACGCGGGAACAAAGAGTCTCGCTAAGAAGACAACGTGCAATATAACCCAAATGTGTGATTATCTACATAGTACTAAGCGAAATGTAGAATTTCCTTCTAAAAGTTTACGCGAAAATGAAAAAGATGATGACAACATACGTTTTTTACAATTTTAGATATATTTATGTACCTGGTAGGGTAGTATTAAGGGAACCGATAAAATGATTTTCATCGTCTTAACAAATGTTTGACCGTCATCTTAGGGAGAGGATTCAGATGATCATCTTAGCGAATGTCGTCTTACGAGAGACCAATGTAAATACCTTCAAGAATCATTATTTAATACTAAAATCATTTAAGCCACAATAATTTAGAGCTAATAAATTGTTGTTGTTAATAAAATTATATAACATTTATATTTTATATAAAATTCAGTTTTATTAGGGTAATGTTAATATTTGGCCCAAAAGTCTAATATTTTTTACAGCATTTTCTCAATGTATGCATTTTTATATATATAGTTTGAAATGTCGTACATACTAAAATTTTAAAAATTAATAAAACTTTTGCAATTTAAGGGAATTGCAAATACTGGCCCGATTCCTACAATGACGGCTTATCATTTTTTATGGATCTCTTTATTAAATAAATATTTATAAAAAACTGCATTATTTGCCTTTACTAGAAATCTTCAGTTGATTTTTCAATAGGTATCATTAACTTTCTTAAAAAAATGAATCGACAAATCTTAGGAGGATGTTTATTAAAAGGGTCGCCATACGCATTGCTTACCACGGGAGATATATAAAACTGTCTTCTGGTTGCAAATAGTAATGGAATCTTTTGAAATTTTAATCCAACAATCCTAATGCAAATTTGCAGGACATATTAAGCCACTTTTATCTAAAAAATTTGTTTAATCTCGAATAACTGTTTAAAATAAAGAAGTTGATTATACAGATCCTATCCCAATAATTTTTAAGAGATTCTAACTAAAAAGTACCCTTTTACCTCTAGTTCAATCTTTAATTATTTATCTTCATAGTTGTGTATTTTTTAACTCATTTTTTTGTACGGTTAATAATGAAATTTCTTGAAAATTTAATTGAAGGATATTATGATGCAAATAATGTTTTAAAAGTAAATAGTCGGAATTTGAAACTTTGATTAATGAAAGTTTTTTTGGGAGTCATAGGCATCTTTCGATGAATGGTCTCATCAAAGTCCAGAATTTGATCATAAATTGATCCTCGTGCATAAAAAAATTAAAAAAATTATTAAAACTTTGAGAATATATTCTTTAAGGTATTTTCGACAATAATTCGCCCGTTTTATTATTAATTGATACTTTGAAGTTTAATTATAATACAATATTTACTAAAATATCGGTATTTATAAAGCAACTTTGAAACAAAATCACATAGAGGATACTGGGTACAACGGGCCACTAAAATGCAATGACCCATAGAAATCATTAAAAGCATAATTAAAAAAAAAAAAATAGCATTTAGTTACTATCCAATTGAAGAATGTTATCCTATATTGAGATCAGTGTTTAATGTTTCTTTCCAATAGTAAAATACTTTAAGAAATTACATCGAAAATAGCGATTTAATAAATAGTTGGGGTATAATGCCCCCCCCCTTAAATTAACGTAACTAAAAATATGATAAATAATATTTTATATATATTTTTCATTATTATTAAATTACTTTTTTTAATATTTTATAGATATTATTTATGAATTAAGAAGGAAGAAGAACTCATACTTGTCTAGATTATACGTTTGTAAAGTGGAAGTATTTGAAAATAATTTATTACTTATTACGTTTATTAACAAAACTTGTATTGCATTGTATGAAATAAAAAACGTACAATTAATACAACTCTTATAAAACACAAAATTAATATTTTGTCACTATAAATAATAATATTTTATAAACTTTCGATACAGCACAGACTCATTTGGTTTATGAGATAATATGAGATAATGTAGATACATTTTTTAACTTTTATATATGCAGATTGATCGATAATTATTACACAATCACAGTCACATGCACACACACACACATGCACATACCCACACTCACACACATACCCACTTTATTCACTTAAAAAGGAGGACCTCCGGTAAAAACTGAAATTTATTGAAAATCTATATCAATATAGAGAAAAATAATTTTATGCCCATCTGAACGAAAATGGCCACTTTTTTCCCTGAAAAGTGAGACCAAAATTACACATTTTGCCCGGAAATCACTGTTTTCCCGCAAATGCGAGGAAAAGTAATTTTTTCCCTAGGGACAAAAGTGATTTCACTAGAAAATAGTCGAAATTCCTTCATTTCATCAAGTATTACTAATAAATTATTATTAATTATTATTAATAATTAGTTATTATTAATAATAACTCTGATTTTCGATTGTCTTTTTACAGTCCATTAGTTCCGCTTTCCAAGTCAAATAGTGGCCACAGTTGAGATGGGCATAATAGTATATTACGCAACTAGGGGGCGAAAATTGGTATTTTCAAGCGAGGATGATGATTGAGCAGGAGCGGAAGTCGATGGCTCCGAAGGCGCCCGAGACGTACACGAGTGCTCAAAATCATCATCCGAGTCTGGAAATATCCTTTTGCCCCAAGTTGCGTACCGTATTTTTCATAACAAGTGCATAAAGAAGGCCATTTTTTGTCGTCTATAAAGTGGATTGAGAGTAGAGTTTTTCGAGTCGTCCACTTAAGTCTATGATATATTATATATATGTATATGTATGCATGTACATATATAAAATTTTCAAAATTTACCAGTATTTTCCAAAATTTTCCAGAATTTTCTAAAATTTATCAACAGTTTTCAAATTTTCTAAAAACTTTATTAAGGAAATGGAGAAAAAATAAATAAAGGGTACCGAAAATACTCATTTTCGCTACCGAAAATAAAAGGTATCGAAAATGAGTATTTTTGGTACCCTTAATTTGGCGCTCGGGAAACTCGCTTAGCTTCGCTCGCTGGGGCCGTAAGCTCGCCTACGAGAACAATATTTGACTTTTTGCCCCTGTTACATAATGTACTATTAAATAAATGCATGGGCGGGAAAAAATTTGCGGAAAAAAAAATTGCGGGAAAAGAAATTTGCGGGTAAAAGTAGATTTGCGGGAATCATATGTTACTTTTGTCTTGCTTTTAAGGTCAATGATGTGGCCATTACGATTAAGTCGGGAATAATAGTATATTGTGTACCAAGAGCGAAAAGTGGGTCCTTTTTGACTGAGCGTGGAGTTTGCAATACGAGCCGAAGACTTGTAATGCAAATACACAAGCTTAAAAAGGCCTACTCGCCCTTAGTGCACAATATATTCTTGTAACATATGTATTCATTATCACAAACCAAGTTTAGGCTAGTTTTTCTCTCATTTCTGTTAGCGGAACGAGCGGGCGTAAAGTAACATTAGCAGCGGGTGTAAAGTACTCACGTTACGCCGCTCTAAAATTAGTAGCGGGCGTAAAATAGTACTGTATGCCCGCTGGTTGGAAAACGGTCACTTTAGACCCAGTTTTGAAGGCGAAAAAACATGAAATATTTTACAAAAGAGACTTTGTTCTATTTAATTTTCGCAGGCATTAAGCGTTCGAAATTAGGCAAATTACATGAAATTGCAATAAATAGTTTTGACTAAACTATGAAATCTTGTAGCTTAAAAAATAAAATATCATTTAGTTGAACCAACTTAAAACCCGCTGCCAATTCATTGGTACTTATATACACTAAATTACAGTTTTCCACACCATCTTAGAGGGATTTACACCCTTAAGCCGAGACGGTTATTTTTGTTTTATGATATTAGTATATCGTATATCGAGGGCGGAAAGTAGGCGATTACCTTGACGGCTGCCGAGGCAAGGGCTGCAACGAACACGAGCATTAATCGCCTTTCGCCCGTGGTGCACAAGATACTTTAGTCCTACCTGCACTTAAAGTATGATTTTTCATACATATACGAAGCGGGCAGAAAAGTACCGAACTTTCCGCCCGAGTAATCCATCTTCTTTAACGTATCTTGCATATAATTTCGATAATTGATAAGAAAAGGTTTCCTAAGCATATGACTATCGTGTAACTAAAAAGCAAGCCAATCTAAATAAATTGCTATGTTTCTTTGTTGTTAATAGCTCAAAAAGGTGTGTTTTTTTATCATCGATTATTGTCAAAAAATTATAAGCTAGTGATCAGAAATTGCATTATCGATTTTCAAATATCGTGAAATAGAAAAAACCTAGTAAACCATTCCCATATCCTAGTAAATCATCCATACCTATCCTCAGTCGATAAATGACTAACTATCAAATACAATAAAAAAATGCCCGAACATGCACGAGATATAAGGAATAAAAATTAAAAAAAATATAATCTCAAAAATCTTGAAATATAAAAGACTATATAGTCTGGGCAAAGAGCTCAGCCAGGAGATAATGGAAAGTTACCTTCTTTCACTCAATTTACTTTAAACAATTTCCATAATATGTTTCCAAGATATCGTCGTTTAAACAAAAAATTACGTTTTCGTGTATAACAAAAAAAGAAAGATAACTAACAGAAAAATTCGAATCAGATAAAATTGGTTAATTTTATCATAATCTATCAAATGATTTACTTAAGTCGTCGTTCGACAAAGAAAATCGTTTTTATCACAAAATGATTTCTTTCTCCAACGAAGAAAAGGATAAAGACTTTAAAACTTTACAGAATATTCTTCTCCATATTCCTAATCTCCTTAATTTTTTAAAAAAATATTCCATCTTATATTTGCCAGATATCACCATTTCAACAGAAAACGACGTTTCCGTGTATAACAGAAAAAAGGAGCCTTTTAAATGCATTTAAACTGAATCAAGATTATTGTTTGAAACCAAAAGAGCCGAACAACTAAAACTTATTGATAACCCACTAAAAAACAAAAACACATTGAGAATCAAAAAGAATTATTTTTCAGTTCCATTCCTATGAAAAAAAAAACAAAAAAATTGAGCCCTGAAACATTTTGATCGTGAATATTCAGAGTAATACTCGTCCGCACACACACACACACACATACCCACGCTCGCACGCATGCACGTACGCCCGCACGCACGCACGCACACACACATATACACCGTTTCTAAAAATAGTGTATTTTGATGCCTAATGTCTCAAAACATGTTTCGAACATGTTTTGCTAAACAGCAAAACATTAAAAGAAATTTCGACATTTTTTGAAGTATCACCGGAGAGCCGCCTCAATTTTAGAAAGTTGCAATAATACTGCAACATAAAAATAATAATCTTACCATAAACTAAGAAATATTATTAAGATATTATTAACGTCTGAGATAAAGTATTTAAGAAAAAGTGGTAATAATTAACAACTTCCCCGTTGAAACGTGTAAGGAACCCATACGAATTTCACGGGCATAAAATGCGTATAATATTTGAACATGATGCGCTAATTTGCAGGCACATATTCACACTGACACTCAAGAATCGAACAAAGCGGAGCAACGTCAAAAAAGGTAGTACACGGTAGCGTGACAAATGAAATACAAACGACCATAACTAGAAGAGGAAAGTGTAACGTACGAAGCTTCAGCTGCGAATCTGTGCATTCATGGCTGCAGGAGGGAAAAATAGCCTTGGGCTCGGGCTCATCCCTTCTACGCCTCATCCCCGATGATTACAGTCTCGTAGACAAGAGCCAATACGAAAGAAGAGAGGCGATGCAACGCACCATCCATCTGGTCGCGCGGAGATTTCAGTAGGCGTGGCGCGCGAGGCGCAAATCTCTCTTGGATGCATGCTTGAATGCTTTGAAATAGGAGGGTGAAAAGGGAAGGAAGTAAGAAATCTAGAACCGAGATTGACGTCAAATGCAAGAGCTGACATGCTCCTAATTTATGGGCAGTTGCTCTAATTGTCCCAGTAAATTAATTCAGTTACTTTAGGTCATTATGCTAAACATTTTTACACTGACTAAATGTTAAAGCTATTAGAGGTCGGCTTGGCAGTACACCACGTGGTTAAAAATATATTTCTCATCTTCATTTAACGGAAAAAGTAAACCTAATTTTTGGTCAAACCGATCACTTAATTATGAGAAATATTAAGTTTATTGACTGGTGAAAATATTTTGATATTCTTTAGAATGTATCTTTCAACTTAATAAATGCTAAGAACCAAACATATAAAAGATTTCTATAAAGTTATTCACACCCACTTTCATTTTTTATTGTTTTTATTTCGCCATAATAATCGTTCATACGCAGCAGCTTCGAGGTTACACACATTATCGTAATGTTTGAACTGTCGTTATATAGTAACTGAAGACGAATCTTAGCACTTGCAAGAAAACGCCAAAGCGCCATCTAGCGGCAATCTTGAGAAAATTGACTTTCAACTAATGTACATTGACAATGATCGGTTTCCTTCGATTTGTTTTTACGTAAATCTTGACTCAGTACATTATTAAAACCAGAGATTAGTAGAGAGATTGCCAATGCAATGTTAAAAAAGTAAGGAAAATTTCAGCGTGGCGCTGTCTGGAGTTGACAATTCTGTTTTGGTTCGCGCCTACTCGAAAGGTTTATTTATTTCTTTGAGTTTTATATTATTATTACCTTACAAAATTTTATACTAGCATTTATTATTATTATATTAAAGAGTGTTTCAAAGCTTAGTTTTTGCGATTCTTTAAAGAGCGTAAAAATGTTTGATAAATACTTGCATTACGTTTTAATGCAAAAGATCAGTATGTGTTATATTTTATTGTATGAGATATAATAAAGATTATATTTACAAAATAATTCATCAACACCTGTTCAATTATTTACTATCAATGCAATTTTATTTCTTTATTAGTTTTATTTTATTTATTTCATACTTCAACTATGACAGTGAAAGATTCATTATTGCCGAACCAACTTTTTTGCAAATAATATCAGCTATTATTAATTTTTAAAGTAATATTGTAATTTTTACCGTTAACTCATATTGGTTGTCAACAAATGTTTTTATGTGTGTGCGTATATATATAACAATAAATACATGTTAATATATATATATATATATATATATATATATATATATATATATATATATATATATATATATATATATATATATATGATATTAACATGTATTTATTGTTGGTGACGATATTATATTAATTTTATATTGCCTCGCAATGTTTTCATAATGAAAGTTTTTGTATACGAAAAACGCGAACAAAAATTTACACGGCCATGTATAGTTTCGTCATGTAACCGTTAAAACGCCATTTCCGGCACTTCAAAAAGCTTGCATTTGTTTGTTGTCCTGTGAATTAGCACGTGGAGTTCGCGACACTACAGAAAGTTTGATAAGGATTGTGAACATCTTTATAATTAAATACCATCGTGTGCTGTTTATCACTTGTATAAGTTTAGATAATTAACGTGTCGTTATTTAATGTATATGATGATTACTTCAAAGTGTAGAAAAATAGAATTTTTGTTTGTAGGTTATTAACTTTTATAAACGTTATGTTGTCATAACGTTAATCTTGTCGATTCCACATTTTTCTTATTAAACTTTGTCTTATTATTTGATTCTATCTCGTAATTCTTGTTATTGTTTCTTATAACGATTCGTTTTTGTCTATTCGGTAGTTCTATTATAAAAACCGTGAAAATGAAATATTCTTTGCTGTGTTAGGACTGTTTGCTTGTGGTTTTTGAAAATCAACATAACAAATTGAACAAGCAAATAGTGTATGAACGATGTAATTTTGTCCATTGTAACAATGGGAAGCACAATGGCCATCGTTTATTTCGATTTCCATCACCCCATGTGCAACGACACAATGGATTAACAATTCATGTAAATAATACATAAGTCTTTTACAAAATTAAGCCTTTTAATATAGCATACATTTTTTATTCGTATTTAAAAATTATAAAATATTTTATTAGATAGTTTATTTTTTTCACTTTTAGATGTGTACATTTTTAAATTATTTTAATTTATTTATTTGTTTGAAAATTATTTAAATATTACAATAATGAACATTTTTAATTAATAATTTCATAATGGTAATGGGACCGTAGATAAAGTTTGCTATTACATTATCGTTTTCATTTATGATGTAGTATATAAAGAATCGAAATAAAGGCACAGAGAAAAATGTGTTTATATATACTTGGAATCAAAATATAATATTTTTAGAAAATGTCCGTATATGAACGAATTCACATAAATGTACGTATATGACGAAATCCAAAAAAATAAACTTTTTGGGATCCAGAAATCGCAAAAAAAATCTGAATGCTCGGGTTTCTAAACCTTTTTTATTATGTTTTGAATTATAAATAAAAAGGTGTTTAAACAATAAAAATTTCCCATGTAACCATGTTTTTTTAGCAAATTAGTTATTTTTTATACACAAAGAGAAAAAGATAGTAACGATTACTATACACGTACACTAATCTTTACAATCTTTTTCTCTCCGTGAATATAGCAAAAAACAAGGGGTTACTGTACAGTTAATAACTATGCACCCGAAGGTGGAAAAAACTTTTTCCGAAAATATAATAGAAGTAGAAGAAAAGACCTTTAATATGATTTTCGTTCATTGAAAATGGAACTTATGACCAATATAAAAAGTTACAGCAGCATTTACGCAAAAGTTATGTACAATTTTAACATTTTTCTAGTTATTAATAACATTGTTATTTATGTAATATGCAATCTTTAGAGCCGTTTTTCTCAAAACTACTTTTTTCGCGATTTGCGCAAAAGATTTTCGTAAAATCACTTACAACTTGGCATGCACGTTCTTTTTTATTTTTACGAGAAAAATAAAAAAGCAATTTTTCGTTTTTAGGCATTTTTAGATTTTTTTTTTAAATGCCTAAATACGAAAAATGTAGTTTTCAGAAAAATGGCTGTAAAGATTGAAAATTACATATACAACAATGTTATTAATAACTATGAAAATGTAAAAATTGTACATAACTTTTGCGTAAATGCTGCGGGTGGGGATAAATGTACCGAAAGATAAATTTGCAGAAGGATAAATTTACCGAACAGTTGAAATTGCCGAAAAAATCAATACCTATGTTATCCATATACCGATGGATAAAAATGCCGAAAGTTAAAAGTGCCGAAAACAAGAATCCCGAAAAAGAAAATGCCGAAAGTTAAAAATACCGAAAACGAAAATTTGGACAAAGAAGTGCTTTTATTAGAATATGCGTCAGTATTATACTAATGTATTAATTGTTGCTACGTCGTTTCTTTTCAGTATTAGATATTTTTAGTTTTTACCCGTTGCCATTTAACATTTCGGCATTTTTAACTTTCGACATTTTTATCTATCGGCATTTTTACCCGTCGGAACTTTCTTTTTCGGCACTTTTGTTAATCGGTTACCTTACCCATTGGCACATTTCACCTTTCGGCAAATTTACCCTTTGGTAAAATAAATTCGGCATTATTATCCGTCTGCAAAATTATCTTTCGGCACATTTATCCCCACCCGAAATACTGCTGTAAACTTTTTTACGTTTAAAGTGGTGGCCAAGGGACAGTTCTTCCCTTAACAATATCTGCGTTTGTAATACAAAATTTTGATTTTCAATTCTTTTTTTAGTTTATAATAGTATATTACGCAACTAGGGGTTAAAATGGGTTTTTTCAAGCGAGGATAATGATTGAGTACGAGTGGAAGTCAAAGGCACCGAAGGCGTACACGAGTGCGCAAAATCATCATCAGAGTCTGAAAAAACCCTTTTGCCCCAAGTTGCATACCGTATTTTTTATAACAAATGCATAAAAATGGTCTATTTTCGGCGCCTATAAAGTGGAGCGAAAATAGAGTTTTCCGAGCGTCAGAAATAAAGGGTATCGAAAATACTCATTTTCGCAACCGAAATAAATAAATAAATAAATAAATAAATTGGTTATGTATTTTTAGGTTAATATGAATCCTAAATCATATGATACTTATCTTATTTTCGGTAAATTTGAACATTGTATCAAACCGTAAAGCAAAAAATTTTTTATTTTACTTTTGATGCCTTTAAATGGCCATAATACAAACTTGTATATTTCTCAACTTATCGCAAGGTTTTGGGAGTCAAAATGATCGGATTGGTTTAATTGGAGTTTTTGAGATTTTGTTGTGTTCAAAACGCATATAATTATAGATTGAGTTTGGGATTTTGAAAAATAAAATTATTGACCGAAGTTACAGCCTGATGAAGTCTGCAATACTTCAATTCTGGAGCTGAAAAGGAACAATTCTAGACTTGATAGAGTTATGTGCTCTAGAAGTTGATAAAAATCAAACTTATGTTTAAGGAAATAAAACGTGCACAGTACCAACAATATGTATTTTTTGTTGGCACATCGACTGTTGTTAAAAAATCTAGTCGATTTTGCATTTCTCTATTCTTTAATGTGTTATTGAAGTAATATTCAAACGCATTAACCGTCCAGTGTTTTTCTTTAAGAAAAAATTCAAATTATAAAAATCGAAAAAGAAATTTTAGTTACGCCAACTGAAAACACATTTTTTAATGTAGGATTCTAGGAAAAAAAATCTACAATTTCAATTTTTATTTCATGAAATTTTGATATTATTTTTGATACCATAATACGATCTTACACAATAATTTTAATCAATTTTTACCTATATAACCACCAGAATATGCCATTATATGTTTATTTATCAGTTATTTATACCTATTTTCAAACAGTCACTTGCGCATCTAGTTATTTTCGTACATTGTAGAAAAAATTTGACATACTTACTTCAGTGCAACAAATAAAAGTTAGTAACATTTATATTTTTAAACATTTTATCAACCGTATAAAAAATCTATTAAATCTATTAAATCTATTATATATTAAGTTTTATAATGATATAAAAATTGAGCCGAAAATTCTTCACAAAAGCTGCTAACTTTTATTCTAAACATTATAAAACATTATAATTCATTTACTCTGATAGTTACAGAAAGATTCATTAAAATCTAATGCGCGTACAACTTTTTAAAGTTAGAAAAATCATTTTCGAAAAAAACACGTTTAAAGATATAACTTTGTATGTTATCTAATGTTAATTATTTTACTTGAAGGCGTATAACCTTGTTAAAAAAAACGAGTTATGACATCAGACAACTTTTAAAACATTCTTACAATTACAAACATTAAGAAAACTCAATAAAAAAATTTTGATATTTTGGTAAAAAAACACCAGAATCCTACCTTAAAGTTAATAAAAATTTTCTATTTTGAGTACCTGCTGCTCTCCTTCGTAGACGATGTCTCGTCAACCTGGCAGCTAGACATCGTCGACATGGAGTGTTTGATATCTTGCGATAATTTTAGTAACAAATATTAAAAAAAATATTAAAAAACATTAATAAAATTTAAAAAGATTGATAGAAAACCAATTTTTGTAGAAAATAAAAAATGTACTAAACAAAAACACCTGTCTTGTACGTAAATGTTAAAAAAATGTATAAAAAACGTTTATAACGTTTGGTACGTTGCTCTAAAATGTTGCAAATCTTGATTAAAATTATACACATATTTTTTGAACCTATACAGAACAGATTAAATAATTATTTCCTTATTTGCTAAAATGGCCAATTTTTGAAATATATGTATTCAAAATTGAATCCTATTTCTTCTATTAAAATAGCATTGGTAATTGCCAGATATATAAATTGGAATAAAACTACGTCTTTTTATGAAATCGTTCATATTTTTCATATATTTGACGTATAAAGATAAAAAAATTGTTTTTCCGAAATTTTCAACATTACAAAGCTTTCTCTTGGAGAAAGCGAAATCATTTAGTAAAAAAAAATCGATTTTATATGGCCCACGATAAGTTTAGTAAATCAGTAAATTTCCAAAATGGTAGCTTTCAAGTATATCTTCCGCCTCTTTATTTGTGCGTATGTATGAGTGTGCGTGCGTGCGTGTATGTGTGTGTGTATGTGTATGTGACACTATAACTCATAATTTCATAAAATATAACTCACATTTTTCAAATACATATATTTATTATATGATAAAAGTGGCTCGAGTTTGAACTCAAGATCAACCCAATAACTCAATTGGACATACGCTTTATGTAATACATTATTTTACCTTAAATTAAAATACTTTTCAAAATACTATATTTAAATCGATATTTTCTGCAAGCTTAAAAAATGTTCATTTAAATGGATAGAAGGAACTTTGTTGAAATTGCAAAAACGCGTTTAAAATTTGTATGTGTTATGATATCAAACGTTAATTGTTTTACTTTCTAGACTATAGTTTTGTTAAAATATTTAAATTTGACATGTTCTGATATGATTTTAAATTATATGATAAACATTAAAAAAAATTGAAGGAATTTTCGATATAATGGTCAAGATTAATGGTGGAATTCCCATTAAAAAATATACATTGTAATAAAAAGAGATTACACGTTAAAAAGTTTATTATTGTAAAATAAAAATTATTCCACAAAACAGATGATGATAATATAGTAAAATGTATTTTTAAATACAATGCTGTATACTTTTTCTGTGATAACAAAAACCAATGAACGTATTTCATAAAAAATAATTAAATAAGTCGGACTTGAACCCGGAGCCAAACATTCAGACGCAAAAGAACACGACCCGCGATCACGAATAGGGAACTTGCATGGAAAAATGTATTGCGTTCGTCAGATAGATTATTAAAAATTAATTATATTTTATGAAAATAATACGGAAAAAATACTTTTCTGAAATTAAGAGTCATTAGATCCCTTTGAATGATAATAATGGAAACCTGTATATTTCTTGCGCTACCGCAAGGTTTCGAAAGTCAGGACGGTCAGATTCTGCACATATGAATGTGGAAATTTGAAAATATAAATTATTGACCAAGTTATAGTCTTTAAAAATCATATTTTATGATAAAATTTAAAACAATACATGAATTATGACTGATAGACTATATTTTTGGTTAATAATTTTTATTTTCATATTATACATACATAACATAACTATGTGTATTTTTATCAGAATAAAGCCTTAAAAATCTAATCCGATATATTTCTCTCTCAAAACCTTGAAGTAGCATAACAACTGTACAGGTTTCCAGTATTGTCATTCAAAGACACCTAATGACCCTTAATTAAAAAAAGGATTCTTTTAATAATATTTTAATAAAATAAATTCAAATATTCAAATTTATTAACAATATTTAGTTTTATTTAAATAAACGAGTTCGATGTCCCCGTCTTCTACCGATTTATGTACAATATAAAGTCGGTATATGGGTAAATCTCTAGAACCTTTAACCAATGTGTCATAAACTTTAAATTACTTTTCTTACATGTTTAAGTAAATTTTAACTGTAACATGCATGCTTATATATACTGTTGTTTAAGATTTAAATTTATTATTTTTAATATTTTTATATTCACTTTCTGTCATAAATTAATTATACTTATTAATTAAAAACTCGAAATATCATATTTTATGTACGTCAAATGTCCGATTTCAAATATATTTTCGTTGATCCTCACTATAAATTACTAATTAAAGATATAAAAAAATTACCTTAACCCTTGAAAAACATTCAGGAATCAAATGATCTGGATAATAATTACATTTTTCTCATAAAACCGGAATTAAATGGATTTGAATATTGTCATAGATTTTGTACATCGCAACGCAAAAAGTAGCTTAATGATATACAATTAAATTACTTTAAAAACTATTTTTAGTACATAGAATATAAAAACAGTATTATTTTAAATAAGATGCTGCTTTATTTTTAATCTTAAAATAATCATAAAAGATTTAAAAGACTTTTAAATGCGCTGATTCAAAAACGAACGAAAAAAATGTCACGTCTGTAATGCTTGTTTATGTAGTGAATATTAATTAAATCAATAAAATAAGTGATTAAAATATAATATTTTATGTACTTTTCACATACAATTATTTATGATACCTAAAATTCTTATTTTTATCAGTAAAATTGCAAAAGTACATCGATTTGTCGCGTCCGCAATATTTATCCGCAACACGCGTTTTTTTAAGGGGGCAGATACACCTTAAAATTTTAAATTAATTGATAATACATTTTACGGTAAAACTAAGGCACTTATCATATATTACCTGACGTTTTCGGTAAATTTGAACATTTTGTCAAAATATAACTATACAAATTTTAAAAAAATTAATCAAGGTCGTTAGGTCCATTTGATTGGCTATAATGAAAACCTCTATATTTCTTCGGCTACCGCAAGGTTTAGAGAGCCAATGTGATCGAATTGACGCTTTCAAGGTTTTATTATGTTCAAAATACGTGTAGTTAGGATATAGGTGTGGGAATTTGTATATAAAAGTTATTGACCAAAGTTATAGTCAATTTAAGCCATATTTCATAATAAAATTTTTAAAAAACGAAAATTTTTCGCTTAAATATATTATAACTTTGGTCAATAATTTTTAAATACAAATTCCCACACCCATACCCTAGCTACACGTATTTTGAACATAATAAAACCTTGAAAGCGCCAATTCGATCACATTGGCTCTCTAAACCTTGCGGTAGTCGAAGAAATACAGCAGTTTTTCAATTTTTTTAAAAATTTGTATAGTTATATTTTGATAAAATATTCAAATTTACCGAAAAAATCAGGTAATATATGATAAGTGCCTTAGTTTTACCGTAAAATGTATTATCAATTAATTTAAAATTTCTAGGTGTATCGCCCCCTTAAACGCCGCAAATTTAAGTCAGAACCTTTATTTATAAATAATAAAATTTCATAATAACAATACTAGACGTGATATGTTAGTATTTTATAGTCATGTAATGTATTTCGAGCGACTTGAAAGTGAAGATAAAGAGAGAATACATGCAGCACAAGCGAAATAAAGATTTACACGAACAAAAAGAAAGGATTAAGCAGAAAAATAAATACAATAAAAATAAAATTTTATTGTCTTCTCAGAAGTACAATTAATAATATTTTAAGCATTTAAATTATTAATAAATACGTTTATAATCATTTTAAATATTTAAAGAAGTACAATTTATAGTTTTAAGATCAATAAAATTATAAATTTCTGACATATTTGAGAAATTAGGCACTTGTTTTAGGCTGGTTCGTGATTATATTTTAGTAGTTTATAGTCTTAAGAAATTGTGTAAAAAAATTAGAACTGTGATCCTAAATTAATTTTACCTGATTTTTAATGTGAAAAAGTCAAATGTTCTAGAGATTTACCCATATGTATGCTAGAGAATTAAGCGAACGAGCGCTTTCAACCGGTAACCGGTGTTTTCGGTGAATTCGGTCTATACATAGTTCTCTTCTTCTCCTTCAAGCGCGCACACACACATTTCCCCCTCCGCGCTGTGATCAAATTATGTGTATAGTTCGGGCGCTCAGCCGCTAGGTTCGCTAGCTCACTAGGCCAAGAGGGTTACAGATTGGCATGGCTCTAACGTGACGTAACTTAGATAACTATTGGAATCGCTCGGGATTGATATACCTGCGAAAATTGCATTTTTTCCCGGAAACAATCGCATATAACTCGGTAAGTATGCATTTTAGAGAAAAAATGTATACTTATAAATTTGTTCGTTATGAAATTTTCTACAAGATAGGGTTGGTCCGATATCTGTAGATTTGAAATGTTCACTGCAAAATGCTAGAAAGTGCAAAAAAGTAGGTAAAAAACAAGGTAATTTTAAATTATTTATTTAACAATGAAAAAATAACCCAATCACGCCATAAATTTAGAGAAAAGTACTTGACTGCAATACAAAATGAGAACCGCAAGGCCGATTAAGATCGGACTGACAGTTTTTGCATAATGGAATTGTTAAGTAACCTGCCTGAAAAAAAGACCTTTTTTTTAAGTTTGTACCAGGCTCAAAGTTATGAATATTTTTTTGCGCCCGCGCTTTTACACCTCTTGGACCCTTAAACTATCATATACAATTGCTATCTCAACCATTTTTCACATTTTAATAACTTTTTGAGCGGTTTTAAAAAGTTTGAAAATTTTGGCTTTTAAACAAATAAGCCTGTGAAGCGGGATTTGCGAGTGGGAAAAAACCGGAAAGTATAGGAAAATAGTACTCGGAAAGACGCTTCTTTAAAAAAAAATCATCAAATTCGGTCCAGTAGATGTTGAGATGTTAACTTCCAAAGTCGGGAAGGGTATGCGGCGTAACGGTTAATGATGTAACAATAAATTATATACCAATCGATAGGTTTGTCCGAGATGTTTTCGTACCTGCTTTAAAAAATTACACTGCACGTGTGCATCACGCACAAAATTTTGCATAAACATTGTGTATTGCGCGCTCGGAGCCGAAATTCGGAGGGGTGGGGATAGGCTGCGAAACTTGAAATCGTCGCTTCAAAATTGGCGTGCTCGCTTCAGGATGATATATCTCGGCTTCTACTGCACCAATTTTTACGATTTTTTTTAATTGGGGTAGAAAAACGAGAGGATTTCAATTTTCATAGTTACATTTATCAATTTTAAAAAATAAACAATCGGTGGTCCATTTTCATAATCAAGCATTTTTAAATGTTGCTAAAAAGTAGTGCTAATCATATTATCCTTATTGGGCATATATTGTTCATTGTAAATTAGTATTACATTGAAGAATTAATGCGTAATAATGTTATAGATTAATTTAATGGTTATTTAATGCATATAGGACATTGAATAACAGGAGATAAGGTATAAATAATCGTAAAATATTGATAATTTCATTAAATTTACATAATTTACAGAATTTATTTATAATACAAGTTCATTTATTACATTAATTGACATACTTTTTTTTTACACGGAATTTCGTCGTCGCTGTCTTCGTTGTCGGAAACGCATTCGTTAGCTGTTAATATGTCTGTATTTACATGGAATTGTACATCATTGTCGCCATCAATATCAAGTTCGCTACTACCTTCTACATCTATATTACTGTCTAATACATTTTCTTCGCAATTTTTACCACCCCTCCGAATTTCGGCTCCGAGCACGCACTACACAATGTTTATGCAAAATTTTGTGCGTGATGCACACGTGCAGTGTAATTTTTTAAAGCAGGTACGAAAACATCTCGGACAAACCTATCAATTGGTATATAATTTATTGTTACATCATTAACCGTTACGCCGCATACCCTTCCCGACTTTGGAAGTTAACATCTCAACATCTACTGGACCGAATTTGATGATTTTTTTTAAAGAAGCGTCTTTCCGAGTACTATTTTCCTATACTTTCCGGTTTTTTCCCACTCGCAAATCCCGCTTCACAGGCTTATTTGTTTAAAAGCCAAAATTTTCTAACTTTTTAAAACCGCTCAAAAAGTTATTAAAATGTGAAAAATGGTTGAGATAGCAATTGTATATGATAGTTTAAGGGTCCAAGAAGGTGTAAAAGCGCAGGCGCAAAAAAATATTCATAACTTTGAGCCTGGTACAAACTTAAAAAAAAGGTCTTTTTTTTCAGGCAGGTTACTTAACAATTCCATTATGCAAAAACTGTCAGTCCGATCTTAATCGGCCTTGCGGTTCTCATTTTGTATTGCAGTCAAGTACTTTTCTCTAAATTTATGGCGTGATTGGGTTATTTTTTCATTGTTAAATAAATAATTTAAAATTACCTTGTTTTTTACCTACTTTTTTGCACTTTCTAGCATTTTGCAGCGAACATTTCAAATCTACGGATATCGGACCAACACTGTCTTGTAGACAATTTCATAACGAACAAATTTATAAGTATACATTTTTTCTCTAAAATGCATACTTACCGAGTTATATGCGATTGTTTCCGGGAAAAAATGCAATTTTCGCATTTTTTTTCACTTTTTCGTTGTTTATGCAAATAGCACATCTTTTCAAGCTGGCGCACCTCGATATTTTCAATAGGTATTCCATTCCCGAGCTATTTCAATAGTTATCTAATTTACGTCACGTTAGAGCCATGCCAATCTGTAACTCTCCTGGCCTACACGACTGACAAGAATCGCCCCGAATCCGCCCATGCTCACTGGCAATCTCTCTACTAATCTCTGATTAAAACATGTTTTCAGTTATAGTCAAGATTTCTGGCAAAATAGAACGATAAAATTAAAATGTTGCCCTTCAACCAATGATGACTGATTTATTGCCATATGATATAGTAGAAATTTTCCCACAGAATTAGTTTGAAATGCATCTAGGAATGCCACTCTGTAATCTTGCAGGAATATAGCTGTAATATCTCCATGCGATATGTCATATAACAATATTACAGGATCTTTCGCGTATATTTCAATGTGATTTGTCACAGTGGAGTATTATACAAATATTTCGACAGTATTAATGTGACATGCATTGAAAAATGTCATCCTGTAAACTTGTAATATTGATGTAATATTTCAATGTGATATGTCACAAACAATATTGCAATAATGTACTACGTATATTATGATGTGATTTATCACAATGTATTACTGTATAATTATTGCAGCAATCTTGCGTTGTAATTTATCATCGCGCATATTACAAGAATATCACTGCAATATTACAATGTGATATATCGTAATGCACTAGAATCTTAAAAATCCGCAATATCACCCGAGGAAAAAATCGACTTTTCTTGAGTTACATATAGTACTTTATGCCCATCTCAACTGTGGCCACTATTTGACTTAGAAAGCGGGACTAATGGACTGTTAAAAGACAATATTGTTAAAAGACAATCGAAAGTCAGGGTTATTGGTACAACTTGCAGATATAATGGAATTTAAACTGGTTTCTAGTGAAGTGACTTTTTTCCTGTAAAAGTAACTTTCTTCCCGTTAATCATTTTTGCGGCCAGAAAGTGTAATTTTGGTCTTTTCAGGGCAAAAAATGGCCATTTTCGTTGAGATGGGCATAAATATAATTTAAAATTAAAGTATGCTCAAATGTATAATGTCTGTCAATTTAAATATTAACTAACAAAACGCTCACCATCAAAAACTTCTTAAAGGGGTAGTATATCTATAAAGCATGAAAAACCGAATTTTTCTATAATTTATTTTTATTTACAAGCTACAAATAACTTAAAAATAAAGTTTTAGTAATGAATAAAGCCATAACACAATTTACAGGCTTTAAGTGATTTTTCAAATTACTATCTTTTTTTAAATTCGCGCATTTGCAAAGCTGTCGAGAAGTACAAGTGTTTACAAGATCATAAAAAATACTAAAAATAGATTACTGCATTAAATTTATTCAATCAGATAAGTCATCTTATTTTATCAATAGCTAATGTAATTTTTTAATGTATTTGTGATATTTATTTTTCAGTAAATCAGCATGCCGTACGAAGGAAAAAGAAAGATCTCAGTCAACTGCTCATGAGGAAAAACTAAGTCTGAGTCAAAGGGATGACATCTAGAAAGATATTCAAATCTATTACTGATTTGTAAACTACTTATACTTCTAAGCGTATGATTTTTCTATTTCATACTGAAGTAACATTAATTTATTTTAGGTTACAATTCGCATGCACTGTATGATTGAGATGATGAAATCATGTTTT
Source organism: Gastracanthus pulcherrimus (assembly GCA_949152435.1). Taxonomy (NCBI): domain Eukaryota; kingdom Metazoa; phylum Arthropoda; class Insecta; order Hymenoptera; family Pteromalidae; genus Gastracanthus; species Gastracanthus pulcherrimus. The sequence continues at coordinate 48,184,316 of OX424572.1, forward strand.
GTATTTGAGAATAGCTGCTGAAGTGGATCAGAATGTTATAATGTGGACTGAGATGTAATGTTTGAAGAAATTGTAACATTAGTGAAGTGTAATTTTAAATACAATTTTCTCATAACTAACTGTTTTCAGAGCTTGCACATAATCAGCAAACTGAACCGGTGCATAGATTTTGATGATCAAGGTCTTAAAATGTTCCTTTTTCATTCTATTTTGGACTGAACCTATTCAGAAATCTCTAAAAATTGATTAACATGTGAGTATTCTAGTCTAAGTGTGAATAAATGACAATTTTAATAATAATGATAATTATTTTGGCTTTCAGGTAGTCAAAAGATTTAAATAAATTAAAATTAATTTCTCTAACTAGCTTCAGTCCAGAACGACGTACAAAAGGAAAAATTTAAGACCAGCATGATCAAAATCTATGCATCGCTTGAGTCTGTAGGTTACGTGCAAGCAAAAAATGATCATATACTCATATCTCCCCCTGTGAGAGGGATCTATTAATACTTATATTCTAATTAACGTAATACGTCGCTAATTTTTCGTCAAATTCGAGGTTTCTTTGCAGTACCTTTCTCGCAGGCGGGCTGACAAGATGCGGAAACCACATTCCACAATTTTTTGCCTATGCGAGACCAAGCGAAATTGGTGAAACGTGATATGTGAGTTTTGCATTTGTTTATAATATTAATAATTTAGTTAATCGTAAAACATGTTTTAATTATATAGTTTAAAACAAAATTTAGTAGGTTCTAAGATTTGGTTAAAGGAGTAAAAGGGTGTTAAAATATAAAAATTTTAAAAAATGTTATTGAGTGCATATTTTTCTAAAACAGATTAAATGTTTAATTTGATGCGTAATTATGTTATGTACATAACAAGAAAGTTGAAAAATCTTCAAAAAAAAAAAATTATCCAACATAATCTTTTGCTACCTACTGTCTTCATCGGTGACTCCCAAAATTGACAAAATCACAGTTGCTGGAGGATATCTTTTTTCATTGCTGTGATAAAAAGAAAGTTTAATAAGATTGATCCAAAAATAAAATTATTCTTGAATTTTTGTTTGTAAAATAATTAATAAATTAATTATTTTATAAATTAAAATATTTTTATTTTTGTATCAATCTTAAAAAACTTTATGTTTTTTTGGTCAATGCAATAAATACATGTATAAAGAATGACAAAAGTTTTTTTTGTCCAAGACTAAAATTTGGAAAAATATTCGTCGGTAACTGACATTTTGTCAATTTTATTTTGTAAGTCACCGATGAAGTCAATACGTACACAGCACACAATGTTTAAGTGAAATGGTTCAGGAAACATAAAATAATATTTTGATATATTTACAAAACCTTGCAGAAATATTTCATGATATATTTATAAAACTATAACAGAATACGTTTCAGAAAATAATTCAGAAATGTTTTAGAAACGTTTTATGCAGGTTATTTTTGTGCAATAAAATTTTTCTTCTAAGAATTTAAGAAAATATTTTGAATACTTTTACACAACATTTTTGACAATGATACATGAATTGTTATAAAAACGTTTCTTAATATATTCCATGAGATGTTATTGTAATATTTCGACAATGATTCTTGATCATGTCGTTCAGAAAGATTAAAAGATTTACCGAAACCTTTAAAAAATATTTCGGTCCACATTGCAGAATGCCAGAAATTATATTTCGAACTTTTAAGAAAAATTTTAATAAACTTATTTAGACAGTACGCTGAAAGATTGTCGGCAGGTTCTTCCCACACATTATGGAATATTCCAGTGAAATATCTTAAAAAAGATTTCAACAGGTCACAGAACATGTTTGGAAATATTCCAGAAATATTTCAGCATTATTTTATAAAATATTTCTATGAAATCGTTTCAAAAGATATTATCTAAATATTTCTTGAAATATTCAGGAAATGTTTCAGTAATTTTTTAATATAAGGTTTCAAAAATATATGCAGCTGTCTGAGAAATATTTCTGAAGTATTACCAAATTATTTCATGAAATGTTTCAAACAAATACGTTTTAATAGGAAACTATTGTAAAACTTCCTCCAGTAGGAAACAAACGTCATATCTACAATCTAAAGCTATATCAATTTATATCCTTACTACATGATTATAAATTATTGTTGCATAATGTAATATATTAGAAAAGATTTTTACTCATCGAGCCTAAGATAAAAATGTTAATAAAAAATTAAAATTATATTTATTATAATGAGAAATATATAATAATTTTAAATTCACGTAGTAATATTTTCTAAATAAAAATAATATTTATTAAATAAATTATATTGTCAACGAAATCAAAAAAAATTATACGATTATTATAATATAATAATTTTCTATAATATAATTATATTACAGAATTCTTTTTGTTTTCGCGTTTCCAACATTCCTTGTTGTAAATTTGTGATTCCCAAAAAATTTCTTAGGATTCGGTCAAGTACAGAGAAGGCGCATAAGAGAAAGTACAATACAGACCTCTGTTTTACCGGCATCGCAAAAATAAAGATAATATAATATAATTTTGTTTAACTATATCGATTATTTATAAATTATGCAGGATGTATTTTTATAAGTTCCAAATACGATACAATATAATATAATATACTTCACGGAGTTATCATTGTAACTATTACTTGTCAAATATAAGTAAAATTTCTTTAGACCATTTTGAAGTTCTACCATAGCGGAATGGTTAAAGTGCTGGAGTCTTACGCAGCAGGTCGCCGGTTCGATTCTCAGTCACATGAGTTTTTTTAATTCTCTTATTTTTTCAGATATTTTAATAAAGTAGTTGAATCATAAAATGTGTCACGAGTTTGTAATGTATATTATCTAATAATGTTAAATAATAATAATAAATCATTGTACTACAAATCGTACAAGTACTATTTCTTAAAGGTTTTATGAATATTTCATGGAATATTGTAGTAATGTGAATAGAGCCTTCGGGTTGCTGTCACCAAAACCTTTCAATGATATTCTTTTTATTCTTTTTTATTTTCATTAATTACACGGGCTATTTAGTCCTTTACATAGTTACAAATAATAATGATAGCAACAGTTCACTGGCAAGAAACTCCTAGTTATGTAACAATAGGAGTAAAGTCGCTATTAGACTATATAACGCAGTAACAAAAATGAATAAAATTGCTATCGTTTGACAAAAGTTAAAATTAAAATTCAAATCAAAACTGCAATGATAAGGAACGCATCCCAGATTTAAATATTTCAAGTAACGATTCAGCTCTCACACTAGCTGGAACAAGGTTACAGTACGAGATTCCAGAATATCTCTTGCATTACGCATTGTGCAATTAAGTTATCGTAGTGGAAGAGATCATTAAGTTCCTCAAATAAAAGCAAATACACAATCGTGATAATGGTGTAATAATTCGATAGTTTCAATGGTAATACTACTAGAGATTTCAATATATTCATGGTCAAATCTATAGTCGCATAGGGGTATGCATTTTGTAGGGAACATATCGTAAAAATATGTGCTGTATTGATTCCAGCTTATTTCTAAGGTATAATTTAAAAGGACTCTAAATTTATGATACGTAAATAAAGGTAGGTACAACTAAAGTTATATATAGATGTCTGATTGCACTAATATCATTAAAGGAAAAACTAGACCGTTTCAGAAAGCCGATCATTTTTGACGCTTTAGACGCAACAGCATCAATATGATTTTCAAATGTGAGATAATAGAATAATTGAGACTGGTCTATAATTCTTAACATTATATTTATTTCCATTTTTAAATATGGGTAAAATAAAAGAATATTTCCATATGTCTGGAAATTGACCTGTTGATAAAGACAAGTTAAAGATTTTTAAAACCGGCTTTTGAAGCACATTCCAACAACGCTTTAGGAAAAATGGGGGAACATCTCTGCACCAGTGTTTGCATTATCCTTGTAACGTGGCATTTGTTACTCTAATTATTTATAACTTTTTCTTAGCACTTTACCGCATTTATCAATAATAATGGACGCCATGTAAAGCGCGGCTAGCTCTGTACGAACCCTCTCCCAGCGGAAGTTCCGCGAAGCGGATAATCAGGATAATTAATTATACAACAACCACGCAAATTTCACAGTTTAAGTACCTAAGCTTTATTAATGATCACATAATATTACGGTCGCCAATTTACAATTTTCGCACAACTAACCAGTCGCTATACAAGATGGCTACGCTAGCCCTCGCGCGCGTCTTCCGCGACGGCCAAATCACCACGTTTCCCGAGTTTTGCCGGCTATCGCGTAATCCCTCCTTTTTCCATACTACTATTCGTAAATCTTTAACTGGCCCGGCGCGCACTGATTCTAAACGATGTTGTCACACCACCAACGCATTTACGCCATTGCCTCCGAGCAAATGGCGACAATATTATATATATTATGTGAAAACGTTAACGTTAATTATTGATTCTCTGTATAAGTGCCAAGGGATGCTCGACAATTACAGCCCACTCACCGTCGCTCAACTGTAGTCGTCTCGCAGTGCTCCTCGTACTCCCTTTCGCCAAAACTACTACTCCTAAACTTCTTACTTGCCGATTCTATCCTCGCGGTATTCTAACGTGAGAGGTGCTCGCGACTTGCGTCTATAAGCTACGACGGACGGACGGACAATGCCCAAGATCGGAGAGGGCAGAAATCTTTTACAAATTTTCGGCTCTTCTTTTTGCCTATATTCAGCCCACACACTTGTTGCTTCCGCCCTTATCTTCTCAGTGATTGGCCTTGATTTTCCCTAAATGCGAAAATCAAGGCTAAGTCTGCGGCAATTTGAGTCGCTAATTGCCATTGGTCCGCTCCGCGTTTGCCGCCCTGCCCATGAAACGCGGGCAATATAAATCGCTAAATATACACGCGCGGCAACCCGGCGTGTATATCTATATCGGGCGCTTTCGGTTTTGTCGCCGCAGGATCATAGCAGTTGGCAGCGGCGACGTGCGCGCGACGGCCTACGCTATGGTAGACCGGTAGCTTCAGGCGGCTCGCGGCGCGGCGGCTGCTAGCTCTCCCCATGCTGTCGACAGGCGCATCGGTATCTCTCTCTCTCTCTCTCTCTCTCTCTCTCTCTCTCTCTCTCTCTCTCTCTCTCTCTCTCTCTCTCTCTCGTAACTGTATAATTAACTGTAAAATATAAATCTGTAATTCAGCTAGCACCAGACGGGGTTCTACCCCAAGGTGTCAAATAAAGTCAAATCAAATCAAATCAATCTCTCTCAGATGGTGTGCTCGAGGAAGCCGCCGCTGCTGCTGTGAATCCTCTCTCCTTCAGCGTCTGCGTGCATCGGGAGAGACGGCGGTCGCGCGTGCGTGTGTGTGTGTGCGCGGGCAGTGGCTCATCATCCTCGAGAGGCGAGGGAGAAAGAGCAAGCGAGAGAGAGAGGGTCGCGCGTACTTGTGTGATGGTGTCGGTGCCGTGCGTGTGTGTATCGAGCTCGACGTCGGTGTTCGCTCCGACCAATCTTCTCTGCGGCGCGATCACCTGGTGCCGCTGATATGGATGTGTGCATGTGTGTGCCGGTCTAAGGCTTTCCTCAGTCGCGACTCTCCTTATCCTCATTCCCTCGACAAAATAAAATAACAATTTCCCCCCATTAATAACAATAACATTTATTAAAGATGCTCGACTCTGGTGACGGGTGATTTGGTCGCGATTGACTGTCCGTGTTTTAAAACATTGGGACGCGAAATACACGTCACAAACTCCCCCCCCCCCCCTAAACGGGACACACCGCCAGGAGTGGACTGTTTATTCCAATAATTAACGACTCTAATTGGGCCATTGTATCCCATCAAAGCGATTACCGAACAACCCTCGGCACCAGAGCTTTGCAAGAAACAATATATATATATATATATATATATATATATATATATATATATATATATATATATATATATATATATATATATATATATATATTTATAACTAATCAGGCTGAAAACAGAACAAATAAAAAAATTTATTAGTACTTCCCCCTTACTCCCAATCCGACCACAGAGCAATGGCGCTCATAGATCGCGCGACCATAGGGGGAATTATAAGATCCTACTAAAAGAAATACAATAAATAAATAAATAACAGTAATTTTAACAACTTACTGAGCATGGGTATGCCTCCGTCACTCCATGTTTCGGTCGCTAATTGGGTGTTATAAGGTCGTGCCCTTGGTCACCGGTGTTTAGAGTCACGGATGGGTCGCTATTCGTTGTGGTCGGTAGAGTGTCCGGAGTCTCTACCTCTACTGGTCACTTCGATGGCTTTTTTCGAGGCGATGTGCGTCCAACGTGGCGCGTAGCAGAGCGGCTCGGTCGTGAGGAGGAAGGTCCGCAAGGCTTTCCGTCAGTCGCTGGATTCTCTCCATAATATCTTCTGGTGGGGCTGCAGTCCTAGATGGGTCGCTCGGTGGGTCTGGTGGTGGGGGGTTGGCATGCGGCGGGCATCTCTCAGATGACCCTGGTGGTAGTGTCGGTAACATGAGACGCGGTGCTGGCATCGGTCTCTCCGAACCTCGATGAGTCCGCTCCGAGTGGACCGCCGTCGCTGAGGGCGGCGTTCAAGAATACTGGCGGGGCCTCGGACACTTCGTCGAGATGTGCCCCTTCTGCCAACAGTTGTTGCAGGCCACATCTGGAGTGTCGAGCGTTGGGTCCGAGGGAATGGGAATCAGCTCGTGGCTGAACATGATGCCCATGAGTTTTACCTTACGGATCTCCGCCGGTAAAAGATTTCAACCCTGTATCAATACGCGACGATGGAATCGAGAGATCCCTAGAATCAGTCCTACTAGAGGTCCGAGCCTGTTTTTTTTTGAAAAAGGACTGCAAGATACGTGGGTTGATCCATGTTAATAACTTTCTTTAGTTGTACCGCCGCAAAATATGCCCTTCTTCCCTCAAGATCAAGCCAGCCAAGTTTACTCCTGTAGGGAATGATATGCTCATTCCTTCTAACACCAAATATGTACCTCACACATGAATTCTGCAATCTTTGCAGTCTCATCCGGAGCTCACCTGACACATCAAGATACACTAAAGAGCAATAATCTAAATGAGACAGGACAAGAGCACTTGCAAGCCGTTTGCGTAACGCCTCGGTGGTGCTGGATTGAAATGATTCAAGCCCATGTAGGGCCTTATTAACCTTTTGACTAACTGCATCCACTCGCGGCTTCCATGTTAACTTTGAATCCATGACTACACTGAGGTTAGTAACAGGGTCAACAAAGGGAACAAAGACGTTACCCTGAATCTCTATGCCAGGCAAATCCATACTCTGTACTTTCTTAATGTTAGATTCTGAACCAAAAATAATTGCCTTCGTTTTCCCGACATTGAGACACAGAGCGGTCTCAGAAGCCCACACCGACACTGCTTTGGCTACAGCCGACAAGCGTCTTATCCCCTGATGAAGATTATCGCTCGTACTTTTAAAGCCCGATAAAACTTCCTGAAGGTCATTAATATAAAGACTGAACAGAAGGGGTCCCAAGTTGGTTGAGGAGGAACATAATACTGTAGCTTTGCATGAATTGTGGACATACAGGAGAACCCCACCACCTTCCCTATTCCTGTCCTGTCTGATGATGGAATAACCATCGATCTGAACATAATCATCCCCGATACTTGGCCCGAGACGCGACTCAGCAATGACGAAAAGATGATAGAAGGGATGAGTCTTTCGCAAAGTCGATATGCCTGATTACTAGGTCGCGTAGGGCATCCAGTCTTCTGACTTGATCTAACCACTCTTCGGGGTCGCTACTAACAATTGGTCGCTTTGGTTCTACTTCTATTCGTAAACTCTTCACCGGCCTTTGATTTCGGCCATAATTCAAGAAGGCTGGTGATACCTTGGTAGTCGCTTGCATCGCAGTGTTGATTGCATGTCTGAACTCGTGAAGATGGGCGTCCCAATACCGGTGGTCTTGTTTCACGAAGGTCGCTATCATGGTCTTTAGGGTTCGGTTGCTTCTCTCCACTGGATTGGTTTGAGGATGGTACGGTGGCGTGGTCACATGGGTCACTCCATACTCCTTCAGAGTGTCGGTCAGGTGTTTATTGATGAATTCTTTCTCAATAATCTGTGAGAACGTAATTTGGCGTTTCCCACCGAAATAAGATAAGCTCCTCTAGGGCGCGAGCCACCGACTTGCCATCAGCCTTTCTCAGCGGCTTCAGCTCGATCCACCGCGTGAAGAGATCCTGGAATACCACCAAGTATTTGAATTGATTCTTACTTGGTGGTAATTCCATAAGATCTGCTACCACTACGGCCCATGGTCGCTCTACAATTCTTTTGCCTAGTAGCCCTATAGGTCCCGTCTGAGAGACTTTGTGATTCTGGTATTCAAGGCAAGACTGGACGAAGTGGCGTACGTCGTAGTACATACCTTGCCAGTAGTATTCGCGGGCCACTTGGTCATAGGTCTTCTCAAGTCCCAGGTGTCCTGCGGAGGTGATGAAGTGGCTCTCAGTCATCACTCTCTCACGGTACTCCACTGGGACGACAAGTCTCCATCCTTCATCTCGAGATGTCACTGGGTCTAATATGGGGTCGCTACGAAATGTGTACAACATACCATCTTCGATTCGCCAATCTGGGAATTGGTGTGGGTATCTTTGTACTTCTTCCACCCGGGCTAAATATCGCTCGTTTTGTATCTCTTCATATCCAGCTATTTCCCCTCCATTTTCATACATCTTGGACAACGAATCAGGCACTTTCAGCAGACTGCTCTTTCGATGGATTACTTCGAAGTCCCACTGTTGCATTTCAAGTGCCCAACGGGCTAGTCGTCTAGTAAGGTCCTTTAACCTTTAGAGGGCCGGGATTTGAGGTGGCATATCGCCCATAGAAAACCGGTAAAAAAGGTATCTTATATCACTGATTGATCATAGGGAAAGTATCGATCAGGGGGTGCGCCAATATATTAAAAATTTCAAATTTGAAAAAAAAAATTATTTTAAATAGTATATAACCTTTTTCTAATTCAAAAATACACGTTTTCTATGTATTTTTCGATGCTGAATACAAATCTGACATCAAAATTATTGTAAATCTAAAAACAACCTCTATAACAGGGTGAAAACCACCCCCTTGCCTCGTAAATTGATTTTTCTTTATTTAGAAGCGCAGATACTCGTTTTCTATGTATTTTTCGATGCTGAATCCAAATCTGACATCAAAATTACTGTAAATGTTAAAACAACCCCTGTAACAGGATGAAAACCACCCCTTTGCATTTCGTGAACGGCTTGGGACCGGCTGTGGCAGAGTTATGTTTTTTTTTCTTTTTTTTCTAAGTTTATGTTTTTTTTTTAAGTTTTTTATTTATTATTCAAAAAAATTTTATAAATTAGGGTAACGATTTTTTGGTGTGATAGATTTCAAAGGACGGTACAATACATAGAGTTTATTTATATACTATACACTCGTATATAGATCAGATTCTCTTTTTCTGCATAGTGCATAATTTACATTGACGTGATAATTTATTATCACTGTTTTCGGATTGCATTTTACTGGGAAAATGACGACCACTTAGTCGAATATCTGGCGTTAGAGATGTTGATTCTATTTGAGAACCTAAGTTCAAAATGTCTCTTAGTATGCTCAATTGAAAATTAGGAAACGAAATAGCATCCGTAGTTAGCATCTTAAATACGAGGGTAGTTCAATAAGTCTTTAGAATAAAGTATAAAAACAATTTTTTTTGGGTAAATTTTTTTTTATTTTTCAACATAATCTCCTTGGAGCTCTATACACTTGGTCAATCGCTTTTTAAGTTTTTTTAATCCTTCAGAAAAGTGCGTTTTCCGAAGTTCCTCAAAATAAGCACTTACAGAGGCAATGACGTCTTCGTTGTCCGTAAATCTCTGTCCACCGAGCCATTTTTTCAAGTTTGGAAATAAGAAAAAGTCACTGGGGGTTAAATCTGGTGAATACGGTGGGTGTTCGACCAATTCGAATTTTAGTTCTTCAATTTTAGCCATTGAAACGAAGCATGTGTGAACTCGGGCGTTGTCGTGATGAAAGAGAATTTTTTTTCTCGCCAAATGTGGTCGTTTTTTTTTAATTTCTTCTTTCAGCTGCTCTAATAATGATGCATAATACTCACCAGTAATTGTTTTACCCTTTTCCAAGTAGTCAATAAGTATAATTCCACGTGCATCCCAAAAAACTGTAGCCATAACCTTACCAGCTGACTTTACGGTCTTTGCCTTCTTTGGAGCTGGTTCGCCTGTGGAAATCCACTGTTTGGATTGTTCCTTTGTCTCAGGAGTGTAGTGGTGTATCCATGTTTCATCCACAGTCACAAATCGACGAAAAAATTCCTCAGGATTCCGACTTATGCGCGCCAAAAGAGCCTCAGAGGCGACCACTCTATTGCGTTTATTCTCAGCTGAGAGCAAACGCGGCACCCATCTTGCCGATAGCTTTTTCATGCCTAATTTTTCATGTAGAATTGAAACAACTGCACCTATAGATATCCTTGTGGCCTCAGCTAACTCACGCACTTTTAATCTTCTATCCTTCAACACCATATCGTGGATTTTATTGATGATTTCGGGAGTAGTTGCTTCTACGGGCCTTCCTGAACGTGGTTCGTCACTTATTGATGTACGACCACGCTTAAATTCATTTACCCAGTTATAAACCGTTGCTAAGGCAGGGGCAGATGTGCCATGAACTGAGTCCAATTCATTTTTTATCTCATATGGAGTTAAACCCTTTAAATGAAAATGTTTAATTACCGCTCTGAACTCTTTTTTTTCCATTTTTCTTAACAAGCAATTTTTTTTTTCAATTGGTTATAAAAACACGTAAACTCAGAAGATGTGGACTGTGACTGCACCATATATCTAGTCGGGAGTGGTGCTGACTGAAAACAGATGATTTGGAGCGATTCGCGCGCCATCTGTTGGTCATTCTAAAGACTTATTGAACTACCCTCGTATCTTGACAATAAGGGCCCATTAGAATGAATTACAGGTATTAAGCTTCATTTTTGGGTACCATAAACCAACCCCGAAAGTCTGAACGAAATTCGTTTCCCGGTGGGTGTGTACTCTCCATGTGAGTAGAAAGGAAATATTATTATGATCTTATAAACTTTTAAATTATTAATAATAATGTATTTATACGTCTAGAACACAAAACTTAGATAATTATGTTATATTTTTTAAAATACATGCTATTATATAGTCTAAAAGTAATTGCCGCGATCTGTCGGTATTAAGCAATTCGAGAATATTATATTGGAGAATATTATATGTACAATATGTTTTAATTTTTAAAGAATTTTTTCTTGTCTGTACGAATGTTACGAATGTTATAGACAATTTTTCAAGCCTTAGCATTTCCGCTCAAGTTATCGTTTCATAATTACGATACGGTCGGAAGCTAGCTCCAGATATCGTATAGGTGATAGATCGAATATGGTTGCTATCTAATTGGCAGTAGAATCGAAGTATACATGCGCGAAACGTCTGTGTTGGTAATGTCAATGCGCATGTGCCATACAGACGTGGCGCGCATGTCTGCCTCGAGTCTACTGCACATTAAGAAGCATCTATATTCGAACTGCCACACTTACGACATCTAGATCGAGCTTTCAAGCGCAGCATCCTAATGAATATAATAGATTAGTAGCACCATTTAACCTATGAGATTTTTCAGTTCAAACTTCAAACAAGTACATAAACAAACGATCCGGTATTTGTTTGCAGTTGTGATAGTTACTTTTAACGTTATTTGATTTATAACCCCAAAAACTAAAAAAATAGTATATTGTGCTACAAGGGGAGAAAATGAGCTATTTCTAGTGTGGGTGAGGCAATCAGCACGAGCCGGAGACGAGTGATGAAAATACCTAACCCGAGTCTGAAATAGCATTTTTCCCTGTGTTACACATGGTATTCTTTTAAACAAAGGCATGATAGGGAGTTTTTTATGCATGTGAGTTGGGTAGAGGATTGCGCATTTTGAGTCGTACATACCACAGTTGAAGATTTTTATTTTTTAATTTATGTATTAAAAAAATTAGCGAATAAACAAAATTAACATTTCAAATATAAAATTGCAAATGTTGTGTATAATATTAAAAAAAAAACAATACTTACGTGTTTCTTTCTACCCTACTTTCAGGTATAAATAAGGCTCATGTCATGCCTGTGTTGAAAAAAAGTAATTACCGTGGACATAAAATATATTGCTAAATTATTTTAAAATTAAATTAAAACTAATTTATTATTTTCAATTATATTATAAATTATTTTGGCGTAAAGAATGTGCTATCATTTTTTTTGTAATGATTGAAAACGCGCTACGTTTGCTATATAGCTAGATTTTAATCTATGGCTATAGCATTAATTGTAATTAAGCCACACTTGGAGGATATATTCTTTGAAGTTAAATACATCATTTGAACTACGAAATAAATATGTGCTGATTCAGAAAGACGAATTACAGTCTTCAGAATTATAAAATTTCCAGCGACAGGAAAGTTAAATTTTCTTGTAATTTGCTCATATATTTACAACGTATAATTATGTTAAACTAAATAAATACGTTTCATTTGATTACTTTATAATCAAATGAAAAAAGTATAGACGAATTTAGGGAGAAAATTTCATATTGAATAAAAATGTATAAACTGCAATATCTACTATATAAACTGATCTATTATAAATATCTGATTTAAGGCTAGATCAAATAATAGAGCGGTGCGAGATAAGGGACTGTTGGCGTATCGAGGGATTGAGTGATCCGAGCAAAATTGATACATCGGTAGCGACCCCGGATGGAATGAAAGCTCTCGCGCAACCTCTGCTCGACAACAAGCTGCTTTTCCCGGGGACTAATGACACTTAATTAAGGGATCGCTGCACCTCTGGCTGACAGCCGCCACTTACAGCCTGTGGGGCTTGTCGACTGTCGAGTGCACCGACCTGTAATACCTGCGGTAGCGAGCGTGAGAGGGACAGGAGTCAATCGAGCAAGCGAGTGCCTGCAGATTATCGGGGCGACCTCTTTGAACTGATAGCTGATGCTGCTGTTGTGCAATCCAGTCTATGCGTGCGGGAATTTCTCGCTTTTTCCCAGCACGATATCGTGGACGTGCTGTAAATTAAGTGTCAAGCGCCAACCTCTTATTTCTCATTACCTTTTTCCTTTTATTATTATTTTTATGTATTCGCTTCAAGTTTATTGCGATACGTGAAAGTATTATCAAGCTTTTCTTTTTCCATTCAGGCTTGAAAGGGTACACAGATATTGAATGAATATATATTTTCGAGAAGAGGCGCAGGCTAAATATATGATATTTATACTAAAATAGCCTAAAGGGATTTTTTATATTGTATGTTATTAATATGTTATAAGAAGGAGTTGTTCGTAAAATCTGTTCTTGAAGAAATTTCTTTTTCATAAGCAATGATATCGGTTATACATTTAATTATTTTAAATCTAAAAGTAACACCTTGCATATTGCTAAGGAGTAATGGAGTATTTACAAAATAAAGTTTCAATAAAAAATAAATTGCAATATAAGAACCACATTTTTATTTATAAGTTAGCTATATAAATACTTTAATAAAGGTCTCTAATTATTATAATCTTGTGTATTGAATATAGCTTTTTTCAAATTTCAAGATTGGATAAGAGAATTATTTTTGTAAAAAGTGCAATACTGGTTTGCGTAACTGGCTTGAATAACTTAAAATATATTTAGAATTTTTCATACATATTTGGCATTTTTGACTATATGGTGAATTATGTTTTAAGTATATTAATATTTATTAGATCTAAAATATACTACACCATATTAGTATACTTAGTAGAGGAGCATTGTTAAATGTACAATAATTAACTCTTTCGGTCACTATGTCGTTTTTAAAGAACTAATTTTCTCATCTTTTAAACGTATTTTAAATTTAATTTTTTAGCTTTATACTATGATTTTTGTCTAATGTACTCTAAAATTAAGCTATTAAACTTCGGTTTTGTTAAAAAAAATTAGTATAAAAAGTTATATATGAATTTCTATATTCTAAAACATTATTTTAAGTTTCTATATTTCTTTCTTATTAATAGTTAAAAAAAAGTGGGTTTTTTATCATCGATTGTTGTTAAAAGATAAATTACGAAAAATCGTTATAAAACAAAAACGAATCGAAAAATCTTTAATGTATTTTTTTTATTTTGTATGTTCATAAAAAAAGAAATTAAAAATTCGTTTGTTTTATAATAAAAAATGACCATGACATTTTCGAAATATAAGTAATCAAAAATTTTATAAATATAACATCAAAAATCTTGAAAGATACAAGACCTTATAGTCTGGGCAAAAAGCTCAGCCAAAAGTTAGTAGTCGGGAGTCAGGGGTTTGTAATTACAAATCGATTGGAAGAGGCTGGAAATAATTTTAATAGTGATCTTCCAAGAAGTCAAATATGACCTTAAGGGAGTATGGGACCAACTGTGTAGTCAATACACGAACGCCTTCGTACTTGACTAGTACAGTAGTTGACGTGGCAACGCTGTACGACACTTTAGAAGCACGCTATTTGAATTTAAGAATAATATGTATACCATTTTAATTTTTAGTACAAATACCTAATTGTTAGTTTTTCTAGTAATAAAATTTATTTATATAGTAAATATTATTATAAAAATAATAAAATACTTAATTTCGTATGAAAGTGATTAAGAAAAAGGTTGTAAAATTGTATTAAAATCAAATTAAATTATATTTAACAAAATGAAAAATTAAATTAGAATTTTCTTCAATGTGCGTAAAATGTAGTTTTGATTTGCATTTCTTACAAAACATTTGATGTGCTAAAGTTTGTACATGTACGATACATCGATCTGCATTATGATCCACCGCCTGTTTTAGTTTAGGTGTGACTTTGTCGTACCGTATATAGTCTTGGCGTTTTACCCAATTCTTGCTGCTTACGTCTTTGATTATAGATTCTATCAGATACTTTCCTTCCTTACAAGCATTTTTCTTAAAATCGTATGTAAGCAGAACAGACAGACTGCATGTACTGTATACCTATAAATATGTTCACGCGGACGCGTCCTCGTCGTACTGTATATACGATGTATACATACACCATTGCGCTGTTGCCAAATGTACGAAATTCTAGCAGCTGAGTATAAAATAACGTTATTTTCAGTCATGAACTATTGGTTTTTGTATATTAATAACCAATGAATTGGTATTTTTAAAATCGAAAATCGTTCCTAGGATATACTTTTTTTAGTACAAAAAGTTTCATTACGATATCATCATCAATTGCTGAGATATATATAAAACCAGTACACAAAAATGCTATTCTCCAAAATAGACCGTGTTAAATGTACGAATAAATAATTGCTGATATCTAGCTTAATACTAACCCCACCTCTCAAAAATTTAACTGGGTCTTTTGTATGCATATACCTTGCAGATAACCAAATATAATAATTTTCTTATCATTAATTCATAATTGTCCCATACTTCCTTAAATTGTCAAATATGGACCAGTTACAGAAGTTATTTTTTTTTTGCAACAAAACGCAATCCCGTTCTAACTCGTGAAATATTGATTATATCGAAAAAGTTCCCCCGCAAAAGTTGTTCGAGAGAAAATCTTCTACAAACATTAGTGTTTTAAAGAAAAATAAATATCTTTTCTATTGCAAAATTTGCAATAAATATCGAGAAAGTGAAAAAGTAATACTGTATAAAAAAAAGTAAAAATGGTTGAAATTTAACACAAATGCACTGAATGATGTCTTTAGGTTTGCGCGCAGGTGCGGCCGGAGTCGGAGAGCACTTTGCACGATTCTAAATATCTCGGAAATAAAGCCACCTATCACAATAAATTTTTCTGATATTCTATGTTATATTTCCAGTATGTTTTAGATATGCTATTGGAAGAATTATATCTTTAACCAAAAATATGGTAAATAGCTGCATTTTACGAATTTGTCCGAGCGCAGCAATTGCGCGCAGGCACAGCTGGAATCGTTTGGTCATGTTATCATTTTATCTGTTCAAAGGTTTTTATTTATTTATTCTTCGTGTGCTCTACTATCAGTGAAATATAAGACGCTAAGAAGGAGGCTTTAGTATAGAACTATAGTGTAATGTCAAAAACGCTGTAGATAATTGTAAGTAAACAAATTATTTACTTTCATATATTATATACTAAATGTTTAAAAGATTATCTACTTGTAGGAATAAGCTGATTATTTGATGAATTGAATAATGCTACAGACAACTGTAAGTAAACGAATTATTTACTTTCATATAGTTTGTGTGAGATTTTGCATGATGAAAATGGTCGTATGTTTTCTTATTTTAATTTTATAAAACGAAGGGAAAAAATTTTAACAGCAGAGAAAGTTTTTATTCATTTCTTAACTATAATGGGCATTTTATTGACCTGAAAAGTGGGTCGAAAGTGGCACATTTTTGCGGGAATAAAGAAAATTCTCAGTTTTTTTGGCTTTCTTTTTCTTTTCAATTTTATATTTATATTAATATTAATATAAATTTTCAATAAAAGTCAATAAAGTGGCGACAGTTAAGTTATTTCCTTGTTGCATAATGTACTATTATAGTCGTAAAATTGACAACCAATGATATGCATAGATAATGAATTTTCTTTTCAATTATCAGTACTTGTAAAGTACCTTAGATCTAATATTAAAATTTATTATGCATAAACAAAATATTGTATTGATCTCTTAAGGTATTTCCGTGCCCATAATTGAAAAAAGACCAATGAATTATATACTGTTTCGTTATAACCAAATACGGTGTCCCGTTATACCTCGATACTGTTGAAAATACGATTTTCGAAGTCATTTTATAAGTGCACTTTACTGTTGGAATGAAATATTAAATATTTACGTGAGCATAGGTTTATATTCTTTAATTGTATAGTAAACTAAATACCATTTTAGTTCGTTTAAAATTATGCTTTTTATAATTTCTATCGTTCATTGCATTATAGTGGCTCGTTATACCCCAGTCTCTCCTATATATATATATATATATATATATATACTAGGGGGGCTACGCCCCCTGCTCGCTCCGCTCACCAATCCCCACATCTTACAACAATAGTTAAAATTATTTGTTTGCTTGACATTATTAATTCTTATAAGGAAATAATATAATTATTTTTTCTATTTCCACACCACCTATGAGGTAAATAGAAAGGTGCGTTGATTTTTTTGTTTTGTTTAATTTACTAATAATCGTATTTAATAATGTACTGATAAATAAATGTGATTTATTGACATGATAAAGTCACATATATTTTTCATGATTATCATTTAATTATCAGAATCCCTTTCCTACCTCTATTAAAAAAGATTAACTTAAAAATCATTACGATAACCTGTATAATAATTAACGTAGATAATTCTATATTATATTTATCATTCAAGTATTTGTTATAATTTTTAATTTCTTCATTTACAATAGAGATTACCCATCTGTCTCCTTCCTATCTCCGGTGTGTATACTCAATAAAATAAAATTTTATAGAACACTATTTAAGTTGTAAAATACATCTATATATACCACTTGTGTATATTTAGATCTATTTATCAATTTAAAATTAATATGTTCTACTTAATTTTTTTCTAATGGGTATAAAAAAGTTATCATATAAATATACTCTTAAAAGGAAAAAAATTTGTTGAATTAAAAATATTCAATTACAAAAACATATAATAAAAATTTTTAATAAAATAAAATGAAATGCTTTCTTACCTAATAAGGTTATGCTTATAAAATATTACTACACCATGTCTTGAAATAATATTAAATACTCACGTTATGAATTATATGATTACTTTTATGATTAGCTAATGTGCCTTGAATATTTTATTAAATTTTCTTTATTTTAATAATTAGTTATAATATGTGAATATATGAAACATTAAAAATTTGAAGTTGAAATATGGCGTATTCGAAATAAATAAATGATTAACCAAATTTTATAACTCATACAATACACGCAATATTTGTAACGTATTTATAATACTTTTCCAAACTTTCTGAAAGATAATAATTTAAAATTGGATCATTTTTTTCTACTTTATTTCTTTAACATTAAAATTTCAGAGACCTGCAACCGTATATAACATGATACGTTTTCCCAATTTTTGAAAATTTCTAAATCACCATCTTTCCCAACAAAATTGTCTATTTCATTATTTAATTTAGTATAATATAAATTTTTATCTACAGAATGTAAATAATTTTCATATTCTTCTTCCTGTTCTAAATAGTCATCAATTTGTTCGTTTAAATCTTGTAAATTTTGCAAATCTTTGGCAAATGGGGGCTGGATGGTAGAGTTAGCGAATTAACTATATATAGGTATATATATATATATATATATATATATATATATATATATATATATATATATATATATGTGTGTGTATGTGTGGGTTCCCGAAAAAACGATTTAACGGGTCAGTAGTGTTCTAGTGCACATATCTTCAAGAATTGGTTTTTATGCAAGAATTTATGTTTACATATCAGCGTTTTCACACATAAAAGTAGAGATATTGAATGAATAAAAATTTTTTTTATTTAATTTTTCGATGATTTATGTATGTGATCTGGCCGCCTGAAGTGAGCCCTCCTTGTTGCTTACCGACATGATATCTCCACTTCGAAGCATCTGAAATAAAAAATTCAAGTGTTTTATTATAAAGTATAACTATAATTTTAGTCCGTACCTAGAACATGCACCCCCGATAAAAAAAAAAAGTGGTGGAATTTTGAATTTTTTGTCTTCACTGTAAAATGAGCTAAAAAGAATTCAAAAGTAGGCCACTTTGTAAAAATGAAGTTAAAGAATAGAAAAGTCCGCGATTTTGTTATTTTTTATCTTGGGTGCATGTTCGAGGTACGGATTAAAAATGTAGTTATACGTTATAATAAAACACTTAAATTTTTTATTTCAGCTGCTTCAAAGTGGAGATATTGCAAAAAAAAGCTTCTGTAATTGGTCCATATTTGACAATTTAAGAGCATATTTGTCTCCTAGGAAGCTTACTATTAAAATTATTTCCAGCCTGTTCCAATCTATGTGGACTTTCGGGACCATTAGTCTCCCTGACTCTTCGACTATAGTGGAAGGCTATGTTTTTCAGCACAATTTATTTTAAACATTTTCAATCATATGTTTCCAAGATATCGCCTTTTAAACAAAAAATGACGTTTTCGAGTATACCAAAAGAAGAAAGATAGCTTATAGAACAAACACACATACACATACACACAAATACACACACATGCACACACACGCACACACACACACCGACACTGACAGCCACACGCGCACGCAAGCACGCACACAAGCACGCACGCACGCACGCACGTACACACACATCTATACGGATATCCATACAGACATTTTCTAAAACTAGTGTATTTCGATTCTTAATGTATGGAAACGTATTTCTATAATGCTTTTATCATAATTTTTTTTACCATAACAAAGCTTCCTTTATTAGGAACAAAAGTTACAGGGGTGCCAATTTACCGTTTGGAAAAAGACCTAACGTTGAACAATGGTATCTCTGGCTGTAAAGCACGATTTGGGATGATGCATATAATGTCCATTTTATTTGACTGGATGTCTTTCTGTATGTTTGAATCATTAGCTGTGCAATGTTAGTCATCCATGTCTGAATTATCGGATAGTTTGTCCATCTCATATGTTTTGAATTCTTCTTCCTTGTCTGATACATCTCTTTTATTCGGAGCTTGTGTACCTCACATCATCCTTCTTGATTGAATCAATCGGTGTATAAAAATATATCACTTTTATGGCATAGATTCTTCAGTTATAATCGAAGATTTTCATGCTCAGCTGTCAAGTCCCTGATGGGTTGTGGCAGGGCGGCCTTGAAGTCTTTCAGTCATTGAGCATTGTCTTGTTATCTTTGATGTCGGTGGCTGTCGTTTTTGCAGTAATTCGGAGTCGTTAAAATGTCTTGAATTTGTATCTAGTAATATCTGGAATTCGTTCTTGTCCGCGGAGGGCTGTTTTTTTTTTGTTTGTGCTTCCATGTGGTGCTAATCGACGACGGGGGTCTGCGGTGTGTTTGTAAACAAAGCACATGTAATTTTTACAGTGGTGCTTGTATCAATCGGCAGAGACTAGGATTCGAACCCGGGTCACCGGCGTGGGAATCCGACACTCTACCGACTGAGCCGCCGCAAGCCCTTCCGCGGAGGGCTATTGTCTCGAATTATCGTGCAGATATTCGCAGCCTTGTTGCATCGCATACGAAGACATGTCGTTCTCTACGATGTATTCATCCCACCTTGGAATCTCTTCGAGAAACATGCTATCCACTTCATAGTAGCACATTTGTGCTGCAGGCACCTACTTGGTATAAATCAATGCCACTCTGCTTGTTCGACTTTGCTGTCTATCTTCTTGCTTGGGAACTGGTGCTTGATCGATTGGGTCAGTCCCACACTCGATTGTCAGTACAACTGTGGGTGAGTCTGAAGATACAACCTGCGCTTCCTCGCTACGGCAGCGGCATGCAGGTTCGCTTCCCTTATTCTAAGTTGGCAGCGGCATGCATTGCCTTTCTTCAAGAGGACGGAACAGTGAAGGATGATTTGCAGGCTATACCTGCACTTTTTCGGTTTCGGTATCTAACACCTGACTCGTGCCTTGCACGTCTCCCTAACTCTCAGTATTTAGTTTCTGACTCGTGCCTTGCACACCGGTCTCGGTCTCGATATTTCACACCTGACTAGTACATTCCATGTCTGTCACGCTCTCAGTACGAAGCGTCTGAATAATATCTTGCGCGTTTATCTCGCTCTGGTTATTGAGCATCTGACTCGTGTCTTGGATATCTGTCTCGCTTTCGGTATTCAGAGTCTAACTAATGCCTCGTACGTTTCTCTCGCTCGCG
The DNA here is from genome assembly GCA_949152435.1 of Gastracanthus pulcherrimus. Classification (NCBI taxonomy): domain Eukaryota; kingdom Metazoa; phylum Arthropoda; class Insecta; order Hymenoptera; family Pteromalidae; genus Gastracanthus; species Gastracanthus pulcherrimus. The sequence goes on from OX424572.1 coordinate 48,205,328, forward strand.
GTATTCAACGTCTGATCCATGACTTGCACATCTGTTTCACTCTCAGCATTCTGCATCTGATACGTGATTTGCTAGTTTGTCTCGCCTTTCGCATTTAGCATCTAACTCGTGCCTTACACGTCTGTCTTGCTATAGGTGCTCAGCGTCTGACCCTTACCGAGCACGGCGGTCTCACTCTCGGTGTTTATCGTATAACCCGTTCCTTACCCGTCTGTCTCGCTCTCGGCATTTAGCATCTTTGCACGTCTGTTTCGCTCTTGGCATACATGGTCCGAATTATGACTGGCACGTTTGTTTCATTCAAGGTATTTATCATAAGACTTGCACATCTGTTCAACTCTCGACATTTTGCATTTGATTCATGCCTTACTCGTCCGTCACACCCTTCTCATGTAGCATTTAAGTCATGCCTCGTGTGTCTGTATCACTGTAGGTATACAGCGTCTCATAATTACCTTGCACGCCGGTCTCACATTCGGTGTTCATCGTATAACTCGTGCATTCCACGTCTTTCCGGTCTCAGTACTTAGCGTATGACTCGTACCTTCAACGTCTGTCTCGATCTTGGTATTTAGCGTCTATCTCGTATCTCTCATGTCGATCTTACTTTCGGTATTCAGCGTCTGACTCGCCCCTTACACGCCGGTCTCGGTCTCGGTATTTAAGAACTGACTCATGCCTCGCACATCTGTCTCGCTTTCAATATTCAGCGTCTGACTCGTGGTTTCCATGCCTGTCTCACCCTCGGTATTCAACGTCTGACTCATACCGATAATAACAGAATATTTTGAATATCGACCCTGATTATCTTTAAATAAATAAGAAGGACATTTTAGGATTTTTGTACTCGTGATTAAACAAATTTTTAGGAAGAAACGGCGTACTATGCCCTTTGAATTGGTATAAGCATTGTTGAAAATTTTCCGTCGTAAGCAATATGTATGGGACTCTTTAATATCCTCTTAAGAATATCTACTATACCTACTGAATATGAACGATCATAGATAGGCATTTACTATGAGTATATTGAGAATATGAATAATGTAGTATTTACTGCGAAATATGTAATAATAACTCAAAAAATGTTTGCAAAACGTTAATTAAAAAGCGAAATGTAAATATATCTCTCCAATGAGTAACCAAATAAAATCTAATCCCCCTGAATAAAAAATTTAAAAGAAAATCAACAATTATTGAAAATAATATGCATTTCACTAATATTTTCAGTTTATCGATAAAAATTGAAGAAAATTTAAAATAGGAATATTTACAATTTATTTATTGGGTTTCTCCAATACTAGTATGGAACTTTTTACCTTTTACGAAACTATTTTATGATTTTTTTTTTCTATAACATACGTTATTGATTTAACTGACATATCTAGCGCCTACGAATAATTAACCGTTGGCATGTTAATAAAACGATCCTGTTATATTGCATGGTCATCATCAGATCTATTATTACATAACGAATCTGTCAACAGAAGAAAAAACGTTCGCCGACGCTCGTAAAGTTCGCGCGGAAAAAGCGCTGCGGCTTAATGGGCTTCTCGAACTTCAGAGGCTGAACAAAGAGGGAGAAAATGAGTGAACTCAAGAGAGTAAAGAGAGAGAGGGAGAGAGAGAGAGAGAGAGGGAGAGAGGGAGAAAGAGAGAGAGAGAGAGAGAGAGAGAGAGAGAGAGAGAGAGCTCTATCGATTCCATCACCTATCGCGTACAGGTCTTTTACTTCGACCTATAACATTCTTTGTCGGTTGTACTGTTCCTGTCAAAAGTCGACCATTTGTAGGGAAATCTCTCAACATGGATTAATATAAATTGATGATCCTTAGTCATTGTGATAAACTATATTATATTTTATGAACACCTATTTCTAGTACAGTTTGTTTTTGCACATCGTAGTAATTTACAGGATTTAGTTGCTGATAAGGTCATGAGTTGGCACAAAGAAATGTCTTGATTTACATAGTACAATAACGGTAGGTACATATTGCAACAAATAAACTGCAGTAAGTCTAGATAAGCGATTATAATAAATATGTATATCAAAGCGAATGTCACGGAGGTCGCAACGTTTCTTCCGAAAGTAGCGAGTGTAAAATGCGACGATTCCCGAAAAGCATAGAAATTAGTGTATATTGTGAATGTATCGTGAGCTTGTAAGTGTCCGTACGTGTATGAGTGATTATCAGTACATAATAGTGAATAACGAATTCTATTTATAGAATCGGAGAGCGAAGATGTAGTAAATTGCGGTGTAAGAATAAGTAAGAATACGTAAAAATAAATAAGAAGAGTAAGTTAGAATGACTGCAATGTACCTATTTCATCCAGTTTCCAAGGGGAAAAATGTTATATATAACCATATATAACTATATATAATCACTTATATATAATTATATTTAAATTTTGGCCATATATAAAGATGTATTATGTAATTATATATAGTTATATAAGACCATATATAATCATATATGACTAGAATTAAATAATAAATTAACGAAACAATTAACTTATGCAAATATCAATTATAAATAATGATTTGTTATTGGAAAATAAGAATATTTAATCTCTACTAAAAAAGAATATTATCAATAAAAAAAATTATCCGACATGGGACTTGAATCTGGGATCTTTATGGTACAAATCCAGTACCTCAACCGTTACTCCAACACGTCTCGGTGAATTCGTGACATTGAAAGCCTGAATAGTTCAATTAATTGTGCCATCACCAGAGAGTAGAAATTACTAAATTTTGATAACACTAGGATGAGATAAAGTATCTTAGCAGACGAATAGAGCCTGATGTAATATGTAATGGCGTACAGATCGGGGCCACGTCATGTTTTCACTTTATGTATAATTATATATAGTCATGTATAATCATATATAAAATGGACATTTTTTGAAAATTATCATTATTAGTAAGTTCTATCTATAACGCCACACAAGCTAATTCCCACTAGACTTGTATATGCTTATATATGGATATATATGGTTATATAACAGCAAATACAATTTTATCTGACTATATATATGAGGAAGTCTCATGTAGTTATGATTTTTTTCTAACTATATATTTTCTACGCTTGAATGTTATATTCACTTTTACCCAGGAGGTTAAATAAATATATATATATTGTGTAGAACATGTAAAATAGAGAAAAGTATTATTGCAAACTTCTTAATGTAATATATGTACAAAATAAGCAAGGAAAACAGGTAAACGCGTAAAACATACGTTGTTACTTTTCTAATTTGTCTTGGTTTTCATGCTATAAAAATTGGTGCATGTATCGGAACGCTTTGAATCGTCAATTGATTTTATGAAATCGGTGAGCTAAATTGAATGCAATGTGTTAGAAATGTGTGCTCTCAACAGAAAAAAAGTTATATAGGATTAAAGTGGTGTCAGTCAATATAGGTTGTATTCTAGGGCTCAAAAAGAACAATTCTAGATGTGACAGAATTATGTACTCTCACAAGAAGGTGGCAAAAATCAAACTTATACTTAAGGAGATAAAATGTGCGCATTAGCAAAAATACATATTTTTCACTGGCACATCGTCTGTTGCTGAAAAATCTATAGTTGTCCATGCATGTGCTCTGTTGTTCGATACTCTATTGAATTAATATTTAACCGCTAAATCTGTTTAGTGGCTATTATAGTGTAAAGCGATGATTTTGGTAGGTACGGTCATTTCTATTCAATAATTGCCAACGACTTACGCTCCTAAATTACCAGCATCTTGAGGCCTCCCATTTTGGCACCTAATTTTTCCATCCTATTAGTATCAATTAGAACGCAACAAAACAGGATTTCTTTGTCTTTCTACAAACTTTAAGAGAAAAAATATTAGATCCCCTCGGCAGCTCAATGGATCATCCCTGTGGAGTTGAATATAAACCTAAAATTTTGTGTTTTTCTAGCTATGTTCGATCGTTTGTCATTTCAAGCAATCAAACAGTTCTACTGGATAAATAATAAATAACAAAGCGCTGGGATAAGTACATCGATATCGTTAAAATAAAGTGGTTACATGCTATTTCATATATATTTAATTGATTATAAAGTCCACTTAGAGGGGTCTAATTCATGGCAAAATCACGTATAATATACATATTTTTGCCATCTATAAAATGAAGAATCCAACTCAGACTTGACCCCTTAATGGACGAGAGTTTTCTGAACTGGAAGAAGAATAATGTCACTATTTCGGGATAGTATAACATTTTTTTAACTTCTAATTCATTTGTTTAGACACCAGAATATATATTTAACCTGATTATATATTTGTATGCAGGTATAAATTAAGTCAATAAAAGAACCGCTGCCACTTAATTGACACTTAGCTTCCTCAAACTAAATTAATTGTTCCAATATGAAATTTTTTGTTCTAATAAATTAATTTTAAATTGCTATATCTGTTTCTAAATAATGTTTCAAAAAGGGTGTGTTTTTTATAATTGATGGTTTGACAAAAGATAATTTTTTACTAAAATTACAGAACAAAAGAAGGGAAAGAGCCTATCTAAAATTTGCGATTGTAAAAGATGGGTAATTTTATGCTAGGTATGTTTAATGCATTTACACTAAATTAATCATAATATTTCTAATATACCAAAATACAAAAAATGACAAATTGTTTTAATAAATAAAACTAGTCGAAGAATCTTTAAATTTCTTTTTAATTTCAAATCTTTCTTAAAAAATGAAAAATATGAGCCCTGTTTGGAAGAAATTGATTGTGCCATTATCGACATATAATAATCGAAATATAAAGGTCGTTGTGATTTGGGCTTAGAACTCGTTCAAAAGATACAGAAGAGCTATCATTTTGAAAAATTTCAGATCAAATGCTGCCGATTTACTCCCCAATTCGCAACTGAATAAAAATCGATTCTTCTTACAAAAAGATTCTTCTCTCCTTAAAAGAAGAAGAAAAATCCTCAATAATTTTACGAAATATTCTTCTACATATTCCTAATCAATTCAATTTTTTTCAAAAATTTCCCTCTATACATTTCACAGATATATCCGTTTGTAAAAAAAAGACGATTTCGTGAATAATAAAAAGAGAGAAATAGCTTATTCAAAATGTCTGGTAGGAAAAGATAGGTAATTTTATGCTCTTTCAAATGCATTATCACTCAATCGATGATATTATTTCTACGGTATCAATGAAGCCCAGAAAAACATAATACAAATTTTCTGTGTCGCCGTCTTAAAAATAAAAAAAAACTAGTCCGGAAACATTAATTTTGACCGTATATATTCAGAGTAAAGTTGATTCACATCCATACATACACACTCACGCACGCACGCACGCATGCTCGCACGGACACACATTTCCATACAGACATTTTCTAAAAATAGTGTATTTAAATTCCCAGTATCTCAGTAGCAAAACTTTTTTTACCATCACAAAGCTTCCTGTATGAGCAAGCAAAAATATATAACTTACAATCATTTCTTTTCAACCAGATTCCAAATAGTTCTTCCACTTTAAAGCTATAACTTTTTATACTAATTTTTTGTAACAAAACTAAAGTTTTAATAGCTTATTTTTACGTTATGTTATATAAATAGTTAGAACCTAAAAAATTAAATATAAAATACGTTTTATAGATATAATTTGTGAGTAAGCTATCGCACTATAAAAAATGACTGAGCAAATATCACTTTTTTAAAGAGTATATAAGGGACAATTTCAGTCTTAATTTGTTCACAAATTTAGGAACTGTGCAATATTAAATTGTGAATTTAAGGGAAATTTTACGTAGGAATCACTCACATGATCTTATTGTTTAAACGTTTATTGTGAATAGGAAATTAACTGTTTTGCTAGACGGAAAAAATGGACAGCGGAAAGTCCACGGTGTGGGATTGTGGTTGCTACTATATCAGGTAGAGCCGCAAGAGCACCGCAAACGGGGTTCTGAGAACCCTGCGCTATCAGAACAATTTTTTTCCCGCGTAATCTCTTTAATAGTAACTCAACTTATTTCAAGAGAAAGTTACAAATTCACTCTGCATATATAACTAAATTAAGTTACAAGTTCATTCGAACAAGTTCCTACCCAACAATGTCTTCAAATCCAAATTTTTTGCTTCCCTTTTTAAGCTTAGTTTGTCCACGTAAAATAAAATGGCACTAGATACATTGGCATAACTTACTTATATAAAAATTCTATACCTATATGAACAGCTGAAATCAAGACTTTCAATTTGCGAGGGTAAATAATTTATTATGACCATGTGGTTAAAAGTTATGCCCATATCAAGACTAAAAACCGCTACTAATTGCTTTAGCAGAATGCTTTCTCAAAGAGAGATTCTAATAAATCGAGTTTAAGAATTTAATAATGGAAATTCGCATTAAATAAAGTAAAGCTAAAGTTAACTCATTAGACACACGCGTTTAAGTATTTCCAGTCTAAGATAATCTTAAAACTTGATTAAGATAAGTTTCATCATATCTCTACACGAAAATTTCTTGTAGTTATCTTTTGTTTAATATTGTTCATTAAAAAACTTTAACAGTATATTTTATTGTTAAGGTCTATCAAATTAAAATTTATTTATAAATTTACGAAAATTAACGATTTTTGAAAAATATGAATTCAAAATTCAATTTTATTTCTTCCACCAAAATACCGTTCAGGCAATTGCTATATATATATATATATATATATATATATATATACATTGGCATAAAATTATGTCTATTTTAAGAAAATGTACATATTGTCAATATGTTTGACGTGTAGAGTCAAAACAATTTTTTCTTGATTTTTACACATTTTGTAAAATTTATATTTTTCTCTTTCTTTTCCAAAAGAAACTTTAAACTAGTTACTAGATATATTAATTGAAAGGAAATTACGTGTACTTTATGAAAACATATATATTTTTAACATATTTAACGTATAAAAATAAGAAAACTAATTTTTTATTTTTGACAATTTTTTTAAGTTACTATTTTTTATAATAAATGGATTTTTTATTATCAAATCAGCTCGAAAATCTAATCAGTTCTAAATTGAGCAATACCTCATATGTCTGCAAAATTTCAGCTGATATCATGATTCTCTTGAAGAGTTATCGTCCCACAATTCTTTTGACAGACATTTTTTTCAGACATTACATCTTTTTCTGACTCAGGAATCTTGAAAACATAAAAATTCATCAAAATCCCTGATAAACAAATTTTCATCGTCACAAAGCTTGTATTTTGAAAAAGCAAAAGATGAAATTTTTGTTGATTTCTGTAACCACTTTCGTATTTTAAAAGAAGTTCACAAAACTCATTTCAAAACTGATATACAATACAAAGCATAAGTTTCTGGATGTAATGTTAACTATTTTGAACTATTTCTACTTATTTTTTTATTTGATATTTGGATTTTTTGATTAACACATGATACATGTTCAAACATGTATTGCTGTTTGTGTGATTTAAGAAAGTTTTACGAAAATCTTAAGCTGATTGATTATTAACAAAAATTTTACATAAATGATTGTTACCGTCACATTCCAGAAAATAATTACATAAAAGTATATACAAACGTTTCTACCAGTGCTTGGATTCATGATTTCTTTTACAAGTTTTGAGAGTGACGGCAAGTAAGTTTTGAAATAGGCTGTACATCTAGATCGCAACCTTAAAGGAAGAGGAATGGTTTGGTGGTAGTGGCCTACTATCATCGGGCATTAGCTCTCTTTTCTCGAGAGTCTTAGACCTCCTGGTCTCTGATCTCGTTTCGCGTGCGCTGCCCCGGTAGAAAGCGAGCGCGTATGAGAAAGAGAGCGTGAGAAAGGGAGAGAGGGAGAGGGAGGGAGAGAGAGAGAAAGAGAGAGAGAGAGAGAGATATAGAGTGAGAGAGAGGGAGAGAGAGAAAAAGAAAGAGGTAGAGAGAAAGGCAAAGAAAGTGGAAGCGCAATTTCTCACACGCGCGGCCCCGATCCACTCGAGAGGAGAGGCAGGTCAGAAAAAGCCCGAGTGGCCAGCTTTTCACGTGCGAAAGAGCTCCCGAAGTCGAGGCGGTATCGGGGCTTTAGCGCTGGACCTCGCTGGATGCGTGCGACACGTGCGCAAGCTGTTGGCCTTTCAATGAATGCGACTCGAAATGTTATGGAGTGGCCGAACGAGGCTGTTGATGTGTTTGTCGCTCATATGGGATAGATGGGCAGAAAGTAAACTGCAGCTTCAAGTTGACACTGTCAGCGAATCAATCATTCAAAATGAAAACGGGCGCTTTTGCTTCTTCATAGAGGAAGCTTTGTGATGGTAAAAAAAAGTTTTGATAAAAACATGTTAGAAACATGTTTTGAGACCATAGGAGTCATAATACAATATTAAGTTGAAAATAATATTTGAAATTAGATGAATATTAGTTGAAATTAATACAGTTTTAAGTTGAAAAATACCTAATATGTTGGCAAATTTTCGTCCCGCTTTAAGCTTTACTTCAAGAGTTATGGTGGCTAGAAAATTTAGTTACCCCCGTGAATAAAATTAGATTTCGGAGAAGTTTAGCAAACGTTTTGTTTTGCAAATCTGTTTCGGATACTTTTGCGATGAGACAATCCGGAACTTTGGGAAAAATTATGAAAAACAAATTAATTATCAATGAAAAAATCAAGAAATAAAAAATTTCAGTGGGTATTTGAACTGACAGACTTTTGGTTTGTAGGGTTGCACTCGACCGACTAAGCCATTGCCAATTTTATTCTGTCATCGACGAATAAATTATTTAGGTTAAATCATGGAGTTTAGTTATATTGGAGGCTAACCTACATTTTCATTGACAGACATGATTCATTGGCAGAAACGAAACGGTAGCTCAGTTGGTAGAAAGAACGCCTACATAACAAAAGTTCGTCGGTTCAAATCTTCAACGAAATTTTTAATTTTTTATTTTTTTTATAACTAATTTGCTTTTTTATAAGTTTGGCAAAAGTTCCGGATTGCCTCACCGCAAAAGGTTCGGCCATACGTTTGCGAAACAGAACTTTTGCGACACTTTTCCGAAACCTAATTATTTTTTTTATATAATATGTACGTACATACATATTATATACACATACATTTAGACACTTTTTAAAAATCTTTTTTTCTGACTCCGGAGTCTCGAAAACATCGAATCTCATCAAAGTCTCTGAATCAAAAATGTTAATCTTTATTCTCTTTAGTACAAATGTAATGTTCAATTAATATAAGGTGGACGGCTTGGAAGCTATATATTGGTCAATTTAGATCAAGTATTTATTAGAAAAATCTTGTTGCCAGTGGGAAAAATATTATACAAATCATTAATTATAAAAAATATCTTAAGACTCTATGCAGTGTAATTTTGTATATCTCTGCAATGCATTTTACAATCGCTATGAAGCTTCCAAGGACGTCCACCTTATTTAAATTTAACATTACATTTGATACTCGTGATACCTTTGATTAAGCGAATAAAGCTATCTCTTTGAGAAAGTCAAAATAGCTTTATGAAAATTATATATATGAGCAAATTTATAACTTTTTTAAAAATCCACGCGCACGTGGTCCATGCAAATTTTCGCCAATTTTTGATATGCAAGTACATATTGAAAGAGTCATTTTCAACAAATTCCACAGAGTTTCCATCTCAACCATTTTCAATGATTCAAATAAGATTATCTTATTACTTTTATATTTTCGTGTACTTACAATACAAAATATTTCTGGTCCAAAAATATGTAAGGGATTATTTTCAAAGACTCATTCAAGCAGGCGCATTTTTTCGATTTTTAAGTTATGTTTGATATTCTACCATTTCTACAGGTTACCATAATTTTAATCAAAACACAATACATTTTTTTCATCTTAAAAAAACTTTCAACTTCTTTTTTGAAATTTTCAAGAAGGTCAAGTGCGGCCAGAGTTACAGCTCTTCTACGTTTATGCTTTTCTAAAAATTAGCTAGGTTGGCACCCCTGTAACATTTTGCTCGGAACTCGAAATTTCACGAGAATTACCAGGAAACATATCTCTTTTTATGCTAAAAAGGTCTAAAAATTTTTATTTTTAGACATCTTTCATTCAGTAGCTGCAACATTATCAAAGTACCCATTTCTTAATAAATATCTGTATCTACGTATGTATAGACTGAGGACAAACTAGGATATTAATGTTAATATATATGGGTCATTCCTGTACTTTTTTACAAAACTAGATCGGGGGAGGGGAGCGGGGGGGGGGGGGGGGGGATCTGCCATATAGGTTACCGATGTGTTATATAAAAGTAGGTACTAAAAGAAGCACAAAAAAATGTTTAGCCCTTAAGGTCCCCCTACGGCCTACCAGAGTATTTTAAACTTACAAAAATTACCAAAAACGTTTTTTTTTTAATTTTACAGAGCTCCTTTCATTATCTATTAGAACGTAACAATAAAGGATTTCTTCGTCTTTTCACAATCTTTTAAGAAAAAAACATTAGACCCCCTTGACAGCTCAATGGGCACCCCTGCGGAGTTGAATATAAACCTAAAACTTTGTGTTTTTCTAGTTATGTTCGATGGTTTACCATTTCACGCAATCAAAATGTTTACTCCATCTCAAAATTCTCGTCTTGAAAAGACATTTAAACCGGTTCTGGTACATTCAAAACCGTTTCGTATAATCAAAGTTACAGCCTTTGGAATGTAGGTACTTCTTCGGAAATCGTCAAGTTGGCATCTCTGTAACTTTTTCTATTATAACCTTAGAGCTCAACTAACTTTCAGGAAACAGTTCAAACATCCTACAAAGCAACGCACTTGGTTTCATTTTGTATATTTGAGGTCTAGCACGTCTGCTAAATTTTTAGCTTGCTTTTTCAACATAATCTTTTCGCAATTTTGAATCGTGAGTAATTTTTCATCGAAATATACTCAAAGATGCTCCGTTCACTGAAATTAAAAGTCTCAATGTCAGCTATATTTTGGACTTACACAGATTTGTCCGTAATGTATAATACGGCACGTAAATTACGTTAGATTTCAATAGTATGACTTTTACTTCAGGTGATGAAAGCGGGCTGGAAATAAATTTATAGCTATTATATAAGTTCAATACACAACATCAAACCAAAAGCATTTTCGTGGATGTTTGAACTATGTTTCTTAAAAGTTAGAGCTTAAAAGGAGCTCAGAGAAAAAATGTTACAGTGGTACCAGCTTAACGCTTTTAAAAATAGTACCTATTTTCCAGAGGCTGTATCTTTTCGTAGGGTGACCCATTGAGCTGCCAAGGGAATCTAATATTTTTTTCTTAAAGTTTGTAAAAAGACGAAGAAATACTTTTCTGCTACGTTCTAATTGACAATAATAGGAGCGCCGTAGAATTTCTTTTAAAGAAGTCATTTTTGAAAGTTTAAAATACTCTGGTAGGCAGTAGTGGGACCCCAAGGGCTAAAAAAATTATTGTGCTTCTTTTAGTACCTTCTTTTATATAAAATATCGCTGACCAATATGACCGCCCCCCCCCTGACCATGTTTTGTAACAAAGTACAGGAATGACCCGTATATATTAACATTAATATCCTAGTTTGTCCTCAGTCTATACATACGTAGATACGGATATTTATTAAAAAATGTGTACTTTGATAACGTTGCAGCGCATGAATGAAATATACATTTGCGGGAATAAAGTGCCATTTTCGACCCGCTATTCAGGTCAATAAAGTGATTTTTGCAGTTTTTTGGACTTAAAAAGCGAACCTAAAGTGCTTGTTTTACAAAAATAATTATTGATCCAATATTATTATTAATACATCATGGTCGTACTCATTGTGTATCAGCAACGTGGTAAACAATGAGTAAACATTAAATTATACGTAGGTATAATGCAGTTTTAAGAAATTTATGCAATTGGTAACATATAGTGACGTATACTAATTATATGTTTGCATCTTTACCGAATACATGTAAGAAAATCTCAAATTATAATCAAACCTTTGAAAACATCCTTCCGATTGTGTACCACTCTCTCTTATTGATCATCTTATAACGTTAATTTATTTTTATTTTAAATAGTTTCCCTTGAGTTAGTACGGTCTAAAAGTTTTAGGTTTTGATTATTATTAACAAAATTTACTTTTCGTACCGCACCTATAGCGTTGCTACTCTGTACCATGGCCTAGTTGGCATACCTATAAATCCGGCACTGTAGTTTATAGTTTATTATATTACTTTATATATACATGTATATTTTGTTAATAATTGATATTTGTATATCTATTTATTTAACAAAATTGACATACGGTAAAGCTCACTACAGTAAAAATAAACTAGTATTAATCAATCTCACCATCAGCTGGACAGAGCAGCCATAAGCGCCTGCCACTACTTCATGCCTCTACTCCATCTGGCACAGACGTACGGCGGGATGTACATGAGCAGGGGCCATTGTCTACTAGCAGAGCTACTAGTCGTAGAAGCGACAAATGCTGCGACGTCATCATTGAGGACGGTCAAAGCAGTTCCAAGAAGAAGATATTATCAATTACTGACTGTACGACAGTGTTCGGTAAATAGTATAACTCATATAGAAATGTATGTATTATACCGTAAAAAAGAGGTTTTCTACATTTTACTACGCGGTTTCTGACACTCTGAAAATACACAAATGATAAGACCATAAGGCACACAAATGAATAAATAATTGTTATCGGCAGGATTGTTAAACCATTATAACCCTCAAGGTCCGAGACCCTTAAATAGTAGAAAAAAACTTTGGAAAATCATTCAAAAATGTGTTTTAGCCCTTAACCCATTTCTTCCCAATCAGCCATTTTATAGTCGATTGGTTTTTTGCCTAAAACCGCCATTTTGAAATTTTTCAACGGAAATTTCAAAATTCTGACTTCAGAATCGGAAAAAGCGGACAATTTTACTTCAGAAAAATGCTATTGGTTATTATTAAAAGAAGGATGTTTTAAGCCCTACCCAATATAATTAACTATCGTGACCATCATTTATAGCTATTAAATCAGTGATAAAACACGAATTTTATAAAATCTTTCTGTGCAACAATTATTTGTGAAATGCACACATTTTTTTTCAATTTATATTTATTATTACTGATGTTTAATATTGATTAAATAATTTTTGCAATAAATTAGCTCATATTTTAGTTAGAAATGTCATAAATTAACCTTTATATATTTGTTTTAGTGAAATATCTCTCTGTAATTTTGTTCAAAATGTGTCAAAATAGACGTGTAAAAAAATTTCAGATCGATTCATTAAAAATTGATTTGCAGGGACGATTTTGAAGTTAAAAATTTATACTTTTGAGTAAAATGCATTTTAAAAATTAGTAATAACAAATGTAAGACTTTACGATTTCTTAAAAAAATTATTTTAAGAAGATTTACAAAATTTAAAAATTATGTATGTATCTTTAATTATTAGCATTTGAGCTTGCATCGTATAATTTAGAATTAATGTTCACCCTAGGCGTAGGCCCCTTTTGGCTGGATAGTTAGCCATCTCTCACTTTCTTTCTTATGTACTTTTCCTCTTTTGTTATCTAAGAATACATGTTTTAAGTACTTACCATCATGTAAAAATAAGACAATCATTCTATATTACCTGATTTTTGCGGTAAATTTAAACATTTTATCAAAATGTAAGTAAACAAATTTTTTTTTAATTTTTTCGAAGGTCGTTTGGTCTCTCTGATTGGCTATAATGAAAACCTTTATATTTATTGGGCTACCACAAGGTCTAGAGAGCCAATGTGGTCGAATTGAGGCTTTCAAGGTTTTATTATATTCTAAATACATGTAGTTATAATATTAGTGTGGGAATTTATATATAAAAATTATTGACCAATGTTATAGTCTATTTAAGCGAAAATTCTTTGATTTTAAAAAATTTGATTATGAAATAATATGGCTTAAATAGAGTATATCTTCGGTCAATAATTTTTATATATATATATTCCCACACTCATATTGTAACTACATATATTTTGAACATAATAAAACCTTGAAAGTATTAATTCGATTACATTAACTCGCACTAAACCTTGCGGTAGTCCAAAAAATATAGAGCTTTTCATTATAGCCAATCAAATGGATCTAACGATCTTAAAAAAATAAAAAATATTTTTTTAGTTATATTTTGATAAAATGTTCAAATTTACCGAAAAAATCAGGTAATATATGATGAGTGAATTTATGTATGTGTGTATATTAAATTTTGCAGACATATTAGGTACGTTTTAACTTAGATCTGATAGAAACTTAATAATATTTAGGACGATTTTAGACATGAATTATTAAAGTGCGCATGATTTCCTTTCAATTTACGTATTTTAAAATTATTCTTAAGCTATTTATAAGAAATAAACGCGATTTTATGTATGTGTGTGTGTGTGTACGTGTGTGTGTGTGTGAATGTGTGAAACCAAAATTTATGACCACCATAACTCTTGCAGGGAAGCATGTTACGAACTGAAATTTTGCAGATATATTAGGTACGCTTAAACTTAGATTTGATAGAAACTTCCACCTGAATGGATAATATTTAGGACGTTTTTTGATAAAATAATCATTTTTTGCTCGGGATTTCGTTTTGATTTATGTCTTTTAGAACTATTCCTAAGCTATTTTTAAGAAATAATCGCGAATTTAAATACTTTTCACAAACTAGCTATTTTATCAAATTAAAAATAATTTTTTTCGGCAGTTTGTATCGAAGATATGTAAAAGATAGGTATAAATTCTTAAATTGTGCGTGATTTCCTTTCGATTTATTTCTTTTAAAACTATTATTAAGATATTTTCAATAAATAAACGTGAATATAAAGATTTTTCACAAAGTAGCTATTTTATCAAATTAAAAATGTTTTCTTTCTGCACTTTGTATTCAAGATATGTAAAAGATAGATAGAAATTCTTAAAGTGCGTGTAATTTGCTTTTGATTTATGTCTTCTAAAACTATTCCTAAGCTATGTTTAAGAACAAACTAGAATTAAATTTTTTTTTGTAAAGTAGTTAATTTAGCTAATCAAAAATAATTTTATAAGGTAGTTTCTCTTGAAGATATATAAATGTAACCATTTTTTCTAAAATAGATAGTTTAGCAAATCGAAATTAATTTTTTAGCTCTGTTTACTAAATTATATGAAATATACGTAAAGTTTTATTCGAACTAATTCTATTAAGGATATTCTGATCCCTGAAATCATAAATTCATATTAACATTAATTTATTTAATGCGAATTTACATCATAAGATTCTATAAGTCTATTAATCAAGATCTCTCTTTGCAAAAGCATTCTACTAAAGCAGTTAGCAGCGATTTTTGACTTCCGCGGTAGGCCAAATCGTGTGCGTAAATGGTTGAGTGAACGTGAAGAATTATATTCGTTTGCTTATATTAGCTCTCAAAATTGGTGAATCAACATTTGGATTTTTGCATTATATTTATGGGATATTAAATGTATATTTCCCAAACTTTCGTCGAAATCAGAACAGCAGTTTTAATGAATTTCATGATTGCAACTGTCGTAAATGTGAGTTCCCATAAGGCTACGTATTAAAAATGTAAAAAATGAAAATATAACATTCTTAATATCTTTTTTCTGGGTTGCTGCCATGTAGCTTTCTAAAAATTTATGTGAGTAAGTTTGAAGTCAAAACGTACAAGTATACAAAATTTCAGATTTTTCTGAACACTGATTCGATAGCCGATAGTACTCCCTTAACCGATCTTATAATACGCAATATAATGAAACTGCAGTTATAAATTTATAAAAATTATTATATTATACATGTTTCCAAAAGTGAACATATTTCAAATTTAAAATGTGAACTGGTAAACTGACTGTATTTATTGTATCTTATACAATTGTGCTTTTTTATTTAATTTAATTATTTTACTTTGCTTCTTTTTAATTTTATTATTTAAAGTATATGTATACATTCTTGTGATTTAAAAAATTCAGGAAAATTGACAAGTTACTCAAAATAATTAACTAGTTAAGTTAATAGTTAGGTGGTGATAAACCTAAATTCTTTTAATTTAACTTGTAACTTTTTAACTAGTTACTTCCAAACCCTGGATATAGTATATTAAAATAAGCAGTTAAAGAAATATAAGAATTTGTTCTGTTAATAAAGAAAGTATTAATAAAGTTAACATTTTTTCCCTAATTTCATGAATTGATTAGTCAGAATTAAATGAAAACGGCATTTTTAAATTTCTCTCAAATTATCGTACAATTTTTTCTTATAAATATGTTCAGCATGTAGAAACATTCTTTTTAAATATACATTTGAATACAAATGAATTGTATATTATTAATTTTACTACTAATTAAATAAAAGCTCAATTTACACCGTGTATGGGGCAAAGTAAGCCCAAATGACTTTTTTTTAATCTCTGAGAACATTTAAATGCAATACATAAGATAACATAAAATGTTCGGCATATTATTTAACGCGGTGCCATCTCATGGTTGAGACAGTGCTAGTTGCTAGGCTTCGGAATCGAACTGGGGTCACCGGCGTGATAGTCCTGGGTATAGCAGGATTGGGTAACTTTTTTAATTTTTAAAAAGTCTCATTAGTAGTTAATTAAAATAAAAACTAATTCAGTTTATTTAAGAGTTACTAACTGACAAAATAATAAAGTTAAAAGTTAAGTTAAAAAGTTAAAAGTTAAGTAAAAAAGTTAAAAGTTAAGTTAAAAAGTTAAAAGTTAAGTTAAAAAGTTAAAAGTTAAGTTAAAAAGTTAAAAGTTAAGTTAAAAAGTTAAAAGTTAAGTTAAAAAGTTAAAAGTTAAGTTAAAAAGTTAAAAGTTAAGTTAAAAAGTTAAAAGTTAAGTTAAAAAGTTAAAAGTTAAGTTAAAAAGTTAAAAGTTAAGTTAAAAAGTTAAAAGTTAAGTTAAAAAGTTAAAAGTTAAGTTAAAAAGTTAAAAGTTAAGTTAAAAAGTTAAAAGTTAAGTTAAAAAGTTAAAAGTTAAGTTAAAAAGTTAAAAGTTAAGTTAAAAAGTTAAAAGTTAAGTTAAAAAGTTAAAAGTTAAGTTAAAAAGTTAAAAGTTAAGTTAAAAAGTTAAAAGTTAAGTTAAAAAGTTAAAAGTTAAGTTAAAAAGTTAAAAGTTAAGTTAAAAAGTTAAAAGTTAAGTTAAAAAGTTAAAAGTTAAGTTAAAAAGTTAAAAGTTAAGTTAAAAAGTTAAAAGTTAAGTTAAAAAGTTAAAAGTTAAGTTAAAAAGTTAAAAGTTAAGTTAAAAAGTTAAAAGTTAAGTTAAAAAGTTAAAAGTTAAGTTAAAAAGTTAAAAGTTAAGTTAAAAAGTTAAAAGTTAAGTTAAAAAGTTAAAAGTTAAGTTAAAAAGTTAAAAGTTAAGTTAAAAAGTTAAAAGTTAAGTTAAAAAGTTAAAAGTTAAGTTAAAAAGTTAAAAGTTAAGTTAAAAAGTTAAAAGTTAAGTTAAAAAGTTAAAAGTTAAGTTAATAAGTTAAAAGTTAAGTTAAAAAGTTAAAAGTTAAGTTTAAAAGTTAAAAGTTATTTTAAAAGTTAATTTTATTAAAAAACAATTTTTATTATTTTCAAAATGAGATTTAAAAATCGTTATCGCCAGACATATTATAAGAGATTTAACACGCACGCCACGAATATTAACTTATCAACAAGCTTTTTCTTAGATAGG
This sequence comes from Gastracanthus pulcherrimus, assembly GCA_949152435.1. NCBI lineage: Eukaryota > Metazoa > Arthropoda > Insecta > Hymenoptera > Pteromalidae > Gastracanthus > Gastracanthus pulcherrimus. The sequence continues at coordinate 48,223,000 of OX424572.1, forward strand.
ATTTCATACTTATACACACGCGAAATATAAAATGTGGTACAAACTGTTTTCCGCAAAACAAAAAAGATGTATAAATTATATTAGGATTCCTAGTCTAGAAAACTGGAGTATCTAGTAGGATATCCCTACTAGGAACTAGAGATTATTCCCCTAGAGAGAACTAGCGATATTCACAGTAGTGCCGTCGGTTAACAATTGCTCTACGTGCACGTGTAAAAAAAATAAGTCTGCGACAAGTCTGGAAACAGTCTCGCTCACAAAGTCTTGCAAAAGTCTGGCTACGGAGACGATCCCAGACTATAAGCTAGACTATATTCCGGACTTTTATTTTATTAAATTATGTCACGAAAACTTACTTTTACACACAAGTAATTAGTACACTACACTTATTGTTAATAACGACAGGAATCGTAAAAAATAATAGTTTTCGATTAAACCGTGGATACATTTTTTAAATATAGCAATCGTGTAGGAAATTTAAATATTTGTAAAAAGGAGACATAAATTTAGGTTACTGCAGAAATGATGGAATGCTATGCTTTTATATTGCATTTTTTGCCAAAAGCACGAAGAATTTATTTAAATACATTTATACGTAAAATGAATTGTTATTATCGGTCGCACAAAAAAGAAATAAAGACAATAAGGATTATATATATTGTATTCGCGTTTCTTATAATATATATTGGAAGTAGATTGCTATTACAGATTCAATAAGGTAAGCAAAAGGAAACAAATCCAAGAATTTTAATCAACATGATGCCCGAATACAATACAATTTGAATTATAAAAGAAACGATATATTCAATCCAAATGTATACGTTCATCCTAATTGTCCAGAACTGTAATAGTTTGAGATTAGCTTGTACAAACAAACACTGAGTTTTCACAGAATTTTGAGATCTTCCGTAAATCTTTTCTATTTTCTAGCATTTTATTTTTGTAAAACATATATGAGTCCTTCTGGCTTGTTTCTCTTTTGATGATAAAACTTAAATTAAATTTAAAAATTAACTTGAATGTACTTGCCCGTGACCGATAATAAACACACGTTTTCACTTCTTACAATGAAGTTTAAGGTAGTTCTTTCACGAGAATCGACCTTAAATATAAAAATTTATATAATAATTTGTTTACACATTACAATAAGATAAATGTTATACTATGAAAGAGGGATAGGATACTTCAAGTGACAACAAATTTTGTTTTATGAATATTTTGATATTGCAAAATTAGATTTCACCTGATTTTAATTAAAAATACCAAATTTTATTCCTTGAAAGATTTCAGGGGGACTTACTCATATATAAATTAAAAAATAATCAAAATCTGCAAAGCTACAGCCAATTGCTTATAAGTTGGTACACTTATTTTTGTAAGTTTTTGCGTGAGAAGTATAAACTATAGGTTGTAACTTTGTAAGTTTTGATTGTTTTTAAATTTTTATATTGGTGAGTACCTCTATAATCTTTCAAGAAACAACTTTTGTCAAATCATTCTCTATTTCATGCGTTATCCAATTTTGTATTATGAAAATATTTTTGGTCACTCTTAAAGTACATTTCTTTCATATTATAAACGTTTCTCATATTCCAACATGTAAATAAATTATCGTAAAATTTTTATATCTAAGGTCGAATATCATGAAAGAACGACCTTAAATATACAACTTTCGATTTAAATATAAAAATCTCATAGTTCTTCGGAAGTTTATTTATTTAAGGATGCCGGCCACTCAAGATTCTATTTTTCTCAGATTTGAGCAAAAATAAATATTTCTTTTGCTATATTCTTCATTAGTGCTTAAAAATATACTAGTTTAAAAATTATCCTGAGGTAGAAACTTCAAAATTAAGAAATTTTCTTAAACGTTTTCATAATAAAGTTTAAAATGAAGAAATTTATTCAGTTGATTTCACTGAAAGGTAAAACAAAACATATCACCGTAGTTACAATAATTATTATAAAAAACAGCAATTTTTAGGGTTGTTTTATTAATTATTGTATATATAAAATTAACGATGTGTTTGCATTTCATTTTAATGTACAATTAACTTATAAAAAGTTGAAAAGTTAACTAAGTTAAGTTAAAAGTTACTAACTCTTTAACTTTTTAACTTTAGTTTTAACTCAGCTACTGACCTCGGCTGAAGATATTTTTTATCTTTGAGATCTGAATATATTTTTCATTATATTCAAAATTAAAAGTGGTTCTATTTAATTTAAGTGGTTGAAACTTTTAGATATCATTAATGCTAGTCCAAAGCATAGTAGAAACTAATTGCAATATCTTTACTTCATACATGTTGTTTATTTCGGTCAACAAACTTTGTAAGGCTCACTTTTCCCGGGCTCCCCTAGTGTACATTTAAGTATTAGAATAATAATTAAAAATTGAGTATACTATATGTCAACGTATTTGCAGTGCTATTTTATTTTAAAATTTTTAGTTAAGATCTTTAAATTTTTAGAAATACAAACATGTGATTTATACCAATTGTTTTACGTAAAGCTCCATATAAATTGATCATGAATATTATTGCAAAAGTTTGCTTCATCAGACCATAGATTATTTGGTCAATTTGCCTCGGAGACCAGCACCCGTGCGGAAGCTTTCTTGATGGTGCGGTTTTAGAAGACGGATAGCCTCGTTCATCTCCAGTTATTCTTTAAATACATCTGTGTCATGTAAAAAGTCAGCACTGTTTCTACCATAGAAAGAGATTCACATAGACTGTGCATTAAATTAATAATTTATTGATATTACTAAAAGTATGTTTGAAGTAGGTTTCTTTTTTAATCTGTATATCTCTTGTATACATTTAGTATTCAAATTATACATTTGGGCTTATTTTAAAATGTTGAAGCATAACAAGCAATTAACGAATTCCTTAAAATATCGATATATGCATGTTTTTTAATATGAAAATATATTGCTAGCTTGATTTGTATCAAGTGCATATAATAAATTACAAAGTATAATATTGAAATTAACGGCGGATAGGTAGTAATCCAACACTATAAAGTTTAAGTTTAGTGTCAGAAAATTATATAAATCTTTAATTAGAACAGAAGCTTTTTATTGGATACTTATTATTTCAGACTTTATTGATTTAAAAACAATATTATTAACTTGTATTTAAATTTTAAGTTTGGACTATTTACCGATTTCTAATGTATTTACTATATATTTGATAATTAATGACAGAAAAGTCAACATTAGAAACTACTCATTACTTACCAATTAAACGAATGATAAAAACTTAATTTTTAGTCGTTAAAACCTTCGTAACAGCAGTGCTACATCACCCATTCGTAATAAGGGCTGATCGGACACTGTTTATTGGCTTCTTTTAGCGACCGTCTTTTCTACAAAACCGACCCTCAAAAAAATTGTAGACCAATCATTTTTAACGTAAAATTGTCTGAATTTTCGAATCTGTTATAAGAATTTTTTAACTCAAAAATTTTGTTCTATCTGTATTTTTGCATCGAAATCAGAAGGATATTTCTCAGGAGTAACAATTTTGCGCCATTAGACACTAAGCTTTAAAATGTATGCGTGAGTATTTAAAAATGCAAGCAGGCCCCGATCAATATGGCTGGTTAATGGGTCACATACAGCTTAAATCTGAAATAATAATTAGTATTTTTAGTCTTGATAAAAAGATTTTAATAAAAATGTATACTTATGTAAAAAATTATACTTTCCTACGCATATCGTATTTCTACATCTAACTTCATGAAAAATGTACCGATATAGTCCAGTTGTCGTAAGGTAAGCATCTTCTTGTAAGCGGATATCAATTTTTCAAGTTTTTTTCACTTTGTTTTGACCCTCGCTACTCAAATCTTATAGATTAAAAACGTACATATTTATACGCATTAAAATTTTATATAGTACTAAAAAAGTCTATCAAAATCTGAATTTCTTCAAGATTTTGGTAGCAATGGTTGACAGTGTCAAAATAAAGTGAAAAGAACTGACATCCATTTACAGAAAGGCGTTATACTTCACGACAAGTGAACTAAATCAGTGAATTTTTCATGAAAAGTTAGATGCTCGATATCTGGGCCTGTAATTGATATGTTGTCCTTTTTTTGTTCCTTTTACTTGTGAGAAGTACTTTAAGTACATTGTTTAATTACTTGAGTACTTGTATGAAAACTTAAGGTTACTTACTTCTGATCAAGTACTTGGGTACTTGTGAAAAGTCATTTAAAGTACATTTTGTCAAGTACAAAAGGACTTGTGAAAAGTACTTAACCAAAAGTAACCAAGAGTAACTAATATCAAAATCCATTTTTGCAGACGTCAACTTAGCTCACTCGCGTTTTTACTTGCAGGTGCGAGAGCGACAGATCGATAATTTTCAGACTTTTATGTATTACTAGATCATCAGAGCGCGCTATGCACGCATCGAGATGCTCTTTTTCGTGCTAATCGATATGTCGATTCAATATAAGTCTTCAATTCGAGATTAACAGCGTAAATTCAATATTATCGAAATTGATTTTTATATATGATAAGACAAAGCTAGCAATGCGTTTCATCATCAAAGATTATTTTTATTTAACGTTAATGAATATTTTCTACATAAGAATATATACGTACTAGTTACTATTGAATAATTCAACTACTCCCAATAAAATAATTTAATGAAACGGCCATATGAGCCTATATGCATTACATCGACCATACAGTTCCTTACTTTCGACAATGGCACGCCCATGTTGACTGTAGAACGGTATTCTAAATAGGAAAAAGGTAAAGTAAATTTACAAATTGATGCCGTGTATAAGAGCGAAAAAATGGACTTTGGCAGTCTTTTTGAGTCTTATTCAAGTATTAGGCAAAAAAGCTTCAAATTCCGCGATTCAAAATATTTGTTGATGTTTTACCTTTTTTATTACTTTTGTGCCTATAATGTATATTAAAAAATAAAAAAATCATAAAACTTTTTTAAAAAGTCTCAATATTTTACGTTTACCTAAACGTGGTAAGAGCCGGGAAAGTGCGGAATATTTTGATCAGTGACTCAAAAACCCCAGTATACAAATTTTTATAAAGCTTTGGGGGATTGGTGATCACGAATCCGCTGACAAAAATACAAAATTCAAAATGGTGAAACCAATATGCTGGACCAAATTTTCAAAATGAATCGGATTTATTTGAAACTTACTACTCAGGAGTCTTCTGGGTCGCTATGTTATATTTTGGTCCACCATATTGGATTTGTCATATTGAGTTTTAAAAATCTGACAACAGATTAACACGTTTATTACCAAATTTTAGAAGAAACGATTTTGTAAAGGAAAAAAATATTATTTTATATATAAGAACAATAATTCTTTAACAATGGTTACGTACGATAGTTCCTAGAAGCTTCGCACCAGCCAAATCGGTGACCACCAATTTACACGCGCATAGCAACACGTCGGCGAAATCCGCGACTCTCGATCCTCGAATAGCGGGAGAGAGAGAGAGAGGGCAGCCTGCGCATATATTATAAAATGGGGTACCGATGCTCACTCGCGAGAGATTCTCCACTCGAGATCACACCCGAGGAGGACCAACACTAGTCGAGACACGAACCATCTCTGAATCCACACCTTACTTACACTCGCGATCTCTCTTTAGAACCAATCTCTGTTAATACATTCAAGAAACCTACCCGATCACTTCAATCCGCCGTAGATCATTTCTTTGCCCTTTCGCACATCTCGCCTGGTTTCAGCCTAGTGACGAACTGAATCCATTAATGAACACACGTAATATTTCTGGTGCTAGGTGTGGAGTTCCGTTTGTAGAGGAACTGGGCGTGATCGCGGTTTTAAACCTTAAACTGAGGCATCATCTTAATTAATCGAGCCACTGCGATATTCGACGTCATGCAGTGCAGTAAGTTGATCGCACTTGACAAGAAGGACGGAAGGATGATATCAGTCATTTCCTTTCTCATCATTGCTATCGCCTAAAGGTAAGTGCCCTTATAATTATAATATTTTGTTCCCAAGGGTATTCTGCGAAAGTTAGGAACTTTCCAACGGTTATTAACTAATTGGAACCTAGCTACGAAATACCCTTTTTCTCTTCATTCTGATAAATTAATACTAGTTAGCCGAACTTTAGACATTGAATTTTTATTCGAGCTCACGTCGCTTCTAGCATAAAAACGGCTTTAAAATTACGTTCTTTACCGTATAAAACTAATAAAAAGGGCAGACGGTAGCCAGAAAATGGATCCGGCCGGTGGTCTAGTGTTTTCAACGGGTAATGAGAATGGACCAGTTGGGACACTGGAAAACCAAGAAGAGGTGGGCGCGTTCGGATTCACGAAACAACGCAACAAAACCCTAGCAAATTTTACATATACCCCTTTGGATGGAGAGGAACCATATCTTGATATTAGGCAAACCTTGGTTACCACCGAAATCGCTCTGCAATGTCCGCACCCAGAAACCTTGGAAATAGCCCTTCGTTCAATCAAGCCTTTTGTAAAGTCCGTCGATAAATTCTCTGCTAAGGACATCAGGTTTTTTACCGCCACGAAACAATATTTGCTGAATAAAAAATGAGAGATAGAGTTCGCGGGGCCGCAAGGTAGCTCCGGCAGCGCAACTGTCTCATACAGGAACGATCCCCAAACAACTTAATCTCCTCGAAGCAAGGCATACATCCAGAAGACAAAACCTTTAGCAACCAGGATGGGTTGAGGAGACGACGTGAGTCGGAATCATCCTTCCTGGACAAGGATTTCGAATTTCTGCAACAAAGACTCACGTTACTCTATAGTAACCCGTCGAAGTCATTACTCGATACGAATCTTAAACAGAAGCCACAGTACACCTGGAGCAACTACTGGCCAGGAACTAATGAAGCCGGTATCGCAAATCAGAAACCGCGAGCTTCCCCCACACCGAGACTGAGCCCCTGGAACCAAGACCTCCAAGGTAACTACACATTTCCGAGTGGCATAGGGAAATACGAGTCACATACGGGGCATGCGTGCAATGTACGTGCTATGTTAGATCAATTCAATACTGAAGAGGGAGACTTTGGCGACGATGCCAATTACGACACAGAACAGCGACGACAACCAAGTAATAGTGGAATCGAAAATGCTAATTCCAGCAAACAGTATAACGTATATGTGGACAGGCTACTAGAAAACCGAAGACAGCCATCTCTTGCACGCGTACGATTTGCGAGCTCTCCCTACGAAACCCGGCGAGGAGAATGACGTAGGGACGGAAAATGGATGTTCTCCCTTCATCAAGCACTAAATACCATTTCACATTACGATTGCAATCCAGACATGCTCGCTTTATTTTGTAGGGCCGTCCGCGATGTAGTTAATGAATTCGGTCACCACTCGGAAAGGTGGATACTTAATACTCTTGCGTCTAAATTCCGCAGAAGGGCCACCGAAGGGTATACCTTTCGCATAACTCAATATGATACAGTAGAACGTTTACTAGTAGACCTTATGACACAATATAGCGGTGAAGGAGGAACTGACAAAGTATTAGCCGAGCTTAAAGTCGTCCGTCAAAATCTCGGAGAAAGCGCAGGAGACTACAGACTTCGCGATTAGACGTTACATAATGGCTTACTTAATATCTACTACTCAAACCGGAGTTTACGCGACTGGGAGAGGAAAACTTACAAAACCAATGACGACATGGAAACGCTCGAACAATTCTTATTTCGGCTGAATGGTTAGCTAGAACACCAAGTCAGATTCAAGAATCTACCCTACCTTAGAGAAACGATAGCTGAGGCCGTAGCCTTTGAGTACCAAACTAGTGCCAGAAGAGTGGTTAACTATTCGCCAGGGAGTCAGCCAAATGATGATACAGGATGTACTATGTGGATATCCGAACTAAGCAAACTTATAACGAAATCAAATGGTGACTCACCAAACGGGAACCCGAGTCAAATTTCAGTTCCTCCACAACAGCCCACACAGTTGTGTCTAGCAACACAGTCGTCCACCTAACGACAAGTAGCGACTTTTGCACTTATTGCCGCGCACAAGGACACAAGAAGCATGAAAGCAGGAAAAAGTATTACAATGCCAAGAAATGTGAGTACTGCGACAAATGCGGCCAACTATATACGGAATGCTACTTCCTAAAGAAAGCAATAATTAGTGGCCAACTCACCCAAATTTTAGTTGAAAAACTACCGACACCGACTCTAAGTACTAAAAGTCCACCAATAATATATGCGCCATATCCGATGCCACCGCCAGTAACCATGCCATATATGATATCTCTCCCTGAAGAAATTAGTAATCATAACTCTCAACAAAATAAAGAAAATCGACCCAATAACAGATACTGTCGTGGGAAAGGTCTCACTAATAAAAATAATAATTGCGTTTGTAGATATTCGAAAGAGCGTACTGAAGAGTCACGTAATTATAATTATAACAACAATTCCAGGATATATAAAAATAGCAACAACGATCGCAGAGGTAATCGCAATTATAGTATAATCGATATAATGACCCTGACTACAACGATAATCAACCTGACAATCGAAGCGACACTAGAAATTACCGTAATGATTATAGTGATGACAGAAGGGAAAATTATAATCGCAATCACGACTGGAGAGACAACGGTCAAAATAACTATGATGAAAACCGAGATACAGAACCAGAAAATAGGTATCGACCAAATCAAGAGTTTGACAATTAAACTCCCAAGATGCTCGGCAAGCGCAGGTGGCCTAAGTTAACAAAAAAGAGAACCGTTTAGGCAGATAACCTAAATTGGATTAGCGACTGCTCAAAACGAAACAACTAATTTTAGAACTAACATGCGATAAAATAACAGAGGGTACACAAGACTTTTATACCGACAGGTATGAAAATATTCGCTTATCAAGTCAAGCTGTATCGATTTTTACGTACGAATAGATACTTAACAGATGATGCCTATAGACGAAATAAACTGTAGATAAATACGTAACCTTTGTGCGTGTAGATTTAGGCCTGGTAGGATCAGATTACAAGATCCGCGTTACTCCTTATTTGGTGATTTCCTTATAAATATATATAGAATATTTTAATCAAAATATTTATATATTTTCTTAATGCGCTTATATGACAACTGTATAATGTATTATATTTTGAAAAAGTTACTTCAAAAACAATTTTTACAAGTGCTTGTTCAGTAAAAATAACAATCAGATAAAACACAATTATGGTGAAAGATTACGAGACTAGATCAATGTGTAGTAATGGATCAAACGAGCTCTCACAAATTCGAGTATTTTAGAACGTATTTTTTGAGCGAATGAGCCTCCAAAATTACCTATGATGTGACATGCGGTCGTACCCCACGATGCCTCTGATTTATCACTGAGTTAATACGCATTGTGACCTCTGTGATGCATAGTCAATAATTAAGCTTAACAAAGGTGTCACATTTACTATGATATTAAGCGCACAGTATTGGAACGAACGAGCCTCTGGAAAAATACTAATCCCAAAGCCTCTGAGTAACCACTGAGTTAACACGTACCGCGATCTCTGTGGTGCAAAATAATTAAATAACGACGGTCACATATAAAAATAATTAAGTGCGCATTGTGCTCAAAGTTTCATTTTTTTTTATCAAACTGAACAATCACTGCAGGTCACACAAAATCGAATAAACAATCACAACACAGAATAATGCATGCTTTATAGTACATGCATTGCTACGTACACTGCTCCGGTGAATTGCACTTCCAGTATAATACTTACTTTTATTATTCAAAATAAGAGTTCTTGCTATTTTTATATTGTTGACGATGTAAAATCAGCAAAAATGGAGCGGAAATCATCCTAGTCAAATCGACATATAACAAAATTTCTTTAAAGTTCCGTGGCCCTTGGACGATGTCAAGATGGCTAAGTATTGTATTTACATAGTAAAATATAGCATAATTTATCGAAGAGATATATTATTGTATAAATTAATGTTTACATTGACCGAGTAAATAATTTTACTTTCCGCGGACATTGGACACCGGTGGCCAAAGTAATAGAGTAAATAGCAATTAAAACTAATTATTATAATATGAAATAAATAAATAGTGTGGGGCCAAGACGAAAAGTAGGCCTTCGACCCTGACGCTGGGGATAAGGTGCAGGCCTGGGCGTCGAACGACCAATAACTTCCAGCTGTGTCATTGGCAATTGCGCAGACATGGTGTCAGCAGGATCAAGTGCCGAACGGTCCTAGCCTCGCTGAGCCGTCACGGGTACCAGAAGGGCCATTTGCAGGTCCACGTGCAAACCCAGTGCCACAACAAGACTCATGTACGACACCAACAGGCCTAGGCTACCACGAGGTCGGCAATCGACCAAAGGAGACCATATCAGAACCTCTCAGGTTCGACGCGAATTAGAGCCTCATGGAATAGGTAAGATCTGGTCGAGGAGGTCCAGGTATCCGGACGCCCTGTTACATTTGCTATTTCAGAAAAAAAAATCATCACACAACTAAATTAAGCCTGAACTGTAAAAATATAAACAGAATATAAAATAATCCAAGTAGAATAAAATGGTCAAATTTTGTATCAAACGAACATACATCAATAAGCGACAAAGTGTCGCGTTACGACTAAAGACCAGTGCAACAATTAATGCTGAAAGAGCGCAAACGCTCTTATATCAAACATTATTATAGCTGGCTATATCGCTTCACTACGTGATATTTTTAATTATAAGTAATAATTGAATAAATACCGAACTAATCCCACAAGGAGCGTAAGCTAATAAAGTAAAAAAGCACAGTAGCTGCTGTAAATCATTCAAAAGTCAGCAAAACGTAGTACTGATACCGTTCAGTCCAAGCAAAAACAGCTGACGATGCAGACCGCTCAAGGCCAAGGTCAACCTTCCTCCAACTTTCCACGACATCACATCGTAACCGCACGCTAGTTCTAAAGAACTATTGGGTTACCTCTATTTAGATAATACGCAAGCCATTAATTTAATAATTAAGCAAACAACCAACCTTAAAACTACTATTTAAATAATAAGTCATAATTGATTACCCAACAAAGAGCGTAAGGAGCGTAAGTTAATTACGGAAATATTGAAATAAAAACAAATAAAGAACACAATCGTTGCTGTAAATTGTTCAAAAACCAGCAAAACGCAGTAGTGGTATCATTCAATACAAGCAAAACAGCTGACAATGCTGTCCGCTCAAGGCAAACGTCAATATTCCTCCAGCCATCCTCGGCATCACATAGTAGCCCGAGCACTAGTGCTTATGAATTATCAGATCACCACTAGTTCAAAATATACAAGTAATTATTTTAAAAATTAAGCAAATAACTAGCCTCAATACAACTATTAAACGATAAGTAATACTTTAATAAATATCGAACAAATACCGTAAGGAGCGTAAGCTAATAATGTAAAAAAGCATAGTCACTACAGTAAATCATTCAAAAGCCAACAAAACATAATACTGATACCGTGCAGTCCGAGCAAAAACAGCTGACGATGCTAACCGTTCAAGGCCAAGGCCAACCTTACTCCAGACTTTCTCGGTATCACATAGTAGCCCGAGCGCAATTTTTTTTTACAACTAATTCCATAATTAGACAGTTAGGCAAGCCTTACAATTAATCGAATAATTATAAATATATATATTGCTTAAATTTGATTTAGTCCAATTTCGCCGATTTTCGACGTGTCCGATATATATATATATATATATATATATATATATATATATATATATATATATATTACTTGTGATCGGACACGTCGAAAACCGGCGAAATTGAACTAAATCAAATTTAAGCACTCTAGTTTCCAAAACATAGGAGCCTTGAGAAAATATTTTTACCAGATAATCAATATACTCATATATTGCGTAAAATATGTACAAAAATTTCTTATGGTTGAGAGACCAAATTAGGTAGGCTAATTTTAACTATAAATCTTAGAACTACATATAATAATATACTTCTAAACGAAATTTGAGCAACCTACCTTTCAAAATATAGGAGCAGGAACCATTCCAAAAATGACAAAATCTCAAATCAAGTATCAGTCTCCAAATCGGCCCTAAGAACTCAGTTTGAATACCTCTAAAATACCTAGTGTTTTCAAAAAATGCATACATATGATGAAAAATTTAAAAAAAAACTATGAATTTTTCCTTATTTTTAGATCTAACCTGGTTCAAATGAATAATCGATAACTGATTTTTGCACTAGAACCCACTCGTAACAGTGCACTCGAGTCGAAATTTTGCAATATCCCTAGCGCAAATGGAAAATTAAAAACTGACTTTTGCAACAAAAAAAGAGTGATATATACTGAACACTCGACGGAGTATTAATAATAAGAAATTAATACACTCTACATCGAGTTATTACGATGGATTCAAATCAAATTTTATAGCTTGGATCTTTCTTTACTTAATAAAAGGAAATAATAATTAAGCGATAGTTATAACACACGATCGAATTTAACCTACAACGCATAATAGTCAGTGCAGCTAAGCTCACTGAGTCGCAAACAACAAAAATTCACCCATGATAATCCAGCATAAATTATCGAAGGAAATGGCTAAATTCCAATGAGCCATGAGGCCAGCATCTCAACATAATTAAGATTTAAGATAAATTTAACTCTCTAATTAAAACAAAAGAAAACCCCAAGGGATTTGAACATATCACACTGCGTTAACTAATCAAGGGACTATACTTAAAGGAAGTACGTATCGTCCAAGGGAACCGGAATGATGCGCCTGCAACACGGCAGCACCGCACGCACAGGCATCGTACGCAAATATACGTAGACAATGCAGCCAATTCAAAGTCAAGACCAACCTTCCTCCAGCCTTCCACTATTTAGTATGATTAAGCGACAACATTTTTAAATCCCTTGATTTTAAATCTCTCAACAACCATGAAGAATTTTAGAAATATTTGTATTGCATTGTAATAAGGGACAATTAAACTTACTAACTATCAGAAAAATAACATATATTGTTTATGCAAATCTTAATTAACAATTTCATTTCTAAAATTTTATGGTTAATTTTTAAAACCTTTTTAATTCTACGCAATACAGGACTATAAAAGTTACCAACTATTATAATAACAACATATATTGTTTATACAAATGTTAATTAACAATTTGATTTCTCCAATTCTGTTGTAAATTTAGGACATAGTTTTAATTCTTCACAATGCAGGACTATTAAAGTTAACAACTATCGTAATAACAACATATATTGTTTATGCAAATGTAAGTTAACAATTTGATTTCTCAGAAGTTAGAATGAATATTTAAAATCTCTTCACTGTGTTGTAACACAGGATCATCAAACTTAAAAATCAGAAATTATCGACTTAATTTATAAAGATCTTAGTTAACAATTGAATTCCCTAAAAACTATGGTAAATTTTTAAAAGTTCCTTACTGCTTTGTGAAAGAGGTATATCAAACTGAATCATTTTCAGGATTATAACATGCATTGGTTACCCAAACCTTAATTAACAATTAAATATATATCTCAGAAATTATTACATTTGTTGCAGATTTTGTTTATTTATTACTAACAAATGGTCCTAAAGTTACTACTATATCGACTATTACATCATTACATTTGTTTACTATCGCAGCATTAAATAATTAGCTAGACCTTTCTTCATATAAGATAAAATTAATTAGACTAAGGAATACATTTTGGATAAGAAGTAGCATTCTAAATACGTGGATATTTTCAACAAAAAGAAAGGGTTTCACTAATTGTAAACGGTCATCAGATAGCGCATTCGGTATCGAGGGAACCGGAATGATGCGCCTGTAACACGGCTGCACCGCACGCACAGGCAGTGTACGCCTCGTAGCTTCTCGCGAAATTGTTCGTAGATTTTACATGATGTCATACTGCTTCAGTCACCAATGTATTTACATCCGAGCAGCGGTTGACAATGAATGCGGGCCAACGTGAGGGCTGATCTTAAAACCAATACAAGACATCCATTGAATCAGTCCAGAAATGCACCTGGAAATTCTCAATGTTTAAAAGTTCTATGCTTCTTAGCCAATTTAGATAACACACGAGTAGCAGATAATTGTAGCTTAGGAATCGATAAAGTTTTTAGTGGGCGACCCAAGTTTTGGCTTGTAAGAGTGATACAGAGATTTGTTAGTTTTTTAAACCCTAAGATAAAGTATAGCACCATATGTATATTTTGATGCATCTGCAAATCCATGTAACTCTATATATAGCTTCTTCCGGCGTAAAATGAATCCAACGAGGAATTTGAATGCGAGAGAATTCTGTTAATGAATTATACTACTCTAAGAAAAATTTAGCTTCTGCTTTTGGAAACTCATCATTCCACTTAAGTTTTAAAAGCCATAATTTTTGGAGAAAGATTTTGGCAGTGATTAGAACTCATGCCAACCAACCTAATGGGTCAAAGAATTTGTAAACTCTAGACAAAACTAAACTTCTAATAGGTGTACCTTTACACGGTTCGAGAGTAAAACTTAAGGAGGTTAGATAGATCTCCCGTGCGGGGTAAGGAAAGGAGCGCCCCCTACACCGCGCACTGACTTCCCTCTTACCGTGCACCTCTTCTCGAAACCAACAAGCTAGTATATTTTTTTATTTTTTCGCTTAGTACTCGAAATTGGTGTTCTCATTCGTTCTAAAATTTCACGTACACGAACTTTAATACTTTTCCAATATTTTGCATAGTTTTTCATTTTTCTCTTATTACTCTTAAACAATCGCACGCTAAGTTTATTGTCAGTTTACAAGCTGCTCTCATAAGAGCCCGCGTATAAGAATCAAACTTTGAAGTCAATTATCTTTAAATCGGTAATGGCTAATGCTTTCAAATTTCACATGCCATCGTAAACTTTATAGAAGAAAGACATATTAAATTGTCAGAAACATCTTATCATTTTGACTTCACTATCAAACCTCCTTAAGATAGCTTTCTGGTAATTTTTTACCGAAAAATTGAAAAAAACTTTATTGCAGAATAGTGCTCTTTACTCCTTAATGAGGAACATACAAGTAGTCCCGGCACAAGAAAACATGTAATGTTTCATATATTTCATATATCATATAAATGCTAACTTTTATTCTTATTGATGTCTAGAATGATGATAAATTTTCCTAAATCTGTTCGATGAATATCTTGACGCAAACCAACTTTACAAAACCTACCTTATTCTGGTCTAAAAATGACTAATGATTGCATATTTTGGAATCTAGGAGGGTAAAACATCTGAGAAATTCTGGAAAAAATCCTTTTTATATTACGAATATTAGGTAATTTTTCACCTGCATGGACACCCTGACCTATCACAAAACCCGCACCGAGAGCATTTCCGACGCTCCCACAAAGAACTGCAGAGCACCTCTACACAGCAACTGACGCATCACTCTTCCAATCTGCAAATATGGTCAACCATGCTCCTCGGGCATACAACAACGCTTCTGATATAAACGAGACTTGCGAGCACTGGTCTACTAGTGCTCGTACAAAAATTCTTTCCCCTTTTGTAGACTCAACACAAACCCTGTCGGTAGTAATAAAGTATCTGAGTTACTCAAAATTGATCTACACAAGTGATTAATAGCTTCTTTTTTCATGACAGAAGCATCACAATCAGCCGTCGTTCCCCCATCTAACTTAGAAGGCGCACTGCCCATCTCTATACTGTCGCCATGTAGCATAGTATGGTGTTTACCCACACATTTCTGAGATCTTTTTGGCGATGAACGATTTGTGGATATGTGCTCTCCTAAACATTTATAGCAAAGTTTCAAAGACTGGATGATCTCTCTCCTTTCATGAGCAGATTTGTGCTTCTGTTTACGCAGTGAATATGAACGATCAGTAATAGAAGATAATTTCTTACTTAAATGAAAAGATTTTGGTTAATCCTGCCAAGAGTCTTTAGTACGATGATTATTTGAATTTAGGTCAGCTTTAATGGAATTATTGGTTTGTGGAAGCCTTGTTTTATTGCTGCTTTCCACTGCCTCTAGAGTCATGACTCTAGTATTCAAGAATGTTTTTAGAGCGGCCCAGGTATCTATTGATTTTCGCAGCGAATATTCTCATAACTTGATTTTGTGTCAAGTCTGCTTACAGTAAGATGCACAATCATGTCATCCCACTTATCAGTAGGCCGTTTTAGAACCTCTAGTGAAATTAAATGATTTGTTGTCCCGTTAAGCATACGTTTGGCCTCTTGCGAGGTTTCAGCCTGCATAGGCTTTAACAACAAAACAATGAAGTCAAATGAGAATTTATCATGCGACGTTGATTTTCATATGAGTCTTGGATCGTTTTCCAAGAACTGTCAAAATTATCCTCAGTAATAGGTATATCTATTGATAGGTCCGCTTATGTATCCAAAATTAAGTACATGGCCCAAATAATTTTTTTTACAATCTAATCTTTGGAAAAGACACCATTCATCAATATAGATTTCTGTACATTCTTTCTTGTAAGATAATAGTGTACTATTACCTAACATATTCTTGTTCTTATTATATTTTTGTAACTCCGAATCTCTAACACGCTGTAAGCTATCACTTTTTTTTTTTTTTTTAAATGGCATTTCGTACTCGAAAGTTTATCGCCTCATCTACGCAAGCCTTCCACGTTTCCCTATTTTGTGCCAACCCCATCCATTTCGCGCCTTCCCGAGCAATTTCAGTTACGTCTGATTTTACGTTATCCTCCCATCTGCGTCTAGGTCTACCAAGAGGTCGCGTTGCTTTCGGTTTTCCTTTCATTATGCGCGCTGCTGTACGATCATCGCCCATTCTTGCCACGTGCCCTGCCCATCTTAGTCTCCGTGATTTTATTATTCTGTTAATATTTGGTGACGCGTACAAATTATGTAGCTCGTCATTGTGCAGTTTCCTCCACTCTCCAGTTTCCTCATCTTTCTTTGGCCCGTATATTTTCCGCAGAACCTTATTTTCAAATACCCTAAAACGATTTTCTTCCGCTTTAGTGAGCGCCCAGGTTTCGCACCCATACAAGATTACCGGCATTATTATAGTCCTATATATCCTTATTTTGACATTTTTCGACAGTAGCTTTGACTTAAGTAATCTGTTCACAGCGTAGAAGCAGGCATTACCCGAATGAAGTCTCTTATTTATCTCGGCTTTAATTTCGTTTCGATCATTTATAGTTGTACCTAAATATCTGAATTCGCTAACCTTTTCAAAAGTGAAATTTCCGACTCTGAGATCCCCCTCTGCTTCGCGAATGCCCAGTTTCTCCATGATCATATATTTCGTTTTCGATTCGCTCACTTCTAACCCCGTGTTTATAGTCGCATTTATAAGGATTTCCGCATTTCTCGCCACCGTTTCACCATTATCTCCCACTATATCCAAGTCATCCGCATAGCCTAAAAGTTGCGTTGTTCCGTTGAGTGTTGCGCCTAGCTCGCTAGCCTGCATTTTTCTAACAACGTGCTCTAGCGTCAGGTTAAAGAGTACCGTTGAAAGCCCGTCACCTTGCTTCAAACCGTCGCGTATCATGAACGATTCTGATACATTACCGCCTACTCGGACCTTTCCAGTGCTTCCGTTGAGACATATTTGAATTAATTTTACGAGTTTTTTTGGTACGCCAAGGAGCACTAGGATTTCATACATTTTGCTTCGTTTGACAGAGTCGTACGCTTTCTTAAAGTCCACAAATAGCTGGTGTATAGTTTCGCAATATTCCCACTTTTTCTCTAATAATTGTCTTATGGTAAACATTTGATCGCTCGTTGACCTGTTGCGCCGGAATCTACACTGATAATCTCCTATTATATCTTCCGCGAATGGTGTGAGTCTGGCCTGTATTACGTTTGACAGAACTTTGTAGCAGGTAGCTAAAAGTGAGATTCCCCGGTAGTTATTGCAGTCTGTTTTATCTCCCGTTTTAAAGATCGGTATGATGATGGATTCTTTCCAATTTTCTGGTATTGTTTCATTTCTCCAAATAGCACATACTAGATAAAAAATTTTAGATGTAAGCGCGGTGCCTCCATATTTAAGTAGTTCAGCTGGTATAGAATCGTTTCCTGCGGCCTTATTGTTTTTTAGCTTTTTGATCGCGGCCTCTACTTCTTTGTAGGTCGTTTCGTCCATATGGAGTTCAGCAGTGTGGATTTCGTCTCCCATTTCCTCGGAGTTTTCATGCACGTTTAATAACTTATCGAAATAATCTTTCCATAATTTCAATAGTTCATTTTCGCTTGTCACGAGGTTCCCGTCCTTATCTTACATTAACTGCGATCTACTCTGAAAACCTTTCCTAATAGCGTTTATTCCTTTGTACATCTCGCGCGGGTTATTTTCCCTACTATTAGTTTCTATTTTTCTAATTTCATTTTTCTGATACTCGCGCTTCTTGTTTCTGTAAATCACACGTACTTGCTTTCTTATTTCATGGTATTCTTCTACGGCCCTACCGCTTTCATTGTGTACACTATCTAATTTAGCCTTCTTGCGCCTTTCAAACCAGAGTTCGCACTCTTCGTCAAACCATGGTTTGCTCTTCGGCCTTTTTTTCTTACCCAGTACTTTGTTCGCGGCCTCTTTTATAGTTTTTTCGATAACTCCCCACAACCTTTTCGGATCGTCATCTACTCCCGTCTGTTCATCCGTTTCCACGAGCGCCTGAAATCGGTTGCTAACTTCTACTTGGTACTTGATTCGCTCTATCCCGCTTCGTAGTTTTCCAATATCAAAGGTTTCTACTTTGTTCGCTCGCTTACTATTTTGACCGGCTACTAATCTGGCTCTTAATTTGGCCACTACTAGATAATGATCTGAGTCGCAATCCGCCCCCCTATAGGTCCTTACGTCGAGTACATTCGTGTGGCGCCTCTTATCAATAAGAAAATGATCGATTTGATTGTGCGTGGCCCCATCCGGCGATGTCCACGTTGCCTTGTGTATATCCTTGTGCTTGAAGCACGTGGTCTTGTAAGCTATCACTACTAAGATTAAACTGATTTTGACTTAACAGCCAGCAAATAGAAGATTTCCTTATTAGATTCGTTATTAGCTTTATCCTCTACTAATATAAACTAGCTATTTGGCCTAATCTTTGTCTTATCTTTATTAAATATTTTGAATTCTAAGTCGCTAGTTACATGAGAAAGAATTGTTAAATCCTTCTAAATCGGCATTTTCATTCTCAATGCAAAAGTCATCTTTTGCATCCAAAGAAATTTCAGAAGATTAGGAAGGCGTTAGATCAGAAATTTCACAGTCGTCTATATCTTCATATATATCGAATCATAATTCTTCAAAAGAATATTTTCACATTTCGAAATTTATATTTCAATTCCTAAATATGTAATTTCTAAAAATGCGTCTTGTTTTGCTATATTAATAATTAGGATTATATTGTCACAATTAGGTAATTAAAAATTTCTTTTAGAGTACTTGTGCTGTCGAATCGCGGAAAAGAAATTCTTTGGTAGAATTTTCAAAGGTACTACATGTCCTCATCATGTTGGAGCTGTATTCGTTGAATTCGATACACAGTTTCTAAAAGACTAGAATTAACAACCGTAGAAAATGTAGTGCACATAGATCTCAAA
This sequence comes from Gastracanthus pulcherrimus, assembly GCA_949152435.1. NCBI lineage: Eukaryota > Metazoa > Arthropoda > Insecta > Hymenoptera > Pteromalidae > Gastracanthus > Gastracanthus pulcherrimus. Next base: position 48,242,628 of record OX424572.1, read on the forward strand.
CATCGAAAAAAGCTTTCACAAACCTGCGTAGAATATAGCAGTGGTAAAAACAGGTCTGACAGATTCGTATAATCCTAAGCCAAGCTCAGCTATTTGTAATTAAAAAAGATTAAATAATAAAACCATTAACTCTAAACCCAAAACCCAACTAACCCAAGCAGAGCAATTTTAAAAAGTTTTAAATAATTAATCCATAAACTGTAAATCCCGAATCCAACTAATCCAATCTGAGCAATTCGAAATTAAAAAAAGGTTTAAATAATAAAATCGTAAATCCTAAACCTTAAACTTAACTAACTAACTCAAGCTAAGCAAATTTCAATTAAAAAAAGTTAAAATAATAAAACCTTCCACTCTTAACCCTGGGTCATAAATGCTAGAACCAAGTAACTCAAATTGATACATTTGAAATTAAATAAACTTTTAAATACGAAAACCGTAAATATTCCTTATACCTAACTAACGCAAGCTCAGCCATTTTCAATTGAAACAGTTAAAAATCAAAAATTAACAATTAAATTTATGTACTCAAAACTCAAAATTCAACTAACCCAAGTTGAGCTATTTGGAGTTTGTTGGGTTTAGGAATTATGGTTTATGTTTTACATCAATTAGTGTTAGTTTGGTTTTGGGTTTAGTGTTTACGGTTCTATTATTTAAACTTTTTTTAATCGCAAATTGTTCAGCTTGAACTATAATTTGGTTAAGGGTTTGCGATTTAGTCTTAAAATTTATTTTTAATAGTTCAACTTGGGTTAGTAGGATTTTGGGTTTACGGTTTAAGGTTTTATTTATTTCAACATAATTAATTGTAAAGTACTTAGTTTGGTTTAGGATTTAGGGTTAACGGTTTTTGGGTTTTAGGATTAAGGTTTAGGGTTTTATTATTTGAACATAATTAATTATAAATTACTCAGTTTGAGTGAGTTGGATTTTGTTATTAATAATAACGAATTTAATGTTATTAATAATAACGAAATAAAACATTAGTTATAAAATAAAAAAATTTTGGTAATAAAAATTATTTATATAAAAAAGTATTTTAAGAAGTTGTTGAAACTATGATATTATTTTTAATACATAATAATACAATTATATTAGGGTTTAGGGTTTAGGATTTACGGTTATTTTTTTATTTAAACCTCTTTATAATTTGAAATTGCTCAGCTTGAGTTAGTTGAGTTTTGGGTTTAAAGTTTAGGTTTTATGGCTTTATTATTTATACTTTTTAAATCGCATATTGGTTAGCTTGGGCTAGTTAGTTTATACTATTTCTATTGGTTTTTTTTTGGTTATTGAAAAGAGGCCCCGCGTCGATTGTATGCACTGGGCCTCGCACCTTGTAAGGCCGGCTCTGCACCCCGCTGCTTTGTTTTTGTTGATTAATGTAGGTAGAATATTATGTTGTTGATTTCAGCTGATTTCATGACTTCAATTGATTTCATGACTTCAATTGATTTCATGACTTCAATTGATTTCATGACTTCAATTGATTTCATGACTTCAATTGATTTCATGACTTCAATTGATTTCATGACTTCAATTGATTTCATGACTTCAATTGATTTCATGACTTCAATTGATTTCATGACTTCAATTGATTTCATGACTTCAATTGATTTCATGACTTCAATTGATTTCATGACTTCAAATAATTTCATGACTTCAAATGATTTCATGTCTGACTTCAAATGATTTCATGACTTCAAATGATTTCATGCCTGACTTCAATTGATTTCAAATTGGTTGCATTTCAAATGAATTCACATGATTTCAGATTATCATTTGATTTCACTTTGATTTCGTGTTGATTTCATAAAGGGAGAGGGTTGCGATTTCACAGAATGAATAGCCCCTCGTACAAAGATATAATGTCAATGAACAAATTTCTATTCAGATTTCCGTATCGCAGCATTAACTCATTTGTACTGAAAATAAACTCTCTCGTTATTACACAGAAGACAAAACTATATATGAAAAAAAAACATTCTTAGGGTATCAGCGCTTCAATAAAAATTCGAATTTCGTCGCGCGACATCAATGGCCAACAAAGGCATTCCTTTCAAATTCTTCCGACTCCTTGGGAGGTGCGGAGTGTGCACAGCTTCAACATTAAAATTGCCGACATTATATACAGCAGTAGTAACTGCACAATATCTCGAAATGAATCATCCAGTGTAGCACAAAGATCGGGCGAGCACGCACTCTAGTCATCAATAAAATGATCCAACACGCGCCACTCTCTCTCTCTCTCTCTCTCTCTCTCTTTCTCTCTCTCTCTCTCTCTCTCTCTCTCTCTCTTACTGTACAAAAAGGACAAAAAAGAAAAAAGAATCCCTCGGCTCGTAATAAAAAGAGCGTGCAGTAACATATGTCGGTTCGCGCTAGCCTTATACACAACCTCCCCGACTGTACCGAAACGTGTCCGACCACAATGTTATACCTCCTCCTGCGTGCTCTTGTATAGCTCATTGAATAGAGCTACTGCTGCAGCGTTTGCTGCTGCTGTTGCTGCTGCTGTTATTACTCTTGCATTCTGGTGTAGATTCCATGGGGAGGTATAGACGGTATACGGTAAATCTTTCGATTAGGAAGGTTAGAGCATTAGTTTGTCATTCAAAATACTAATCGCTTCAGATGAACTAAATTTCGACTATGAAATTTAGTCATCGAAAACTCGCTAGTTCTCCACCACCGGTCTCATTTCGATTGCTCACGAGTTTGGTTTTGTTTTTGCTTTTATTTTAATGTTCTTCATCCAATCTTTGAATTTTCGTGAATTTTACGTGTATATATTTATTTGCCTAAACAATTTACAATTGTTGCCATTAAAAATAGTGCATTGCATTGCGTATATCTAGGGCGAAAAGTAGACGATTACCGAGAGTGCAAGTTGTAGGCCGAGCCAAGGCCTGCGACTAGCACTAGCGTTAATCTTATTCTGTCCGTGGTGCTCACGATATTCATTTCCTACCTACATTGACAGGATGCGTTTTGTGTATAGAAATTGGGTGGAAAGAGCCTCTTTGCTGCATAAAATACTACTTTATGCCCTAGGTAAAGAGCTAGTTACTGCCTACATTATATGCACGTTCCAGCATAATTTCGGTGCAGGTATGGCAAAAAATATTTTAATTACAATTCATAAATATGAGTAGACTCATCAAAATAACAAACTGGCTTCAGGTGGATCCCTACCATTTTTCTTAAAATTGTTCATTATTTTCAAATTTTTTTAAATTTTCACATATCTTTATATAACCAAAACCACTAGTAATAATAATTAGCCAATTTGTTCAAATTTTTATCAATCCGATCCGCTATCTTGAATCCGCCATTTAGAATTTTAAAAATCCGACCTCGGATTCGTAATCAGCCACCTCGAAAACCGTTATACCATTCCCTGCCAATATATTTTCCTTCGTAGAAAAATGTGTACCTGTAGGGGTTAAAATTCTTTTATTTTCAATGTTTCGTAAAAATATAAAATTTTAAAAAATGTATATTATATTAACTTAAATAAATTGATAGATTTTTATTTTTAATGGGGTACTAAATTATTTTAAAAATATTCTATAATTGTTTAGAAATTTAGATTATATAAGAATAACCAACTTATTTCCATGCTGTTATTAATAATAACAAAATAAAACATTAGTTAAAAAAATAAAAAAATTTTGGTAATAAAAATTATTTATATAAAAAGGTATTTTAAGAAGTTGTTGAAACTATGATATTATTTTTAATACATAATAATACAATTAAATAAACGTGATTATTATTATTTATAACTACATAGGTATAACAGCAAAATGTCCTATGAATGTCATTACTATATATTATTTGATTTTATTGCAAAGTTCACATAAAATAATGTTATAAAGAAAGGCAACTTCACTCAGTTTACTAACCGTCGTAAAAGTTATAATTCTGCGACTTTATTTTGCATATTCTGATAACCATATTATTACTGAAAAATGTCTTTTTCTGATCACGCTTGAAATATTATAAACTTAAAAATAAAAAATAGGTTAGTTTTACATCAATATCCATGGGGAAAGTATGTGCGCTAAAGTAGAGTGAGGTTTCACTCTACTTAAAAGTGAAAGATTTCCACCCTACTTTTAGAGTAAAAAATCCACTCTAATTAGAGTGATTTATTTCACTCCTTCTCCGAGTGTCATTTCACTCCAAAATTCCATTATAACGAGTTTAATATGTAATAAAATCGTTCATACTAATATACGTTATTTCATTAATCTTTAAATACCTTTTCAATCAATATTTAAAAATATCAATAGAAAAGTTATAAAAAAAAGAAATATCACCGTTTATAAGTAATTTTATAGTCGTTCAAATGTAAATTGAAGCGATCATAGAGCCCCCCTTAGCTCAGTGGATATGACGCTTGCCTACCGATACAAGACGCTCAAGCAATCCAGAGTTTGATTCCCGGCGAATATTCTCTAGAATCTTTTCTTCGAGTTTTTCGTCGGAAAAAGATCTCTGACTACGCATTCTGCTTTAATGCAGGACGTATGCGCCCATATAGCCTCCTCAAAAGTGTCTGAGACGCTAGTAAGCAGGTGGTGCATTTCTGTCGACCGACATCGTATAACACACCAAGCAAGTATATAAAATACAAATGTAAAATACAAAATCACATGTGCATTGTGACATATCTAATTCTCAAAAAAGGGCACACATGACCAATAAAAATACAAAGAAAGAAAGAAAGAATTAAACACTCATATTATTTCTAAAATACAAAAATAATTTACCGATTTCAGAATATCGTAAAATACAGAAATCATTGTAAAATAAAAACGGATCGATGAATCTCAAAATATCTTTTCAATTTAGAATCTTCATTAAACGATGTTTTCGTGTATAATAGAAAAAAGAAAGTAGCTTATTTAAAATTTCAGGTCGGTAAATATAGGTAATTTTATGCTCTTTTAAATTCATACAAAATTAATCGATGATACTATTTCAAACATACCAAAAAAACCGAGAAACTAAAACTAAAAAATCATAAAACCGCTAAAAAACAAAAAAACATCGAAAAACAACAAATATTTTTTTTCAGCCTCCTTCCATAAAAAAAACAAAATCATTGAGCCCTGAAACATTAATTTTGACCATGAATGTTCAGAGTAAACTTCATACACAATCGCACACTCACACACACCCACACACACCTACACCTATACACATACATACACACATACACACACAGAAATACACACACTCGCATACAGACATTTTCTAAAAATAGTGTATTTTGATTCCCAGTATCTCAAAACATGTTTCTAACATGTTTTTAGCTAAACAATGTTCTTGCGTAATGTATAGCCATTTTTCATAAATAATTATTTTTCATTTGATCTAGATCAACACATAGTACCTTGGCGATGAACAAATTTCTTTATAATACTAAAAAGGATATGTCGAATTAATTTAAAAATGTTTCAACAAAAGCTAATGCACTTGGAATATTTTGAATAAAAGAAAGCATAAACTCCAGAAAAAGCTATTTTTGTTAAAAAGAAGTACATTTACCTTAATGAATAATCGTACTTTAAAATGTAATTTTCAATTTGAAAATTTGATGTAAATCAATAATGCGATGCGTTCTTGTGTTAAGAAAGCTTTGAAGAATCGAAAAACCAAATAAAAAAAAACGATTTTTTGTCAAAAAATGGTAGGGATCCCCCTTATGAGAGACACCACTGATTTTTTACCAAAAAGTCGAAAAATGTTTTATTAGATATTTTTTATATTAATAGTTTGTGAAGATTTTGAAACTTGCTGGATGTCAATACTCTTTGTTATACCAAAGTTATATCCTGCTGAGTGAACCAATTTACGTTGCGTAGCATACTAAATTAAAACTTCAAATGCGTTTTTCTCGAAACTTACTTTTCTAACTTCTAAAAGTTCCTTGCGCAACTCATGACCTTGGATATTTTCGATACTGCCAGAAAATATAGGTTAAAGTATTGTGAAAAGAAGTTAATATTTTGTTTTGAGGTATTTTGAAGTCAAATGTTTTATTCGTCAATTGTAAGTGTTGAAACATGTAGTTTTTTATATTTTTTTAAGTAGAAAAAACGTTTTATTTATTTCAGACCAGTAATTGAATTTAAACAATTTCAAAAAAATTAACATTTGTTCATTGTAAGTTAAAAAATATTCTAGAATTTTTTAAAATAGAATTTATCAAATTTATATTCGCAAGAAACTTTTCTAAAAATGCTTGTTTTTATTTCAAAAATATGTATCTTCTCTAATAACTAGTAAAAGAATTTTAGTGAAAAAATCTCAAAAAATTATTTACAACTTTTTTCAATTATGACAAAAAGAGTTGCCAAAGTTTTAATATTATTTTTCAAAGGGTAAAGATTTTTTAAAAATCAGTGAAGTTCCCCCTTAAGCTAGTTGACAACTAATGATATAAGCTATAATTGAATTTCTCTCCATAACTAATAATAGAAATTATTAATTTTAATTCAAGTTTAATTTTTTTTAATTTTTTAAAATTATATTTGTAAGCTTATAGTGCGATTCTGATAATATATAACATTTATTGTTTTTTGGAAAACTAATGTTCTTGATACAATTTACATCGAGTTGAATATGGAATTCAATAGTTAAATTGCTGAAATCTGCTTACGACATGTGTGGGTTTCATAATTAAGGTTACTTTAACTTTAGAAGTGCTTCAGAGCTCACAATATTATATATATAATATTGTGAGCTCTGAAGCATCATATATATATATATATATATATATATATATATATATATATATATATATATATATATATATATGTATATATATGATGGTAATTCCATCCAAATTTTAAAAAACGATGAGCAGGGGAGTTTACGAAATTGGTTGGAAAACTTTTATATGAAAATATATGTCAAAAAAAGGTGTTTTTCACATCGGTCACCCCCTTCGGTGCCTCGTGACTCCTGTTATAATTTAGTGCATTTCCTAAGGAGGTCAAAAAACGGCTATTTTAAAAAAGTTCTACAGAGCTCCTCTTAACCCTTTTGAACTTTTCAAAAAAGGACTTATTCGTATTTTTACGATCTTTACTGTTACAGACAGATAAGTTAATTTCTATTATTTGAAAATTTGATACTTGGTTTAAGATAGCGATTAGAAGAAATGGTAATAAGTAGACCATATGTTCATTCTATGTAGTAATATTTTTGTAAAATAATTAGAATAGGAAAAATGAGCACATAATATTTACAAGTAAGACATTTTTCAAGGAAGCGCCATATTAAGAAAAGAGTGATTGCCGGAAGTGGCATTCGCGGTTCGTCCCACTCGGCACTGGATTTTAGAGTGAGGAGTGCGACCACATTTGGCGATGGTAGAGGGACGCGAGCGAGTGTGGGGCCAACACATTGATGATGGGATACGCGCTTGTTTCACCGGTGCGAACCGGCATCGCCCCAACCGTCTTTGTCTTGCGTGGATGGTCACGTGGCCGCATTGCTCGTGTGATGATGTGTGATGGTGGTGTCTGTGTTGAGTGTACAGTGTTGAGCTTGTAGCTTCATGTCTGGAAGGGCCATGACCGTCAGTGTTTGATTCCCTTTTTGTTTATTCTTCGCACCTGAGGCAGGGTCTGCCTACGCCAAGCTGATGAGTCCAATAGGCAAACCTGGGATAAAACGCATCACATTGGGAAATTAAAGTTCTTTCAATTTTCGCCGTGAATCTATTCCCGTCGATTATAACATTTATGAAAAAAACATATTAAACTCCCTTGGCAGCTCAATGGTCCACCTCTACAGAGCAGAATGTAGACTTAAAATTTTGTGTTTTTAGGTTATGTTTGATCGCTTGCCATTTAGGTCTATGACATTACAAATCTCAAATGTCATCAGCTTCCCCCAGTGGAAATGAAAAATGTTTATAAGCGTTCATAAATATATAAAAGTGTATATAAATGTATATGTCTGTTATAATTGGAACAGGTTTTATCACAGATATATACCTTTTTGTACACTTTTATACATGTCTGTACATTTTCGAAAAAAAAAAATACAGCTTCACTTTTCCACGGATAGGTGACGAAACAAATATAAATCAATTGACATGTAAAAAATTGAAATTTCCAATTACTTAAGAAACAGTGTAACGTAGAAGAAATTTTTTTTGATTATTTAACATTACTGAAATTTTTGTTGGCGCTTCATAGTTAGCAGAATTTTTCGTATAAAAATATAAAAGCAGAATTTTTCGTATAAAAATATATATATAAACGTACAAAAGTGTAGCATAGTATACCTATGTAATCCTAATTTTTTTTCCTATTATAACAGAAATATACAATTTTGTACATTTCCGTACACTTTTGTGCATTTGTACACATTTATTTACGTTTTCGTACATTTTTTATATCCATAGGGGTCAGTGCTAGGTATTGTGCATCAGGTGAATTAGTACATAGGAGAAACTGCAAGAAGTGCACTGGCACATTGAGGAGACTCAAAAATATTGAAGATTGGGTTTACGGTCTGGACGTATAGAAGTATATATTTTGCCTTCCGGATGGTCTCTTAGTAATTCAAAAAGTGGGTGGAGGACTCAGGAGAGTTTTTATGAGTATATAACTGGGGCATTTTATTGTTGGTGTGTAGAAAATAAGATTGTGTTTCCTATGATCTTGTTCTTAGATAGCCATAAATCGCACTTAACTGTGGCTTTAAGTGACTTTTGTGTTGAACATCAAATTGAACTCGTACCCCTGTACCCGAATGCTACATACTTAATGCAACCGATGGATGTGGCTCTCTTTCACCCACTAAAACAACAGTGGAGCAAATCTGTACTTGCAAATATGTCCTTCTTAACCGTATACCCTTTCGGGTTTTTAAAGCTACGATCTGCATACCTCCAATAGTAATACAGAAGCCGGTCCGTGTTCAAGTATATATGCTTATATCATATGATGTTAAGTCATACATTGTATTAAATACTAAAGTTATCAGTCCAAAATAATATAAAAAATATATAATATTGATAAAAAGGATAAGAGGCAGTTATCAAAAATAAGAAATATAAAGGTTAGTTTTGTGATAAATTTAGTTTAAAATTTTCTAATTCTTTGAAGACAAATAAATATTTTTTTCTGAAAGTACATAAACATGATAGTTCTGTATAAGTGAACATAACATTTAAATATTTTTGATGTATTATGTATCCAGATAAAGTGTTGGGAATGTTCGCTGCTGCAATGCGATAGTCTGAGAATGTCAATCGTGCTCTCACTGAATATAAAGGAAGTCAGGGTTACACATTTCAGAGGAGCTGCTACATAAGGTCCTATAGTAAATTTTGAAAAATTTATTAGTTACATGATAACATTTTTTTAAATTTGTGGTTATATTTATTACCCTAAAAAGAAAGTTTTTTGTAAATTTTCATACATTTTTAGACAGTTTACCCATAGTTATGTAGGAAAAACTAGCAATTTTCAATTAAAATGTATGCTTTTTCAAATCTGTCGTTGTGCATAGGAATGCAAGTATAGCGTTTGAAAAAAATTATGTAATATATAACACCAGTACCGCATACAACTGTGAACTCCAAATATTTAAAGTCGCAATTATAAAGAAAAATAAAATCATATTGAATTTTCATTGTAAAAATAACCTAAAAAAACGACATTTTTATCTCTATTCATAGGCAACACTTTCTTAATAAATTTTTGTTGAAAAATCGGAGTTCATGGTTGTAATGCGAATAAGTTGAAAAAGTATCCTTAAAGTTTCAGATTAATTCATTGTAATCATATGCGCATAAGACTTGCTGAAGATTGGCAAACCATAAATGGAGAAAACCGCACTTTTGTAAAAAAAATAAATAATCTTCTGATGATTATCAATCAAATTTTCTTTTTAATAATTTTTATGTTTTCTGAAGTTTGTCTGTATAGTATAGAGTAGATTTGGACCCGGATTTGGATTCGGTTAGTGTAGGAAAAATACGTATAAATAACCATTAAACGCATTAAAATTATTCTTATAGCCAATATTGCCAATACAGAATCATTTTCTGTTCTAAAAATGTACCAAGAATCAGAAAATAAAATAAAGAAAAAATCGAGTTTTTCATAAAATTTTACTATAGGACCACCTTAAGGCTTTACCGATGTTTGATAATTATAATTTTTTGACAATAATGTCACAGAGGATACATTTTTTTATATAAATGCAGTAATTATTTTCAAAAAATTGAATGGATAATGCTAATTATGTGTCTGTCTAGAGAGCTGGTCGAGAACGTTTGCCTTTAGAAATCAAAACTTTATCAATGCTGCTAAAACTCGCAGTCTCCTTATATCGCCCTCGCGGAATCTACTGTCTTTGTTACTCCTTCGTGGAAATATTTTTGTCATGTATAAATATTTGAAAAAAATGTTGAATTTAAAATAAAAACTTCGTAAAATATCCCCAATTTTGCAATTTCAGCTACTAGATTTTTCATTAAAGGGACAAGACATCATTTAAACCTAAAAATTAATTTATCAGTCCATAAAACTGTTTTTTTAAAAATTGATCTTTCTTAAAATATTCTTAACTATAAATACTTGATAATACCTTTATGTTAAGCCATCAAAATCTTCGTCGTACGTATCACAATTTATAGCCATTTTTAATACCTTATTTATCGAAGACAGTTTACGGCATGCACGATTCTATATGATCGGATGAACGACATTTTTTGCGTTAGTTATTTTACTCCTTTTAAAATGTATTAAAACTTTAACCTGCACTGTTTCGTGAAAAACAATTTTTATTGTTTTTTCCCGAAAATTAACTACCTAATTGTTTGAAAATTATTAACAGAAATTCTCAAAATATTAAATCGTTTTCTGAAAAAAATAAAGAAAATAAACAAAAAAGTGCAGGGTTAAAGTTTTCGTACACATCAAAAGGAGTCAATACCGGGCGCCAACATAGGCCATCCATCGGCATCCTCCTTTCTGATAAAAATCATCGTGCCAATCATAGTAAACGTGGGATATGCTGTTTGAATCTGCGAAAAATTGTCCTGATAAACGGTAAAAATTATTATGAAATACGTTAACTTTTACCGTATTCATCAGGGTAATATTAATCGCGATGTCAGGATGTAATGTAAAAATCCTTATATTTTATTACTATCTAGACGGTAATACCCCTTAATTTTAGAATAGTCACCAAATTTTGAAGAAGCTAAGTGTCATTGCATTGGTGGCGTTCTCTATCTTATAAATGTAAAAGTTTTCTTTTGATACGTTGGAATTCCACGAAAAATTGAAAACTGTCTCCTCTGAATCGTAATTCTTTGTCGCTTTGGACCTCACGCAGAAAAGACTAATAGTAAATAATATTAAGAAAAAAGTATAATAAAATGCGCACGAGCTACCGTTTGTATAATAGCGGCTCTCTCTTCTCGGAAGGCAGAAGAAGAAGAAGTTCTCCGCCTCGTCAAGAGGAAAAAGCAATGTCCTGGAAAATTGCTAGGTTAGTGGCACGAGGGCGGAGGTACACGTATACACACTTTTGAGAACGGACTCTAAAATAGCAGCGCGCAGCAGCACCGGCTCAGTTTGTAAGGACCGAAAAACCTTTATGTCGGTCCATTAACTTTTTTCTCCTGCAGACGCGCACGCGACCAGTAGATACATCTAATACATCTTGTCGCTTGTCGAGCGTTCGCCGCAACTCAGGGCTCGATTCTCTCTCTCGTCCTCCTTTTCACTCCTCTTGAAGTATTGACGCAGGCACGCGCGCGCTTAAGCAGTATTCTTTTCTTCCGAATTAAGTGCCGAACTTAACGCCGCTTGAATTATTGGCCTTACGGCGAAGGCGACTTTACGCTTTTCGTTGGATGCAACGCCACGTTAGTTCGAGTAGCCTCTTTTTCCTTCTGTACATTTGACAAGGTGAGCGACGAGCGGATTGCGATGACGTGAATGACGTTGCCAACCGAGACGTTAAGCAGAGAGTTGTTAATTTCATTAATCCGGAGGGTGCTGCTTTTTATTGCTAATTTTCTAAAGCTGTGTAAATGACTAGTTGCAGTAAGAAATGTCATATATGTATCGCTTTTTTCTTTTTATGTGTTCTTTGAACAATAGTAACGTTTAATTAATGCAGTTTAAAAACACCTCTTACTGTATATTTTATATATATTACCTACACTCGTAAATAGTAAAACACCTTTTACTTATTATAGTTAATCAGAAAGTTAATATTGATGAACCTTACATTTTATTTAGGATAATATACATAACTCTTAGGAAATTTTAAAAAGAATTCATAATATTCAGTACCTACTTATATTATGGTTCTTATAAAGAGTCAGCATACTTATATTAGAGTGAATAGTTATTTGTAATCCTTTTCAGCTGATAATTTATTACGAAGATTTTTCTAGGCCCATACAAGCTTTACAGGGTCAGACCTGGAACCTGATTTGAATCTTTAAAGTGAACATAAATAAATGTTCAAGGTCTTACTATAATTTTTCTTTTGAATCTAGGCACTTATCATTTTTGTGAGAAAATATATGACAGCTTGTGGTTGTTTTAGAATGTTATAACTGAGAAAAATGTATTGCTCGAGCAGTCAAATTCTCATCGAGCGAACAAAACTTTTATGTTGCTCTCACAGCTATTCTGATTCGCCGCGACAAACCTACAATAACAGCGGTAGGTATAATATAGTTACGACAGCAATATATCGATGTCTCTTATGAAGACTAGCACATTTCAGATTTTTCAAAAATACCTAACTCTTTTCAGAGGCCTCTTATAAAAAACTAGTACTTTTTAGATTTTCTGATTAATACTAACACTTTCTTAGATCCTCTGACAAAATTATAGCTTTTGTCTGAGATTGGGACATTGCTAGTATTTTTATAAGATGCCTCTGAAAAGAACTAGATGTTTTTGATGAATCTGAAATGCGCTAGTCTTCGTAAGGGGATTTAATATACAGCTACTAGCATCGGCCACACCGGCGTAAAAAAATTATGTTTGGGAAAAGTTCGGCATAAGTTTTGTGCATTAAAAGTTTGGCCCAAAGTTTAGCAATGAGACAATCACAATTTTTGGGGTTTAACCCAGGCCTGCCCCGATAAGTAAAATTTAAAATTTAGATTAATAATATAGTACAATATTAATATAAAATAATAGTAAAAGTAGAATAATTTCAATAATTATACCACTAAACAATTTGTTTGCCAATTATAAGTATAATTATTTTCAATGTAATGTGATAATGCCTGATTGGACCCTGAAACGGAGATTTTCAGGCAGGTCTAAATCCGTGTGCCTGATGCAAACCTGACTCCCGGGAAACAATGTGTCATACATAAACATATATAATTTACATGAAATTCCGATTTCAGTTTTTGTAATAAGGCTTGAAAAACTGGACTTCAGATGGCTCTAGTGCCCAATTTTGGGTTATGATAACACTCAAACTAACGGACTAAGCTTTGATATGTTTATTTTAAACATCTTTTTTTCTAATAAATATTACTCTATAAAAATCATTTCATGCATCCATATATGTGCATATATATCATATATGATTATATATGGATGCATAAAAATTGCAAATAAAATTCCACATATAACCATATATGGCTAATATATATCACCATATATGCTAATATATGATCTTATATAGCCATATATGTCCATATAGACGCAAAATCGATATATGGCCATGTATGGCTACATTTATGACCATACTCTCTAAATGTAAAATAGTGAAAATATCACTAATTAGAAGTTGAAAATTTTTCACTATTAAAATAGTGAATAAACTAATTGAATTAGTAAACCGAAACGCTATTTCATTTAGTGAAAAATTTCACGATTAAAATAGTGAGAAAAATTCCGCGCATTCCTACGAGAGAAAATCCGCGAACAGTGAAACCCGCCAAAAGTCCGGAAGCGTGCCGACCGTTGAGAGTGAGAATTGCGAGCTACATAATATAATACAAAAAACACAGCATTGAATTTAAGAAATACTGGTAAGTAATCATATAAATATATATAATTATGAGGTGTTGTGTTGATTATATAATTTTTGCATTTATTCGAAAATTTTACATAACCTCAATCACACCTCGTGGAAGAGGTTAGAAGAATTTTCATGCCTCCAGCTAAATTTTTTCAAATTCTATAATATTATTTAATTATTTTATTTGTTACATTATTTAATTTAAATCTTTCATGGGACAATCATTTTACTACTTTAAATATTGAAGATTCGCAAATTTAAACAGTAAAAACTTACTAATTTAAATAGTGAATTTTCATTATTTTTATTAATATCTATTCACTAATTTAAATAGTAAAGTTTCACTAATATAAATAGTGAACTTTCATTATTTTTATTAATATCGATTCACTAATTTAAATAGTGAATAATCACTAAAGTAAGTAGTTTATTTACATTAATTCAAATAGTGAAGGTTTTTCACTATTTCATCTAGTGACTTTTCACTATTTTCTAGTTGCATACTTTCTACTAATTCTGTTAGTGAGTATGCACTAGAAATTAGTGCATTTTCACTATTTCACATTTAGAGAGTATAAACCAAAAGTTCGTTAGTTCAAATCCCGGACGAAATTCTTTATTATTTTATTTTATAATAATTATTTTGCTTCTTCCAAGTTCAGCCAAAGTTAGGGATTGCCTGATTGCTAAAGTTCGGGCCAAACATTTACCGATAAAACTTATGCCGAACTTTTCTAAACGTAATTATTTTTTACATTATACAATTGTACTATTCGAGTAGCTACGCGAGTGAAAATGAAAATAGTAATGAAATGCAAGAAAACGTAAGAAAACCTTAAATAGCGTAAAAAATGTAGCAAACCGTAACAAATTATTAGATGTCGGACACTTATACATTTTTTTACGTTTCAATACGTATTTTTACGTTATATTATGTTTTCGAACGATTTAAATCGTACGTTACCGTAAGTAATATTATTTAAAATAGAAACTTTAAGTTCTATATCAAATAGAAATAACGCTGAGATTATTATAAAATTTTGTGTACAGGTTTACACATGCATCAAAAACACTCATATACATTTTCAGAATGTTACCGAGAAGTCGAGAAATCAATGTTTTTATTTTTTGGCAAATTGCAAATTCGTCATACATATTTACATACTACAAAGCATAAGATGCTAAGATGTTGTTAAAAAATATTGTAGTATAAGACGAATGTTTATGAAAACTTATTGCACTTGAAAAATGTTATTGAGTACGTCTAACTTATAAAAAAAACCGCTGCCAGTTCATTGGCACTTATAGCTTCCTGAAACTAAATAAATTGTTCCAATATGAAATTATTTATTCTAATACATTTTTTTTATTGCATTATTTCTTTTTTACTAATAGCTCAAAAAAGGTATGTTATTTTTTGTAATTGATTGTTGTTAGAAGATAACTTACAAAAATTATAAAATATAACCGTTTGAAATAAATGACGATTTCGTGTATAACATTATAAGGGAAATATCTTATTCACAATTTTGGGTCGGAAAAGATAGGTAATTTTATGCTTTCGAAAAGATAGGTAATTTTATGCTTTCTAAAATGCATTATCACTCAATCGATGATGTTATTTCTAAGGTATCAAAAAACCCGAAAATCTAAATCTCGAAAATCGAAAAATCACTAAAAAAGAAAAAAACGCATCAAAAATAAAAAAAATAATTTTTGAACCGCCTTCCTTAAAAAAAACAAAAAAGATGAGCTGCGAAACATTTTTACCGTGTATATTGAGAGTAATGCTGATCAATATTCATGCACACATACACACACACACATACACACACATACACACACATACACACGCACGCACACACACACATACACACACACGCGCATGCACACACACACATACATCCGTACAGACATTTTATAAAATTAGTGTATTTTGATTTCCAGAATCTCAAAACATGTTTCTAACACGCTTTTAGAAAAACAGTTTTTATACCATCACGAGGCTTTCTCTATGCGGAAGCAAAACGTGTTTATCAATAAAAAAATTGAAAATTTCAATACACTACCACCCTACCTTAAGTGCTTTTAATGACCAAAATGTATAGTGTGAAAATGTAATCTAAAGTAAGAATACATAAGAAAGCGTAAAATAATGTAAGAAAATGTATGAGCACATAAGAAAGCGTAAAATAATGTAAGGAAATGTATGAAAACATAAGAAAGCGTAAAATAACGTAAATAATGTATGAAAACATAAAAAGCATAAAATTAGTTGATAAAATGTACGAAAATATAACAAAACGTAGACAACGATTAAAATCCAATAGTTATTATGCTTTCTTACGATTTTTTACGTTTTATTACATTATGATTTCCACAAGGGTGACAATTCTATAATTCTTTTAAATTAAAATTAACATGAACGTTCATTTTTTCAAAGCGGATTTTTAAAAAACTAATTTATAATTAATATAAAATTTTTAGATTGTTTTTACAAAACCTGGATTTTAAGTTTAGGAAATTGCAAGCTGCGTAAATAAAATAATTGGAATATAATACTTCTAAAATACCCACGGGATGTCATAAATATTACATGAAAAAATGGCTGAAAAAAAAATAATAAAGCTCTCTAAATATTTGAAGAAAAAATTTTAATGAAGCTTTAAACATTTATGTTGATTTTATAATGAAGTATCCCCAAGAAATTGACGCAAAGAGAAAGAGGGTGGGAGAGAGCGAGAGAGAGAGAGAGAGAGAGAGAGAGAGAGAGAGCGCGATTCCTAATGGGAGCAGGCGCGTGGCCTGCATCGCCGACAATATGCTTCTTATTTGCACACTCGAATAAATTCATCGTAGCAAACAAGCCGCGAACACAATGATATGAGACACTTGATTGTGCAGCAAGGGATAAAGACTGCACGCACGCGCCTAGTGTTTGCACTCGGCATGCGTCGTACGACGACGCAGTCCCGCGGGCCACTCGAAGCCCGAGCCGCATCCTCTCCGGAGTTAATGGCCGTGATGATCGGATACGATCGTCCTGCACCTCCTTTGTGTCCTCTGCAGTCGCGCGCGCCTTTAATTAACCAATGTGGCAAACTCGCAGTGCTACTGCCTGCAACTCAGCTGCCGGCTTCGCTTTCTGGCCTTGCCTGAACTTCTATAATGTAATATATTCATTCACACTGACAGTTATTCGAGGATTCGAGCAATTGTCAAACTCGACTACGCGTTCTTGCAAGAATAATGCACAGTTATCATTGCGCTTATATAGAACTGAATAGTATATTAAAGTAACCGTATCAGCCATACAATTAACTCTTTAACGTGACGCACTTATGTAGACAGAGAATTTTTTTCTTTAAGTTTATACTTGAAATGATCTCAAACTAAGAATCCATCCATTGTAGTCGCATAAAAATACCTCTTATGTAAATCATACCAAAGTCATACAGTATAACATTTTAAATTATACAATTTTTTGTTAAAAAGTGTTAACAAAATATTCCTTGTTAATCTTGATAATCTCAGGAGCTTAAGAAATTTAAATTCAAGGCAACTATACAGTACCTTAGTAAATACACTAATGAAACTAAATGAATCCAAATATCGTAGATCTCACATTCGATCTTAACTATCTAACAAGGAAAGTGCACACCCTGTGAGATGACGATTTTTTATGAAACTTCAGGAGGTGGTTCCTGATACCTAAAAATGAAGTCTAGTACCCGTAACCTTTTCCAATGGGCCCCTGATCTTAAGATATGTTTCACATGTACGCTATTTTAAGGGGGTAACCTCGTGTAAACGGCTAAAAGAAAAGCTAATTTAGAATTAATTTTTTTAAAATAAGTATTTATTTAAACTTCTTAAAAAGATTTGCCTATTATTAAAGTATATCAAAAGAAGTGCAAAATTTTTTTCTTAATATATAATGTATACGTATGTATATGGGCCATTATTATACTTTTTTTAAAAAAGAGTACGGGAGGTCTTCGCAATTTGCCGGCTATTTTTTATATGAAAGTACTCATCAAAATGAGCTCTCAAATTTTTTTTTAGCATCTAAGGTCCCTTGTGCTACCTAGCAGTATTCTGAATTTTCAAAAGTGACCCAAAAACGGCTATTTTCATAATATTTAAGGGAGCTCCCATTAACATCAATTTGAACGTACCAAAAAAATATTTTTTCATATTTTGGCAAACTTTAAGAAAAACACTATTACACCCCCCTGTCAGCTCAATGGGTCACCCCTATGGAGATGAATATAAACCTAAAATTTTGTGTTTTTAGGTTATGTTTGATTGATTACCATTTTACGAAATCGAAACGGATTTATGTCTACCACATCTAAAATTCTTCGCCTTTAAAAGACCTTTAATTCTCTAAAAGCTTTGACTCTCGATAGGTTCAGACGTGTAACTTGCAGGAAAAGTATCGGCTTTTAGCGTAAATGCGTTACAGGAATATATCGGCTAGGCATTTGAATAAATATAATTTTGGAAATTTAAACTGGAATCGAACTATTAATATCTCCTCTGGTGAATCCTGCTTTGTGCCGGAACGTAAAGTAAACGTCATATTATTGAAGTCTGACGTAATTTACGTGACTTAATATACATTACGAATAATCCTGTGTATATCTAAAAGAAAGCTGATATTAAGAGCTTTGATTTGAGTGGTCGGGGCATCTTTGAAGCTATTTCGATGAAAAGTTACACCTAAATCAAAATTATGGAAAAATTTAGGTGACCAAATGGGAGACCGCAACTTGTTAGCAACTTAGTAGCGCAAGTTGTCGGTAACTTGCGGTCTCTCATTTGGTCACCTACATTTTTTCGTATTTTAGAACCACACGTAACTTTTCATAGAAATGACAAAGGTTTCAATATCCGCTTTCAGTTGGATATGCACATAATTATCCGTAATGTATAATACACCACGTAAATTACGTTAGACTTTAATAGTATGACGTTTACTTTCGGTGAAAAAAGAAAGCTGGAAAAAAAATCATAGTTATACTAGAAGTCGAATACACAACACCAACCGTGCATTGTTTTCTAGGATGTTTGAACTATGTTTCCTGAAAGTTAAAGCTCAAAAGGGGCTCAGAGAAAAAAGTTGCAGGGGTACCAACTTAACGATTTTCAAAACAGTACCTATTTTCCACAGGCTGTATCTTTAGCTATAAAAACCTGTATCGAACGTACCAAAAAAGCGACCTACAAGGTTATTTAAAGACGAAGAATTTGAGACGTGGTTGACCTAAATCTGTATCGATTTCGTAAAATGGCAAGCAATCGAAGCGTGAGTAGTAGAGAGTCGGTATCTGAAGCCAAACTGGTTATCTGGGATTACTTTATTTAGTGAGTATCATGTATCTTTTTAGTGTACTGTTGATGACTGCCTTTTATACCTTACTGATTGCGGGCGTTAGACTAATGGGTCTATAGCTAGATACTTCGTTTGCGGGTTTTCCCTTTTTCAATATAGGTAAAATTTTCATACATCGGGAAAAATTCATTATTAACGCAGTTATTGAAGAGAATAAATAGTATAGTCATTGATTATTTTTATAGGGAGGTGTTTTGAAACAATCGGAGGTATGTTAAGTCCTGATGACGTTTTATTAGGTAGATTTTTAAAAATTAACCGGGTCTCAAATGTGTTGGTAAACTTTATGCTATTTTCTATTTGCCGCGGGCCGTGCGCCGGATTGAGATTGCTAAAATTGTCTATAGTTGTGTTTAATTTTATATTATCTTCAAAGGTTTTAACCAATTGTGAAATCTCCGTGTAAACACAGGTTTGGATTTTTGATCCAATATTAATAACGGGGTGAGTTTCAATTATGATTTTATTATTGATTATGGTTAATTTATTTGGATCATTTGGGTCGCGGTCTAATAAAGACATATCGTTTTGAGTAAGTTCGAGAAGATCAATTTTTAGCTGTTCCTCCGGACGGAAGAATCTATTAATTTTGGGGAAAAACGATTCAGAATTACGATGATTTATTGCTTTGATTTGACTATCCCAGTATTTGTTGTAAGATGATTTATATTCAGCTTTTAAAGCTTCGTTTATATAATTAATAAGAGATTTAATATTGGTGATATGGTTGAGTGTATTAATCGAATAGTTTTTATATCTGTATAGTTTATTCAGGGCTGAGATTAAGTATGATTTGGATTTATGAAGATTGGAAATTTTTCTATTAACATAGTTGAGGGTGTTATCATGCGGCCTGTAACTAGGCACATATGAGTTGATTCCCCTAGTTATGGTGTTTTGGATTTTTAAAATGTGTTTTATTATTTCATCGTTTTTGAGATTTCGGTTATACATTTAGTTTTATTGAACATAAATCTGTAGGAGGTGGTTGGGTCAATAGAATTTATTTGTGTTTGTAGTGAAATGGTAAAAATGAGGGCTCTGTGATCGCTGTTATAGTCTGCAACATTAATTTTGCCATGACTAGTATCAATTATATTTAATCAATTATCAATAATACACAGGTCAAGGAAGAAATCAGCTGCTGGGTATGTGGCTAGAATGGGTGGTATTATTTTGGCTTTAAAGAAAATTCCTTCGTTATTTTCCCATTTTTTAAGCATTGTGCCTTTCTTTTTGTCAACACTATCGCCCAAGATGTGTGCCGTGCGTTAAAAGGGGTATTTGAACTCGGATCCTCTGCGTGCGATACTGATGCCTTAACCACTCGACCACTGTTGTGTTTAGATATCCCGAAACAAAATATATACAAATGTTACTTTAAAGTTTATGTTTATTTATTTATATTTATTTATAATACGTATTTGTGCATTTATTTATTATTTATAAATAGTTACATTTTTTAATAATATTATTTTTGGAATACGATTCTTATAAATAGAAATATATTTTACTAATTCCTACCGTACTGGCTTTACACTATTATAATTTTTTTCGGTATAATTCTTTCGGAAAAGACGTTATTGATATGCCCTCTAAATTTATAGTAGAAAACTTCAGTAAATTTCTCAAGAAATTTAATATTATTAATTGTAGGAGAAAATGGATTAGAAAATATTAAATACATAATGTATTATGTTTCAACCTCTTTATTTCTCATATAGTTAATAAAAAAAAATCATAAAAATGTAATTGGAGATTCCTATTCTGAATTTGGAGAGGATAAGATATTAATTTTTTCCGAAAGATTTATTTAATTCCGAAAATAGAAATTATAAAGATGAAAAGCCGATAAGGTAGGAATCGGGTCGGTATTTTACATCGCTTTAAGTAATTGGGTTTAACATATATATAATGTAAATAATGTAATGTTAAATGTTGTAAAACAATGATAAAATTGTTAATATACCACTGAAATAGTTAATTATATATTATATTTAATTATTTATTTCTATTTATGTATTTATTTATTTATTTATTATGTATTATTTATTTATTTATTTCTATTATTTAATTATTTATTTAATGATTTACAAATTACATTTACAAAACTGTACAAGAAGTTCTGAAAGACTTTCATGTAAATAATATTTTTTTTAAATTTAATCATTTTATTAAAAAATAAATTACGAGATAATTATATTTAAAAAAATGATGTCAAAGATAATTCTATAAGTGTATATATATATATATATATATATATATATATATATATATATATATATATATATATATATATATACACTTATAGAATTATCTTTGACATCATTTTTTTACCATATATATATATATATATATATATATATATATATATATATATATATATATATATATATGAATTTTGATTAATGTAATAATTATAATAAAAACGTTTATTCTGTCGATAACTATTATTATGATACAGTTAAAATATTATTTATATTTAGTAATAGTATCAATATTAATAGAACCATAAAAGATCTTTTATAAAGTATAGATATCTGTTTTACCGACACTTCAAATACTATAATTATATTTTGATAGGGGTATCCTCAACTTCTCCTAGCTTTTGAAAGTTATTAGGAATCCAGATTAGATTCAGGTAGGGGAAACCCGTATTTTTACAAATCCATCCTAACCTAGAAATCAAAAAGCGCGTACCATAGAATGCCAGATAGGATTCGGACAGGGAGATCTTAAGTTTAAGAATTTTTCGGTAAATCTGGGGTTCACGTAGGAAAATCTTATCAGAATCTCGTAAGTTTTCCCTAAATACGGAAATCTGATCAGAATCCAGCTGTAGCCGGGGATGACGTAGGGACATTTCTACACGGGTAGCTCATGTTAAATCATTCTATTAACAAATTTACACTGTTTTTAGCAATTCTTAGGCAGCAAATATTTATTATTTTTAAAAAACAGAGTAAAAATTGGTAGTTTCAGCTAACTTATTTCTATTTTACTGTCAAAAACACTATCAGCTTTTTGGTTTAAAAAGGTCATTGTGGTGTGCGCCAAAAACTTGTACCGTACAGCGTAATTATACTTAAAATAAACCAATTATTTATAATAATGCGTGTATATCAATTGATAACATCATTATAAACATGCCATGTAAATATTATTTTGTTATCCTTAAAGCTACGGAAGTTTCGTTTTTCACCGAGGAGCCCCATTATGGGCTAACAAAATTTTGAGAGCTTATTTTGATGAGTACTTTCATATAAAAATCGGCATCAAATTTCGAAGACCACCTGCGCACGTTGTTTTAAAGAAGTATAGGAATGACCCATATATATATATATATATATATATATATATATATATAGGTCATTCCTAACCTTTTTTTACCGGTCACCGGGCCGGTATATTTGTAGTTATTTTCTATAATTCATTACATGGTACAAAATTATTACTAAATACAGAATGATGGTAAAGGGAAATTTACAATATTTTACACTGGATTATGAAATACATAGTATAAATGTCAGGCCATTTATTAGTTGATTTCACAATTTTTTTAGGATAATTTTGTATTGATTATTTATCACTCCGGTAACAGAGAAAAATAAATAAAAACTATGCTGAATAATACTTTATACATTTATTTTATTATTATTAAAATACTTTTTTGTAATCTTTTCTAGATGTGATTTATGAATTACAAAGAAAGAACTTATACGTGCCTAGTTTATATACGTTTGAAAAACGTAAGTTTTAGGGAGATTATACAACTTTTTTAAGAACCTAATAAATTCGTATTTAAAAATAAATGTAATATAATTTTCAAAGAATTATTACAGTTTTTTTGTAAATTGATTTTTACACTGACATATATATTCTTATTAAAACCAATTAAAAACTCTGCAAAAACTTAAACAATTCAAATATTAAAAAAACTGATTTCTATTAAACATTGCTTTAAAGTATACCACTAATATTAATATACATGAATATAAGAATTTGATGTATTACATACTGATCTAAAAATGACTTTTACATTATGTGGGATAAGCAATAACATTACATCGCAAAATAACCTATAAACAACATTAAATCGAGTGAGAAAGTTTATTTATTCATAAATACATTGTATATGAAAAGATTATTGTTAAACACCTTTATACCACTCAGAAAAGTAATTTTGAACGGCATATTCGGAAAGAACGAGAGAAAATACTTCAGAAATCTAAAGGATCGCATTGTTATAATTTTTTTCAGCTGAAATATTTAAACGTTAATTAAGGTCGCACGGCAGCTGCGCGGTGTCAGGGAGCGCAGTCGGTTATGAGGTGCTCCGCGTTATGTCTTTGGGATTAATGATTTTTTGCGCTGACGCCTTAACACTTACCATCATCATAACATATACACTATTATATAACACTAAAATGAACAGTGTCTAATTTTTTTCATTTGAAAATATTGATTACATGTCTCACAAACGTATAAGCGTTAAATTGCTTATAACTCGACTCCAGATTGACGAAAAAGTCACATATTTTTTAATTTGTGTTTTTTTATTACGCAATTAATGCTGCTAATATGAATTTTCTAAACAAAAGAATAACAAAGATATTCAACATTTTCTTAATGGAAACACGTTTTTTGTTAATAAAACAAGTTAATTTTGCACAAAAAAATATTTTTTTGTTGATTAATAAATTCTTGATATAACAGTAATACTAGTAAATATCAATACTAATTATATTATAAAATCAACAAGGGGGTACAGTGAAATGGCTTGAAAATTGGCATGAATTACTTTTTTGTAATAACATTGATAGGAAAAAAATTTCAAGTTGATAGGTCAACAATTGCAGATTTTTTCAAAATACCAAAGTCATACCTGAGCAAATTTGTATCCATATGTCAAATAATTCATTAATCCTGCTTGCTTAAAACTAATAATTTTGTTTAAAACTTTTGGGAAATATATAACAATGTTGTTAAAATTTTTCGGAAATATATAATAATGTTGTTAAAACTTTTCGAAAATATATAATAATGTTGTTAAAACTTTTCGGAAGCATATAATAATGTACAGGTTATCAAAATCCATAAAACTACGAAGATAAATATGTACAATGTATTACTATAGAAGAATGATATTCATACAGCCAGAACAAAACTTTCCAAACCGTGCGAATTGCAAAATATCAGAGTTCAAACCAGGGCAGTTCTTCTCTCTCTCTCTCTCTCTCTCCCTCTCTCCACTTTCTTTGAAAAATCGATCGACGACGGCAGCGTGGGCGAGTTGACACGCGAAGCTTATTGCTTATAGATGTATATCGCTATGTGAAATTATCGTCTGCGCTATATTGACGCGCTGAAGCTGCCGCAGTACCTTGCGAGCCCTTCGTGTACTGCAAAATTATCACTATTATGAACATTTCACGTAGACTCACGCTAGAAATTGCTGCGAGATAAATTCTCGAGTTAAGGAAAAATTATTACTTCCTTGAACTAATAACATTTTATTGGAAACATGAAATAAATATGCTTTTTATACTCTTGTTTTTGCCATTAGTTTATAAATGTATAATGTTACTTCTGATATCATTTAAAATGATTTCATTCGGTTGGATAATAATAATATCCTATATATTAAAATAATAGATCCACACTAGATTTCGAGATATTTTTTTAATTATCTTTACAGTGTATCCACCAACATTTATTTTACGCTATGTATCTTGTAGATGTTACTATATGCCGCTGTGATCCATGCTGTTCGATTTTTTTCAAACAACTTTTTTTCTCAGTGATTATGCATGTTAGTTCTTATAGTCGTCGATTTGGCATTATTCTACCATTCTTCGCATTTTGAGATTTTTTTTAATTATCTCTACAGTTTATCCACCAATATTTATTTTACGCTATGTATCTTGTACCGTTACGGACCCAGTTCCTGATCATTTGGTTACATTTATTACTATTTTGACATTAATGTATACAAGATTTGTTTTAAATAAATAATTAGTAATAGTAAACTATTTGGCAGTCATATAAAAGAACTTTAAAAGTAACTAGTAAAATACATTTTTAAGATAATAAATGTTAAAGTTGGACGTTGTTTTACATCATTTCTTTAACATTTTGTAGAAAACTTATGTAATTAAGTTAAACAATAGCTTATTTGTATAAATCACTTAAAATTTTCATATACAATATTATTGATATTTGTAAAAACGTGTTATTAGAATAAGGGTCTAAATTCTTATCGATTACCCAATTCCAGATCAGTATTAATAACATGTTTTATGTGTTTAAAAATCTTAAAATACACAAATATTTATAATAACACAATTCTTTAAGTAGTTTTAATCCATGCGTAAATAATTTATCAGGCAAAAGTCGCACACAACGTGAAAATAAATCACAACACTATGTGTATTTTATAGGTTATAATATATGCTCGCACGCGAGTCTATATCGTGCAGTAGACAGAGTACGAATAACCGAACACTTTAACATCGCCTAAGTTTCACATTTATAATCACACAACAAAAAAATGTTATATTTTAGTTTATCTACTGTATTAGTATTGCTTAATAAATTTTAATTTATCATATAAAGTACTTATGATATGATCAGAAACTACTCCATACAAATCTTCAGTGATCAGGAATTGCTCCCACAGCTTTTTTTCTTTGAAGCTTTATATTTAACTTAAATTTGATTATTTATGTATATTTCAATTTTATATTAGAGATTAACAGTTATATTTGTTATTAGAAATTTCATTTTCCATGAATACCTCATTTTTTGCTTTGACACAACAAATAACGTGCCGACGTGCTTTAACTGATCAAAAACTAGGTCCTTGACGGTAGCTGTTACTCTGCCGCTCTGATCCATGCTTATTGTTTTTTCAAACAACTTTTTCTCTCAGTTATTATGCATGTTCAGTTCTTATAGCCGTCGATTTGGCATTATGCTACCACTCTTCGCATTTCGAGATTTTTGCTTCCTCATATAGGAAGCATTGGAATGGTAAAAAAAAGTTGAGGTAAAAAGATGTTAGATACCTGTTTTGAGACATTAGGAGTCAATAACACTATTTTTAGAAAAGGTTCTTAGGTTAGGTTGTGTGCGTGCATGTGTCTATCTGTGTGTGTGTGTGTGCGTGCGTGTGCGTGTGCGTATGCGTGTGCGTGTGCGTGTGCGTGTGTGTGTGTGTATGTGTGGGTGGGTCACACAGAGTAGGTGTGTGTATGTGTGTGGACGGGTGTGTACTGTGTATGAAGATTACTATAAACATTCACTGTCAAAATTAATATTTCAGTGCTCAATGATTTTGTTTCTTTTTAAGGATGGTGGCTGTAAAAGAATTTGTATTATTTTAAGATGTTTTTTGTTTTTTAGCGATTTTTCGATTTTTGATTTTTAGTATTTTGGGTTTTGGGGTATGTTTGAAATAATGTCATCAATTCATTTGTATTGCATTTGAAAGATCATAAAATTACTTGTCGTAGATAGGTCAGCCCCTCGATACCCAGCAACTTTTATCTAAAACATTTTTTGATTACATTGCAATTTTTCGAGTTATTCAGCTGTCTAAGTTAAAATTGGACACCCTGCACATATTTGTTTACATTCCTTGGGTCTTTCAAATACTTAGATAATTTAGAAAATCAACAGTAAAAATTATGAGCATAACTAAATTTTTGTTTTTTAACATAAACAGTTCATAATATTTTGTGTTAAATATGTTGTTTAACAATTTTTTAAGAGGTATAAATTTATTTCGAATTGTTGGTCCATAATATCATTCAAAGTAGAAAACTAAAGACTTTTCCGTTATCGCTCATTTGCCGTATTATAAGAGAAATTTTGTATGAATCGTACAACAGAAAATAGAAAAGTTAAGACTAAATACTTTCTATTATAGAATTTATAAAATCTTGTAAAAAAGTGATATTATAGGCAACATTTGTATTAATAAAATATTAACTTAAACTTTTGTTTTTGATATTTCCTGCACTAGTTTTTCATATTTCCAGATTTATAGAAAATAAACAATAATATTTAGAGCTTTATTTTTCCTTCCTCGAGGATTTTTATTGAATATAACAAATATTCTGCGCAAATAATTTTGAATTGTGAGAGCAAAAAGGAAAAAATGTATAGTTAAGGGAGTACCATTGGTTTCGAATTAGTGTTCAGAAAACGCTGAAATTTTGTATGCTAGTATGTTTTGACCTTAAACTTTCTGATATAAATTTTTAGAAAACTACACCAACCTAGAAAAAAGATAAGAATTTTATATTTACCTTTTTAACACGTAACCTTATGATGGAAACTCACGTTTTCGACAGTTGTAATCATGAAATTCATGAAAACTGCTGTTCTAATTTCGACGAAACTTTGAGAAATTTGGCCTACCACGGAAGTCAAAAACGACCAAACACGCATTTAACTCACGGAGTACCGATAGCAGTTTCTTAGATTGATTTTCTTAGGAAATACTTTTTGGTCCACGTTTTTCTAGAAATAAAAAAAAGTCATTTGCACATCTTCCCTCCAATGCGCTTAATTTAAAACTTCCTCCAGGAGGAAATAAACGTGATATCTGAAATCTAAAGCTATAGCAATTTATCTCCATACTACATGTTTATTAATTATTGTTGCATCATTTAATATATTAGAACAGATTTTTACTCATTGAGGTGAAGATAAAAATGTTAATAAAAAAATTAAAATTATATTTATCATAATGAAAA
Source organism: Gastracanthus pulcherrimus (assembly GCA_949152435.1). Lineage (NCBI taxonomy): Eukaryota > Metazoa > Arthropoda > Insecta > Hymenoptera > Pteromalidae > Gastracanthus > Gastracanthus pulcherrimus. The sequence goes on from OX424572.1 coordinate 48,270,840, forward strand.
ATATATAATAATTTAAAATTTACGTTAAAATTTTTTCTAAATAATAGAATTAATGTTTACGACATTGCTTGTTGTAAATTTGTGATTCCCAAAATATTTCTTAGGATTCGGTTAAGTACAGAGAAGACGTATAAGGGAAAGTACCTACAGTACAGAACTCTGTTTTACCAATATCCTAGAATTAAAGATAATATACTCGTAATATAATTCTTTTTTAAATATACCGATTATTTATAAATTATGCAGGATTTATTTTTATAATATCCAAATACGATACAGTATAATATAACATTCTACACGGAGTTACCATTGTAAATACTACTTGTAAAATATACGTACAATTTCTTTAAAGCATTTCAAAGTTCTACCGCGGCGGAGTGGTTATAGTGCTGGAGTCTCACCAGGTCGCCGGTTCACGTGATTGTAATGTATATTATTTAATAATGTTGAATAATAATAATAAATCAATGTACTACAAATCTTACAATAAATATTTCTAAAAGGTTCTTTCAATATTTCGTGGAATATTGTAGTAATGTGAATAGAGCTTTTTCGGGTTGTGTCACCAAAATCATCTCTATAATACTTTAGAAATATTTCATGAAATATTTCATGCAACATTCACGAAATATTTAAGAAACCTTTCAAATATTTAAAAAATATTAAATCTAAATAACAGACATTCCAGAATTATTTCATGAAATATTTCAGAAATATTTCATGCTGTGTGGGAACCCACTATCAAATGTTTCTGTAACATTTTAAAAAGGTTTCACTAGTTACTTTTTGAGAAACATATATATGCTGTAATATTGTATGCTGTATGGGCAGTATCAGAAAAAATGTTTCTAATATGTTTTTAGTAAAACCTTTTTTTTTCCCCATCACAAATCTTCCTGTATGAGGAAGCAATAATGTTACCGAAAACTGCTTAAAACAGATTTAATTTATATATAGATATAAATTAAAAACATAAATATATAGTAAAATAAGATTATTATCATGCACGCACGCATGCACGCACGCATGCACACACACACATACAGAAAGACATTTTGAAAAACCTGTATATTCTGATTCAGTGACCTAAAGAACATCGAAATTCATGAAAATCCTGGTTTTGAAAAAAATCATCGTTAAAAAGTCTTAGAAAGCAAAAAGTTAGATAACGCATGATGTGTTTTTATTTGTATTCTGTGCTATTTCTCAAAAATCGGATTTCTAATCGTTCTTAAAAATGCACCTTATTAAATACTTTAACTAGAATGTCTCAAAATTTCATAACTTTTACAAGTTTTTTCAACGAAAATATGTTTCTTCATAAAAATGAATATAATTTTTATATTAAATATCTCCCAAACAATCTTTCTAAACTTCATGAAATTTTAATATGTTATCACTTTAGTAGATATCTAATGAATCTAAAAATTTTAACAAAATCTGTTCGTTTTGAATATGGGCTTGAACCTCCTTAAGCCTTTGAAGGGGAGTGACGGCACTTTTTGCTAAATTATTGAATTGAAATATCAGTCAGTATTGACACCTATAATTCGGTTTTACGATCTTTTTACTTATATAGTATATGGTAATTAATTAACATAGTAATTCTTTATAGCAACGTGTTCGTTTTTGTTAATCATCCCATATCTTTAGTACATTGTATAGACAAATATCAGATGCTCGATCATATAACGTATGTTTTGCCTGATCGATCGCGATGCACGTATTGGGCAATAAAATTAATACATCTATATGTCTGAAAAGATAATATTCTAATTATTCACAGATGCTGCTATGAAAGGTCGCTAATCAATCCATTTTTTGCACTAAATATTGATCTTTCTTGGTCCAATAATGCTAGAAAAGCCATGTTCCCTAGGTCCCAACTGTTTCCTGACACTCTACGGCAGTCGCATGAGTTTGCAGTAAACGCCTGAATGAAGGAAGAGCGAAGCCGCTGGGTCATTAATAAAAATTTGTCATTGCATAGAGCACTCAATCCAATGGAATCGAATTCAATCGACGATCTGCAATGTGCGCCGTCAATTTCTTTCTCGAGAATTCTTTACATCGTCAGCCGCAATGACATGTCGCTTCTTTTTTTCTTGCTTGGCTGCGATGAGTATGTATTGTGCTATCATTTTCATTAATAAGATTTTTTATAGAATTGGTGAGGGTGAGACAGATGTAATGACAAACTGAAAGCGGTCATTATATAATTAATGGATTAATTCATTATTTATACAATAATTAGTAGTTTGAATAACCCGGCTAAAAAAAGAGTTCATATACGTTAATATATTTTATTCCATTATATATGATCATATATGTACATATGCGCGAACTTTATTTAGATATATATATATTTGTTTCATATCAAGTGAGCATATCCAAAAATCAAAATTATGAAAAATGTACTTCCGCATCGAAGGTTATAAATTTTGTAGTATTTAAAAATTTTGCAGAAATTATATTTAGCTTGAGACCACTTCGCACCAAGTCAAGATCGAAAGGTAATATACGTGCACTTTTACGTATTTTTTTTGACAAAGATCAGATTTAATGAAAAATTGTATTAACAAATTTTAAAAATATTGGATCCTTGTCCCAAAAAGAATTATGAAAAAGTTTACGATTAAAGTTTTAGTATATATGAAAAGGCATCATTTGTCCGTTCGAAAAAAAATTATTCATCATGTGACGTGCAACCGTGCACGTCCCAAAGTTCCTTTAATTAATACGGTCTTAACAATTGTAATGTATTGCGACGCGTATGATCAGGATTTTGAAGTGTTACAACGGTAACATTAGTTATAGTAAAAGAAATGTAGAATGTGTGCTTTACATTATAAAAATTTTTATGGACTCATAAAGTTTCTTTTTTTTTCATGTTCTAAAGGTGTTTTCTCCCGTTAACTGTTATTTATTTATATACTTCTTTTATAAGTACAATAAATATTTCTACTAATAAAAATAATATAGCTTTAATATTATAATTATTTCGATTGTGAATCAAAAAATACATAAAAAATGACTATTTACATACAAAAAAAGGTATCCCCATACAATTTAATAAATTATAAAATGAAGTTTGTTTTGTTTTATTGACTTATTCTAATAAAAATGCCTATAACTTGAATATAAAAAGATTTTTTTATGAGTCAATAAATTCTTTTTCTTTAGAAGCAATGATTTAAAAGATTTCTTAACTATAAAATTTTGTTACCGTAAACCCTTAAAATGCACGATGCTAGGTGGCACGTTTGCAAAAAAATTGTCTCATAGTTATTTGATTCCCTTTTCCGTATTTTGACCATTTTTCGGAACGTGCTCCTAAATAGCAATTTTTTTATAGGCGTATGAAACAAAATCGCATCTGAAGTCATCTTTTTGTTGACTTTCTGGTGACTTGACATTCTTACGCCCATGAAAAAGTTGTTATATAGGAGCACATTCGGAAAAATAATTTTACCGTTAGGTTACATACTTAAAAATAAATAGTTCACTTTTTCGTTAAAAATAATAAAAAAAAAACATTATTAAAGAACCCAATAAAAAAGATTTTTGTTTATTAAAGCTTTTTTTTAAATTCAATATTTTTTAAAATAAGTAGTAATTTTCTATCATTTAGCTCCAAAATGTAATCAGTTATATGCTTGGCTATATTGGATATACATATAAAATTTCAGCCAGAAATACGGTGGCCTTCAAAAGTTATGGTAGTTATGGTGAAAGCAAAAATATGTTATAAATAATTTTTGTCTAAATTGGTTTATACTCTGAAAAATAATAATAATAATAAAAATTGTATATTGTGTACCCTGGGCGAGAAGTATAGTCTCTTTTCGCCCGCGTGTGAGGTATGCAATATGAGTTGTAGGTGAGTACGTATTGAGAGCTGGAGGGCGAAAAAGGCCTCTCTCCCATGGTGCACACCCCAGTTTTTGTGAAACATGTCTGAATAACGTGCATTTTTCTGCCCATAAAGTGGAACTAGAGCTAGCCGTTCTTCATCACAGTGCAAACACACTCTTGTTAGACTGCAAAATCATACTACTATAATCATACTACGAGAACATTAAAAAATTTCATGAAAATAATTTTCAATTCTTTATAATGTAAAGAATCGTTATCTAAAGTCACCGTATAAATTTCGAACAATGCAATATTTTTTCAAAAAGATGTTGTAGTTTATAGAAAATTCAGATTATTAACTTTAAGTACATATCAATTAATATTTAAAGCAATAGTAGAAAATTGAGCACGAGTGAAATTCCCAAATTTTTGGGGTCTACACCTAATTTTCATCGTAACATAACATACATATTATGGGTACACATCAAATTTATAAACTATTCCAGAAATACATAATATTAATATATAATAAATATATAGTCTTCAATTAATCTGTATTATGAGGTACAGTCGTATGTGCGACGAAGAATTTTGTTCGCTAATAACACTATTGATTCTGAATTACAATCGTGTTGTAGTGAACGGTGACAGCAACTGATTAAGGAAGTTAAGCAGCGTTGGCTATGGTTAGTACTTCGATGTGTGAACGATAAGATATAATTGCAAAAGAATGCTTATTACTTTTTTCTCTTTCTTCTGCCAAAACATTAATAATAATTTACGAAAGTAGATCCTATTGTTCGGTATTATAATAATATGAAAATGAATCTATTTGTCTCCACAAGCTAGAAAGAATGTTGATTAAGGAAGTTACGCAGCGTTGGCTACGGTTAGTACTTGGATGTGTGAACGATAAGATAAAATTGCAAAAGAATGCTTATTACTTTTTTCTCTTTCTTCTGCCAAAACATTAATAGTAATTTAAAAAAGTAGATCCTATTACTCGGTATTATAATAATATGAAAATGAATCTATTTGTCTCCATGAGCTAAAAAGAATGTTTTTTGTCTCATTTCTCAAGTAAAGTGAACTGTATGTATACAGCTTCAAGTGCCTTACTGAATGAGTATAAGGAACAAGAAGTCCTTTTGTAGGGAAGAAATAGTCAAAAATAATTAAACAAAAACTAATCACAATAAATGTGGAGAAAAATTATTTGAAATTTTAAATGGAGTGGAATATGCGTTTCGACCAGGGAATGTACGTTGGTCTCCTCAGTTAGGACGTATACCCCTCCTAAGACGCATATGGAGGAAAATATTGCCCAAACATAGCAAAGAAAGTCAGGTATATATATGAAATCAACAGGTGTAATTGTTGTGAGTGAAAGAGGTGCCAACTTAGCAGTTAAGGCAACTACTAAAAAAAATTTTCTATGCTTTATTTGTTTTGTCCAAGAATATTCGTGACACAATACCAAATTTATTTAAGAAAGTAGACACTGTGCTCGGCATTGTATTAATATGGAATTGTGTCACGAATATGCTTGGACTAAACAAATATATCATCGAAATTTTTTTTAGTAGTTGCCTTAACTGTTGGGTGGGCACCTCTTTCACGCACAACAACTATACCTGTCGATTTTATATATACACCTGGCTTTCTTTGCTCTGTTTGGGCAATATTTTCCTCCATATACGTCTTAAGAAGGATGTACGTCCTAACTGAGGAAACCACAGTACATACCCTGGTCGAAACGCGTTTCTCTTTCAATTTAATATTACAATTAGTTTTTCTTCACATTTATTGTGATAAGTTTCTGTTTAATTATTTTTGACTATTTCTTCTCTACAACAAAACTTTTTGTTTCATATACTCATTCAGTAAGGTACTTAAGGCTAGATACATACAATCCATCCTACTTCAGAAATGAGGCAAAAAAATTTCTTTTTAACTCGTGGAGACAAATAGATTCATTTTCATATAATTAATAATAATACTCCTAGTATGACTGATAAACGTTTACTTTTTTTAAAATTATTTTTATTATATGATGAAACGCTTTATTTTTATGTACACTCTGCATACACCCAAACTTTGGTGTACACTTAATTTGGGTGTTCTTTGGGAGTATGAAATCACAGTCAATATTAGATTTTGATTTCCATGTTCTTTTAAGTGTCATTTTGGTTGTTTTTTTCGTGAGGGTTTTGGCCTACTTTTTTGGAATATTTCATTCTTTTTACTTTAGTTATGAGCTGTTTAACATTATTTTACGTTTATGGCTCCCCCCCCTTCAGGGAAATTTTGGTTTACCTGAACCAGCAGAAAATATTGATATAAAAAATTAGTAGAAGAAAATAATTATTTATGAAAACAATAGAGATTTACTTTATGAGAATAAAAATCAACTTAATGAAATACGTGTACAAGTGATAACATGATTTTTTATGATGGTCCAGAATGTATTGGAAAAACGTTTCTTTATATAACATTAATACATTCTTTTTTGGGACAAGGAGAAAAAGACAAACAAAAATTCCGTGAATGTAATGTGATAATATGGGATGAAGCTGATATGATTCCAAAAAAGCTTTGGTAATTGTTGAAAGAACTCTAAGGGACTGTTGTAAACTCAATTTAATACCTTCTGCTGGAAAACTAATTATTGTAGGCAAATGTTACTTGTTCTGTTGTTAAAAATGGATGTAGGATGAGTATAATACAAGAATCAATGAAATATTTTTCTTTATGGTCTAAAGGCTATAACCGAATAAACATAGTAAAATTGCCCTGTGATAACTAACTATTATAACCGATACCATTCGAAAGATGCTAACAAAAGATAATACTAAAAAAATTCAGACCCCTAGACCCCCCTACAGGCTTGTTAGACCAGAAAACGTGTTATTTCGAAAATATTTTTTCATAACACGTGAATGAAAAACGTTCTTCACCATCCCTGTAAAGCGAATGGAAATTTGAAAATATCGAGAGTCTTCGGGTAGCGGGAGGAAAACTACTTTACCTCCCACTCCGGCGGGAAAAAAGTAAAAAATCCCAATTCATGCACTAATTACAAATAATATGGTGTATAACTGGGGGGCGGGGGAGGGGGGGAAGCTTTTTCAGACTCGATTTCCACTCTTGCTGAATCATCATCCTTTCTTAGAAAATACCAATTTTCCCCCCTAATTGCACAATGTACTATTTTTTTCAGCCCCATAAAAATATCAGGGATTGAAAAAATTCATAACAGAACATTTTTACATGAAAAACGTATACATAGTTTTTGGACCCCTAACCTCAAATGACGCTTTATGAAAAATCTTTGAAAATTTAAAATCAAGCTCACGGTACAGTAAAATAGGTAACAATTTAAAAATAGTATATTGTGTGCCAAGGGCGTAAAGTGGGCTTTCTTGAACCGAGTGTGGAGTTTGTACTAATCTCTGGCTCGATTTACACACTCGACTTCGGTTCATCCTCGCTCGCCTTCGACTTGTACTGCAAACACACGAAATCAAAAAAGTCCACTAGCCATTGGTGCACATCATATTTTTTTTACACATGTTTGGATTTTAGTGTTTCTCGTGCATGGAAGATTAGACTGGAGTGACTGTTCCCCTTCACATCAACCATGAGCCTATTAGAATAGAACATCTAAATTTTACATGATTTTCGCCCGCTCCACAGTTTTTTTCACCCACTCCACAGTTTTTTTCGCCCGCTGGTCGGAAAATGGTCTCTTTAGTTCCGCTTTTCTGGTACGAAAAATGCTAAAATCATACCTGTTACAAAAAAGAAAAATTTATTTCTCTTTTTATATATTTTCGTTATCCACTTCATAAATAATTTTAGATTTGGTGGTCAGGATACACAAAAATAAATATAATTTTTTTTCGTTTTTTTAGCTAAATATGGGTTTTAATAAGGTACAAAACCATTTTCTTTACTTATTCCAAAGTAACTTACAGTATAAAGTCAACTATGTACAATACAATCCGTAGAATACAAAGAGACAAGAGAGAACACGATTTTCTTTTAAATTTTGTAGGATATTTTACGCTCACGAGCCTCAAAATTCAATGATTATACATAAAAATACATTACAATTGATTTATATAAGCGAATTCTCAGAATCGGCGTTCCTCAAACATATCAAATTTTGATTATGTTTTAACCTATTGTACTCGATTACTGGTCAAGGCACAGACTTGTCCTTTATAGGAGATCTATTCTAACCAGTATCTAATGGTATCCACAAAAAACAAGAGACAAACTGGATGCGCGCACTTTTTACAGATGTAAAGGGACGATACTGACATTATTATTAAAAGTTCATTGTTTTCTTTATTTCTTATCAATATTCAAATCTATCGGACGGTCTTTCGCTAGATATATAGGGAATAAAACAACAAATTATATGACAGTTTATAAAGGTCCTATGATAAAACTAATGTAATGTACTTAATAATAGTCCACGACTACATGAAAAAAAATTGTTCCAAAAAACTGTGACGTCGCAAGTGCCAATATTGTCAATTTTAAAAATATTTAGTTGATCCCCAATGATTTTTTTTATTTATTAATCAATTTTAATGTTTCGGGGGTTATTCTTTTCTTTAAACATCTACAAAGTTAACGAAAGAAATTTATAAAATAATATATCTGTGATAAACGAAAGCAAATTGTTAATAAAATTTTACGCGATTACTTATAAATAATTAGCTTTCTCTTATTACAGATATATTAATTTATTACATTACTTATTACAAAACATTAATATAACATTAATAAACTCCAATTATTTTTTTATTTTATAATTAATATTAAACTAAATATTTTTTAAGTTGACAATGATGACACTTGTGTAGAAATTTCTACCCGTCTTGCAGTATCCAAGATTGAAAAATTTAGCTTCAAAGTTTCAGTTTTTAACATGGGAGCCCTATCTTGAGCTCTCACAAAACGGCCGTTTGTATTTTTTGTAAACCAAGTTTATACCATTCTAACCTCAAAATCACAACTTTGATATGATTTTTCGGTGCTCGTAGTATAAAATACGGTTTGAAGCTAGTGCGTAAGTAGATTATTTACCTCATGTGACTTTTCACTCTGGCTTCGCTCGAGCGAAGAACGTCACACGAGGTAAATAATCTGCTTCCGCACCCGTGTCGAAATGTACTATTTCTTTACATCGTTTTGAAAAACTAGTATATAATGTAAAATAAGCATATAAGTAATACATATACAGCTGGGCATAGCAAGCGGTATTTTAGTAAAGATATAGCTATCTAAAGTTGTGCTAAAATGTTATTAGTATATCTGTATTGTGGTACAGCATATACAAAAGTTAATGCCGTACTTCGGTTTTTGGTGCTTTTTCATAAATTTTATATTTTTTACTTATATAGTATTAATATATTAATATTTTACATTATAAACTGAAGGGTTTTCGTTATAAATATTGACATTTAATAATGATTCTTTTGAAAATTAAATTTCTAACCTTACAGTCAAACGGTCAACGTCCTTAAGGAGGTTCGAGTGGCATGGTCTGATAAAAATAACATTTTGGTAAATATGTAGCTGATTAATGTCTAATCTTTAACATAATCATGCTATGTTGTACTACCGGTAGTACTGTAAACATATTTATAAAAGAAATAATAATTTTTTGACTTATTATTAACAAGGAAAAAACATTTTTGTAAAAATAGAGAATAGTTTGAAATTTCTTTACTATATAAAGAAATGTTTTTTAAGCTTACTGTAAAAATTTCAAATAAATTAGGAAGATTTTCGTAAAGATATGGTAGTATACAGAAAAAAATATATTTTTATACGCAAAACGAAACAAGAATTCATGAAAGAAACTTAACGATTTTTTACAATATATAGAATCGTTATCTAAAGTCGATGTAAAATTTTCAAGCAGTGCAAGCAGTTTTCGAAAAGATATGGTGGTTAACAAAAAATTCATATATTCATATAAATCAAATAAAAATAATTTCATTCAATTTTTTATTGTTAACGAGCTTCCTAAATGGCTTAAGGGGGTAGGCCTGGGTTAAACCCAAAAATATATTATTCTTTTACGAATCCAGGAAACTTTTTACATTTAATAGCAATCATTCTGAAAATTTTCATGCTCTCAATACTTAATAATATCTTAAATTTAACCGTTGTAAAATCTCAAAATCTTGATCCTACACGTCACAATAAATCACTGTTTTCAATACCATATTTATTAAAGGAACTTTGTTCCTCACACGATTCTAGGTAACATAATGAGTTAAAAAAAAAATTTCACGGTTATTCGACTCCTTTTGATATTTATTATAATATGAGCAAAGTTGTTTTAAGTTAAATTTTTTTTTTATTATTCTATTTCGTAGATCCAATGAATTATTTTAAGGGCATTAAAGTAAATATTTCAGATAATCGATTGGATGTCCGAAAAAAAATAACAAAAAAAATTTTTATGAAGAAATGCTCCGCTCGTTCTTTAATACATGTTTTTACAGAGTCGAATAACTGTCGAAAAGAAAATTTCGTTCATCATGTCACCTAGAATCGTGTGAGGAACAAAGTTCCTTTAATAAATATGATCATGTATGATCAAGATTTTGACATTTTACAACGGTAAACTTTAAGATATTATTGCGTTTTGATAGCATACAAATTTTCAGAATAATTGCTTTTTACATAGAAGGTTTTCTGGACTCGTAAAGAAAGTCTTCTTTCATTTTCCTTTTGACCCTCGAACTTCCTTAAATGACACACGTTTGTCCCTTGGAAGAGATCTATACGATACCAAGATCACACGATAGCGATAAAAAATTAGATCCAATTTTGTTGCGCGTACTTGTTATAATTTTAAATGGCGGTCGTGAACATTAAGTTTTATTATTCGAGGAACGATTCATACATACGCATTTGATTAAAACGTTTCATGAAACGTTTTAGTAGTATTTCAGATATATTTCTAACGATAAGACTGCTACATACATTTTTGAAACATTACATTATAATTTTACTGAAATATTATCAAAATATTTCTAAAAATATTCTGCGACCTTTCAAAATCGTTTCGAAAGATATTATCTAAATATTTCTTGAAATATTCTGGAAATATATCAGTAATATTTTAATGTAATGTTTCAATAATATATGCCGCAGTCTTAGCAATATTTCTAAAATATTAATAGAATAATCTAAAAAAGATCGCAGAACACGTCTGGGATCATTCCAGAAATATTACAGAAATATATTTTATAATATATTTCGAAGAAATCGTTTTAAAAGATATTATCTAAATATTTCTTGAAATATTCTGGAAATATATCAGAATATTTTAATGTAATATTTCAATAATATATGCAGCAGTCTTAGAAATATTTCTAAAAAATTATTAGAATATTTCATGTAATGTTTCAAATAAATACCTATGAAATATTTCTCGAAATATGCTCAGTTACATTTATAAATGATTCAAAAATAGTATTCGTATAAGTTCAAGAAAGATCGCAGAATACGTCTAGAAATATTCAAGATGTATTTCAGCAACATTACATAAAATATTTTTAAGTAATTGTTTCGCAAAATGCTACCCAATTATTTCTCTAAATAATCCGGAAATATTTTTGCAATATTTTTTGAACTATACGAAAAATATTTCTAAAACATTTCTAAAAGATAACTGGGAATATTTCCAGAAATATTTCATACTCATTTGTTTGAAACATTTCATGAAATATTCTGGTAACATTTCAGAAGTATTTCAAAAACTGCTACATACATTTTTGAAACAATACATTAAAAAAAATTAATAGCTCAGAAAAAGTCTGCTATGTTATCATTGATGGTTTGTCGAAAGATATTTTTTTACTATAATTACACAACGATGGGTAATAATCCTTATCAAAGCATTTTTTTCTCTGTATATTAAAATTATTCAAATATTTAAATTATATGTAATCAGATGTTAGTACGTAGATTCACTGAATTCCTAATCATCTAAAATTTTCTTATTCAATAAACAAATACGTTTTTATAATTTTAAATACCTATGTACAATAATTAACTGAAAGATAGTTTTTTTTATTAAAGATTAATTTTTTTACTACAATATATCGATGACTCTACGAAGACTAGTACATTTGCGGCGTTTGCCAGGAAAAGAACCACATTTGGAAATCTCCCACGAAGACTAGCATATTTCACGATTCCACCATGAATACTAGCGCATTTCGCAATTTTGCCACGAAGACTAGCACTTTTCAAGATTTTCCCACGAAGACTAGCACATTTGAACATTTGCCACGAAGACCAGCACATTTGGCAATTTTCAACCGCCTGACTTTATCAGGCTAATTTTATTTATTCGAGTAGCCTAATTTTCTCGGGTAAACGAGTAATTTATTGACTACGAAAAAGGTGTAGTACTCGACCCGAACCCGATAAAAAAAGAATCGACCCGATTCGCCGAGAGTTTATCAGTACAACTTTAATTTACATATTCTTTACAAAAAATGCTAGTCTAAGTAGCAGAATTGCAAAATGTGCTAGGCTTCGTGGCAGAATTGCGAAATGTGCTACTCTTCGTGGGAAAATCCTGAAAAGCGTTAGTCTTCGTGGGAGATTTCAAAATGTGCTACTTTTCGTGGCAAACGCCGCAAACGAGCTAGTCTTCGTATTAAGGGCCATCGATATATTCTAGTAAAGAAATTAAGCTTGGATCCGTCGAATACTTTTTTCGGATACTTTACTCATTTTAAAATGTCTAAAAGAGGTCTAAAATTTTCCTAGGCACCCCTAAACATGCGGTGCCATCCGAATGATACGACATGTCTAGGTGAACTCCGGCATATTTAAGACTAATTTTACGTATTTTGATACCGGGTATATTTTTATGTCTGGCAGTCAAATTTCTTATACATAAAACTACGTAAAATAAGTCCAAATATGCCCAGGTAGCCCTAAGCATGTAGTATTATCCAGATGGTACCCAATGTTTAGGGCCCCTAGCAAAATTATAGACCATTTTTAGACATTTTAAAATAAGAAAAGTATCCGAAAAATGTATTCGACGAAAGTATTCGTCAGATATCTTTTTCGGATACTCAGTATTCGATGAAAGTATCCGTCGGAAATTTTATTCGGATACTCAGTATTCGACGAAAGTATCCATCGGATACTTTTTTCGGATATGCACGACAGTATTTCATCAAAGTATCCGACGGATACTTTTTTCGGATACTATTTTAAATCACGTATATCGACTTAATAAATGATGTAAAATGCTTAGAAATTGATATTTTGTTGTTTTTTTATATTTACAAAAACCAGAAAGGTATCCGAAAATATTTTGTGATCGAATATTTTGTCGAACTTTGGTACAGTCTTTCATAATAAATCAGTGCAGTCTTATAAAACGCTTTTCGTGCAGTTTTCTGAATACAGAATATAAGCACAAGTAATTCTTATAAATTATTTCACTGTTGTCACAGGTCGTAAAACTTAAAACCATAAAATATTGCACTTAAATGAGTACCCAAATAAGATGTAGTACCAGAGCAATAATAACATTGCCATATATTTCCCTCTACTGTTTATCATTGTGGGCCACCGTCTTTTCTAGCCATGTATCTGCGCAGTGATGTTTTGAAATGACATAAAGCGTGCAGATACTTAAGACTATGGGGGAGGGAGTTCCAGTGGCGTGCACCCTGAACACCGTACGACTACAGGCCCATGTCGTTGCGCGAAACTGGAGTTGAGAGCTCCTTTGCATCTAATCTATTGGAGGGCCGGCTTCGTTTATCTTGAACAGGACCGCAAGGTATGGCGGTTGCCCCATATTGATGGCTTTATACGATAGCGCCGCCGCAAAGTACTCCCTCCTTTCCTTAATAGTTAACCAGCCCAGTCTACTCCTGTAAGGACAGATGTGCTCATTCCTCCAAACACCGCATATGTATCTCGCACATGAATTGTCTATGTGAGAGATGACAAGAGCGTTTGCAAGTTGCACACATAACGCCTTGGTGGTGTAGGATCGAAGAGACCAGAGGCCATGTAGGGCTCTATTAACTTTCCTAACGCACACTTTTAATATCACCTAATTCGGGAATTTTCAACTGATCGGTTTCAGTTAACGGTTTATTAGTTATTTCTCTATCGTGAATTCAATAATTAACTTATACAACTGAATAGTCATACCCCAATTCACTTATTCTTTACAAATCTGGGTACCTTACATACAAACTTTAATCAAGAGGCTAGAATCCATCCAATACAAATTCATCTGTTACGCTGCGTTTAAGCTAAGTAACCAATGCACCATTTTGATCACGAATATGGGGATATTGAAAAAGACTTAAATATAGGAACAATCAAACCGTTGCATTACTGTTACGGCACAAAGCCGGATTCACGAGAGGAGAAATTAATAATTCAATAACAGTTTAAACTTTCAAAATTATATTTATTCAAATGCCTAGCCGATATATTCCTGTGACGCATTTACGCTAAAAAGCCGATTCTTTCCCTAATAGTCACACGATGTGAACCACACGAGAGTCTAAACTGCACTGCCTTGTTGTTGTCGAGAGCGCCAACGCTGGCCCCTTTTTTACGACCTTTACGCGTAGCCGATTTTATTTGGTTCTCTTTCTTTCATAACGCTGTAGTTAATACATTGCATCATTTCAGCACTGTATATTTATTTATTATCTATTTCACATTATTATATTCGCCGTCAATTTTACTTTACAATAATTATCATTATTTCTGTCAGTAACATTCTCCCCCCGTACAAAACTTAGTTTTGTACCATAAGTTACATGCGAACTAAGTAATGTTATAACTTAACTTGAGTATCATAGATACTTCTGACAAATATACAGGTGCATCTTAGATACATTTGACAAAGATATAGGCGTATCTTGTATCTTTTTTGTATCTTCAGCCTTGAAGTTACTGTAATACGCTTATACCTTTTTGCTTCCTCATAGAGGAAACTTTGTGATGGTAAAAAGAAAGTTTTGCTAAGCATGCATTCGTGCGTGCGTTCTTGCGTGCGTGCGTGCGTGTGCGTGTGCGTGTTTATGTGTGTGTGTATGAGCATTCACGGTCAAAATTAATGTTTCAGGGCTCAATGATTTTGTATTTTAAAGGAAGAGGGCTGAAAAAAATATTTGTTGGTTTCCGATGTTTTTTTGTTTCTTCGATTCATTTTTTGTGCATTTGAAAGAGCATAAAATTACCTAACTTTTCTGACCCAAAATTTTAAATTAGCTACTTTATTTTTCCTGTTATACACTAAAGCGTCGTGTTTTGTTTAAACGGTGATATTTGAGAAATATAACATGGAATTTTTTTTAATTTGACATGATTAGGAATATAGATAAGAATATTAAAACTATTAAGCCTTTTTCCTTTTCTTTTTCCCAGAAAAAAATAATTTTGTAAAAAAAATCGTTCTTTTTTTGGCGAAAGATAACTTGAGAAAACGTCATTATTCCTTCTGAAAATTTTCTGAAAGGTAACTCTTTACTATCTCTTGACACTGTTAGAAGATTATAACGACCTTTACATTCAGAGTTATTTGAGGTTATGTTTTTGTTTTATCGATTATATCTCGAGAACGACGCGGTCATTCTTTGCAACCCAGGGCTTATTTTTTTCGTTTTTAACGAAGATTCTGAATTGAATAGAAATTTTGAGATTGATCGATACGTTTTTGTTTTATATTGATTTCTTTATTTTACGATATTTTACGATATTCTGAAATCAATAACGTAAATTATTTTTGTATTTTAGAAATAATATGATTGTTTAATTCTTCATTTCTTTCTTTGTAATTAATGGTCATGTGTCCCCTCCTTTTTGGGATGCAGATTTGCCACAATGCATATGTGATTTTGTATTTTACATTTGTATTTTCCATACTTGTTTGTTGCGCTGAGCGATATCGGTCGAGAGAAATCCATCACCTGCTTACTACTCGTAGCATCTCAGACACTGTTGAGAAGGCTATATGGGTCAGAAGGCATATATATGTTCTGCTTAGCACAATGCGTAGTCGGAGATCTTTTTCCGACAAAAACTCGAAGAAAAAATTCTCGAGAATTCGTATTCTCGGGAATGGTATAACGTTTTTCGAGGTCGTTAAATCCGAGATCGGATTTGCCAAATTCAAAATGGCGGATTCAAGATATCGTATCAGATTGATAAAAATTTGAACAAATGGTCTGAATATTATTACTAATTTATTATTATTATTAATTTTATTACTAATTATTATTATTATTATTAATTGTATTACTAATTATTATTATTATTATTAATTTTATTACTGATTATTATTATTATTATTATTATTACTCCGAGGTTGAATTTGTAATTAATGATAAATCAGCACACATTTTTTGAGATTCTAATTAAAAAATATATAACAATTTAAAATTAATTTATTAGAATGAACAATTTTATATTAGAACAATTAATTTAATTTGAGGACGCTAAGTGGCAATGAATTTGCAGCGGTGTTTTAAGTAGTCATTCGAGAAATATCTTCTACTTTTGAAAAAAGATACTTTGTGTATCTTTTCATGTATTTAGATACTAGACATAAGTATCAAGCTCATGATTGGTAGTATGACATTTATTTTATAATGAACCAAATGAGTGTATGTGCGTAAGTTGAAGATGGTTCTCCAATAATCTTCAACCAAAAAAATTTAGAAAAAAAATTTTTTGTTCAAAAAGTTAATCGAACTATTATCATCAAATAAAAATATTTTTATGATGCTATTAATTTTTTTTCAATGAATAAAAAATTCTTTACGAAAAGACCTTTTTGTCATTTAACGTCATCTTTTCACCTTTATGCATTAATTATTACGTTTTTCAGGATGTAAATAATAATTATTTGCTTCAAGTTTTGGAGGTTAAATACTGTATCATAATAGTCAGATGTGTTCTAAGAGTTATTGATATGTCAAATATATTTATAATGAACAGGTTTCTATAATTATGGTGAGTTTATTCAATAAAGCCAATATTTTGAAAAAAAACACTGTTTCTGAATTTTAGGAGAATATTCCTTACAGTATTTTGAATAAAACTGTACATTTTGATTTAGAAATTATTTTGAACAACTTTATTATTAAAAGCCATTACACGTAAAATTATTGTAAAACTAGTGTTTTTTAAGTCAAATCATAAATCAATAATATTTTATTTTTTAAAAATGAATACTAAATTTTAGAGAAAAACAAAATGTACACTTTTTTGTATATACATTAAGGATGAACTACACTGATTTTTAAAAAATCTCTCCCTTTCGTCCAATAATATTAAAACTTCGGTATTTTTTTTGTCATGATTAAAGAAGGTTGTAAATAAATATTGAGAATTCTTTATTAAAAGTTTTTTATTAGTCATTGAAGAAAATACACATTTTTGTAATAAAAACAATTGTTTTTATAAAAGTTCCTTGTGTATACGATTTTAAAGAATTCTATTTTAAAAAATTTTAGAATATTTTACAACTTAAAATGAACAAAAGTTAATTTCTTTGAAATTGTTTAAACTCAATTAATGGTCTGAAATAATTGAAACGTTTTTTGAATTTAAAAAGCATAAAAGAACTATATGTTTCAACACTTATAATTGACGAATACAACATTTAACATCAAAATACCTCAAAACAAAATATTAACTTCTTTTCACAAAACTTTAACCGATATTTTTTTTAAATTTCAAAATCATCCATGACCATGGGTTGCACAAGGAACTTTTTGAAGTTAGACAAGTGAATTTCGAGAACAACGCGTTCAAAGTTTTAATTTGGCATGCTATCCAATGTTAGTCGTTTCACTCAACTGGCTATAACTTTGGTATAACAAAGAGTTTTGACATCCAGCAAAAATATTGATCAAACTATAAACATAAAAAATATGTAATGAGAAATTTTTCGATTTTTTGGTTAAATATCAGTGGAGCTCTCCCTTAAAAAACATTTTCTAAAAATTTCATTCTGGTTCAAATTTAGGTGTGCACCAGAATGACTTTCATCGTAACCATATTTTTATTCAAATTTAACACACTTCCTAGGATAACTCTAAATTTAAGAGGGGAAAATGGCTGAAAATTTTTATATAACTTCATAATATCAGCACAAATGTATATATGTAAGTATCAATTCATAAAAATCAAAACTATAGAAAAATTTGATTTGACTATAGCGCCATCTTAAGAAAATGTTAAACCGCCGTATGACCTACAATACCAGGAACAACTTTTTTCAATTAATTTACAATTTTGAGACAATGTCTCTCTGGAACGTTGTTGTTTTTGATTAATACAATATAATTTTTTATTGCCATTCAGGTAAAAAATATTTTTTTAATTTTTATAAAGTATGTATAAAGAATACTTTATGATTACTTTTTTAGTACTATAAGTATTCTTTAGAGAGGACATTCGTGAATTTATCATGTTTATTAGGATTAAACAAAAATTATTTAAAAGATAACCTACAACACTCAAATTTCGATATAAAGCGGCACTATATGCAGAAGTAAGGTAGGTAAAAAAATTCCTCCATGATCATAGTAAACTATAGAGTTAATAATATACATTTGTATTGGCTTTAAAATCAAAATTTGCTAATTATCATTAAAGCCAGGTGTATTATACTTTTTGTCCAGCAGTTTGCGATAAAATATTGATGACAACAGTATCTACGCTAAAGACCGCAGTAATTCGCTATAATAGTAGTACCACCCACACGGTGGATTCCCAAACTATATGTTATGACTCATGAAACATATTCGGAAAAAGATCTAGGAATTCAAAATTTCGCGAGTAAAAAGTTTTCTCACTTCAGATTTCAGTAAAAGCAGTAGAGGTCAGTTCAGTAACTCTACTATATTACTATCTAGATACTGTTTATTAAATGTTTTACTACAAGTAAATAATGTTTTTCGTTGCTTAATAATAAAGTACATAAGACTTATTTGCAAAAAAGTTCGGATGTCAAGTCTAGGAGTTATGATGAGAGCAGTTTAAAAGTAAAATGTCAGTTCTGTAACAGGTCAGTTCTGTAACACCCTATGAAAAATATTATCAAAATAAAGGGCATTTTCAATCATTTTCATAAAAAAAACTAATAAAATCACGTGATTCTACGGCTAAAATACATGAAATGTCATACGAAGTTAACTCTTGTAAATTTAGGGGAATCAATGAAGTCTGGGGGTAAATTAAAATTGTCAATCTTCACTCATCCGCCGTATTTATGCTTGTTTTGGGAAAGTTACGGCGGAATCACCCATATATATGCAGAGGTTCGAAGCGCTCTGAAAAGAGTCATTCTGAATTTCAAGAATAACTCCCTCCCGGAGGGCGTTTTCAATAACTACGTACCCCTGTATAGCTGTATGTGTATGTGAATATATGTACTTGTGTTTTAATATTAGAGCGAATGCAGGTATGCGTGTAAATAAGTATATATACAATTAATTGTACTTGCGTGCGCGCGGATGTATGTATAATGTTATGTACGTCGGTTTTTATCAAGGTATATTTGTGGATGCGCGTGTAAGTTTGCATGTGGTGCGTGTAAGCATGAGTTTTGATGTAAGCGCAAGTGTGTCGATGTTGGTAAATAAATTATGTGCATGTGCGCATGCGTGCTTTGACGTGTATGTATCTGGGTACGAGTGTGTATGATAACTGCAAGTGCTCAATTAAGTGAAAACGTAACTTCACAAATGTGTATATAATTGTATGCATGTGTGTATGTGAATATCAGGATGTGTTTTGTTATGTATACCTGTATGTGGATGTATAGGCGTATACTTTATTGTGCCTCTGTATTTCCATACTTCTACCTATGTGTTTTATCCCACATAGAACCGAATATTAAAAGAATGTCGTAGAAATATTTCAACGTTGCTGTGACATTACGAATAAGTTGATATCTTGCAGCTACATTTTTGTGATATTCCAGTACGATTTTCAAGATTGCAGTATTGCAGTATTGCAGCAATCTTTCTATAATATTACATTACGATATATCACATTGTAATATTGAAGTGATGTTCTTGTAACACTGCGCAATGATAAATTCCAACGCAAGATTGCTGAAATAATTCTACAATATTACATTGTAATAAATCGCATCCTAATATACGTAGTACTTTACTGCAATATTGTTATTGTAATATATCACATTGCAATATTACATCAATATTATTACAAGTTTACAGGATGACATCTCTCGATGCACGTCACATTAATATTGCCAAAATATTTCTTCAATATTTCATTGACAAATCACATTGACATATACGCAAAATATCCTGTAATATTGCTATGTGACATATCACATGAAAATATTATAGTAATATTCCTGCAAGTTTACAGAATGATATTTCTCAATGTATCTCACATTAATAATGCCGAAATATTTGTATAATATTGCACTGTTACACATCACACTGAAATATGTGCAAAATATTCTGTAATATTATTGTATGACGTATTACTTCAAGATATTACTGCTATATACCTGCAAAATTACAGAGTGACATTCCTGGATGCATTTCAAACTAACACTGTGGAAATATTTCTACTACATCATATGGCAATAAATTAGGCATCATTTGTTTAACGATAACATTTTAATTTTATAGTTTTATTTTACCGGAAATCTTGACTATAACCGTAAAAATGTTTTAATAATGTAGTTACTCAAAGTTTACGTAAAAACCAATAGAGAGAACTCAATTATTGTCATTGCATATTATTTGAAAGTCCATTTTCTCCAGATTGCTGCTAGATGGCGCTTTTGCGTTTTCGCGCGAGTGCTAAGATTCGTCTTAAGTTACTATATAAGGTCAGTTTAAACATTACGACAATGTGTATCACCCCGAAGTTGCTGCGTATGAACGATCATTATATAATTGTATAATAGTTGAAAATTAGATATATATATATATATATATATATATATATAATTGTTGAAAATTAGATATATATATAATTTTCAACAATTATACAATTATATAATGATCGTTATATATATATATATATATATATATATATATATATATATATATATATATATAAGATATATATATATATATATATATATATATATATACAATATATAACATTATACATGACTTATTTCTGCCCGGGAAGCTTGATAAGTGATCACATAGCTATTGTGAATAAATAATACGATTAACGCGGTTGCAGAACTGTGCGACATATACTATCCCCTTGGAGACAATTTTGAAGTGTACTGAATTCCATGGTGTATCTAATGCGAGCACAATATTATATATAACGCCCATTAACGCTTGTCAGCGTGTGTCTCTGGTATTTTAGAGAGTGAAACCCATGACGAATACTATGTGGAGATCTGCGCGCACACGTGCACGCTCTTTATTACGCGAGGGTGAAAGTCGTTCATCTAGCGACTGTTTACTACTGCTCCGCAATCACTAGTTTGCATAGCTTTTATATTCCCTTCAGTAGAAGCTCCGAATGCTGTACGAATAAATGTGTATGTCGTTGCACAGCATCCCCTTATTGGTACATACTACGTACCTATGAATTTTTAATAAAGTTTGTTACACTTTCATAAAATTCACGCAAATTAACTTACTTGCTGTACCAAATTTTGAAAACTCACTTTTACTAAAAACAAAATGTCTATGTTTATAACAATTGATTGCTCGGAAGTTCGACTTCTTATATATGCAGGTAGCATTGTAAAGGAAATTATTTTTATAGCACACTAACCTCAAAATGCCAACTTTATTGTCGATTTTGAGGTTGTTGTGCTATAAAATATCGTATGAGACTGTTGTGGGAGGTGTTTTTCTACCTTGCTCGATTTTCTCACTCGCTTCGCTCGTGCGAAAACCCTCGAGCAAGGTAGAAAACCATCTCCCACAACAGTGTCATAATATACTATAAATACACTTTCTAAACTAGATTGTCTTACCTACAATTCTTATGTAATATACTGAATCTTAGTTTTTTGTAAGCATCAATCCACGGCAATGCAGAAAGAGGTCATACGCAAACAACTAAGTAAGTCCCGTTTATAGAAAATACGAAGCATCGGTGCATGGTTTGCAGGTCACGTGAAATATCTGGTAGCGATTTCGGCGGAAATCGATACTTGAAAACTTCACTATTGAATATGTATGTCTCGTTTGATTAAACGTTCCCTGAAACTTTATTTTATAGCGTCGCTTGCCCTCTAACTTAACTGTCTCCTGACTTTTTCAGTTTATCCGAAGGCGCGTTCTCTCGCAAGAGAAACTCGAAGAATAAGTAAAAGAGGAGGTAGAAGAGCTTCTGAGCATGCAGTCCGCGCGTACGTGACACACATTCTATTTAATCGTACAATCAAGGGATGGCCATGTGGCGAGGAGAAAGAGAAAGATAGACTAAACGAAGATTGGGGTTGCTGCTATCCCGTTCAGCATCGCGCTCGCGTGCTGAGTCCGACATGAATTCGCGATATCCTGGAGCTGGGTACCTTACCTTATGCACTGAGGTGCCGGAAGGCAAACCAAGGTTTTTCTTATGTATTTTGACCCGTAGAATCCGAATCCGCGGGTCAATTTTCGTAAAAAGGGATAAGATTGGCTAAAAGCGCGATTTTCTATATACAAATATCTCAAAGTCGTACTGTACATCGGTCGCGATATTGATGCTAGGCGGCCTTCAAAGCGCCATTTGTTTATTTACAATAGTCATGATTAATTTAATTTAATTTTATACGTCAATAGAGAAATATGTTATTGATGCCTTAAATAAGATATATCAATTTGTATATTTCTAAAAACTTCATTCGCATTGAAGTACTAAGAGGTCAAAGTTAATGAAAAGTAGCAAAAATGAAACTTTAAAAAATCATAATTTTATTCTATTGACTTTAGGAAAAAAGTTTTTCTTCTTAAAAATACTTAAATTTTTAGGGAAAAATAGTCCCGAGCCGAAAAAAACAATGTATTATGTTCTATAACGATCTACGTTTATAATTTGTTACTTACAATTTGCCAAAAATGTTATGGTTACTTTTGCACTTTATTCTATAATAATTTTATATTAATTATGTAATTTTATTATACTTTGTAGACTCTCTCTCTCTCTCTCTCTCTCTCTCTTTCTCTCTCTCTCTCTCTCTCTGTCTCTCTCTCTCTCTCTCTCTCTCTCTCTCTCTCTCTCTCTCTCTCCCTCACTCTCTCGCAAAGTATTTAGGCTAAAACATTAAATCGTACATTCATTTCAAGAGTTTATATTATTTGCCAGATACTTCTAAATGTTCACCGTAAACTCCGAAGTTTTGAGCGTTAACTCGAGCAGTAAAGTATGTGCATCCAATTATGTTTAACCTAAAAATGAGTCTACATGTTTAATATTAAATGTGAATTTTTCACTACAGTAGTGATTTTAAAATTAACTTTGAAACTAAAGAGTTAATGATATGTAACGATCATAGACAATTGCGATTACTTAAAACAAATATTTGTTAATCGTTGTTAATCAATTTACTTTGACACATATATCTCCAAATACTGGAAATAATTTTAACTAATGTAAACTCTCTGATCATAACAACGGACAAAACGCATTTCAAATTTTTGAATTCCTTCCGATGTAGAAGCGTGACAGAAAAATAACATGAAAATATTTGTGACTGTAGTACCCCTTAAGTTATTGTAATTAGAAAAATTTCAAAGCAGCTTCATAGTATATAGTAAATTCTTTTCCTCCCCAATGCCCGTAGACTCGTATAAATGCAAAGGATCAGCTGCTCTCGCCGAGTGACGCGCGTGTTTGTTTTGTATGCGTGGCTAGTCCGCGTGCCTAATGTTGCTAGTGCAGATTCTCCAGCGCTTGAAGAATGGCACGCAGGTGTGCATGTCTGCGCCCGTACGTGTACAGCTCGAACGGCGACAAATTGCGCGTGAAACGAATCAGACTTTATTCGATCGCTCTCCTACGAATCCTCGGCTATCCCTTGCTCTGCGCTGCTGGTAATAAAGGGGATGGAAAATATTGAATTGCGCGCCAGCGCACTCGTGCTTTGTTCCGACGATTTTTTAATTAAAGACATGATTAAGCACTCCTTCATGAATGCTCGTTCTCGTTGTGGGGCCAGTGGAGCTCGAAGCAGAATAAAGAATGAATTTCAAATTGTACCGATGGATTTTATATTGGAGAAAACTACGCGCCGGTGAATTGTCAGCGGGTTATTAATGTTAATAATATTTTTGATACTAAGAAACAGGTTAGAAGACATAATCCTTACAAATAGGAACCTAAATTGACAACAATGTTCCAGAAAGATATTTCCTTAAATTTGAATATTCAACACGTCGGTACGTACAGCTTCGTAGGGAGGCACGTATGACACTGCTTCACTTTGATGTTTATAGGTAATAAGCGAGTTCAAAAATGTATAGTTCTTCATATGCTGTTTTAGAATGTTATTAATTAAAAAGTATAAAAAAATATTACTTTGTTGGAAAAGCTATTTTATTAATCTTAAGTCAGTTTTATTTGAGGAGACTAAAGAGATTAGGTGTCTGTAATTAGCTTGATTTTTTTTTATTAGCTTGATTAATTACTGGGTAAGTAGTTTTTTTCTTTAATAGTCGTTAATAATCTTTATCAAGGAGTATAGGTTATTTTAGATTGAGCTATAATGACTTACTTTTAATTGTTCTTACTGTAATTGTCAATCTAGTAACTAATCCTGATGTGAATATGCAAAAGAAGGTTTTGCAACAAATTTATTGATTGATTTATTGATTTTAACTAACCAATTATAGTAACAGAAAGAAAATAATTATAAAGAAATAAATACTAAATTTATATGATAATACAGTAGATAAATTGTGTTATAGCTGCAAGCTTTAGAGCGCGGCTAGTTTCCAGTGACAATGTGATTTCCAAAAAGATAATAGTGTGCATAAAGGCTCGAACGTGTATTATGATCTTCTTGAGAAATTATTAAAGGCAATTATTGTGACCAATAAAGCAAGACGAAACGGGACTTTATTCGTCGATTGTCCGCGCATGAAAACTCTAAAAGTTAAATTTTATGGTAAATATCTGTCTTTTAAGGAGGGCAATCATTATTTTTATTTAAATTTACAAACGTGCTTTTTTTATTGAATTTATTAATCTCATATTTGGGCAAATTCGCCAAACTTTTAACCTTGTACAATCTAACTCCGAAATGGCTGTTACACTGATTCTAAATGTAGCACATCGCCCATCCGGGTCTTATATGAATTGTTTGGTTCCGATACTTTGATCTTTCAATTTTTAGAAAAGTATAATCAAAGTATTTTTTAGAATCTTTGATAAATGGTTTAAAAAAGATCTCATAATTACGAAAGGTTTTCAGTGATGTATTTGAAGCTATGTAAAAAGGGAAAAACTCTTTTTACAGTGAAAAGAGCCTGATAGCTTTGAAACCTTTTCAATCAGATGATCATATGTGAGAACATTGACAAATCAACGACGTAAAAGTGATGCTATGTACTCACAATAAAAGATTCTCGATCAAAGTGATTGAGTAACCCATCGTTTCGCATCTCCTATCGTATTTCTTCATCTACACCTTCTTGGAAAAATAATTGCCAAGCCGTCCTCTTGAAAAGAACGTGGAACGCGCTTAAGATAAAGAAAATCGTTGAAATGAAAGAAAGAGGAGAAAAGTGCATCGATCGATCTCGATTAGTCGATTCTCTATCCGTCGTTTCGATTCGTCCATTGTCGCGAGTTATACTATCAAAGGCAGCCAGCTCTCGAGTAAGTACTATCTTTTATTCCGAGCCCGAGAATCATCAATAACGCAAACGGATGCAGTAGCAGTGCTGCCGGAGAACGAGAGGGAGCAAAACTATGGCCTGCGCAGGTTCAAAGTTCCCGCCGGCGGCGCCCGAGCGTCTGCAGACTAACAAGCCACTCTGAGCCGCTGCACTACTCGAGTGGCCTATTGTCGGCTCATGAATACGGAAAACACGCTGAAAGAGGCAGACGAGCTACGAGCACACGCTCGCGCGAGAATTATGATGTATCGTTTGGCCCGGCGAGAAAATGCTCTGTTTTGTTTTGTCAAGGGGACGTGGAGTCCCGGACGTTTTTTGCCTCGTTATCCCAGCTTGGTAAAATTCCACTTTTTACAGTGTATTTTAAGACAATATTTTCGGACTTTCCAAACATTTTTTTTTTAATCCGCTGCTTTTAAAAATAATTTGCATGTCCGTATAGCAGGGTTCGGCAAAAAATATTCAAATAATAAGTAACAAATCATATAAAAATATATTGATCTGGATATTCTAAACGAATCTATATATTTGAAAGAATAAGGGAAAATATTGTGACAGTCGTCCATGTCTGGCCATGCACCTAAAGCAGATAAGTTGAATATGATTAGAAAGGGCTTGGCTTAAATATGAGCCTTTTCAAGGTTTCAGCGTTCCTCTGTTTTCCTGCAAAAAAAAACCACGTGTATATTCTATATCTATATACACATACATATGTATGTATTATCTAAATATTCGTTTTCCATTTATTTTCCATTGTATTTTCTTCAGTCACGTAGTGATTGGTGGTTGCTAGTAGTCTTTATTCGTATAACATTATTATTCCTTAAAGACATAATCTTATACCTGGATCATTCTCCAGGCAGCTGTCTTTCTGGAAAATTTAAATTGCAATGGCTTAGAAATGTTTTAGGGGCCTTTCAACTGCAATATTATTCAACTATAATATTTTAACTTTACATTTCACTTTTTATCCACTTTTTTAGATCAGCCATTATCAGATCCTGAAAAACTCTATGAAATAGCTCTATGATAAATTTCACATTTTCATCTACCACGTTGGATTGATATTTTGAATAATAAAATCGCGCGACTGCGAAACTTAAAAATAAAAATGATTTTTATTTGAAGCAGAGAATTTTAATCAAAGTATCAAATGTAACGTCCCCTTGCTGTGACAAGGCATTAATTTCAGACTTTCAAGTATTACTGTAGATATAAATGTGATGAAAGGTTAAATCATTTTTGCCAACAAAACCGACTTAATGTTTTTCAGTGACGTGTCGGCAGCATTTATATTACACCCTAATTGTTTAACAATATTGTATACAATAACCGCTGCCAATTAATTGGCACTTAACTTCCTCAAAATTTATAAATTGATCCAATATGAAATTCTTCGATCTAATAAATTAATTTTAAATTACTAAGGGGAGTGCCGGGAATTAAAATTTTTCTATTGATTATAGAGCTTCTTACGGACATTGACTCCTGATTGTTAAGTCCCTTTGATTGTGCATATTTTATTGCTAATTTTTATTATCAGGACATTTATATGAACTTAAATTAGATATTTTATCGTATATTTATTATATATATATATATATATATATATATATATATATATATATATATATATATATATATATATATATCATTATCTACAATTATACAATGATCGTTCATACGCAGCAACTTCGGGGTGATACATATTTTCGTAATGTTTAAACCGACTTTATATAGTAACTTAAGACGAATCTTAGCACTCGGGAGAAAACGCCAAAGCGCCATCTAGCAGCAATCTGGAGAAAATGAACTTTCAAATAATATGCAATGACAATAATTGAGTTCTCTCTATTGGTTTTTACGTAAACCTTGACTAACTACATTATTAAAACATTTTTACAGTTATTTTCAAGATTTCCGGTAAAATAAAACTATAAAATTAAAATGTTATCGTTAAACAAATGATGACTAATTTATTGCCATATGATGTAGTAGAAATATTTCCACAGTGTTAGTTTGAAATGCATACAGGAATGTCACTCTGTAATTTTGCAGGTATATAGCAGTAATATCTTAAAGTAATACGTCATACAATATATATATATTCATATATAGTTTTATTTCAATAATTAGTACAAAAATGAATAATTTAAGTATAAGAGGCTTAAAGGTTTAGAGGTTTAACTATTTAAAGTTTAAAAAGAGAAATAACCATTCACTATGTATCAGATATAAAATAATAATCTACAATAACAATTGCACAATAATAATTACGCGAAGAATAACTAAATATATATGAATAAGTGTCTCATTATTTAATGCCTAATACTGATATGCCAGTAAACAGCTGATGCCGAACACAACGTCAATTCCGTTTCAGTAGCACCTTCGTCAACAGTGGTCAATAACATTTTTTCTAAAATTTATTGAACTGCTACTGAAGCTGCTTACCGAACGCAGCAACAGTCATTATATGAATATTCTCCACATGCAAAATATTCGCACTATTTTGTTGGTAAATCTCATAACTATTCACTTGCTAAAATATAATATATATATATATATATATATATATATATATATATATATATATATATATATATATATATATATATATGCCTGTATACGTACGGTATAGCTAGGGACCCTCCAGGGAGGGATGTGCCAACCTACGAGGCGGAGGGAGAACTGGAGCGGAAGCTGAGTTGAGCGCAAGTTATTCAAATGGTTTAGAGTAAGAAAACAATTTTTCCTCAAGAATTGTATTAATAATATGATTTTATTTAATACCTAATTAAAAAACTCTATTGGAGCTATTTACAATTAAATAGACATTGACAATTAAGCTTTAATATAATAAAACCGTTTCAGATAATAATGCAATAAATTAGGAAAATGTAAAAATAAGTAGCCATATGACTATAGGGAACCAGGACTAACGCGTACAGTCATTAAATGACCTCAGAAAAGTTCACTTGCACTTCGACCTCAGATAAATAATAATAATAATATCTAATATTCAGCCAAGTGGCCAGAATTAAGTTTAGGGTTTACGGTTTTGTTATTTAACTTTTTTTTAACTGAAAATTACTCACCTTGATGTAGTAGGGCTTAGAGTTTCTTTTATAATTTAATCCTTATTTAATTACAAATTGTTCATTTCGGGGGCATGGTTTAGCGATCAAATTTTTATTGTTTAAATTTTCTTGCAAAAAATGCTATTTTTTCATTTAAGGGGGTAAATTGTTCGTATCAAATGCTATTTTGACCTGGTGCTATTTAGAAAATTTAACTTTGCATCTGGAAATTATTATAAGGATCTTAAAGCAATACAAAAATTAAAATTTACATATATTTAAACATATACAGTAATTCTTATATGATAATGATATTCACAACTTATATAAATCAGTTCAAATTAGCATCTAATATGAACAATTTATTTCCCGTAAAACTTAAATTGATTCATTGGATCAGTCTGCAGGCTACGTAAAAGCAAAAAATGTTCGTAACCACATATCTCAGGTTCGAAGGGAATTTGAGGTCTGACCAAGGGTACCTTTAAAAATATATTATATTTTGTACATATTTTGTTTTAAATCCTCAAATTATTCCCCTTACATTTTTACAGATAAAAATACAAACAAAGAATTTATAGAGATACTATCATTTTAAAAGAATCAAAATTCGTCAGTATTATTATTGGATTTTGATATTAATTAAACATATTTATTACGATTTTCTTCACTTTGGAAACATTCGAAACATTTTTTTAAACCAGAAACACTTCTTATTATACATATACATTTGTTGTTATAACTAATCGAAGAAAAGATTTTTTTCCTGTACTGCTATAATTTTGAAAATTTACGCTAGTATATAACAGTTTCGCGGGTCAAGTTTGAAGCTACTGGACCGGAAACTGTATACATATATGTCTCAGCCAATCCGCATTCAGCAGCAGTTCGGCGCGTCCCTCCCTAGAGGATCTTTGGCTATAGCAGAGTGGCAGAGCCACACCTCGGGCGATCGGCAAAGTTAAGCATTGCTATGCGCGGCTAGTACTTGGATGGGTGACCGCCAGGGTACCCCGTGACTAATACAAATACACCGACCATCCCAAAGCGGATTTCATCCTGAAAGGTTATAACTTACGTTTATGAATTTTCAATACAAATTTATTCGCTCACGTCAGAATCACTTGTATTTTGAACAAAATAAGCGTTGGAAAAGTTCAATCCGATGCTCAGAACTCTAAAAATCATGTGGACGATGAAAGAATAGCAGTTTCTCTTCGGTAGATATTTGAGGTGTCCTAATGACCATAAAAAAAACTTGCTCCGATATATTTCGATAAAATATATAAATAAATTTACTGAAAAAGAAAATGTAATATAAGATGAATAATTCATTCCGAATTCATTCTCACCTAAAAATATATAAACAATTTAATTAAAATTCTAAGATGGTCAGGTTTCCTTAAAAAGAAACAAAAGAATGAGCCCCGAAACATTAATTTTCACCATCTATATTCAGAGTAATGTTGACCCACATCCACACACACACACACACACGCACACACACACACGCACAAACACACACACGCACAAACACACACTCACGCATATACACACACATACGCATAAACAAACACACAAACAAACATACACACACATCACATGGATACACACACACTGACTCACATACACACAAACACGCACTCACGCATACACACACATCCACGCAGATACGCACACTCACATACAGGCACGCACCAGCACATACACATACATAATCTCACACACACACACACACATACATACACACACACACACTCAAATACGGAGACACGCAGACACACACACGCACGCACGCACGCACGCAGGCACACACACATACGCACACACACACTCAAATACGCACACACGCACACACGCAGACACACACACGTACGCACGCACGCTCGCACACACGCAGATACACTCACACACACACATAAACATACGTCCATACGGACATTTTCTAAATATAGTGTATTTTTATTCCATACGTCTTAAAACATGTTTCTGACATGTTTTTAAAAAACTTTCTGTTACTATCAGCAGTCCTCTTTGAGGAAGCAAAAATTATATAAAAATTTCAAGTTATAAAAAATCAATAAATTTCTAAATTAAAAAAAATTAATTTTTTCAAATTTTCTTAATTTTTATTAAAATTTTTTTTTTAACTTTTAAAATTTTTTAAAAATATTTGCGTTTTTTTTCTAATTTATTAATTTTTTTTAATTTTTCGAAAACTAATCAATTTTTTCAATATTTATTCCAAGATTATTCGATTTTTTCAAAATATTTCATTTTTAGGCAGGACCGCTCCAAGGGATTATTTTTTTTCAAAATTGTTCAATATTATCAAAATTGTTGAATATTTTCATATTTTTCCAGTAATTAGTTTACACACATAGTTTTTCACTTTAGACACAATACAATTGCTTTAACACGTTTCCGAAAAAGTTCACTTTACGCACAGAAATTTACACTTCAGACACGAACATTTCGCACACTCGGACAAAATATGTATTATCTATACCATAACAAAAAAATCTGTAGTATTTGAAACAAAAATTGTAGGATTATTTTAAAAAGAGCAAACAAAAGGAAAATTAATTTACTTCGAAACGTTATCAGAATATTTTGTTTACATCAACACTAAAGAAAGGCACAATTTTTTCATAACTATAAAAACACTTTCAATTTCCGGATACATGTAATTTAAATGAGTCAGAAAATTGAAATTTTAATCGTTAACTGTGAGGATATCTAAGTTTTTGGAAGTTTACTGGATAGAGAAAACATGTATATGATATAACACCAGACAAGTTTAAAATAGGAACAATGAACTTTTTATTATAACGTTTTTATCACGGCGGGGTTTTCTCGGACATTAAACTAGACACCTACCTCTTTATATATATATACTAGGGAGGTTCCCGCCTGCTAGCTCCACTCGACAACCCTCATTTAAGGATTCAATTTTAAAATTGAAAATTCCCTGTAGTAATAATTTCCCTTTTGTAATATTTTAGTTTTAATAATAACTAATAAGTATAAAGGTATAATGTATATTTATATGTTGATTTAATGGTATCACGCTTATTATTAATTATTGTTTTGGAAAAATATGCAAAACAATGAACTGCTATAATTTTTTAATAAAGACCTATTAATAGTTTATTTAAAGGGGTAGTATCGCTATAAATTCTATTTTTGTATTTTTAGCTGTAAAAGAAAAAGTAAGTAATTAGAGTTTTAAAGACAATAAATATAAAAAATATGCATTTTTTAATCAAATCACCATCAGATAGATAAAATAAATAATCTGCATTTTATAATAATTTTTTATTCAAAAATAAACAAAAATCCAACGGGCCTTCGCAGTACCTCTAGGGTAGTGTGAAAAACTGTGAATATAATTTGTATCCTGCAGAAACTTTGCAACGGATTACATTATATAAATGTATATCCTTCGGTCACCATTTTGAATAGACTTTGACGGAAGGTTAGTAGGCTGTGAAAGGTATATTTTACGGAGATACTTAGGTAGAGGGCGCAGTGGATGGGTGTGTCGGGGGTGGAGGGGAAAATGTATTATAAAATAACGTACAGTTTGTAAAAATAACGTACATTTTGAGCTCCCAAAATCACGTTAACAACTATATAATATAGGAAGATATATATATATATATATATATATACGAAGATTAATCGAGGTATTGGAGAGAAAATTGTAAGAAAGAATTACGATGTTGCAATCGCAGAGAATGGTCATCAAAAAAATAATAATTCTAAATTCAAATTTTTTAAAGGTTCATTTGATTGTTTTTTTTGAAAATGTTTAATAGTATGTTTTCTTAAACAAAGCATAAAAATTAGATGTGCTTTTTTAAAGACAATTGCGGATTTGATAAAAATATTTTCTAGCTAATGTTATAGAGGAGTGAATTAATTTTCATTTAGTAATAGTTATTCGTCAAAAAAATATCGGAATTCTTTTTTTTCAGGTTCAATCAAACATACCCAATTATCAACTTTCAATCAAATACAATTAATTTTAAAATTTTTTAAAAATCATAAAATGAAAATAAATAACAAAACAAAAACGAATTGATGAGTCTTAAGAAAATATAGTATAACCAAAAATTTTATACTCTTTCAAATGCATTTACACTGAATCGATCATATTACTTCTACATACAAAAAAAAATTTACCTCATTAATTTCTGAATATCGTAAAATAGAAAAATCATTATAAGATAAAATCGTGTCGATAAATCTTAAAATTTATTTGTAATTCCTGATCCTTATTTAGAAAAAAAAATGAGCCGTGGTTGACAAAAAATGACCGCACCGTTCTCGAGATATAGGCGATCAAAAATTTTTTTGAAAAAAGACATAACCTTAAATATCATGAAAAACAAAAGTCCTCTTGATCTGGGCAATGAAGTTAGCCAAGAGATTACTAAAAGCTACCTTTCTGGAAATTTTCAGACAAATTAAAGCCGTTTTACTCAAGTAAATGCCCGACAAAAAATAGATTTTTTTCACAAAATGATTTTTTTCTCAGAAAAAGAAAAGGAAAAAAACTTGAAAATTTATCACCTCAAAAATTTTCAAACATTTTCCTTCATATTTTTCACAAATATAGCCGTTTAAACAAAAAATGACATTTCCATGTATAACGTAAGCAAGGAAATGATTTTTTTTAATTTTCGGAACGGGAAAGATAGACAATTTTATGCTTTTTAAAATGCATTTAAAATTAATAGATAATATTATTTTAAACATCCAAAAAAACGGAAAACTAAAACTCAAAAATCGAAAAACCACTATAAAAACAAAGAAACATCAAAACTTAAAACAAAAAGTTTTCAGCCGCCTTCCTTAAAAAAAATAAAATCCAATGAGCCCTGAATCAGGTAATTTAACGATGGATTACTCGAGATACGGAGGGATACATACATACATACACACACACACACACACACACACACACACACACGCGCGCGCGCGCATCCATACGGACATTTTCTAAAAATAGTGTATTTTAACTTCTTATGTCTCAAAACAGGTTTCTAACATGTTTTAAGCAAAACGTTTTTTTTTCCTATTACAAATCTTCCTTAAGGAGGAAGCAATATGATAAGCGCGGTCCACCACCTCGTAATTCGGCAAAGGTTGCATTCGCTGTTCGCAGAAAGCCTCGTTAGCATAGCTGATAAATCCAACGCACGTTATACAGCCCGAGCATCCAAATCCACAATTTGCATATCTGTCGCTCATCCGTTCGACCAGTTTATAGGAATTAATCGCCGCTGCACACCCTAATGAGAATCGAGGGGCGACGGACGCCGAAAATACGCCGAGGGCATATCGGTCGTACGCAAATCCAATATACGGATAGCGGTATAGCAAGCCCGCGCTCACAAGTGTCGAGTCACTAACGTTGCGCGAGCTTCGGATGCACAGCAAGCCGAGGCCCGTAGCTGACCGCTCATCATTATTCCGAGGAGTCGCTCGTAAATCCGAGAGTGCGATATGAGGGAGAGAGCATCAGGCAATATGCTCTCTTGCTTGCTGCTGTCTATCGCATTCGCAACTTCGTTAAGGCCGGGCGCGCCGCAGGACTTTACTTACGAGGCAGATATACGCTGTCTATACCTCCATTCTACAGTCATTGGCTTATTTTTCTCCTCTGACAATCACACATATATGCACCAAATTTTAATATTGTAATTGCCCTTTCTGGGGTAAATAATAATTAGAAAGATTTTTTTCAAAAATGTAAACCAGAAAGTTCATGAATAAATCAGATTTATATCATATAAGATTTAACCTATCTGATTTATATCTTATAAGATTTAACCTATCAGATTTATATCTTATAAGGTTTAACATATCAGATTTTTAATTATTATTATTATATTATTATTATAAAAGCCAAATAGTAATGATAAGTAGTAACGGTATCTGCAAGGCAACAGCTATCACATAGTCTTTATGTCGAATGTAGACGTGCTTGCATCATCACCGTAGCTATCATAACTATTTGTTGGGACTAGCTATGCGTAGCGGTATAGTCCATAGCCTTATTCACACAGTCACGCAATCTTTCTCTATTGTTTGCGAGTTACATCCAATCCTCCTCATAACATACTATTTCTCTTAGGTACATTTTAATATTCTCCTCCTACCCTCGCGTCGGTCTACCTGTGGTTCTTGCTCCTGTCAGCTTCCTTACGAGCAGTTTAAGAGCTAGTCCTTCGTTACCCATCCTAGCTACATGTCCAGCCCACCCTAGTATTCGAGATTTAATCACTCTGGTAATGTTTGACTTCCCGTATAGCTCGTGTATTTCTTGGTTATGTAAAATTCTCCATTCTCTAGTAGTTTCATCTATTTTGCCCCCAAATATCTTTCTAAGGACTCTATTCTCAAATACGCTAAATTTATTTTCTTCCCGTTTGATTAACGCCCACGTTTTGCATCCATATAGAAGTACTGTCAGTCTGATTTTTCTGTATACTTCTAATTTAGTCTTTCGCAATAGTAATCGTGATTTTAGTAAGTTATTTACCGAATATTGGCATGTATTTCTGGAATGCAGCCTCTTCTTCATTTCTTTACGAGTTTCATTTTTGTGGTCTATTATCGTGCCAAGATATTTAAACTCGTCTAATTTCTTGAAAGTTTTGCCATAGACTTTCATGTCGGCATCAGCAATCACGGGCCCTACTCTACTAATGACCATGTACTGGGGTTTCTCTTCACTTATTTCTAGGCCTGTTTCTTTAGCTGTTTTTATTAGTATTTCTACGTTTTTTATTACGGTTTCTCTGTTTTTTCCTATAATGCTATGTCATCTGCATATGCTTATAATTTTGTTAGGGAGCCATTTATTATAATTCCCTTTTTACTTCCTTTAGCACCCTGGCCACGCATTCTAAAACTATGTTAAATAGGAGGGTTGATAGAGAATCTCCCTGTTTTAGCCTGTTGTGAATGTCAAATCGCAACAATCTGGTTGCTTGTTGGTCTGTTTCTTCGAAATCCACACTGGTAATCCCCAACGATTTCCTCTGCGAGAGGTGTGAGTCTATCTAGCAGTACATTAGAGAGAATTTTGTAACATGTACAGATAAGAGAGATGCCTCTATAGTTATTACAGTTTTTTTTATCCCCTATTTTGTGTAATGGGATTATGATTAGGTCTCTCCATTCTTTGGGCATTATTTCTTTCCTCCATATGGTCCCAAGAAAATTATGAATTATTTTCTTAAGCGCCCCCTCCCCCCTCTGAATAAATAGTTGGGGCCGTAAATCATCTATTCCTGGGACTCTATTGTTTTTAACTTATTGATTACCTTGCAGACCTCATGTAGACTAGGCTGCTCAATTTGTGGTTCAGCAGTGTGGATTTCGTTATACTCTAAAGCAGTTTGGTGTTCGTGTACGTTTAGGAGCTCGTCGAAATAATTTTTCTACCTATTTAGTAGTCCATCTGTGTCCGTTATAAGGTTCCCATGTTCGTCTCGGAGGAAGTTAGTTTTACTTTGGGATCCTTTCCTTATTAAGTTTATATCTGTATACGTTTCCCGAGTATTATTTCTATTACTGTTTTCTTCTATTGCTGAGACTTTATTATTTTTCTATTTTCGTTTTCTATTCCGAAAAATTCGTTTGACATGTTGCCTTATATTACGGTAATGCGCGGAGGTGATCTCATTCGCGTTGTTAAGGCTAAGCATTTTTGCTTTTTACATTTTTTTATTCCACTCTTCGCATTCCTCGTCAAACCACGATTTTTGCTTGTTCTTTTTCCGCTGACCTAGCAGCTTATCTTATAGAACTTTTGATATTTCTCCAGGTACTTTCGATGTCATTCTCTTCCAGGTCGCCTAACCTATTGTTTTCCGACACATCAAGTTTACTTGAAAGTTCCTCCCTATATCTAGTTTTACGTAACGGGTCATTTAACTTTTACTAGTACACGAGCTACAACAAGAAAATGATCTGAATAGCAATCGGCTCCACGGTAAGTTCGAATGTCGAGAATGACAGCGTTCCGTCTATGGTGAATTAAAATGTGGTCGATTTGGTTAAGTGTGCATCCACCGGGACCTCTCCAGGAGGTTACATTGTGCCTGTCTAAGCGAATGAAACATGTGCTGTTGACTATATTCTTAGACGCAGCAAAATTAATAAATCTTATTCCATTATATTACTCACGTCGTGTGAACTTTCTTTTACCATAGTCCTTACATGTTGATTTTTGTTTAACATTTTTTATAGTAAAAATTTAATTTATGATAAGATACTAAGCATTTTGCTTTACCAATTCTACATTTCTTGTATAAAAAAATATTTTTTCTCAGATTAATTTAGTAATTTAAAAAAATATTATTATTTGCCAAATTTATCCTTTTTTTTATTAAACTATGGGGACAAGATACCTTTCCTGTAAATACTTGATAATACCTCAAAATCTTGAGCCTACGCATCACGATAGACTGTCATTGTCAACACTTTATTTATTGGAAACTCTTTGCACCATATACAGTTCTACGTGATTCAAAAACTCAAATTTTGTATTCTAATGGTTATTTGACTCCTTTTGATATGTACTAAAACTTTAACCTTGCACTTTTGCGTTTATTTTTTCAGAAAACGATTTCATATTTTGAGAATTTGTGTTAATAATTGTCAAACAATTAATAAAATAACTAGCGGGAAAAATTTTCACTTAGGTAAAATCGTGCACGCTGTAAACTGCCTTCAATAACTAAGGTATAAAAAATGGTTATAAATTGTGATGCATACGATTATGATTTTTATGGCTTAACATAAATGTATTATCAAGTATTTATAATTAGAAAATTTTAACAACCCTAGTAAAAATGAATAAAGTAATAAAATGTAAGAAAACGTAAGAAAATATAAGCAAACGTAAACAAACGTAACAAATCGTTAGAAACTGTTAGATTTCGAACATTTTTACATTGTTTTACATTATAGTATACGTATGTTTTTATTTTATTATGTTTCTTTACGTTTTATTACGTTTCAAAATTTCGTGAAAAAAATTCACGTGTACAAAATAGAAATTTTAACTTACTTAAGAAGCATTGAGACTTGGAAATTTTATTTTGTTGAATATTTTACATTACGGAAGTCTCTTTAGTGAGCGGAATTTTTAGTGTGCAAATGTAATATAAAGTAATAAAACGTAAGAAAACGTAAGAAAACGTAAGAAAACGTAAGAAACGTAAAAAAGCGTAAGAAAATATAAGAAAATGTAATATAGAACGTCCGAAATCCAATAATTTTTTACGTTTTGATACGTTTTATTACACTATTATACGGTTTTTCACGATTTCTTCCACTTTTTTACGTTTCTTTACGTTTTATTACATTTTATAATTTCCACAGTGGAAGGATTGATTTTTAAAGAAACAGTGTTTTATGAACTTATAAATTAATTTTTAGGGTTAAATGGTGTCTTGTCCCATAATGCAAAATCAAGTATTTGAATTTCCAAAATAGGGAATATTTTATGAAGATTTTTTAAAATATTTATACTTGACAAAAATATTTCTACAAAGGAGTAACAAAGCCAGTAGATTTATCGAGGGTCATAGCAGGAGACCGCCAGTTTTAACAGCATTGATAAAGTTTTGATTCCTAAAGACGAACGTTCTTGACCACCTATTTACACAGACACAATTAGCATTAACGAATCAATTTTTTGAAAATAATTACTGCATTTGTAAAAAAAATGTGTCCTCTGAGACATTATTGTTAAAAATTTATAATTATCGAACATCGGAAAAGCCTTAACTTATGTAGCAGCTCGTATGAAATGTGTAATAACCTTGACTTCCTCTATATCCAGTGAGAGCACGATTGACATTCTCAGACTATCGTATAGCAGCAGCGAATATCCCCAGTACTAAATGTTATGTTTACTTATATAGAACTATCATGTTTATGTACTTTTAGAGAAAAAAAATGTATTTGTCTACTAAAAATTAGAAATATTAAACTAAATTTACACCGCTCAGCTGTGTATACGCCGCCTTGGCTCGCTACAACCGCGAAGACAGGACATACTACATTTCTATAGGTCCAGACCGAGGTCCAGACTGTAAACCCAATCTTCAATATTTTTGAGTCTCCTCAATGTGCCAGTACACTTCTTGCAGTTCCTCGTATGCACTAATCCACCTGCTGCATCTCACTTAGCACTGAGCTGATGACATTTTCTCTACACAACAGTGCACTCAACAACTACGTTCTGTGCTACGCGACTACAGCAGACAGCTTTTAATATAAACATAACTCAAACCAATAGCAGCTGATGATTATGGCTTGATTGGCGCGCGAGACAGCGACAAGAATACGATGATAATGCAAGATTTTAATTATTTTACATTTACATAACAAATTTATAGGTATACCTGAACTTTACTGT
Organism: Gastracanthus pulcherrimus; assembly: GCA_949152435.1. Lineage (NCBI taxonomy): Eukaryota > Metazoa > Arthropoda > Insecta > Hymenoptera > Pteromalidae > Gastracanthus > Gastracanthus pulcherrimus. The sequence goes on from OX424572.1 coordinate 48,310,109, forward strand.
GTCCTTCACACAACTTTAAATTTTAATACCATCGCGGACGTTAACCTTTTTTTATACACATTGATATGTGTCTGTATATATATATATATATATATATATATATATATATATATATATATATATATATATATATATATATATATATATATATATATATATATATATATAATAAAACCGGAAGTTGGAAGTGATGTCCTGAGGGAAGAGACAAATATCGAAAACAGGATGCCAAAAATGAAAAGCATTTTGGAGAATTAATTTTCAATCTGCTGCATTTAATGAAAGAATGGACCGTTTTAAGAGAACATTCTTTAATTCAACAATAAAATAAATACCGATGTAGTGTATAATGTACAAAATAGTATTATAAATTAATGTACTCGAAATTTTGAGGAGGTTAAGGACCACGGAATCAAAGTACAAGTTCCACGGTGCAGTCCCGAAAGCTTCGTATCGCACCTAGTACTGATACTTGCCATCGTGGCGCTACCGCACTCCTTGATTTCAGAGTTTTCGAAATCGATAGTACTCCCTTAATTAAATTGTTTCGTTTTGTTCTGGCATTTCCAAATTTTTTGCATAAAATAGGGCGTTATTAGCATGTTAAGGTAGATGTAGTATTTATTTACCTCTGTTTGTTATATCCAATAAAAATCCTTGAGAAAGGAAAAATAATGCTCTTAATGCTATTATCTATTTAACACAAATCACAGGAGCAATATTGTATGAATCGGAAAACTTTAAGGAGATTTTCAAAACATAGTTTGGGATGAAAATATGAATAACATATGCAGGAAATATCAAAAACAAAAGTTTAGGTTAATATGTTATTAATACCAATGTTACCTATAATATCGCTTCTTTACAAGATTTTATAAATTTTATAATAGAAAGTATATTTAGTGTATTTTTATATTAAGTCTTAAATTTACTATTTTCGTTTGTAAGATTCATAAAAAATTTCTCCTATAATCTGGCAAATGAGCGATAACGGAAAAGTCTTTACTTTTCTACTTTGATTGATATTACGGACCAACAATTCCTATAAAATTAGCCTTACGCCTCTTAAAAAAATGTTAAAAACACATATATAACACAAAATATTATGAACTGGCTAAAACGTGTATGTTAAAAAACAAACATTTAGTTACGCGCGTAATGTTATTTGAAAGACACAAGGAATGAAAACAAATATGTGCATCTATATTCGTCAGAAATACTTACTTACAGATTCATATTTTACCAGATCTACATTTATATAATATTTTTCATGCTGTGCGGGCATATTTCAAAAATTATACTCGCCTTCAGAAAAACCTTATCAAATGTAATATATATTGATATATTCATTATAGAAAAATAAAATTAATATAAATTAGCAATTTAATTAATTAAACTATATCTGACATTTTCTGTTTGTTCAGTATTGACTTTTAAAAAATGTGACACAAAAAATATAATAATATTTTGAAAATTATGTAATCTATATCCAAATATAACCATTTCAATTTAGAAATTATTATTAACTATTTTTTATTTATTTTACTTTTTATTTATATTATTAAATATTGCTTAAATATGTCTGGAATATTTTCAGACGTGATACTTCGATCTTTTTTTAACTATACGAATAATATTTCTGAAATATTTCTCAGACAGCTACATACATTTATTTCGAAACATTACATTCAAATATTATTGAAATATTTAATGAATATTTCAAGAAATATTTAGATAATATCTTTCGAAACGATTTCATAGAAATATTTTATAAAATATTACTCAAATATTTCTGGAATATTTCCAAACATGTTCTGTGGCCTTTTTCAAACTATAAAAGTAATATTGCTTGAAATATTGATATAATGTTTTAAAATTATTACAAACAATATATTTTTGAAAGAAACTAAAAATATTTCTTCAACATTTCGTGAATGATTACCGGAAGATTTCTATAAGTTTCTGAGTAAGATTAAATAATGGGTATCTACGAATATTTCCTAAAATATGGTTGTAAGATTTCTTTAACATTGGAATGAAATATTTCACATCAATAATTTGAAATAATATAATTAATATTGCGGAAATATTAACGTAAGATTTCAGTTCAAATTTCTCTTAAAATATTTCCCTGTAATATTAAATAAATAAAATATAAATAAATAAAAGTAAATAAATAAAATATAAATAAATATAAGTAAATAAATAAAATATAAATAAATAAAAGTAAATAAATAAAATATAAATAAATATAAGTAAATAAATAAAATATAAATAAATAAAAGTAAATAAATAAAATATAAATAAATATAAGTAAATAAATAAAATATAAATAAATAAAAGTAAATAGATAAAATATAAATAAATACAAGTAAATAAGTAAAATATAAATATTTAAAAGTAAATAAATAAAATATAAATAAATAAAAGTAAATAAATAAGTTAAAAAAATAAAATAAAAACTTAACAATATTCCATATCGTGTGGGTAAGAACCTCCCGACAATCTTCCAGCGTACTTTCTGAATAAGTTTATTAAAAGTTTCTGTAAAAGTTTGAAAATATAGTTATAGCTTTCTACAATGTGGATCGAAATATTTTGGAAATGTTTCGGTAAATCTTTTAAACTTTCTGAACGGCATGATCGAGAATCATTGTCGAAATATTTCAATAACATTTCATGGAATATTTTAGGAAATGTTTTTATAACAATTCATGTAAATTTGCAAAAATGTTGTATAAAGTTTTAAAAATATTTTCTTAAATTCTGAAAAAAAATGTATTGCACAAAAATAACCTGTAAAAAAACGTTTCTAAAACATATCTGAATTATTTTTTGAACGGTTTTTTGTTATAATTTTATAAGTTATGTAAACGTTTTGAAAACATTTTCTTAAATTCTTAAAAAAACTTTTATTGCACAAAAGTAACCTGCAAGAAAACTTTTCTAAAACATTTCTGAATTATTTTCTGAACCGTTTTTTACTATAAGTTTATAAACATTTCATGAAATATTTTTGCAAGGTTTTATAAATATTTCATAATATTATTTCAGTTAAAAATTAATTACAGTGGCTCTTGCCGATTACTATGTTCCAAATAGGGTGGATCCGAAAATTAATATTGCTGATGATTACAATTTAATGTATAATTGCTATAATTAGGCAAGACAAATTAACTACACTGAAAAAAAATTTGTTAAATCTAAGTAAACGTTTCCTTGAATCGTACTAAGAAAAGATTTACTTAAATAAAGTAAACATTTCTTAAATTTAGTAAATATTTATTGAATATATGAATACCAGTCGAAACATAATTAAATATTTACTATTATCAAATAAAATTTACTGTTATCAAATAAATCTTTTCTTAGTACGATTCAAGGAAACGTTTACTTAGATTTAACAAATTTTTTTTTGAGTGTAGGTTGGGATATTTTAATATAGGTAGGAATTTATTTGAGTAATTTATATGAAAATAATTTATTACTTATTACGTTTATTAACAAAACTTTTATTACATCGTATGTAATAAAACATCTGCAATTAATACAACTCTTATAAGTTAAGAGAGTTTTTCATTTGTGCTGTAAAGAGGAGATTATGGTCGACGAAGACGCCTTGTCGGTGGGTGGCACAGTAACTAACGCATCACGAAAAACTTGTCCAATTACTGAGCACAGCAAATGGCGGAACATTTTAATTCAGTTGAATTACTAGACTTAGTTAATATAAAAAAAATATTGTTTTCATATCGCAACGCATTTCCTTACGCTTTTTGCTAAAATTTGCCAGAAAGAAGGCAAAATCGTACAGTACTAATTTCAAATTATCATTATAGTATTTTAAAAAAGATAAAGTATCTTTATACATAGGACCACTTGAAGATTAATTAAAAAATATAATACGTTCTTTTTTATGAAAGGATAATTAGTTATCCGGGAAATTAAGATTAGGGCACCATACTCAGCTAGCCCACAGTAATCGGCATAACTACCCAACGTCATAGAATTGAGTAAATTTCATGTTCATTATTTTATGATTAGAGAAATACAATCGTACAAAATCAATCAAATAATTGTACTTACAGCTAAAACTTTACAACGCAAGACTTATAAACAAAATGCTATCCCTTGAACTGTACGACTCGATCCATACTTTTGACACATCTATGACATAAAAAACCGCTGCTAATTCATTGTCATTTGGCTTCCTCAAACTAAATAAATTGTTCCAATATGAATTTCTTTATTCTAATACATTTTTATATTATTTCTTTCTCATTAATAGCTTAAAAACGGTGTGTCTTTTTATCATTGATTGTTGTCAGAAGATATATATATATATATATATATACCCTGGTAGAAATCTTATCGTGGCGCCGACATTCGCTATAACGGCCTTTATAGGCAAACTAGATAGTACTAGACTGTACAAAACTCGATAAATCCACACAGATCTACATAGTTTTCTCAATAATAATATGTACGTATAAAATCTGTGAGGTTATATATTATTTATTGAACAGAACTTTTATTGTAAAAATTAATGTTAAAGAAAGTTTAACATGCAAGTTTTCAATTATAATAATAAGAACTACAGTTTTATTCATACTATTTACATATAAAAGTAGTCAGAAAGTATATCTAACCTAAAAAATGAAAATTTAGAAATAATGTTCCTTGCATATAAAAAACAGTGATCACAAAATAATGTTCTGATTGATGTAGTTGTTTCTTGAAAAGTAATATATAAATAATAATAATATCATATGTACAAATATGTACTTTACGACATGCTTTATTTAAAAACTAGAATTTTAATTTCAGAACGGCAAATAATTTTTTATCCATATGTGAGGTCTTATAATACATAAACTGCTCATCCGTGACAATATTTTCACAGACAAACTAAATTAGTCGAACACATGTAGATGATAATTTTCTTTATAAGTAACAAATTACTATGTTTTAACTGGCCCTAGATGTCAAATGAAAGTGTTTGATTATAAATTAATCACAGTAGGAAATACAGAAACACTACACATATATAATAACTCAAATACATTATTTCTTTTTAAAAATAGAAAATTAATCAGTTGATAATAAATCTGTGTGAAAATAGTTTTCCTTACATAAACCATACAGGTTTTGAAACCAAGCCTGTACTTAGGATGGAACATAATCAAATGTAAGGAAATTAGTTGTACACAAACAAAATAAATATATGCACTAATACTACATATAGTTATTTGGATATTCAGGTTATTTTCTTATTTTGATTGTTTAATATATATGTGTAACATAATATTGTTATTGAGTTCTTAAATACAAAAACTCGATGCATCTAAAATTTGATAACCTTACACTTTAGAGGTTATTTACATTTACTTACATTGGTAATAGGTTAACAATAACAAGTAAATACCTTTAAATCAAAATAATACATGATAGATTATGCTTCTATTTCTTAAAACATAACCTTTAAGTGGTTGTTATTGTCATAATTTTGCTTATCTAGTTTTATCGAGGCAAATAATATGGGAAACTAGAAGGGACGACCGTTACACGCCTTTACAGTAGCTATCTAGTTTGCTTACATAGATCTACACAGCGCGAGATTATTCTACATAGATCTATAAAGTGGACGGGATAAATTTCTACCAGGGTATATATATATATATATATATATATATATATATATATATATATATTATGCTACTTTCGAAACCCGATTGTTGACCATACGTGTAGAATTTTACAATATCTTATTTAATCTTTGACATATATTTTTATATCATAGTACAGATCCAGTCTACTGTATAATATTACTTATAAAGTAATAATTCAAAGTTTTATTCTTGTACGTGTTACAACATTGTTAAAATATAAATTACTTTCTGTAACATTATAATTTATAGAATAATAATATAACTTAATATTTTTAATAAACGCCCTGGTAGAAATCTTATCATGGCGCCCACATTCGCTATAACGGCCTTTATAGGCAAACTAGATAGTACTAGAGTGTACAAAACTCGATAAATCCACACAGATCAACATAGATTTCTCAATAATAATATGTACGTATAAAATCTGTGAGGTCCCTGGTAGAAATCTTATCGTGGCGGCCACATTCGCTATAACGGCCTTTATAGGCAAACTAGATAGTACAAGAGTGTACAAAACTCGATAAATCCACACAGATCTATATAGTTTTCTCAATAATAATATGTACGTATAAAATCTGTGAGGTTATATATTATTTATTGAACAGAAGTTTTATTGTAAAAATTAATGTTAAATAAAGTTTAACATGCAAGTTTTCAATTATAATAATAAGATCTACAGTTATATCCATACTATTTACATATAAAAGTAGTCAGAAAGCATATCTAACCTAAGAAATGAAAATTTAGAAACAATGTTCCTTGCATATGAAAAACAGTGATCACAAAATAATGTTATTGATTGATGTAGTTGTTTCTTGAAAAGTAATGTATAAATAATAATAATATCATATGTACAAATATGTACTTTATGACATGCTTTATTTAAAAACTAGAATTTTAATTTCAGAACTACAAATAATTTTGTATCCATCTGCGAGTTTTTATAATACATAAACTGCTCATCCGTCACAACATTTTCAAAGACAAACACATTAGTCGAACACATGTAGACGATAACTTTCTTTATAAGTAACAAATTACTATGTATTAACTGGCCATAGATGTCAAATGAAAGTGTTTGATTATAAATTAATCCCAGTAGGAAATACAAAAATAGAACATATATATATATATATATATATATATATATATATATATATATATATATATATATATATATATATATATATATATATATAATAACTCAAATACATTATTTCTTTATAAAAATAGAAAATTAATCAGTTGATAATGAATGTGTGTGAAAATAGTTTTCCTTACATAAACCATACAGGTTTTGAAACCAAGCCTGTACTTAGGATGGAACATAGTCAAATGTAAGGAAAATAATTTTCCATAAACAAAATAAATATATGCACTAATACTTCATATACTTAGTTATGACAAGTATAGTGTTGCATTTTAATTTGTAAACCAGTTTCCTATAACATATATAGTTTAAAAAATACGCATAATAATAATATTAGTATATTTCAAGTTTAAAATGTTTCAGTCGGATTTATTTATATGTGAATATATAAACATCAAAATTAAGTCTTAATTGATTACAGATTAGTGCATTGACACTATCTTTCATTCTGAAAAATAACTGTGAACAAACTTCAACAACAATTTATATTGCATTTCTGACGCTTATTTTATAAATTATTTTATTATACATTCATAAAAATATAGTTTTCCTCAATTATCAAATTGTATTTATGAGTTCTATAATATAATAGGTTTCTCATGATTTTTTTCCATTTTCTCTAATTTCTTAAACACATATTTTCATAGTTATTTTCCAAAATAAAAGATACCGGCAATGCATTAATTTGTGATTAATTAAGACTTATTTTTGATGATTACATTTTTACATATAAATAAACCAGGCTGAAACATTTTAAACTTTAAAGATATTAATATTATTATTATGCATATTATTTATACCATCTGTTTTTACAGGTTTTTTCAAAATTGCTGCTTCAAAGGGTGGTGAATTTGAACAAAACCAGTCTAAAATGTCATATTTTTCTATATTATAACATGTTTTGTAGAAAAAATATTTTTCTTCTTAAATTAAAGAATTTTAGTGTTTGCTGTATCTTCTTCCCTTAAGGCATTTAATAGAACATATTAAATAAGAAAAATAGAATTCGTATATAATTTACGATTCTTATTAATATACTAAGTGAAAAATCACTTTAAAATTCACTCATTTTGCATATCACGGCCACTAATAAATTAACATACCATTATTCATGCCATAACTTTTTTGGCGTTTAAAATATTGATTTAAAAATTTTGCAGATGCTAGCCATTAGTTACCAAAACATATTGTGCATGCATAAAAGCGGTGCCAACTACACAGCGAGAATTTTCTAATAAAAATTATAACGAAATTCAGGGTAAAAATTACCGTAAATAATTATAAAACTGGGACAGTCCTACTTTCTGGCACTTTTTACTGATATTTTACTAAAAACTTTACCTCATTGACTACAAATTTTACTGCACAGACTATAAATTTTACCGCACTGAATGGTAAAATTTACCTGATTTGAGAAAAAGAAGACAGCTGATGAAGAAAACAACTGAGCGTGTACACATTTTAGGTTAACTCAAATATAAATGTGTATAATGTAGTAACTTATTTAAGTATTAATGATACTGCTACAACAATTGGAAGAAAATCCAGTTTTTTAAAAAATATTTCGTCCAAATTTTACCACAAATTTTGGCTTTCTCTAAGATTCGTACAGGGAACTTTTACTCTGCGGCAGGCAAATTTTATCCTTCAGTACGGTAAAATTTATCGTAAATATCAATAAAAACTGCCGAAAAGTTAGAGTATCCCAGCTTTATAGTCATTCACGGCGAATTTCGTCATAATTTTTATTAGAAAATTCTCTCCATGTATAAAATCAAAACGGCGGATGCTTGAATTGATGTACTAAATTTTTTTGCGTCTTTCAATTGTTACAGTTTTTCAATTCTAGAAGATTTAGCTTGTTCTGAATTGTGTATTTTTTAGTTTACACTTTTTATCTACACAAAAACTAACATTTGTAGGAGTGAAAAAGTGATGTACATCTAAAACTAAGTAAACTATGAATAGATTAGTCGTAATACTTATCGTGTAATTAGTTAAAAAAAAGGGACATCTTTTGATGGCATACGTGTGTTTTAAGTAAAAATGTCTTATAACATTGCGTAATATCAGTGTAATTTAATGTACAAAACATGTTTGAAAAATGCTAATTGTAATAAGCCCATTTTACTACGCCTCAGAACATACGCCTCTTATGCCACAACATTTTTAGGGTTTATAATTTTGAATCGAGACTACACCGTGTCTGATCTTTAAAAGACAGTTGACACACGGCGCGAATCTGTTCGTGTTCAGCGTCTTTTCAACTGTGATTCTTGCATACTCTTTCTTAGTTCGCCAGCTTCTCCGTGTGTATTAAGCTTAAAATCAACAACATTTCGAAGTATGATAACTTTTCTTGCACAATTACAGCCTTTTTTCGTAAAAATTATTTTAATGTTCTACCGTTTGACAAATTTTATACTTTTTTTAATAAAACCGATCTTGAAGCCTTTGTGAACGGCTTCAATATATCTATATACGTGCATTGAATTTATCCACATAAGAAGTGTTAACGCTTTTTAATACATAGTTTTGTACAAAAAAATCGTTTTTCTCTATTTAGCAATATAACTATAATGCCAGGCAACTTTTCGAAAATCATATATTTTATGGGAAATTTTATCTCGAGTCCATTCCCGTTTGATTTTTTACATTTCAATAAGCAGAAAAGAATATATTAAGCAAAAACTAAATAAGTAATCCTTATTTTTGCAATAATTTGTTAATAACAATTAAAGCCCTGGATGACGTGTATAACCTGACGAGGCAGGAAAAATGCAGGTGCAATTGGCAAAGAAAACTTCCACCGCGCCTAGAGGAACGCTGCTGTTCCCCATAAGAAAGCAGCGAAAAACATGGCCACCTAGGGGGTAGTTTCTCATAAGATTTACATGGAGATCATATTTATAAATTGATTTACAAGTTTTATACGTAACAAAAAAACTTATATTAACGTCGTTGTATATACTATATGAAGGTATAGTATAACGGATGGGAGCAACAAATTTTTTTGTCACACATTCAACTTGTATTTCAATTACCAAACATTTTTCCCGTGTACAACTTATAGAGAAGCTGCCCCCAAAAGGCTTTACTCTTGTCGAAAGAACTTCCGTATTTAAAATTAATTCGCCAGGACTATAGAACAAATAATTCAATGTTGTAACGATTAATTAAGTTTCATGTAGCTATGTGCAAACAAATTGGCAGCAGTTTTTAATTTATATACATACGCTTTTAATTTCTTGTACCACTAGTGTTTATAACTCGAGTATTTTTTGGTATTCAGCTTAACAAAGTGAATATTTAAAAATTATTCGAGTAATTCGTTAAGGAAAATAATGCTTTTTAATTTTGTTTTTCGTAGGTAAAAAGTTTTGGCCCAATAATTCAATCAAACTGGGTAAAGTAATATTCAAGTTTAAGTCGAAAGGATAGACAGTTTGTATCAATCCCTAATTTCGACATATTAGACAATTAAATTTTATAGTTAAACTCGGAAGGAATGTATCCAAAAATACTAGGGTATGTAACTCCATTCAAGTCATTTATTATTTATAATATATATATAAGTATATAGGAAACGAGGTATAACGAGAGGTATAACGGAGCACTAAGGTAAAATAAACTCTTCAGAATTTGTAAATAAATTTCGTTTACTTTATTACAACATTTATTAGTTGGTTAATAAATAATAGTACTATACCATTACTGCCAATAGATTGTATATAGTTTTAGGGTAGTGAACTACAAGTGCTCCATTGTAACTCATTAATCATTATACCCTAGTCTCCTCTAAACATAATGCTTGAAAACAATAACTATTACATCTCTGCGCACGTAATGAAATATTTTGGGTTAAATGAATAAATAAAAAAAGAATAATGCGTTAAAAAGCAAGAGACTAACAATAAGCAGCGACATTCGATTCGATTTCCCATGGAGCTATTTAATCCGCATTTATTGTCGATAAGGAATGGATCTTTTTCGCCTTAAATAAGATTCTATATGCACCGGAAACACGGATTCGCTGCCAAAAAAAAGGTGAAAAAAAATTCCTAACAGACCACAATTGACTTCCCCTCGAGAGCGGGAGATTCGAAAGAAAATAAAAAGAAAGAACAACTAACAAGCCAAGGTGTATTGAAGAAGTCCGAGGAGACACTCGAGGGTTGGGGTATAGAAAGAGCTGGAAAGTCATAAAGCTTGAGAATCGCAGAGCTGCGACAATGATTTCCAGAGAATCTATTATATAAAGCTGAAGAAAAGTGAACGTAGGTCCGAGTCATTGACTAGAGACTCTGGAGTAGTATGAGTTTCATTGACTAGAGCCGAGACATTGTGGGCCTGGAGTACCTGTAACCTAGTCGGTGAAAATTCAAATTTTGTCAGCCATTGACCGAGAGAGCGCTGCGCCCCGAAGGTCAAGCGTCCGTTCATTCATGAAAACTATTTCATGAATGAACGCACTCTCTCGAGCTCCTCGAGTCGTAGTGGGCGTTCGTTCATTCGTTTGGTCGAAAGTTCGAAGGCCCAGCGGGTGGCTCATCCTGAAGGTCCCGGAGCCGCATTATTGTCACCAAGGCTCGATCGATGCGCAATGCTCCTGCCTGTCTCCTTCCTTCCTCCTTTTTTCTTCTCTCTCTCTTCTTGCACTTTGCTCGCTTTGCATGCACGCGCTTCCTAGTATTATTGCCACCACGACGCGAAAATTCTCGCTCAATGAAAGCCACTTGAGGGAGTCTTTACTTTCCTATACTTTCGTACACTTTGTAATGACTGTAGCCAACTTTGCTCTTAGCTCTCGCCAGGATCAATTGTAATTATGTGTAACCGGAGGCTTTTATGTGACCAGAGAATTACCCGAGTGCTTTTCTTTATAGGCAGTTTGCCGTTTTCTATAGCCAACGTCGAGTGCATTGGCGCGGACTTTCAGGTGGATACTTCCTTTTCGATTTTTGAGTGCATTTATTGCTGACTTCGATTGTAAGATGGGCTTGAAATTTATTTGACTACGTTTTAGGAAATGTGACTTTTTCTTTTGCTAGCTTTAAGTGAACTATTCGTGAATGTTAAAAATGATACTTTATACAAGCGAGCGACAGTGCGCGTGCGTGTGCGTGTGCGTGTGTGTGGGTGGGTGTGTGTGTGTGTATCCGAGCGTGTGTGTGGTTTCGTATAAAAGAAACCGCTGCTAAACTGTTTTAGCAGAATGCTTTCTCAAAGAGAGGTTCTGAAAAATCGACTTTAAGAATTTTCTAATTGAAATTCGTTTTAAATTAAATAATGCTAAAATGAACTTACTGAACACAAGCGTTTAAATATTGTCATTGTAACAATATATTATAACTCAAAATAATGTTCAACATGTCTGAACGCTGAAAGTTCATTAATTTCTTTTATTACATATACGGGTATTACTGCCCTTAACCAGGTTGCGGGTTGCAGGCCTGAACTCGGCCATCGAGAAATCCGGAGAAACAGTTTTCTTAAAATGTCCCAGAAAAATTCGGACTGTCTGGGAATTAAAAATAAAATAAAAATAAATGATTATAATTAAAAAAAATTGCAAGATATATCAATCAAAAGGGAATCACGTGTACTAGAATAGATTAAAAAATTATTTCTAAATTTTCTAAAATTAATAATTTAAAAAAAATACGTATTCAGCATTTAATCACATTTCGTCCTCTAAAATAGTATTAAGGTAATTTTTATATATATATATATATATATATATATATATAAATTCGAAGAAATTTACGCCTATCTAAAGATAATGTATATATTTTCAATATGTTTGACGTATAAAAAGAAATAGTACATTACGATACGTGTGATTTAAGTGGCCCATTATTGCACGGCGTGTAGTTACCGCCCGAACGTAGCAAGGGCGATATTCACATCGTGCGATGGGCCACTTAAATTACGAGTATCGTATATAATTCTATAGGACTGCTTGCCTAAATCCGCTGTCACGCCTAGCCGTGCCTTAATCAGTCCATTATTGCACCGTGAGGTTAGCGCCCGAGTGTAGCGAGTTTTCTCAAACTATAGAGAAAAATTGCGCCAGTGTACGAGGGTGGTTCGATAAGTAACTTGGTTCGATATTAATAAAAAAACTGAGTTGTTTAATTTGTTTTATTTTTTTATATAATCCCCGCGAAGTTAGAATGACTTGCAACCATAGAGATTTTGTACTAAGAGAGCAAGCTTCAAAATCACATACACAGATGTCGCTGTCGTCTCATTTTAATACGCGAACCAAGTTACTTATCGAACTACCCTCGTATACAGCAGAATGCATCGCCATATCCAATGCGTTAAATGTAGCTTTAAGTAATCTGCAAAATAACTATACCTAATATTTTCCGACTCAGAAAGTGTACTCCTTAGTCTTCAGTCTACTACATTTAAAATAACTTCAAATCTACATATATTTGATATTAAAAAAATATATAATCAATTCAGCAAAAAGAACCCAGGCCACGCTATTAAGTTTCTCGAATATCATTCCTTTTACTGACTAATTCGAAAAACACAACAAATATGCAATGTAACGCACAAATAATCATGTTATTGAGCAGAGTTCGATTACAAGTCAAAAATACTTCCAAAATTATTATTTAGAATCTCAAAAACCCTGGTATGCAAAAAACACATTAAAAACGGCGAGATACGGTCGCAATAAATAGATGTAGAGTGAACCACTACAATTTAGCGTCATCGTTAGCAAGAATAAATATTGTAAAATATGCGAATTGTATATGCGGAAATGAAATACAATACAAGATCTGAACCATGTTCGCTGGCAATGTGAACGTTATGAAATAGAAAAAGGAAAATTACTCAAAAATTTACAAAAAATAAAATTTGTACTTCCACTTAAAGTCGAGTGTATAATTGCTGAGGCTAATGTAAATGTAATAGCTTGTAAATACATATGTGCATTTTTTGAAAATTGTGATCTGATTATAGATAGAATACGTTTGCGGTAACAGTGTTATAAATCTTCTTATAAAACTCATTCTACGTAATTCAAAATAAGCTTCATCCAGAGCTTCAAATGCAATAAAAGCAATAAATGCAATAAATGAAAAAAAAAACAGAAAAAATAAAATCAATTAGTTCTTTCTTCCTCTTTTAATCTCGAGAAAAGAAAAGAAACACAAATAGATTATACGAGTAATATATTAATGCAATGTAATCCTTACTATTAATGTAATAAACAAATAATGTGAAAATACAGTATAATAATTTTTCTATACATTAAAAAAGTAGACGTTATACATAACTAATAATTGTTTACAAAAATCAATGTTTTTCTTACAGATAATAGTCGTGGTTAGCATATCACCCATATCATATTTTATCATTCGTATTATTATATCATTCTTTCATATTCTCCCGCGTTATATTTACAGAATTAGGTCCTAAAATTAGGCCTCGGGCCGAACATTTCACAGGAATTGGTAAGGAATGAGAAGTTTATAGAGTATTAATGAGAAAAACAAAAATCAAGAGACCTAAAGACACACACGATACACACACACACATACATACACACACACTCACACGCATACACGCACGCACACGCACACATCCAAACACACACACACACACACACACACACACACACACACACACACACAGCAGACACAAACACCCCCACACACACAAACATACACACACATACACACACATACACACTCACACTACTATCTCAGAGCTTCCTCTTTGAGGAAGCAATATTACAAGATAAAGAAGTATTTACGAAAACATTATTTTATAGATCACAATATCTATTACAGCCCTCATTAGAACTAATGTAGCACCATGTAGGATAATAAAGAACACCTCACTCGTAAAGATATTGAGTGATGATATATAACTTGAACTAAGATTGGAGGTCACAGCGTCCTAAGAACCACACACAAGATAAATTTTATGCAATTATGTAAGCTAAGAACTTTTTCAGAGTAGATTTATTACAACGAAGAGGATGACCATTCCAGTATCTTAACGCAAATTTGAGGATTTTAATTTCAATTTAAAAATGACGGAATAAGTCATGTAACAGAATATCCCGGAGTATGCGTATTTCATCTGCAATATTGGTCAGTTCCGTATATAGATTTTGTCATCTAATTTTATTAAAAAGCAATCAAATTAGTTTCCATCTGAGCTCAAAGGACCAAGATATTACTTATACACTTGAAATTAATGTAAACGGGTATTACTCTTACATATATATATATATATATATATATATATATATATATATATATATATATATATATATATATACAGTAAGTAAGAAGGTTACGAAGAATTAAAAATGTTAGCTAAAACTACTCTTCACATTCGTGTTATTTTTTTTCGACTGTCGCACTATTCAGTATTTCATAACCTTATAGTTAAATGAGGTAGTTAAAATGAGGTTAAACATCTGCCGGCAAGATTGTGTGCAGTAACACTCTCTCTATTCTACTGTAATATATATATACATATATATATATATATATATATATATATATATATATATATATATATATATATATATATATTGAATTTGAATTCTTCGTAATCTTGTTACTTACTGCAGTTCCACTTATAAAACATCTTCATTATGAAACTTTATAAACAAGAAGAGTAAGGACCCAATTCTTTAAAAGGAAAAATAATCGTGAATTGAAGTCGCGCAACGCCCACACACAGAATCGCGCGCTGCATCTCTTTCGTTCGCAATTCCCTTTTCCATGAAGACAAGAGAGTGAACGCGTAACTTAGAGAGTAGAAGCCTCGGTAGCGTGAGGAAGCCGATATAAATTTTACTCGGAAAGCTTGGCCTCGCGGTAGCAGCCACATTTTCCGATAGAGCACCCGCGTGAATGGGTAAGCGCATTATGGGTAAGTGCGTAAAACTGTTCTCTCGCCTTTCTATGCATCCGCAGATCTCTTATGCGAGCTACAATCTACATGCGACTCTCTCTCTATCTCCTTTTCTCATATATGAATATGAATATATATATATATATATATATACACACAAATATGAGAGAAAGAGAAAGAGAGAGAGATAAAGAGAGAGAGATAAAGATAGAGTCACATAAGATATATATATATATATATATATATATATATATATATATATATATATATATATATATATGTATTATATTATATTATATTATAAATATAATATATTATATTTTAGAGATCGCCGCAATGTCAATTGGGAAGTTATTGACAAAAGACTCATGGTTGCATTGCTATAACACCATAAAAAATCGCGATCCACATTTCAGATACTCTCCTTATATAAATCAACTAATTTATAAAAAGAAGATTGTGGAATATACCTTCTGTCACCATGATACACGAAATTTAAGAACTTGAAAAAAATTAAAATTAAAGTTTGTGAGAACTGGAGCAGGATAATTTCATTAAGAGGATCAGCCTGCGGAGTTAAATTCTAAAAAAGAAAATTTGTTTTATGAACCTATAAGTATTTTTTCTTTAAAATCAATCATTCTGCAAATTTTGTTACTATACAGACTTGGTAATATCTTTAAATTAACTATTGTAAAATGTCAAAATCTTCTACATGTCAAAATCTTCTACGTGTCAAAATCTTCTACGTATCAAAATCTTCTATGTGTCAAAATCTCCTACGTGTCACATTATATATTACTATATATAGTAATATATATATACACGTATTACTCGAAAAGAATGTCCACGTAGGCATGAAAAATTACGGATGAACGCCCAATCTGGACTTTCATTCAAAATGATTCAGATCATTTGTCAAATTATTCTCCAATTTACGCGATATCAAATTTTGCAATATCGAAATTTTCAAGAAAAAAATTTTATTTGTCACTTATGGTGGCTCTCTGGTAAAATTTTAAAAATCTCTGTATTAAGTTATAAAAATCTGGGGCATATACATTTGTTATGATTATATGAATTTGCATAGCAATTTTCAGATTCTTTTAGCCTTTATATTTAAAGTTATTCAGCATAGTGTGTTATTTTTTAATAAAAATGGACTATATTCAAATAGCCCACGCTCACACCACATTGTCATGCACTTCTAAGAAAATTCTATCATATTTTTATAGCTAGAAATAACTAATAGCCGCTATTAATTTGACTTAATTATTTATTATATAGCTCTGAAAAATATATGTGTGATTTTGTTTCAAAATTGCTATATATATACCGTTATTTTATTAAAAATTGTATTATAAATAAACTTCAAAGTATCAATTAATAAAACTATGCGCGAATTTTTGTTGAAAATTCTGTGAGCTGCGCGCGCATGCCTAGGTTTGCGCGCGTAACGCTGTAGCATCAGTAAGGGATGATGAGAGATAGAATTACCAGAGTTATCGTTGTACATATAAAACTCAAGTTTTTGACTTTTTTTCTTCTATTTTTTTAAAGAAGTTGATAAAGTTATTACTTTCATTTTACTTTAAGATATACAAATACAGTTGTATATGTGTAAATAATACTTAGTGAAAATTTTATTGAATTATAGCATATAGTTTTTGAGTTATAGAACTATAAAAAGTATCTTAATAAAACAGTAAAATAAATAATTAAATGGAAACCTTTTAAAAAAATGTGTTATCTCAAATAAAGAATCAGAGAAAAACCAGTAATTGAGTAATCACGTTTTGACATTAAAAATCATAGGATTTCTAATTGAAATTATTTGTAACTTTCCTAGATTTGGGGAATGTTATATTAATGCTGTAATAATATGGCAGTACGAATATGACACACTTCGTTTATATATAGGGGAGACCGGGGTAAAGTGAGCCTCGTGGTAAAGTGAGATTTCTCTATATTTCGACATAAATAAAACATTTACATTAATTTGACTTATATAATGAAATAATCTAAGTAAGCAATGATTTTTTTGTAATACAAGTACAATTTTCGCGTTTTTATGTACCTATTAAGCGGGCCTAAAAGACCATTTTTCAGACCGGCGGGCGCTAATACGCATAACCGGGCGCAAAAGTAACTTTCGGAATTCCTAACATTTTTCCTAACATTTTTTTCCTTAACATTAGTTCCTAACATTTTTCGGAAGATTGCTATTATATATATTTAGCCCCGTTCAATATGCCAGAAAAACGCAAAAATCAATACATGCGTTACAAAAAATATGGTGTGCACCAAGGGCAAAGTGGGCTTTTTGACTTCGTGTGGTTGCGGTACTCGTCTTCGGCTCGTAAACGCACCTGCCTTCGGCTCGTGCTAGCTTGCCTTCGACTCGTACTGCAATCTCCACACTCGGTCTAAAAAAGCCCATTTTGCGCCCTAGGTACACAATATACTATTAAATGCTTCTTGGTACATATAATCGGTTATTTAATGAAAAATTTAACAATGAATTTTTGCGACACTCAATATGATAATTTTGCATGTTTTAGTTTTCGGATAAAAAAGTACTATGGATATTATTTTAGTACAGAAATTTTTTATTTATTTTATACTTAATATACTGCATTTTTAATAGATAGTCTTTTAATACATTAAGACAACACGTAAATCGCTTAAAAAATATTCTTACGTCGCACATGCATTCGGGGCAAACTGACCAGGGTAAAGCGAGCTTATATAAACAATGTTACAAATAAAGAATAACCTCAAACTGGCTCTGCGGTTATGTGTGATAAATACATTTTGTGAAGCTTTAAACTTATATGTTTGTTAACAAATCGATTAAGTTACGTTTAAAAAATTAATAAAACTTTTTAATTTATCGTAATTAAAACTTTTATCCGCATATTTATTGAAGCTTACTTTGCCCCGTGCAAAAGTTCACTTAACCCCAAGCTCGTCACAAACTGAGCCTTCTCATTTTTTTCTTGTAAATGATTTTTAAAATACTTTCAATTACTTTACAGTCTTGGTCGTCGAAATTTATATTAAACAAAGTCTATATAACATTTTCAATATATTTAGAAGTATAAATAGTTGAAATATATTTATATATTCGTGCTCAAACTTTCTTAGGCTCACTTTGCCGGTCTCCTCTATGATTTTCAGTAAGTAAACGAATTCTACGTTAATTTATTAATAATACATCATGTAAGAAATCAAGTGAGAAAATATTTTAAATTGTCAGACTTTTTTCAACTCATTTAGTAGTTAAAGGCACCTGAATTTTTCTGTAAAAACCCTTTCATTTACGTATCCGATTATCCTAATATTGTCATAAAACCATTGTCTAATTATTTGTACGTAAGCAAATGATTTAGTACTTCAGTTAAAACTTAATGATATCGTTAACAATTAACCTTTTGTTGACATTATAATACATAAACAAATCATTGTATACATTTTTATTTTTAAGGTCGATTCTCAAGAAAGAACCACCTTAATAGTATATTATGAGAAAATCGAGCAAGGTAGAAAAACACCTCCCACAACAGTCTCATACGATATTTTATAGCACAACAACCTCAAAATCGACAATAAAGTTGGCATTTTGAGGTTAGTGTGCTATAAAAGTAAATTAAGTAAAATGTGCATTATTTGAAATCATATTTGATCAATTTGGCCAATCCGGCGATGAAACGTACAGATTTTGTAATATAAAAGTATGTAGATAAGAATTTTAATTTGTGTGCAGCACGATGTGAACAAAGAAATCACCTTCAGGGTTTTAATTTTATACTCAAAAGACACGGTGTTTAAAACGAATGAGTTTTTATTTACCTTTTACTTGAACATCTTACTTATTGCTTAAAGTATCTTAACAAAGGTTGACTTACATCAACGCTGCTAAATCGGATTTTAATGAGTCTCTAGGAGGTATTTTCTGGCACTTAAAGAAGGTACCGAACGACCTCTTCTTGTGATAATAACTAGGCATGTATTCATCCTAGAAAAATAATCCAAATGATAATAAAAGTAAGCCGAGAAAGCTTTAATTCGAGCTCTTTTACGTATAAAAATATGATTCTGACCTAAAGTTATTAACAATTGAAGATGGGGCCTGAAAATGCATTAATATTTCAGGAAGTTTATCTATTTTGAATTCCTTAATTTTTTATGCATTTTCAGGCTCCATCTTGAATTGTTAATAACTTTGAACCAGATTAATATTCTTATACGAAACGTAATGTAATAAATTAAAGCTTGTTCCGCCTACTTTCATTATCATTTGAACGATTTATTCTAGTATTATTACCTGCATAGGTATTATGACAAGAAATGGTATATTTCTAAAATAACGCATATTCGAAGTATAATAGCTCATATCTTGGGAACAAGGATCCATTCGAACAAACTACGGGTGCCAAAAATACCTCCCAGAGCCTGATCAAAATCCGATTCCGTACGGTTGATGTTCTCCTTGTTAGTCAACCTTTGTTAAGATTTTTTAGATAATTGGTAAGATGTTTAAGTATATGTTAAACTCTTAAAAGGTAAATAAATAGTAATTGAATTCAAACACTGTGTCTTTTGGGTATAGAATTTAAAAACTGAAGGTGAATGCCTTGTTTACATCGTCCTGCCTACTATAAACTAAGTATTTACGTTCAGTTTTAAAATTCTTCCTAAATGTAGTTTTCGTTACATATATAATTTATTTCATCGCCACACTGACCAAAATGATCAAATCTAATTTAATAAAATGCATATGTCGCTTCCTTTCAGTAGCCTTCCTGCACGCCGTGCACACAATATAAACTTGATTTTTTTCGGTTCGGAGCACCTGGACCTCGTCTCCAAGTTTCTCCCGGGCAATATACACATCGTACTCAAGCACAATATGCATGTAGACATCAAAAGTCTCGAAGCGCATAAGGTAGACTTGATTTTTAAATACTCGCGTGCTTTCAATAACCAATCAAGCAGGACGTGGGCGAGAATACGTCAGCTGTGAATGCAGCTCCAATTATTAGCCAATATCTAGATGAGAAATATGTCTAATAATAATTCAGGCCTCTAGTTAGACATAAATCGCCATAGTACGTTTATAAATAGAGTATCGTACACAAAATGTGTGCAAATATAATCTCTCAAATGTAACAGAAAACTGTTTATTGATTAGTTGAGACTTATTTAATAATCACATCATTACAATGAATGAAATAGAGGACTCCCAGTTTGAGACAGTACCCAATTTGGGACACTTCCGGTTTCAATAGTTTCAAAGTTCTATATACGGCGGAGATTTGGGGGTTTAAACTTCATTATGAAACAAGCCTATTTACAAAATTTTAGTCATATAGGCGTTAATACAACAAGTTAGTTGTATGTACAATCGAAAATAGATGTTGCATGGCAATAATTTTGGAGTCTAGTTGAGCAACATTTATAATCTCTATCTACAAAAACTCGGTGATTTTTTCAAAAATTTCAAGTGGTTCAGTTTAGTAGGTGTATATTTTTATTAACGTCTGTCGCCCAGGATGGTACAATTAAAATTTTTTATTTTTTTACTTTATTCTGTTTTATCGTCATATGGGGAAAACAATGAGCATACGTGGTGTACATATGTGTGTGTGTGCATGTGTATGTGTCGCTTATCTGCGTTTGAATATTCTGTGGTGAAACCGGACCAAACTTTGCATGCGTATTTTTCATCCATGTCAAAGAGTGGCTTTAAAATTTTAGCGAAAATGGTCGACTCATTTTAATTTTATAGACATTTATCGAAATTTTAAAATTAGAAAATGTAGGTTTTTTGACTTTTTTTTATGACGAAATATTTATTGGAAAGCAAACTTTTTTCACAATCTAGAACTCATAGCATCCTTCAATTTAAGACTGGAAAAGAATCGAAATATAACCCTTTTCATTTGTTATACCGTGTGTTTAGTAATTTTTAGTTAGCCTCTATAAGTCGCAAATTAAATAATGAAATTCAATGAAATTTTTACTCAATATTAGTTTTATAATAACCTATCATTTTGGAAATTTTCAAGTCGCAAGATTCATTGTTTCTTAAAAAAAATAAATGAAATGTTAAAAAAATCCATTTTGTTGGATAACGACATCTTAAAAGACTTTTTATATTTTCCTTTGAAAGTTACAGTGATAATTTATACAGATATACTTGCTAAGAACATTGTCAAGTACTAAGGTATGTATAATATAAAACTCTATATAATAGAAAAAGTCTAATATAATGTCTAATATTTTAAAAAATTTACAACAATAATTTGGAAAGCAAAAAAAATTTTAAATAAAGTTGATAAACATTTAGTAGATGAGACTTAAATGCAAGAATAATATTTCTGTCAATTCATGAATTTATTATAAAAAAATAAATGATTAAAAGACATAGTGTTTATAGTGAAAAAATTTTCAGAATGTTTGCTTTTAATTATTTAGTTATTTGGATTATTAATTAAAATCTAGGTAGAAACCATAAAGTATTAAGAAATGTCACCCTTAGAAAGTCATGCTCAAAATAAAAGAGGATGAATGCGCAGAAGGCGCAGTAAATAAGTGTCTATACTCTCTTTTGGAAAATCATTAAAATCAGTAGTCCGCAATGTTCCGCCTCCTTGGGGCGCATTATATTCCCCGAGTCGGCCGAATCGGCCGAGTCTCCCGAACTGGCCCATTCAAGTAGAAAAGCAGGGAGAGAGAGAGAGAGATAGAGAGAGAGAGAGAGAGAGAGAGAGAGAGAGAGAGGGAGGGAGAGAGAGAGAGTGTGTGGCGGCATGGCAGCAGCTGAAGCGAGCTGCAGTAGCCCTCCGCGGCGAAGCCAACAAAGGCACCAGCAGACAAATTTCCCTCAAACGACAATACCGCTTAAGTACGAATTTCCAAATCGCCGAGTAGCGTAAAACCAAAATCGTGCCGAGCAAATAACTTACGAAGCGTGAAGGGATATTATTCCCTCTCTCTCGCTCACTCACTCCCGCGGGAAAACGTGAAATGAATTCGCCGCGCTCGCGCCTTTTCCGCAGTGCTAGTCCTCTTCTTCTTCTTCTTCTTCGAGGGTCTATCGTCTATGACGAAGCGACATCGAGTGCAGGCTTCTTGTGTGTCGCGCGTACTTTTAACGGATTCGCCCACCGGCCGTAAAACCCTGGGCCGTAAATTTCACGCGAGTTCGCGGCGTTCGCTCGTTTCACGACGTGCCCCCGATTTTAACTTTTATATTCGTGCGCGCTATACCTGCACTCGCCTATACGCGCTCAGTTTGTCCTTTTGCCCTTTCATTAAAGCCCCCTTTTTGCCTTGTTCTGGCTCTTCTAGCTCTGATATCTATCACTACGCATACAAAAATTCAATTGCTTTTCAATCAATGCATTTCACATTTGAATCACTATTATCCTCAAACATTTCGAAAAATGCATTAGTCAAATGTTTTTCCGTTAATAACGAGGTCTTCCTTAAAATTTAAATGGCATTTTCAGTTTAATTAACACAATGAAAAGATATATCCAATTACTAGATAAACTTAGTTCTGCGTTTATGATATGAATTAACATTAACATCATTTTTTGATTTTCACAAAATCTCGTCAATTCGTTACATCCACGTGGGATCATTTTTGACCCCAGACTTATCTCTTACAAATAAAAAGCAAAATAAGCAAAAATATGTGTATAGGGTTTGTAGTATAGCGTAGATTCTGAATCCGAAATCAAAATGTAGAAAATAATTTACGAAACCACAATGGCGACCGTATCAAGAGAAAAGTATTACCTTTCCAACCATTTTGTTTCAAATTATTTATAAATTGAAATTACTTAAATATGAGCCATCGGTCCTTTCCTAAAACTTGCAATAATTGGTGTAAACAAATTGGTGTAAACAAATTGATTTTGCAAATGATATTAGATTTCAATTCAGTGGCTCCTGAGACCACATAAAATATATTAATTTCATAAGTCAGATTTCACAGTTTCTTCCACATCACAGAA
The DNA here is from genome assembly GCA_949152435.1 of Gastracanthus pulcherrimus. Classification (NCBI taxonomy): domain Eukaryota; kingdom Metazoa; phylum Arthropoda; class Insecta; order Hymenoptera; family Pteromalidae; genus Gastracanthus; species Gastracanthus pulcherrimus. The sequence goes on from OX424572.1 coordinate 48,333,850, forward strand.
AAATTGAATACAAAATATAAAAAATCATTGCAAAATATGCAAAATATAAATTCATCGTTGTAAAAATAAATTTTTTTCAAAATTTATTTTTTTTCTTAAGAAGCAATGAATCTTATGACTTGCAAGTTTACAGGAATACACCTCTACATAATATTAATATTTAGTCAAAATTTCATTAAATTATATCCTTTTGTTTTCAAGTACACAGTATAATAACAAATGAAGAGCGACTCATTTCATATCGCTTCGAATCTCAAGATAAAGAATTTTATGAGTACTTTATTGTTAAAAAATGGTATTCTCAGAAACTATTCCTTCATTCAAATTTTTCAAAAACTTAAATTTTGAAATTTTACAATTTCGAAAAGTGTCAGAAAATCAAAACGGACCTTCATATCACTCAGAGAAGAGTCATTTCCCGTGTAAAAAAATTAATCTGGTAACAGTCTGGCTCAATAAGTCTGGCGAAAGTCTTGCAGAAGTCCGGCAGAAGTCTGGCTTTGGACACTATGCCAGACTTTAGACAAAATGTGCAAAACAAAAGCATCGCGTCATGTCAAATTGCCAGTAACCTAAATTTTTGTCTCTATTTTACAAATATTCACATTTTAAACAAGATTGCAATATGTAAAAAAACTGTTCTCCTATTTTATCGAAAAGTACGTATTTTCACTATTCTAGTTGATACTAATAATTAATGTACTACTCTAATTATTTACTTGTGAAAAATGAGTTTTCTTGACATGATTCCAAAAAATGTCTGGCATAGTGGCCTAAGCCAGACTTCTACCAGACTTTTGGAAGACTTTCGCCAGACTTAAGCCAGATTAATCCCAGACTAGTGCCAGACTCATTTTTTTACACATATTTGAATCAAATAAAATCCTTTTGAACCAAAAAGAAAATAATCTTAAATAAGTTGCCCAGCGGACATATTTTTATTTTTTATTTTTCGATATGAATAGTACATTATGTAACAAGGGCAAAAAGTCGAATATTTTTCCCGCGGGTGAGTTTACGAGAGAGCGAAGCGACCTCGGACAGTAAACTCACCTGCAGGAAAAATCGACTTTTTTCTCTAGTTACATATAGTACTCAACTGTGGCCCATCTCAACTGTGGTCACTTTTTGACTTGGAAGCGGGACTAATGGACTGTTAAAAGACAATCGAAAATCAGGATTATTGGTAGAACTTGATGAAATAAAGGAATTTTGACTATTTTCTAGTGAAGTCACTTTTTTCCCTAGGGAAAAAAATTACTGTTTTCCCGCTAATCATTTTATCGGACAAAAAGTGTCATTTCAGTCTCGCTTTTTAGGGAAAAAGGTGGCTATTTTCGTTCAAATGGGCATAAAATCATTTTCGTACCAGATCTGCTTGCCTGAAGAGGATTCCTCTTACATTAAGAAGAAAAAAGTATCAAAAATACATTCCTTTTGAGACAAATGGATTATTCTTGTCGAAAGATGCTAGTTTTTAATACTAAAGAAACCCGGTTCAAAACTTCTGTAGCAAAAGGATTATTCCTGGTGCAAAAAGATTCATACTGATTTAAAATAAAAATCGGTTGAACCCTGCAGTACTTACTGCGTTTTGCCGATTTGCTATGCGGTGAATTTGAATGCCGCCTTAAAGTTGAAACTCCAATTTTGACTCTGAACTCTAAAAATCAAGCTTTAAGACTTCCTACCATGTTCTCTTTCTTATACAAAACATCCAATTGATCCAAGAGTATTTTCCGTTCGAACAATCATTATACTTACAAGATAATTTTTCATTTCTCTTATATACGAGTATCAATCCATATATGATTTTACCACTTGCTGGAAAGACTTATTATTGTAATAATGTCTACAATATTGTTTGGTAACTCTTAATGAGTTTAAAATATTGGTAAATTGATTACAATTCATGATTTACCTTGTTTACTTAATTGAAATTATTAGAATAGTCGAAAATTTCCAGAAATATAGGAAATTTAATTTTTCTAGGATAGGTGGCGTAGCCTAGCAGTGAAAATTATACTTATGACATTTCGTCTTGTGTTAAGCGGATTATTCTTGTCAGAAGATGCAACTCCTCAATTCATTAACAGTCAAAAAGATTGGTTAAAACATTTTGCACCAGAAGGATTCCTTTTTGATGCAAAATTCTTCGATCAAGAATATTCTTGTTGAGTCTAAATGAGTTTCAATTTGAATCAAAAGGATTTGGTCAATAAGAAAATCGTCTAGAATCAAAAAGATCATTTCTGTGAGTAAGTACCGATGAGCTACACATACGCACGCTCATACACGCAAGTACACTATCACGCACACGCAGGTATTCAAGTACACGCACATGCACATCGATATTATGGAGGACATTTTTTAGTAGCAGCGCTTATTCGAGCTCTCAAAGTTATATAATATTTTTTTGAGTTAAAAAATAGCAAAAAATTTTGATTATAACTCTCTGTGAGAAAACAAAAATAACAAAAAATCTATTTCTTAATCAAAAAATGGTAGGACCCCCCCCCCCCCCCCCAGGTTCCGAAAACTGCTCTCAACACCTGATCACATTGTAGCGCAACGGGCGTAGCGTTTCAGTGCATGAAGATTGAACCATAATGGCGTGCTAATCTATAGTGCGGGGGTTTGACTGTAATTGAATAACCTCTAATATCTCAGAATTGATTATAAACCAAACCGGCTAAATAATATTTTTTATTCTAAAACACGTAAATTATAAAAAAATCATTCTTTCGAAGAATTGATTATTGATATAAGAATGACTTTTGTCAAAAGTCGTAGGGGAGACCGGATACAAATAAGCTTGAAAATTTTTGTTGATCGAAATAAAGAACATGCATGAATTGAAGACATTACAATTAGTTTCAAACTATACTTTGTACTTTCATTAATGATACCTAAAAGATTTAACCTCTAAAATTAAAAAGAACCACTTCTAATTTTGAATATAATAAAAAAAAAAAATACATTTGGGCTCACTTTGCCTCGAGTGCGGGGCAAAGTGAGCTTTTAGTATTAAGTAGTAAAAATAATATATAATTAATTTTATTTTAAATGAATGTTTAAAAATAATGTTTTTAACACATTTGTACATGTTAAACACATTTATAAAATAAAATCAACAAAAATTTGATAGAAATTAAAAAATACGGTTTTTATTTAATCCTGACTAATCAATTCAGGAAATTAGGAAAGTCAAAATTATAACATAATTAAAACTTACTGATTAACAGAAAAAATTCTTATTTTTATTTAACTGCATGCTTTAATATGTTATATCGTCCAAGGCTCACTTTGCCCCGAGTACGTATCATCTACGGAGTAGCATGCTAATAAGGAATGGTTCATATAAATTGCAAATTTCAGGTACTGTTTTTCCCCTTAATTATTCTATATATCAGTAAATGTCTTGGCAAAATTGAGTATGCACAATATTGAAGGATATTATGAAATGTTTAAGAAATATCAAAATCATCTCAAGCACCTCGAAAGTGTTATTATTCTTTAATTTTAAAACAAAAGAACACAAATGCAAGTTTACTATATCATATAGTTGTAGACTTTTAAAATGCATATTCTCAAATTCTTCTGAACACTAAAATTCAAAACAGTGGGAGAAAATAAAAAGCTCTCTCTACCCCAAGGCTCGCTTTAACCCGGTCTCCCCTACTTACTTAAATAAACGTATTTGTATTGAAATTTTTGATTGTTGGATTTATTCTAAGAAGTGCATTATTAGGAGTCATTCAAAGTCAGTCCGATTTTCTCCGAGTAATTAATTAAAATTTATTAGGAGATCACTCTTTCTGGGAGCTATTTTAAATCACTCTTTGATAGTGACACAAAGAGACACTCACACGCGCAACCCGCATACACACGTTTTCTAAAATCTTAACATTACAGAAACATGTTTTGAGATGTTAGAAAGCCAAATACACTAATGTTAAGAAGTTTATATATTAAAAAAATAAAAAGTTTCTTCGCTACAAAGGTACTGCCAGAACCATTCGAATATTCTTGTAATATTCATAAACATGTATCTATGTTTTAGCAAAACTTTTTTTCACTTTTACATTTTTACTATAACACCCTAATAGATGCATAAAGAGTGACTCTCCTCTGGAGCATTCTAAACCCCTATTCTTTCATAAATATAAAGTTCTGTTAATTTTAAAAAGGTTTGTAAATTAACATATAAATATTAGGGTAGAGTAATATCTTCTTACAATAAAACAATATTATTATAGTCGAAAAATCATTTTGAAAACATTGAGCATTTTAGTAGAACGTAAAAATGATCAGAAACAAGAGAATGAAAGAGAAAGTTCATCTGAAGCAGCAGTGAAGGCGCTTGAGCAGCGCGTGTTAACAAACGCAGCGCTTTATGCTTGCAAAGTGCAGCAAGTAATAATATTGCCGGGGTGCAAAGGCAGTACTTAGGTGTGTGCATCGCGCCAAGTGGCTCAAATGGATTGTTAAAAGACGGGTCCTGGCAGCTGACGACAACGTATAGTCGTAGACGCGTTTCTTTGGAATTTCAGCATACAAGGCGCTCAGCTGCAATGGCTCGCCGCCAGGGTAATTTTACGCTCATATTATCGCTTTTCTTTTCGCGATACCGTTTCATCTGTATATATACGTAAATAAGTCACACAAAGAAAATAATTCATAGTTGTACGTTCTGCTTAATCTAAACGAGAATAATAAGCTGGCTGGGTTCTTGACTCGGACTCGTGAACTTACTGTATTTCAATTTCGGAACTCTTGAGATTGGTTCACGATTATATACTGATTTGAGACTTAAATTTGGGTACAAGAAGACGAAATTATATGACTTTAATCAAAGACGACGGGAATTTTTTAGTTCCAATATTTATTTTCAATAGCACGCTTTTTAAGAGGATGTCAAACCATTCCTTGACACTCCCTTAATCCGCGAACACGCGCGTACTTTGAGATACCGGCCTTTTTTTAAACAGGCGTTTCTCATCGAGAAATTTGTTTCTTCGTATTGGGACTTTTATGTATTCTTCAGAAATGTTATTAGCGTCAAATGGATTCAAAAAGGAATTTAGAAAAAAAATTATTAACAAATACTTAAAAAAAAAACTATAAACAATGTCAAAAGAATATTTAACAAATGTTTGTTATTGATAAACAAATTGTACCCCAAATTTTTTTAGTATGTTAATTCTGTTCATACTCCTTGCTAACACCGATTACCTGAAATTGGCTACTCACAAGGAAACGACCCGAGGTGTACCTGACCGATTTTCTTGATATTGTGATATGTTGTAGTACATCAAAAAGTATTAGACGCGTATTTTTTTACGTGCTAATTCGGTGCTTTTAGGGGTGAAAGCCACCCTTAAAATTTACCCCCAAAAACAGTTTTTTTTAATATCTCAAAAAGGAATTGAAATTTTCCGATGAAATCAACGCCAATTTATTTCTTATCAAAATTCACTTGTATATATACATACATACTTGTATGACCATTTGAGGGATGAAAAACACCCTTATACTTCACATATTTCTCATAAAAATGCGCTTCTCTGGTAATAAATAGCTGCCACAATGAAGGGTTGCATCCCTTTTTTTTATAAGGATAAATGAGACTTTTTTCGTTTTTTTCTCCAGAATTTTCTTAATTAACCGAATCTCATAAAAAATCATTCTGTTATAAACAATATTGAATTTAATGCTGACCAATCCCGGGGTTTAAAAAAAAAAATTATTTAAAGGGGTAACTACCCTCTAACACGAGTTTTCTGACATAGGCCTTAATAATTTACTTAATTTTGTAATATATTGTAAAACATGAAAATGACAAAAAATATATACATACATACTTATACGACCATTTGAGGGATGAAAAATACCCTTACACTTCACCCCCAAAAATCATTTTTTTTTAATATCTTAAAAACGAATTGAAATTTTCGAAGGAAACCAACGCTAATTTATTTCTCATAAAAATGCACTTCTGTGGTAATTGCTTTTACTCTCTAGGGTTGCATCCCTTGTTTTTTATAAGGGAAGACATGACTATTTTTTTCTCCAGTAATTTTTTAATTTGTTCAATCTTATTAAAAGTCTGTATACTATAAACAATATTGATATTTAATATTGAAAAGGAGAGAATGGTAGAAAAAAGAAAGTCAAAGGCATAACTACCGCTAAATGTGGCAAATATTTTTACTTGCTTCTATGTTGATTTAAGAAAAGAAAAGCACCCTTACAGTTCACTCCCAGAAAACTCTTTTTATTTAATTTCGTAAGTGCAATTTCATATTAAACATCAATTTATTTTTTAAACAAAACTTATGTTGACATTGCTCATATTCTGATTCGTCGCTTTCATTTTTAGGAGTTTAAATAGCATTTTATAGTTGTAATTTCAATTTTGTATTATTTCAACTGCACCTCTATTTTTGTTCTTGACCCACGGTCACGCTGTATATGGCGTTTTGTCCGTTAATTGAAATAAAAATAAAAATAAAAATAAAATAAAATACTATTGTTATGGGTCTTTATACTATCAATAAATATATTGAATTTCAATAAATCAAATTTAAAATTTAACGAGTATGGCAGTTAAAAAAAGGAGAGTAAAATATTTCTCGATGTTTTCTTTAATTTAATATTATACTATTTTATTATAAAATAAAAATATATTTCACAAATGCATGTAATAAAAATTTTTTTTAAATGTTATACCTTTTAAGTTTATTTAATATATAAGTAATGTATGAAAGCTAAGAATATTTCGGTACGCAGTTTGTTCTTTTATTAGGTCATCGAATATCAAACATTTATTTTTATCTAGCATTCGAATCAGTAGCGATAACAATACACAATCGTTGTATTTAAGCAGTTACATTTCGCATCTTTTTCAGTTATCATGTGCCAGTGATCAGTGAAATAAAATTTTATTATAGTTTTAGGAATTAAAAACAAAATAGTTGTTTTTTGTTAATTATAAGAACCTTAAGGTATGCATATTATTTATTAAGCATTACATAAATTCAAAATACCCTAGTGGAAATCAAACATGTATATATAAATACGAGGGTAGTTCAATAAGTCTTTAGAATGACCAACAGATGGCGCGCGAATCGCTCCAAATCATCTGTTTTCAGTCAGCACCACTCCCGACTAGATATATGGTGCAGTCACAGTCCACATCTTCTGAGTTTACGTGTTTTTATAACCAATTGAAAAAAAAAAATTGCTTGTTAAGAAAAATGGAAAAAAACGAGTTCAGAGCGGTAATTAAACATTTTCATTTAAAGGGTTTAACTCCATATGAGATAAAAAATGAATTGGACTCAGTTCATGGCACATCTGCCCCTGCCTTAGCAACGGTTTATAACTGGGTAAATGAATTTAAGCGTGGTCGTACATTAATAAGTGACGAACCACGTTCAGGAAGGCCCGTAGAAGCAACTACTCCCGAAATCATCAATAAAATCCACGATATGGTGTTGAAGGACAGAAGATTAAAAGTGCGTGAGTTAGCTGAGGCCTCAAGGATATCTATAGGTGCAGTTGTTTCAATTCTACATGAAAAATTAGGCATGAAAAAGCTATCGGCAAGATGGGTGCCGCGTTTGCTCTCAGCTGAGAATAAACGCAATAGAGTGGTCGCCTCTGAGGCTCTTTTGGCGCGCATAAGTCGGAATCCTGAGGAATTTTTTCGTCGATTTGTAACTGTGGATGAAACATGGATACACCACTACACTCCTGAGACAAAGGAACAATCCAAACAGTGGATTTCCACAGGCGAACCAGCTCCAAAGAAGGCAAAGACCGTAAAGTCAGCTGGTAAGGTTATGGCTACAGTTTTTTGGGATGCACGTGGAATTATACTTATTGACTACTTGGAAAATGGTAAAACAATTACTGGTGAGTATTATGCATCATTATTAGAGCAGCTGAAAGAAGAAATTAAAAAAAAACGACCACATTTGGCGAGAAAAAAAATTCTCTTTCATCACGACAACGCCCGAGTTCACACATGCTTCGTTTCAATGGCTAAAATTGAAGAACTAAAATTCGAATTGGTCGAACACCCACCGTATTCACCAGATTTAGCCCCCAGTGACTTTTTCTTATTTCCAAACTTGAAAAAATGGCTCGGTGGACAGAGATTTACGGACAACGAAGACGTCATTGCCTCTGTAAGTGCTTATTTTGAGGAACTTCCGAAAACGCACTTTTCTGAAGAATTAAAAAAACTTAAAAAGCGATTGACCAAGAGATTATGTTGAAAAATAAAAAAAAATTTACCCAAAAAAAATTGTTTTTATACTTTATTCTAAAGACTTATTGAACTACCCTCGTATACAAGAGTGTACTTTTTATATTAACATAAACTTTTCATAGAGAATATATTTAGTATAATTTTGCGATTACATTTTGGATTTGACACACTAGTTTATATTTATATACGTATATATACAGTATCTTATAGAATTTCGTAATAAATTTAAACTTTTGTACATTTATTTACACTATTATACACAGATTATGCGATAATGAGAGTTAAAAACCTATTATTTTATGTATATTTGATATTATTGAGTCATTATATATTTTTCGATGCTATTATTTATTGTTTGTTGTATATTCATTATCAATGTTAGCTCATATACTTAATTTTATTGTCGAATTAAAACAGAAATAGACACTTTTATACACTTTTGTATATTTTTATACATTTGTATACACTTATATACAGTTATATATACTTTTTTATTTTTACAAGGGTATTAAGGTCGATATATTAAATTTCTAAAAATAGTTGAATGCTCATAGATGTTTGTAAAATTCATTTAAATATTTTTCTTTTTTTTAATCAAATACTAATAATACATTAATTTATAAAAAAGTTTTAAATATCTCTAACTGAATTAGTTCAGTTTATTACATTTTGAAAAACTTTTTTTACAGAATACTATATAATCATCTTAATCATACTCATAATAGAATGCAAATTCTTAATTTATTTTAAATTACAAATTTTGTTGGATCGCCTGTGTATGTTTTAGATATTAAGAATGACTATCAATCCGATGAACGTTATAAATTTCCTTCTAGTAACATTTCAAGCTTTAAACTTACCAAAAACTCCAGAAACACCTCAAGAGATTAGTTTAAAAAAGAGTATTGAGAATATTCTATTAAATGCTATGAAGGAATTTCACGATGTAGAGATGGTTGAATATGAAACATTAGATTTTTAAGAACCGTATAAAGATGTTGATATGAAAATTATAGAAGACGATGGTAAAATATTTACAATTGATGAAGATTTATAACAATGTACAGAAGATACAGAAGAATTAGATCATGACTATAAAGCAAGAGCCGTGGAATTCTGGAGAAGTGGTTTGACAAAAAATTTAGCATTAAAAACGGTACAAAATCGTTTTTGCAAGGTTCAGTCCATAACCCAATAAAAACGTTGGGCAAAAACATTAAATTAAGGAGGAACGTATAAAGAGAAAATAGGAAGAATTTGTTCTTTTATTTTGGAAAATTTAAAAACTGCTATTGATGCTGGTTATTCCGTTCATGATTTACACAAATGGGCGTTACAGGCTCAAAAAGATAGGGGAACGTGGGGTGGTATGGGCATCAAATTTTTCAGCTAGATATATTTTTTTATTTATGATGCATTGGCAGTTCTATATTAGCTCATTTTGTTCAGCATTAACCCAAGAACAAAATGCGCTAAGGTCTTGACAGAAACAATAATCTATTTTTTTGTAAAAATACATAATATGAAGGTACCTCAAAATACTCATACCGTCCCACGCGTGGGGTGATATGGGTTTTGCACGAGGGCACATGGGTAAATACTATTATTAATAAAAATGGTTCACGATGATAATTTATTTTTAATTTTATTTCATGGAAAGGTTAATTAAACGCATAGAAAATACTTTTGCATCATTTATTTAAAATATAAAATTTAAAAATGCTTTTTTAACATAAATATTTTATATTTATCAGAACACTTAAATAACTTTTCATTGCAACATCTAACAATATTAATCTAAACAATATTCATAAGTTATAGTCTTAAACCTCCTAATATCACAAAGTATTATCATTTTAAATAAATAAATAATCTATTTTATTACTTAAGGTACGTATAAATACTGAATACAATCACTTTGAGGCAAAGTTTCCAATTACATAGGTTGTACCAGCGAATGAATTGGTCGCTGTAGTACTGGAACAAACATTTCTTCACTTCCTTGTGCCGCAGGTATAGTGATGACAATATCACCTTCTTTAGGCTGCTGCATAGGTATATTGCTTGGCAATATCTGGTTGGTGAGGTCTATCAAAGCCTTCCTTTTTTTTCTTGGAACCGATGTTGATGCAGATGACTTCCTTTCACTTGCATAAACTGTATCAGTTATTACTGCTGCTTTACCCTTTGCACGTACTGATTTTTTAGCAGCCTAGATTTAAAACAAATTTTTTAGTTTTAAAGATATTAAATAAAAATTATCATTTGAAGTAATTTCAAAATACATACCTGAGTTTTTTTGACAGTTAGAGAATTATTGATGATTTGGCTTTTCAATATTTTATCTAAAGATTTTTCAAACAGGTTCATAACTTGCTTTTTCAATTTAACGAGAGCAGGCTCTAAGTCTTCCACCTCATTGCAAGTGCCAGTAGAATCTAAATCCTGTATACATGATTGATCATGTCCATTACATGTAGGTGCTGAATCCTGTATATTTGGTTGATCGTATTCATGAGGTGTCGAAGCTAAGTCTTGCTCATGTGGTTGTCCATGCCCATTGGATGTACAAGGTAAATTCTGCATACTAGTTTGTTTGTTCTCATCAGCTTGCATTGTGTTCGAAGAATGCAAACAAGCCATCTTCGAAACATCCGTAGAAGTAGAAGGGAACTGCTGTGTACGTTCTAATGACAGTACAGAATCAGGTACAATGAGATTATTGGCCACCTCTTGAGTCGTGCAAATTGAATTAACATTTTGAACACCTATATACATTATTATTTTAAAGTGAATACATTTTTATTTATTTTATAATTAATTAAAAAAGGGTACCTGTTGGTTCATTAACGCCACTTGATTCAGATTGTGATGTTCCAGCAGCATTTGCAGCAGCAAAGTCTTCATCCTTAAAAATTTCTGGATCAAATGGATATATACCAGTTTTTCTAAACCCGTTCACAGCTGTTGCCATAGTCGATGCTTTTAGAAAAGCTTCGCTAAAAATAGAATAAATATCTTTTAGAGCTATGGTGCTCTTTGGATGGTTCCTCATCCATCGATTAACTGCTGCAGAGTAATAATTACTGAGAGGTTTCATGTAAGATACATCTAACGGTTGTAGGTAATGTGTAGTGTGTGGTGGAAAACAAAGAATAACAATACCATTATCTTGAGCCAATTTGATTGCACTTAAGTTTTTGACATGTGTTGCATGAATATCCAATAGCAATAACACTGGGGTTTCTTTGATTGCTTTAGAGAATGCAATGAAACGCTGTAGCCACTTTGTGAAAATCACTTCTTCCATCCAGCCACTTTGGTTAAACTCTGCCGATGCATCGGGAGGTGCTCCTTCTAAATAGGAGTTGTTTACTATTTTGCGAGGATATATCAGCATTGGACCCATGCATTTGCCCGAGACAGAAAAACATACACAAGCTGTCACATTCGTACCTCTTCCTGCAGAAACTTTTGTTCCAATTTTTTTTTTTCTCGAACAGCAACAATCTTTGAGTGATTCTTGGGGTTACAGGAGACTCCTGTTTCATCTACATTATAAATATTCTGTGGTTCAAACTTATACTGCTGATATATAGTTTCAAGTAGTTTAAAAAACTCTAAAACCGCTGCTTTATTAAACCCAGATGCTCGTGCCGCAGATGTTGGCTCTGGTACTCTCAGAAGTCTTGCCTCATGTGATATAATTTGATCGACTAAATATTGTTCTTGTTCTACACTGAAGATTGATTTGCATCCTAACCCTAACATTATTAAATAAACTCATAAAATTAAAATAATTATGGAAGTAAAATGTTTGTATTAATAATGAAGTTTTTCTAACATAACCTCAAAATAATTTCTTATATTATAGAATAAATACATGTTAAATTATTATCTAGAGAGTATAAAAATAAATAAATATTACCTTGTTTGTAAATAAAACTATCTTTTTGTTCACTTTCTTGGAATTCAATTACCTTTCTTCTCAAAGTTTCACGAGGAATACCGTATTGCTCTATCACCTTTGGATACTTTTCTCCTTGTAAAATAGCATGTATAGCACTTTTTAAGTTTTCTGCAGACCATACTTGTCTCTTGAATACTTTTTTATACTTTCTTGACATTTTTTAAAACGAAATTAATCTAACTTATACTAAAAAAGTTTACTGATGTACACCTACATCGCAAGAACCTGTCGTCTACTCTTGTTACTTTGCCTCACATGCCCATAGCGCCCCCGTCATTTTGCCCATACCGCCTCACAAGCTATATTTTTTAAATCGCTACATTAATTTAATTATAAAAGGAAAGTAAAATAAAACAAGTATGCAAATTAAAGAGAAAGAGAATTAGTTGAATGATAGCAATGTGTAATAGTAGTTTATGCAACTAGTGTGTAAAGTGAACATTAACTATAATAGCCACTTTATTGACTCGAAAAGTGCAACAAAAGTAACTTTTTATTCCCTCTTACATTTTAATCCCGTAAATTTGCTTTACTCCCGCATTTGCGGGAATAATATCCATTACTCCCACATTTGCGGGAATAAAATCCATTATTCCTGCAAATGTGGGAATTGAATTCATTATTTCCGCTTATCTGTTTTTCTAGCTTATCCTCTTATATTTAATGTTTACATTAATATAATCATTTTCTACTCTTTTTAAATAGAAAAAAAATAAACTACATAACTTACTAATTTATAAAAAATAAAAATCTATTGATTTATACATAATAATTAATTATTATATAAAATTCGTTTCGTATGGACCATGGGTGAGTGGGTTCGACTTTTCAAGTCAACGGAGTGGCTACAGTTAAGTCGTGAATAAAGTTCTATATGCAACACGGGAGTAAAGTCAATTAATCCCTTCACATGTGGGAATAATCTACGACTTTACTACCGTGTTACATAACGTACTATTTTTTGCAACACATGCACGATTTTCACGTCTTTTCGCCGTTGAAACCGGACCTAAAGTGACCGTTTTCCGACCAACAGCCGTAAAGGGACTACTTTGTGCCCCAGGGCGTACAGTGAGTACTATACATTCGCTGCTCATTTTATATTACGCCCGCTCGTTCCGCCAATAGAAATGAAAATAAAACTGGCCTAAACTTGGTTTATGAAAATCAATACATGCGTTACAAAAAAATATAGTGTGTACCACGGGCGAGACGGCCTTTTTGACCTCTTGTGGTTTCAGTATTTGTCTCCGGCTCGCTGTACACACTCGGCTTCAACTTCTGCTAGCTCGCCCATGACTCGTACTGCAAACTCACACTTGGTCAAAATAGGCCCATTTCTTGCCCTTGGTACAGAATATACTATTACGCACTGTTTGACATTTTTACTAGGGTGAAAAATCATGTTTACGCACTAAATCGATTTCGAAAAGTACTTTGCGCACTAACTTTATGCACAGAATCACAAAAAGTATTAAGGTTTGTTAAAATTGACATTATCATAAGTAACTTCTATACAGTCGGACTATGAGCGCTGAAACTTCGCGCACTGAGAAATCCCGCACACTGCAATACTAAAGACGTTGGCCATATGAATACTGCTTGATCCTGATAGTACATTGATTAGGTAGCTATTGCAGTACAACGCGAAGTTTTTACAACGAGCATTTGCGACGCACTGGGTCCGAATGCAATAATATGTAATATATTGAAATTATTTTTAGCTTACCCTATTGACAATTTATAATCATTAACTTATACATTTTAAATGTTTACATATGATTTTAATAAACCCTTAGATGTATACTTGTTCAAGGCTAAATATGAGCATGTAGTCACTTTTAGCATTTTCGAGAAAATTTCAACCTGTATTGATTCTTAATAACATACTATACACGTATTTGCCAAAACGTAATATATTTTCTCTCGCAAAATAAGACATAAAATACGCACGAAATTGACAAATACTTCGGAATCGTTTTTGTACTGAAAACTTTGTGAGGCTTCTATGAGCAAAAGAGATTCATAGCTAATTACATTATACAGTGATCTTTTTTACCCCATGCCGAATCATCAAACGAGATATTTAAGCCACAACGTGGCATTCTAAGTTACCAGCCAACGACGCAATGCACACGTACCCAAGTTGCGTGTACAGTGGCAAAAACACTGCGGATATATATTGAGGGGAGTCTATGTATACGTAGTGTTCCACGAAAAATCATACAAATGCAGTTGTAAATAGATTCAGTTCCATAAATTTAAACTACTTGTTAAAAGTATTAACTAGATACTTATTAATTAAATGTTAAATTACTATTTTATTTTTATGTAAAAAACCGCCGCCAATTCATTGGCAGTTAGCTTACTCAAACTAAATTGTTCCAATTTATTTTGTATTTGTTCTAATAAATTAATTTTAAAATGCTATATCTCTTTATAATCAACAGCTCAAAATGGTGTACTGTTTTATAAACGATTTTTTATTAAATAAACCAATAGCATTGTACCTACAAAAAATTATGAACTTATGTACATAAATTGCGTTATGAATTTCAGAGTATCATAAAATAGAACAATCGTTATAAAACAAAAACGAATCAGTGAATCTTCCAAACCCTTTTTGATTTCGAATTTTCATTAAAAAACGAAAAAAATTAATCTTATTTAATAAAACATGACCATGCTGATCTCGAGAGACAAGCGATCAAAATCTAAAAAAGAGAGAAATCAAGTGTTTTGAAAAATAAAAGACCTTGTAATATTAGTCTGGGCAAATAACTGACCCAAGAGATAGAAATAGCTATTTTCTATAAAAAATTAGACCAAATTTTCTCAAAAAATTTTCATCATAGATTTCCGAGATATAACCATTTAAACAAAAAATGACGTTTTCGTGTAAAACAAAAAAGGGAAATAGCTTATCAATAATTTTGGGTTAAACAAGACTGGTAATTTTATGCTCTTTCAAATGCATTAAGATAGTAAAAAGCTACCTTTTTGGAAATTTTCAGATGAATGCTGCTGATTGATTTACTCCAGTTATCGTGGGCGAAGGAAAATCGTTCTTTTTTACTAAATGTGTCTTTTTCGTCGAAAGAAAAATATGTAGACTCAACAATTGTATTGAACATACTACTCCATATTACTAATTAACTCAATTTTATTAAAAAAATTTCCATCTTATATTTCATAGATATCACCGTTCAAACAAAAAATGACGTATCCGTGTACAACGAAAGAATTGAAACATCTTATTCAAAATTTCGGTTCGGAAAAGATAGGTAATTTTATGCTTTTTTAAATGCACTATTACTGAATCGATGACATTATTTCTAAGGTACAAAAATCCCGAAAAACTAAAACTCATAAATCAAAAACCACTAAAAAACAAAAACGAACGGTAAAACAAAAAAATAGTACATTACAAATAGTAATATATAGTTTACAAAGAATTTGTGAGAAATTAACGAGTGCCAACTCAATACAAAAATTCAATACAAAACTTTTTTACTACTTATTGGAGTAAAAACATATTTTTGTGATGAAAACAAGAGTATTATAAAAAAGAAGTTTACGCACACGGATTAGACAAAATGGA
This sequence comes from Gastracanthus pulcherrimus, assembly GCA_949152435.1. NCBI lineage: Eukaryota > Metazoa > Arthropoda > Insecta > Hymenoptera > Pteromalidae > Gastracanthus > Gastracanthus pulcherrimus. The sequence continues at coordinate 48,349,699 of OX424572.1, forward strand.
TTTTAAAAAATTCAATAAAATTTAACTATAAATAATCCTATGCAAAAATATAGCATTTAAAAAGCAACTTAAAAAGTTTTGCATATCAAGTTACATTTTTGCTTTCTCATAAAGAAAGCTTTGTAACGATGATTTTTTTTAATCTGAGATTGCGATGTATTTCAATGTCTTTGAGGGTGCTGAATCGAAATATATAGGTTAAAAAAAATGTGTGTATGTATATATGTGTGTGTGTATTTATGTATGTGGACAAATTTTGTGGTCACCATAACTTTTGAAGGCCACCGTATTTAGGGCTGAAACTTTACAGGTATATGAGATATGACCAAACATAGAACTGATTAAATTTTGAAGCCAAATTGTCAAAACTTATTGTTTATTTAAAATAACTTAAAGTTTGAAAATTTTTTTAAAAATTTAGATTTTGTTTTATTGTTTATGAGCTTGATATGTCAAAAATATGTATACTTTCATTAAATAGACGTAATTTACTTTAGCTTGGTGTATCTTAGAAACATTTTAATTTTTCTTTTGTTAAACAAATTTGATTTTGAACTTTTAAAATTTGTAAAAATTGAAAAATTATTTCTGTCAGTTTATACGCTACGTATGTCAACTTAATGCCACAATTCATAAAGATGATTTAATTTTCTTTTAATTGATGTATGTTTTATATACTTTAACGTTCTTTAAGCTAAAGAAATACCATTTTAAATTTTGAGAATTTGTGAAAATCGAAAAAAAAATTCTGTCTTTTATGCGGTAGATATGTCAAAATAATACATACATTCGTAAATCTGACTTAATTTTGTTTTGATTGGCTAAATCAAAATACATACACTATTTATAGACAATGTGTGTATTTGCGTATGTGTGTATGTGCGTGCGTGCATGCGTGACTGCGTGTATGTGTGTATGTGAGTGCATGCGTGCGTGCGTGCGTGCGTGTGTATGTGTGTGTGTGTGTGTGTGTGTGCATTACAAGCTGAAAGTTTGCAGTCAGATTATAAGGTACATGTATCAACTTAGAACTGATTAGAGTTCGTAGCTGATTAGATAGTAGAAAGTACATTTTTTAATGAAAATATTATTTATAAAAAATTGGTAAAAATCGAAATAAGATGGTTTTTGTAATTGTATACGTTAAATATGTTAAAAAATCACCTCTCAAAGCCTCATTCACGTCCCACACTTCAAGTACCGTCCTTGTCAGTTTTGGGTATTAGAATTATTATGGTAAACTATAGCACTACAAGTTTAATCATCGTAAGAAAATTGTTTAACGAGAAAAGTGTAATATTTACTACACACAATAGTTTATTATGATTCTTTTAAAATGAGAGTTTGGTATGATTTGAAGTTGTAACGATCTGAAATTTTCGACGCGGAATAGTCCGTATGTACAGTGTTTGTTCAGGGCTACCTTTTGTGTCGGAAAAGATAATGCTTACGTACTGCTACTGTATTGTCGGTCCGCTCAGAACGTGTCTGTATGCTCAAGTACTTAACGCAATAATGCAATATAAAGATTCCATCGGGACACACGGTAATAAGAGAGCGAGAGTGAGAGAGAGAGAGAGAGCGAGAGAGTTTTATGGCTTGTATATCCACGCAGGGTTATGCCGAGGCGCGGCGTTATTACTTATTGCCCATGTATGTTATGTACGTGTGGCTGACGCGCAAACGTCGCCCTCGGGCCTTCGCCTCTCTTTATATGCAGTTTTATATGTGTACGCATGCTTTCATCGCGATTATCGTTATTAGATGCTATATTGACGGGCGTTATTCTTTTCTTGTAATTTTTCCGGTATATGTGTGCGTGTTAGAGAGAGAAAGAGGGAGAGAGATCATGCTACGAAAGTTTTATTGGGTTCATCGATCATTGTGTGTTTGAGAATCTAGGAAATTGAATAAGCTGGGGAAAATTTGTTGTTTGCCTTCACATTTGCAGGCACTGGATATGTAGTGCTGGAGATGATTCGTGAACCCCTACTATTGATGTTCCTCGTATTTTTTAAGTTTTTATAGGAATGGCTTGTATATGCACAGCAGAAATTGTGCCATGTTTATAAGATATTAATTTAAGAGATGTAGGGATAACGGTTTATTGTGGCGCACCTAAGCAACATTAACAAATCCGCTGTTAACATTCACGCAATGTAATGTTTAAAGTCTTTAGCGGTATTTTGATGTCTTAGCTACAAATAATAAAAACTTTTATTGAAGTCTAATTGCTTATCTTCTTAAATTTCAAGTGTTTATAAACAAATTCGCAAGTCGTTTTCCGACATAGAGCTAGTGGATAACTAAATTTTTCGCATACTTGGGCCAATTTGTTATGCAAAATTAGAAATTCACTTCTACGTATTTTCTTCCTTAATTGGAAAATACATAATCATTTAAAATTTGTTTAATTATGGTGCACCACATTGCCTCAAGAAAATTATCTGTTATTATAATATTTTATGAAATATACGCAAACTATTTGTTCGGATATAAGGTATAAATCAACAGTAGTAGGGTCCAGGCTTTACATAATTAACTTTATACTTCATTCAAGGTTACAAACATATATTATACATAATAATTATGAGTAACTTTATAAATCGTAAATTTTATAAGAAAAGACCATATAAATATTTTCACTATTTTCAGAGCAGAGAGTTAATAATATGATATAATAACTTTTTAGATTACATTAAATAAGGTCACTTCAACTTATTTAAAACAAATCGAACCCTAGTGGAAATTTCAAAATGTGAAAAACTGTGACAAACATGTGAAAAAGTGTGTAAGATCATGAAATTTCGTAAAAAAATGTGAAATTGGGCTTACATTTGGAAAGGGGTTTTAAAAAATATTATAGAAGATTTTTTTCACAGTTTTTCACAGTTTCTCACATTTTGTCACAATTATTCATAGGTGTAATTTCCTTTATATAAGAGAATGCAACGGAAAAAAATGTGAGAGAATGTGAAAAAGTGTGAAAAACTGCATATTTGTTTGTAACAGATGTTCTAAAAGTATGTGTATTTTCACACTATTTCACACTTTCTCACATTTTCTCAAAGTATTTCACATTTTGTCACAGTTGTCATTTCCACTAGGGAAATGCCTAAAATAGAAGTGCACTACTACATTGCGCACTGCACCACATTGTACCGTTTCTTCCTATTACTATTTAAAAAACAATCATGATTATTCTGTAAAAAAGACTTCGAATCATAAACATCATTTATCAAAAGAATTAAAAGAAGAAACTAGATTAAACTGACTGCGAACAAAAACCAGTAAAATACTCCTTTTCTGTAAACATTGATTATTTAAATTTGAATTATAACTTTATATTTGAACTGATCTATTCTAATCTCATCGCAGTCCGAAGAATACTCTGTGCTGCGTGATTACTTTAAAATATGTGGACTAAACTTTTATAATCAAAGTATAATTTGAGCTCAACAATAAACTTCAGAGATATAAACACGTCTATTATTACGAAAGTTTTAAATGTTTTAATGCAGGAAGGATTTTGGGATGCGATTTTATGATCCAATAAAGTACTGAAAAACTCTTCATATTAAAACCGGAATAAATATGACATGTGTTTATTCGATATATTGTAGGATTAATATTTTTATTTTAAACCTATATAAGTAAAACTGTAAGATGCAAAATAACAAAATTTGAATTGATTTTCAGTTTCATACAGAGGTATGTTCCTATATACATTTAAGTCGTAAGATTCATTTGTCCAAGAGAAGAAAAATGAAAACCGCTGCCAATTCATTGGCACTTAACTTCCTCAAACTAAATGAATTATTCCAATATGAAATACTTTGTTAATAAACTAATAAATTTTTAAATTGCTATATCTCTTTCTAATTAATAACTAAAAAAAGGTGTGCTATTTTATCATTGATGGTTTGATAAAAGATAATTTTTTACTAAAATTACAGAACGATAGGTAATAATCCTTATCACCGCAATTTCTTCTCTATTCGTAATTTATTAAATTTAGTTAAATATTTAAATTAAAATTAATCAGATGTTAATACGTAGATTCACTGAATGCCTAATCACCTACATTTTTTTGAACGATTATCCATCATTTATTTCCGACATATAACCGTTTAAACTATATATGACTTTCGTGTATAATAAAAGAAGGGAAAGAGCCTATATAAAATTTGCGGTCTTAAAATATAGGTAATCTTATGCTCTTATCAATGCACTTACACTAAATTGATCATAATATTTCTAACATACAAATAACTCGAAAAACTAAAACTCAGAAATCCAAAAATCGACAAATCATTGTAAAAAAACCAGTCAATCAATCTTTAAATTTCTTTTTAATTTCGAATCTTCATTAAAATATGAAAAAATGAGCTCTGTTTGGTAAAAGATGACCGTGTCATTTTCTAATTATAAGCGAGCAAAAAGAAATTGAAAAATCCATAACCTTAAATATCTTGGAATATAAAGGTCATCATGATCTGGGAATAGAATTCAACGAAAAGATAATAAGAAGCTAACTTTTAGAAAAGTTTCAAATCAAATGCTGCCGATTTACTCTAGTTATCGTAGGTGACAAAAAATCGATTTTTTTACAAAAAGATTTCTTTCTCTCCAAAAGAAAAACATGAAGCCTTAGAAACTTTTTTGAATATTCTTCTTCATATTCCTAATGAGTTCAATATTTCACAGATATAACTGTTTGAAAAAAAGGACGACATCGTATAATAAATGAAGGAAAATAAATAATTCAAAATCTCGGAACGGAAAAGATAGGTAATTTTATGCTCTTTCAAATGCATTATCGCTCAATCGATGATATTATTTATAAGGTATGTAAAAACCCGAAAAACTAAAATTCAAAAATCGACAAAACCACTAAAAGATAAAAACGCATGGAAAAACAAAACAAAATTATTTCTGAGCTGCCCTTGAGTTTCACCGTATATATTCAAAGTAATTCTAATACCCATATACTTTTTTCAGCCATATTGGATTTACCATTTTAAATTTTGAGATTCTGATATCGAATTTGGATTTATCGACTCCAAAGATTTGTGTATACTAAGTTTTTGTTGTATATAGTTAGCCGGCATTGGCGTAAGCTTCGGTCTCTTACAATGAATCTTATTGTAATTCTATAAATATATTGTTTTAAAAATTTGTATTTTTTAACTTATGAATTAAAAATAAAACCTTCTTTCATCTAAATGATGATTAGAAATGCATAATCGATGTATTTGATTGGAAGCCGAGGTTGAATCTCGCTTTTCAATTCAGATTCGTGGCTAGTTTATAACGGCCGCATATGTTTGCGGTGCTGATATTTTGAGCCCACTTTCTTGAGATCGTATATAATGCGGTCCTGACAGTCAATGAGACGAGGGATTAAAATGTGAAAATTAGGTCGATCGATTGCAAGTAAAGATTAAAATACTTTCAGCCAGTATTAACTCAGTAATATTTTATGCAGTAGTACATATGTCCAAAACATGATCGCGTTAATCAGAATTTTCCTCAGATCGATTAACCACTCGCCGCTGCAATTTGCCTAAAAACAGCTTTCTGCAAACAATGACGAGGCCTCATCTCCGCTGAGTAATTCTTGACAAATTCGCGCACGCGGTAAATTTCAATTGACTCCATAGAAATAGCCGAGAGGAGAGCAGCACTGGCCTGTGCAAGGTAAAATGTCATTTGTTCGAGTTCAGCTGGTGGCTATATGGGCTGCAGTTGTACTCGAGAATGCTAATAAAAGGCTATATCGGTAGCGAGGAAACAGACCTGCCTGCAGCCCTCTCGAGGAATCTCCTCAGGGAGCCTGCAGTGTCCTCTGCGCAGCCGCACCACCAGTCGTCAATTTATCCCTGATCAATTGGCCGAATGCAGTCGCGCTGCTGGTGGCCTCATCCCATCTCCTCCCCTTTCAGAACCAGGGATTTTGTTTTCGGCCTGCGCGGCCAGGCTCCATCGTCTTTGTACAATTTGTCAGGGAGACTCAAGGGGGGCACATTTACAGCCAAACGAAGTCCGCTTTGCCCTCCTCAAAACACCACTTCTTTCATTGCTGCCCTGCCATGCCTTTTCTGACTTCTTATAACGGCCCTTTAAGGTGGACCTTTCGCTATATATGTATATATAGGACATAAAATAAAAAAAATATATGAGAATTTATAAAGGTCCTATGATATAAATATTGAAATGTAGTTGATAAGAGTCCATAACTGCATGACAAAAAAATTGTTCTAACAGAATCCTGATGTCAATAGTGTAAAAATTGTCAATTGAAAAAAAATTTATTTATACACAAATTATTTTTTTTATTTTCAAACAAATTTTAATGTTTTTGGGCTTATTTCTTTCTTTAAACATTTATTTACAAAGTTACAAGAAGAAAATTGTAAAATAATATATTTGTAATAAGAGAAAGCTAATTATTTATCGTTAAAAGAGTAATTTTATAAACAATTGACTTTCCTTTTTGTAAATATATTATTTTACAATTTTCTCCGTTAACTTCCGAAACATTAAAATTGTTTAAAAAATAAAAAGAAAATAATTTGGGTGTAAACTGAATGTTTCTTTAATTCACAATATTTACACTTGTGACATTACAATTTTGTTGTTGACTCTTATTAAGTACATTTAAATATTTTTAGCGAAAGACCCTCCTTAAATAGTTTGCCCTTTATCTTTTTGTCGAGCTAAATTTCTCCTCATCAATATGTAATCTTATACGGTTATACAGTGGACATAAATTCGTGCTCTTCTTTGACTCAGCTAAATAAAGTTTGATCAGAAAACGACTTTTCACCAAATTTGTAAATTGGACAACCAATGTATTCTTTTTTCTTTTCATATGCTGACATTTACGAAAATTTGGTATCGAAAGAACTTTTCATCATGCTGACATGAATGATAGCCACACTTGACTATCGAAATTAAATTATCAAGGACCAGTTTCTCTCTCTCGCTCTCTCATTTTGAGTTTTTTTTAGTAAGGGCAATGCTTCTCTCTCTCTCTCTCTCTCACACACACACTCTCTCTCACTCACTCATACACACATACACCATGTAAATATCAGGTTGAAATAGAACATTTTTACAAGTCGTGTAAGAAATACACATTGCTAGATGTATTGAAAGTTATTGATTTAGTAATGTCATTTTTAATACTATATCATTAAATTATAATGTGAAGTATACACAACCCATCGCTTTATGTATTTTAATGAACTGCACTCAATAGAAAATTCAGCAGAAAAATATAAAATTTAATTGCTGAGTATTGAAATAGGCAAATATAAGTTCTTCTTTCTCAATCAAAATTTTTATTTATTTTTCATATGCTACCGGGGTGATAATAATCAATATAAAATTATGCTAAAGAAAATTGTGAAATCAATAAACAAACGTTCAAGTAAATAAATGAATTATTTAATTCTCAGAAAAGTGTATGTACATACATGGTCGTCTGAAATGTGTAATTATTTTTAACATTTTATAATTATCCAAACATTTATACTATGTATTTCATAACGCAATGTAAAATATTGTAATTGCCGCCTTACCATAATTTTGTATTTATTTTAAAATTTCGTACAATCTCATCAATTATAGAAAATAACTACAAACATACGGGCCCGTTGACCGATAGTTCAAGGTGTATCAGAAAGGACATTCACAACTAAAATAAGTTAATTCATTGACAATTTGTTTAATAGATCTTACATATCAATGACAGTTATAATATAAATAAACAAATATTTTTTTCTCTATACATTCGAAGTAAAAAAATTGTTGCGCAGATTTTATAAAGTTTATGCTTTTTCAGACATTTTATAGCTGTAAATGAGGGTAACTAGTTACATTGAATAGGGTTCGACACTTTCATTAAATATGTATCTAATCGTGAAATGAAATTTATGTTCCTAGATTTAAGACATTTAGCTTTAAGTGTAAACTCATTAGTTTTATTTTAAATGTATAAAATCTAAAAATGTGTGATGTTCAAAAAAGCGAAATGAGTAGAGAAATGTAATTAGCAGTACGATATATCTAAACAGCAAATGGCGTGAGCTTTAGTTATCTCTCTAGAAATAGGTGGATAGAAAGGCGGGGGAGAAGTAAAATGAGCTACACTCAAAGTGCACGTAGGTATAAGGTGCGTAGGTATAGGTAGAGACAGCAGCCTCGGAAACACCTGGCCGCAAAACTCTCTTGGAGAGTCGTGGGCGTGAGGCAATTTCAGAGAAGAGACTCGAGCTCTCGAAATTCGAAAGCTGCCTGCTGGAGCTATACCAGAGGCGGAGCGGATTTCGACTCGTAATTAAGGGGATATGTGACGGCTCGTGCCGTCTTTGCACGGCTGTATTTTCGTTCGAAAGGCCACTTTGCCGCTCTATCGATTATGACCGCAATAAATAATCCGTGGGAGCATGAGCTCTCTCACCCTCTCGTTCCGGGATATTGGAATGCTATTTCCGGTAAGTTTTGCGTAATCGCTGCACACTCAGTTATACAGAATGAGCCTCTCAATTGGATCATTAGTGGATGTTCATTATTACGTTACATATTTATTTATTCGAAATATTAATTTACAATAATTTTACGTACTTGGAATACAAACTCGATTATTGTTTTACTATTAAAAACATCGATGTTCATCAAAATCTCAGATACCAAAATATTCATCGTTGTGAAGTTATCTCTTCAACGAACAATGTTGCTAATGACCTCAACATTTTTCAATTACTTTCCAATAAACGTTTCGAATTCAAAATTTTGGGTCGCAAGAGATAGGTAACTTGAAGCTCTTAAATCCAAAAATTAACAAATCGGTAACTAACAAAAATACATCGATCAATTAAAAAAATATATTTTCGATTCCACACCTTTAAAAAGTAGCAATAAGAATAACAAGCCCTAGAAAATTGAAAGGAAACCGAACAATTCCCGCAATAGCAAAGGTGACACAGACATACATCACAGCAAAATCATTCAAAAGCATGATACACAAATTTCTGTATTATTTATGAAATATAAGAATGCTGTCAATTCATTGCCACTTAGCTTCCTCAAACATTATTAAATATCTTAATATGAAATTACTTGTTGCATTAAATTATATGGTGAAAAATCCAAACAACAAATCGACTTTTTAAATATCAAGATATAGATTTAAATTTTTAATTTGCCATTTAATCCTATGCAAAAGTATAGCATAGATTAAGTTTTTGCGTATGAAGTAACATTTATTTTTAAATTGACATTTGGAAAATAATAAATTTTGCAACACTGTAATTGTTGATTAGTTTTTCTTTCATGTATATTGTAAATTTTGAAATTTTGTTCGAGTTTATGCATAACGAATTTATTTCAAAAATATCATAAAAATGATAAAACGTTATAAAACAGAAACTAATCGATGAATTTTAAAAATTCTTCTTAAATTCAAATCTCTGATTAGTCTAAAATTATCGCGTAATACTCAAGATATAAGCGATCAAAACTTTTTCAAAAAAAATCATAAAAATGAAAAATTGTTATAAAATTCTTCTAACTATAACTTTACAAGTTTTATTATAAATGAATAACCCAAAAATAAATAAAAATAGGCAGTAGAGCTTTAATTTAAGTTATTATGTTACGCAAAAAATATTAATCTGATTTAAAGTTATTAACAATTGAAAATGGTGACTGAAAATACATGGAAAATCAACGAATTTAAAAGAGTTAAATTTCTTTGAATATTCATTAAATTTCGGTCACCATCTTCAATTGTAAATAACTTTTGATCAGATTAATATTTTTATACGTAACAGAGCTTAAATTAATGGTATTTTTATTTAGTATTATATTTTGAGTGATTTATCCATAATAAAACTTGTAGAAATATGGTTAGAAGGAGAGGTACCTTTTTTCATTAAAGTAACGAATATTTCGAGTAAATTACCTCATAACTGAACAACAAGGGCCTATTAGAATGAATTACTGGTACTAAGCTTTATTTTTGGGTACCAGAAAAAACCTTCCAAAGGTTGACCGAATTTTGTTTCCTGCAGGGTGTGCACTCCTAAGAAGAGCTTTTATTGTAACTTCCAAAAATTTCTACAGTTTTGTTATAAAATTTAAACGATTCTCTTAAGGAGGCTCCTGCAATTGAATCGAAAATGTGATGATAACTTTTATGCATATATTTATACTTAAAAATCTTAAATGTATTTATAATGTATACATATGCAGCAAACTTTTAATAATATAAACATTAACAATTCAATAAATATTAATACAGATACTATTTTGGATTCGGCAGTGAATAACATATGCGAGAAGGACAGGTTCGTCTTCCGCGCATGCGCGCCGATGGGTGGTATATAGCTATATATATTACTATAGCGTCGTGTCGTGCGTCATGCGTTCTGCATGTAAAAAGTTCTAGTTGATAAGTATTATTCTAGTTGATATTATTTAGTGTATTATGTGAAAATGACGGAACATAAACAAGTTTGGGATGCTAGAGTTTTACGTGGGCCCATAGGTAAATTTTTATTGTTAATTTATATTTAAAATAATTAAAAAACTAAAAACTATAATTTCCAGAGTATTTTATTTACCCATAGAATTAATTAATTAAAATAAAAAATACAATTATGACAATTTATTCTTTATTGAATGTTTTTGTTTGAAATTGGAATCTCAAATTACGCTCGCTTCTCCCGAACGCCGTAGCCAAGATGGCCGCTCAGCTAACTTCCCTACAGCTGCCGGATATAACCCGAATTTATTTAAGCTTTCGCTAATATCTCTTTTTTTAGTTCGATAACCGATATTTTAAATAATGTCATTTGAAAGAGGAGATTTTTTCCTACAAAACTGATATAATAACATTACTGGAAAAATCAGATTTCATTCGTAATTAACTGATTCAACTTTGTCTGCCATAAGAGTCCATGTTAAAATTGCTAACTTTGATCTCAAATTTCTTGAGTTTTTGGCCGATAAGCGGTATAAATAAGGGCACCGTTAGATTGAACGTATTCTAAACTTTAAAAAATGATATGTCCGAGTTCGAGACATTACGCACAGGAGCCTCCTTAAGAGTTTTTTCAAAGGGTTTAGCCTGTTCCGGAAATGTGAAAACAGTGAGGCAAATAAAATGTACCATCAACATACTTTACTTATACTAATATGAAACATGTATTTAGATTTATCGTGTTTATTTGTTATCGTACGCCCATATCATACGCCCTCTGTTGCTGTATATTCCCATTGTCTATTATAAAAATATATAGATATAGTGTCCCGTGTTAAATTAACAAACATGGCCGATGGGAATATACATTTTCACTAGCGCCACCACCTCCGCGGTTGCAGTTTTCTTTGCCAATATGGTATTAATACTCCCCTTATATGATCATTCGTTAAAGACTTGCGAGTGCCTTATACAAAAAGCACAGCATTTCGCTTTTAGCGATGTTTTAATGAAGATTCGAAATTAAAAAGAAATTTCAGGATTCATCGACTCTTTTTTGTTTTATAACGATTTTTCTATATACGGTATTCTGAAATCGATTATATAAATTATTTTTGTATGTTATAAATAATATGATCAATTCGGTGTAAATGCATTTAAAAGAGAATAACATTACCTATCTTCTACGACACAAATTTTTTTATAAGCTATCTCCCGTCTTTTGTTATATATAAAAATATATGCTCCGGCAGGCAACTGCTCTATCGACTAAGAGTACTTCGACTCGCAGAAAGTCACCGTGAGTTGGGTTGTTCGCCTCTCCTGCAGGTACTTTGTTAGTAATATTATGAGAGCAAATCGAGCGTTTACTAGTTTACGTACGAATGATATTGACACCTCGTCCCTTGACCAAGAAACGATTTCTACGAAAATATTTATCAATGAACATCTGAGTAAGGAGAATTCTACTCGGTATAAGAGTCTAAAATCTTTCGCCTCTGCGAAGGGTTTCAAATATATATGGCATACAGTTGGATGTTTCTTAATCAAGAGACGGGATGGAGAGATGACGCATAAGTTCGCAGCAATAGCGGATGTACGATATATTATGGCTTCATACTAATGTATAAATATTGCCTCAAATCACACCACCGAAGGCAATTTAAACAAAAACAATAATACTTGAAATAATTAAGTCAATGCTAAATGAAACGATAACAACGTGAATATTGAAATAGATAAAATATCAACAGGAGATGGACTACTTAAGGATGCTGTGGGAGAGACGAACAGCGGAGGATTGAGAGCATGTTTTATTAATGCTACGTCACTTAAAAGGCACTTTGATTGTTTGTATAATTGTTTAAACAATCCCTTATTACTGGTCCCTTCTATCATCTCTTCGGAGTTGCGGAGTCGCGTTTTGGTCTAACGGTCGCGGATGTTTCCGTTCAGATCGACGGCTATGCTAGGATTAAACAGGATAGAAATACGCAAGAAGGGGAGTAGTACTATACGTGCATAACTCTTATAAAGCGACCATATTATGTAGCGCTTCGACAATACGTGATGAGGGTAAACCGCTCAATCCCGAATATCATGTATAGTGTACAGTAGGGCTCGCTCCCGCCCCCCGCCCCCTGTCTTCGAAGCAGTTATGTATAGGCGCACTATCGATTTCTTATACAGAGGACTGGTCGAGAATCTCATGAAATCTTCAATATATTATGAGCATAGAATTATAATGGGTGATCTGAAGGCAAATATGCTGACAGATTCGGACGATGCTGAATTCGTCAGGCAACTTCCGTGCGAATTAAATATCAAGCTAGTGGACCATGACGCGACTCATCACATCCACGATTCTCATATATGGATTGGTATCTATGTTGATGACAGTGATGTTGTAATTGACTCGGGCAATACGTTGGCGACTTTTACAAGCCACCAACATCATAGAAGTTGTAATTAATATTCAAGTGGCAAAACCCCCTGCTTTTAAGGGTTTCTCAGAGACAGACGTGGACAGTGGACTAGATTGTTTGCGTAATAACCTTATGTAGTCAATTAATCATCTTGCCCCACTTAAAGAAAAGATATAAAAGAACGAAACACAGTAGACTGAGGCAGAAGAATCAGCATCTCTCTTCACTAGCTGAACAACGCTCTAATGATTCACGGCATGTTTTCCTTCAGAACCGCATTTTTGAGGCTCTCGATAATAAAAAGGTTATCTGGAAGGAACTACGAGGCCTTGGGCTCCTGCCAAAATCACGTGAAGATTTGCACGAATTCACGCCAGATGAGCTTATCAATAACTTTGCGGGAGTTTCAGTATCTCGCAAAGTATCTGAGGAGGATTTGAGTGACAGTTTTTCATACGTCAGTGACAAAGGTTTGGTTTTAAAAGAAGTGACTTTCTCTAACGTGATCCTGGCAGTTGCTCATTTTGCTGTATTTCTCAAATTGACTGAAGACATCCGATCTGATATTGACGCTGAGAAAATAAGTGAGAAACCACTTCTAACCATTCTTCTTATGTTTACCTTCAGCAAGGCTTTTGATAAAATTTCTTCATCTGAATTGTTCAGGAAGCTGATTAAGATGGGGTTTTCCAGCAACGCGCTTCTGTGGCTCAAGTCATATATTACAAGGCGTAACTATAGAGTGGTTACTAAATCTATCGGCGAATTAGATTGGTTAATAACTAATCTTGGTATTACACAGGGCTCAGTCCTGAGTACCCTTCTATTCAGTTTCTACATCAATGACTTACATTAAGTACTTACAGACAAAAGTGTCAAGCACTTGCTCTACGCTGACTAGTTGCCAACCTACACTCAAGCCACTAGAGATAGTATTAGTGAAGGCATAGCTCATTTATCAGCTGCTGCATGGGCGGTGCCGAGATGGACTTCTGAGAATGCTCTGCAGCTCAATGTCAGTAAGACTAAAGTAATTATTTTTGGCTCCGACCATAATGTTAATAAAGTTCGTAATTTGCAGCTTCCTGGCATTAAGGTGCAAGACAACATTTTTGTTCCCTTTGTCGATGTCGTTACTAACCCCGGTGTTGTGTGGATTCTACGTTGACGTGGAAACCTCAAGTAAACGCAGTTAATAGGAAGGTAAATCGTGCCTTATACGGTTTAAGATCTTTTCGATCATGTACCACTGAGGCGTTACGTGTTCAGCTTGCTAGTGCTCTTGTGATCTCTCACCTAGACTACTGTTGTACAGTATATCTTGATGTGTCAGGTGAGCTTCAGACTAAACTACAAAGATTGCAGCATTTGTGTCTGAGATATATTTGCGGTGTCAGAAGGAACGAGCACATTACCTCCTATAGGAACAGACTGGGCTGGCTAAAAGTGGAGGTGAGAAAGACGTATTTTGCGGCGGCTCTACTGTACAAAGTAATAAACATGAAGCAAACCGCTGTCAATTTATTGGCACTTAGCTTCCTCCAACTAAATTAATTGTTTCAATATGAAATTCTTTGCTCTTATAAATTGCTCTTATAAACAATGGGATATAAAATAATGATCAATTCCTACTATACCGGCTTCTCATTTATATATTTTTCTCTTTATTAAATAAATATTTATAAAAAAACAGCATTATATGATTTTACCAGAAATCTTTAGGTGAATTTTCGCCATATACGCATTGCGTACCATTTAAACTATTTAAAACTGTTGCCAGTTGCAAATAATACCGGAATGTTTTCAAATTATATCCAACAATACTAATACAAATTTTAAGGACATAGTAAGTTATTTTTATCTAAAAGATTTTCTTAATCTCGAATAACTGTTAAAAATAAAGTAGTCGATAATACAGGTCCCTGAAAAAAAAATAATTTTCTATTACCTTTGATTTTGTAAGAACATTATCCGGTTAAATTTTCAAGAGTTTTAATTTAAAAGTACTCTTTCACCTATAGTTAAATTATTTAACAACATAGTTATATATTTTCAACTCATTTCTTTTTGTACATTTAATAATAAAATCTCTTGAAAATCTAATTGAAGCTTCTTGGTGCAAATAATGTTTTAAAAGTGGAATTTTCCGAACTAGTGTGAAAATTAAAATGTGTCCTTGGTCACTTCTTAATTTAGAGTGGTAAAATTCACTTTTTAGACTGGAGTGACCTTATTTACTCTTTTAGAGTGAAAATACACTCTTTTTAGAGTTGAACCCTTGCTCACTCTGCAATTAGAGAGAATAATTCACTCCAAAAAATTAAGAGAGTATATCCCTATTTTATGTAGTTGTTTCTGTGAGGGATTACCACTCAACTCCTCCTTCCCCCACATCTTAAAAATTGAGTCTAGAATGGAATTGTTGAAATATGCTTACCGTGCAATATAATTATGTTGTTGCATGATTATTTTTCCATATTCTAATATAGTTTATGTTACTATAATAGGGAAATTCGCGTGATGTCACGATAGTATACTTTTATGCCGTCACAAAGCATTAAAGTGCATCTATATATATGGAATATCTGAAAATTTTAAACGTCAATAACTGTCAAGTTTATGATTTTTACGATAGAAGAAAAAATACAACCTAATGCTTCTATATTCTACCTATTTCACATGAAAAATAAACTTCTTACTTTTATGCAACATTCTTACTTGAGTTATCGCTGTGAAAAAAATATTTCTACATTGAGAATTTTTCGAAAAACTGAAACTTTAAAATGTCATCAGCGTCAAACTCGTGGATTTTCGCAAGATCTCAGATATACAAATTTTCACCCTTACAAACTATGAGAAAGCTAAAGGAATAAGCTACCAATTTTTTGGCACTTTGCTCAAACTTGAATTTTGTTATCATATAAGTTATTCGTTTGAGTTTGAATTTTACGATCAATTTAAAATTAGTTTGCTTTCTTTCTAAAAAGTGTGTGTGTATGTGTGTGTGTATGCATGTGTGTGTTTGTGTGTGTATGCGTGTGCGTGTGCGTATATATATATACATACACGCACACGCGTGTGTATGTGTGCGTAACACACACATACACTCACACTTATATATATTGATATATATATTATAAATTTATTTCGTTGCCGTGTATAAGAATCGTTTTTTTAAATCTCCGTATATCTATATTATTTTGGCCAATTTCTTTGTAATTCTTCTTTATTATTACGTAACTTATGAACCATTTAAGGGGTGCATCAGTCCGACTGTACGGACCGAATACAATCAACTTGAATTCCTCCTGTCATTCTAAATATACGTATCAGAATCTATTTTCCTTTTCAGGATCGCTTTATTTTGTGAAATCTAAAAAATAAAATAATTTATTTTGATTATAATAACCTCCTTTGCGACATGAGTGAAGTTAACTACGCGATCAGCTAACTCTAGTAGCGTTGATACGCATGCATTTTTTCGATTTCCCTTACAATTGGACTTATCCGCTTTTTATTTTCATAAAATAAAGTGATTCTGAAATGGATAATCGATTCTGATACGTATTTTCCGAATGGGACGATAAATTTGAGTTGGTGGTATTCGGCCGGTATAGTGTAGGACTGATGCACCTTCTTGACGTTATGATTGTTACAGCGTGTCAGCGCGGCCACGTAGCTTTCCGTCTGTCGACACTGCTTATCCTTGATTTGGCGTTGTCAGCGCGACAATGCGCGCGCGACGCTAAAAAGATTAGGGTATTCGGGCAGCACAAAGAAGGGAGAGAGAGAGAGCGAGAGAGAGAGAGAGAGAGAGAGAGTAACAGAGTAAAGCAACCGTTTTGTTTGACTTGCCCCGTCGATCGAATCTCTCGCTTGGCACGCGCATGCCTGAAGATAGGATTTTCAGATTCTTCTCTTTTTCAACCCCGCGGAATGGTCCCTTTCTTCTTTGCCTAGCTAATCGCGATCTATAGGACCCAAAATACTGAACTAATGTTATTTGTTCATTGGTTTGTTGGTTGGGAGCTCTATTTTGATTTGTAGTGGCAGTTGTCTGTTTGTCAAAGTAAAGGGCTGTATCTGTCTATGCGCTTGACGCATGCTTCCAGAATGGATTTCGTTGTATAAAACTCTTATTGTGTCGTCTGGAAAACTATTGCGTATACCATCTCTTTTATAATACATCGATAACTTGAAATAAAATTAAATGATATCAATTTTATTATTTTCTAGGATGTATAACGGGGTTGTAAAAGTCTCAATCTTACTGCTTAAGGTGACATAACCGCCTTAACTAGCGTGTGATCTCTTGGTCAGGTCGTTCTTAGTCTCTTGGTGATAAATTTAAAGGTCGCTTACGTAAAGAAGAGGTTATATAATGTCAGAGTGAAGGACATTAGCAAGATCATTGATGTAAAAGCTGAAAAACAAATGTCCTTTCTAAACTTTTAGAAGTGAAATTCCACTCTTTTGGAGTAAATTCTTACTTCAAGCGGTTGTGAAAAAACAGTCACTTGTTTTGGAATGAAGTTTCACTTTTAGAAAGAGTGAATAATTCACTCTTTTGTTAAAGTGACTTTATGATTCTATTTAAAGTGAAAGAATACGCGTAAAGAATTATATTTTATATAAAATTATATTGTTATATAAAAGAATTATATTTCATATAAAATTCATTTTTCTTAATTCGTTTCATGCATTTTTATGAAAAATTGAAGATGTAATTAATAACATAACAAAAATTATTAAAACTTTTGCAATTCAAGGGGATATTTTTTTCCTTTTATTAAATAAATATGTATAAAAAACTGTATTATATGCCTTTACCAGAAATCTTTAGTTAATATTTCAAGAGGTATCATTAACTTTCTTAAAGAATGAGTCGAAAAATGTTAGGAGGATGATATAATTAAAATGGTCGACATACGCATTGCTTACCTCGTGAAATATTTAAATCTGTTTTTCGGTTGCAAAGAATACCGGAATGTTTTGAAATTGTATCCAAACAATACTAATACAAATTTGTAGGATATATTAAGTCAGACTTATCTGAAAAATTTGTTTAATCTCGAATAACCGTTAAAAATAAAGAAGTCGATAATACAGATCCCTGTACAAATTATATATTTCAAAAAGAATAATTTTCTGTTACCTTCGATTTTGTAAGAACATTATCTAGTCAAATTTTCAAGAAAACTTAACTTAAAAGTACTCTAGTAAAAGTACCCTAGTACCCTAGTAACCTTTTCACGTCTAGTTAAATTACACAGGCCCACAAGATTTTTAACCCAGAGACCAGACCATACTTTTCCGAAGGTTTTTGGCACGCTGAATCCAAATCCGGCCTCAGAATTGCTCTATCACCTCAGGTTTTCGAGATATCCTAACCTAAAAGTGCAAAAATCACCGTTTTTGGCTGTTTTTGAGGTTATGTTATGCCGCCAACTGATTTTTTAATACAAAACGACCAGCGGCATCTGAAAGTACTAGTTTTGCCCTTCAAAATTCATTTTCGCTTGTTTCGATTCGACTTTTCCTTCTCGAGATATATCGATTTCAATCTGTAATGTATCAGTGTTTCTTATCTACTAGACATCCTATCCCATAGCCCCGTTTATACTCGGATAAACAAACTCTTCCTGATATTGCTGTCAAACCGCTTGCAAATGCATACCAGGTAGTTTTTGGGGTCACTGATCACAAATCTGGAGTTAGAATCTCCGAATTCAAAATGGCGGATCCAATATGGCGGCTATGATTACCACGATCCGTAGTAAGTCACAAAAAATCCCGGAAAAGCTCTGGAGATCGGTTACTCGGGGGTTTTCGGGGTCGCTGATCTCAAATCTGGAGTCAGAATTTCCGAATTCAAAATGGCGGATCCAAAATGGCGGTTATGATTACCACGATCCATAGTAAGTCACCAAAAACACTGGAAAAGCTCTGGAGATCGGTTACGCGGGGGTTTTCGGGATCGCTGATCTCAAATCTGGAGTCAGAATTTCCAAATTTAAAATGGAGGATCAAATATCGCGACTATCGTTGCCAAGGGCCATAGCCATAGTTGACCAAAATCTTGGAAATGGTCTTTTAAGTCGTCACTTGGAAGTTTCCCGATTCTCCGAGCTCGAATCTGCAGTCAAATATTCCAAGTACAGAATACCTACTGACCCACCCAATATGTTACAAAATGACGGATGTAATATAGCAGCTAGTCTTACATAAAGAACCTCACTTTGACTTCTTATGAAAACGTTGTCGCTGCTCCTGAAACGATCGTTTATATGACTTGCGCCTATAGACAGTCGATACGTTATGTCTATGCAGAGACCAGCAATAGTCCGCCATCATCCGCTCATTCCACCTACCTTGAAAATGCCGCTCCTTTTGTTTGAAATCTGAATCAATACGGTATTAGATACATGATCGTCGTAGTGTGCATGTATGAATCTGATGTACAGCCAGTGTAGATCAGCCAGTGCTTTCAAGAAAAACAAGACTTTCCGTGTTAGAGATCGCGTTTGAGCGACAGGCTACCGGATTAGTCATCAACCCATAAATAAATTAATACGGTATTAGATACATTAACGTCGTAGTGTGCATGTATGAATCTGATGTACATCCAGTGTAGATCAGTCAGTGCTTTCAAGAAAAACAAGACTTTCCGTGTTAGAGATCGC
The DNA here is from genome assembly GCA_949152435.1 of Gastracanthus pulcherrimus. Classification (NCBI taxonomy): domain Eukaryota; kingdom Metazoa; phylum Arthropoda; class Insecta; order Hymenoptera; family Pteromalidae; genus Gastracanthus; species Gastracanthus pulcherrimus. Next base: position 48,369,297 of record OX424572.1, read on the forward strand.
GTTTGAGCGACAGGCTAACGGATTAGTCATCAACCCATAAATAAATCAATACGGTATTAGATACATTAACGTCGTAGTGTGCATGGATGAATCTGATGTACATCCAGTGTAGATCAGCCAGTGCTTTCAAGAAAAACAAGACTTTCCGTGTTAGAGATCGCGTTTGAGCGACAGGCTAACGGATTAGTCATCAACCCATAAATAAATCAATACGGTATTAGATACATTAACGTCGTAGTGTGCATGTATGAATCTGATGTACATCCAGTGTAGATCAGCCAGTGCTTTCAAGAAAAACAAGACTTTCCGTGTTAGAGATCGCGTTTGAGCGACAGGCTAACGGATTAGTCATCAACCCATAAATAAATCAATACGGTATTAGATACATTAACGTCGTAGTGTGCATGTATGGATCTGATGTACATCCAGTGTAGATCACTCAGTGCTTTCAAGAAACATAAGACTTTCCGTGTTAGAGATCGTGTTTGAGCGACAGGCTAACGGATTAGTCATCTACAATGTCGAGAATCCCGTGCGCAAATAAAGTTAATAAATTTTGCAATGTTTACGGAAAGTTTGAGGCAGAAACTTACCGTAGAAACATCAGTGATACAATAAGAGCACAGTTCGAAGAATGTTATCAAACGCCTATGAGAAATCTAAATAAACCCTGGGTTCCTAATTCTATTTGTGAAGATTGTCGCCGAACTTTGAAAAACAGGAATAGTATAAAAAAGGATGTTGTAATTGAAACTGTAGTGTGGCGTGAACCTAGAAATCATGATGATGACTGCTACTTTTGTGGATGTGATATAACTGGTAGAAACCATATAAATAAACATTTGCTTGTGTATCCTAAGGTGCTTAGTGTAACACCACCAAAAATTGGAAAAATAGAACGGAATACAAATACTGTTCCTCAGCCACAAGCGGAGCAAGAAAGGCAAACGATTGAAAGTGACGAGGCCGAAAGCAGTGACGATGAATTTTCTTTTGACGACGGAAAACCGCAACTTTTTGATCAAAATGCTCTGGATGATTTTGTGCGGGAATTGAATTTGAGTAAAGATTTGGCAGAGCTATGCGCTTCCAGACTCAAAGAAAGAAATCTTCTATCCCCTGGGACAAAAATTTCCGTCTACAGGAAAAGAGATAATAAGTTCGTGAAGTATTTTACTAAAGAGAATTCCCTTGTATATTGCAACGATATTAAAGGTTTGATTAGTTTATATGAGATAGAAGAAGTTTATAAGCCGGAGAACTGGCGACTCTTTATAGATTCTTCAACAGATAGTCTTAAAGCAGTACTGCTTCATAATGGAAATAAATATGCGGCAATTCCCATTGGCCATTCCACCGTATTGAAAGAATCGTACGAAAGCTTTCAATTTCTTCTTGAAAAAGTCAATTATTATAATGAGCACAAATGGTTGATTTGTGGTGACTTCAAAATGATAAATATTTTAGTAGGTTTGCAGTCGGGAAACACGAGACATCCGTGTTTTCTCTGCCTTTGGAACAGTCGTTCCCGACGGGAGCACTGGGTAAAGAAAAATTGGCCACAAAGAATCCAGATGAAGGTTGGTGAACACAATGTCATTCATGAGAGTCTTGTCGACACCCGTCGAATCCTATTGCCTCCATTGCATCTCAAGCTTGGCTTTATGAAGCAATTTACTAAAGCTTTAGACAAAGAAGGCGAATGTTTCCAGTACATTGCATCCAAGTTTAAGCATTTGTCGGATGCTAAACTTAAAGAAGGCATATTTGTTGGGCCTGATATTAGAAAACTTATGAAAGACGATGATTTTGTAAAAACCATGACACCCGTACAAAAAGATGCTTGGATGAGCTTCAAAAGTGTCACAGACAATTTTTTAGGAAACTATCGAGATCCAAAGTACAAATCTATTGTATCTACGATGCTAACGAATTTCCAAAAATTAGGGTGCCTGATGAGTATGAAATTGCACTTTTTGTTTTCTCATTTAGACTACTTTCCTGAGAATAATGGCGCATTCAGCGAAGAAATGGGTGAACGCTTTCATCAGGATTTCAAACAAAAGGAGCGGCATTTTCAAGGTAGGTGGGATGAGCGGATGATGGCGGACTACTGCTGGTCTCTGCATAGACATAACGTATCGACTGTCTATAGGCGCAAGTCATATAAACGATCGTTTCAGGAGCAACGACAACGTTTTCATAAGAAGTTAAAGTGAGGTTCTTTATGTAAGACTAGCTGCTATATTACATCCGTCATTTTGTAACATATTGGGTGGGTCAGTAGGTATTCTGTACTTGGAATATTTGACTGCAGATTCGAGCTCGGAGAATCGGGAAACTTCCAAGTGACGACTTAAAAGACCATTTCCAAGATTTTGGTCAACTATGGCTGTGGCCCTTGGCAACGATAGTCGCGATATTTGATCCTCCATTTTGAATTTGGAAATTCTGACTCCAGATTTGAGATCAGCGACCCCGAAAACCCGCGCGTAACCGATCTCCAGAGCTTTTCCAGTGTTTTTGGTGACTTACTATGGATCGTGGTAATCATAACCGCCATTTTGGATCCGCCATTTTGAATTCGGAAATTCTGACTCCAGATTTGAGATCAGCGACCCCGAATACCCCCGCGTAACCGATCTCCAGAGCTTTTCCAGTGTTTTTGGTGACTTACTATGGATCGTGGTATTCATAACCGCCATTTTGGATCCAGCATTTTGAATTCGGAAATTCTGACTCCAGATTTGAGATCAGCGACCCTGAAAACCCCCGAGTAACCGATCTCCAGAGCTTTTCCGGGATTTTTTGTGACTTACTACGGATCGTGGTAATCATAGCCGCCATATTGGATCCGCCATTTTGAATTCGGAAATTCTGACTCCAGATTTGAGATCAGCGACCCTGAAAACCCCCGAGTAACCGATCTCCAGAGCTTTTCCGGGATTTTTTGTGACTTACTACGGATCGTGGTAATCATAGCCGCCATATTGGATCCGCCATTTTGAATTCGGAGATTCTGACTCCAGATTTGTGATCAGTGACCCCAAAAAACTACCAGGTATGCATTTGCAAGCGGTTTGACAGCAATATCAGGAAGAGTTTGTTTATCCGAGTATAAACGGAACTATGGGATAGGATGTCTAGTAGATAAGAAACACTGATACATTACAGATTGAAAGCGATATATCTCGAGAAGGAAAAGTCGAATCGAAACAAGCAAAAATGAATTTTGAAGGGCAAGACTAGTACTTTCAGATGCCACTGATCGTTTTGTATTAAAAAATCAGTTAGCGGCATAACATAACCTCAAAAACAGCCAAAAACGGTGATTTTTGCACTTTTAGGTTAGGATATCTCGAAAACCTGAGGTGATAGAGCAATTCTGAGGCCGGATTTGGATTCAGCGTGCCAAAAACCTTCGGAAAAGTATGGTCTGGTCTCTGGGTTATTGGTTCAGGAAAATTTTGTCGGCCTGTGTTATTTAGCCACATAGTCCTATATTTTTGCACTCATTTTTTGTACATTTAATAATAAAATTTCTTGACAATTTTGATTGGAGCATCCTGATCATATAATGGTTTAAAATTACGAGTAATAAATTGGAATTCCAACCTCTGCTTCATTGATCAAGGGGCACGGTAGCGCCATGATGGTAAGTATGAGTACTAGGTACGATCCGAAGCTTTCGGGGTCGCACCGTGGATCAATGGGCGCGGTAGCGCCACGATGGAAAGTAGTTCCATGATAACAAGTAGAAGTACTAGGTATATATACTTTGATTACGTAGTCATAACCTCCTCAAAATTGCGAGTACATTAATTTTTAATGTTATTTTGTACATTATGCATTACGTCGGTATTTATTTGAGAGGTATGCATTTTATCATTCAAATAAAAAAAGGTTCTCTTAAAACAATCCATTCTTTGACTAAATATAGCAGATGGAAAATTATTTCAATAAAGAACTTTTCATTCATTTTCGACGTCCGGATGATCGATTTTTGTCTCTTCCCTGTTTCACTTCCGATTTCCGGTTTTAGTTTGTAAACAAATATATATATACATATTAACGGGCATACTAATATTATAATAAGGTTATGTGAGTGTTTTATTCGTGGGCAAATTTCGAGTTTTTAATTAAATAATGCAAAACACACGTGAATTTTGAATGAGGATTAGCTGATCATACAAGATATAAGTACATTATCTACGTAATATAAACAATGAGGTGCTCGAGAAAAAGCAGCTGCGCCTGTAGCTGTAAGTATTGGCATCGCGTTGTCTTGCCTTTTAAGAAAAAGTTAATAAATTGATGCAGTAAACCCTCGTTAATCCAAATTTGGAGGAACCGGGATATTGATTCGTATTATATTTTTTTATTTCTGCAATTTCAATCTCATTACGAGATTATTTTGCTACATACTTAAGTATAGAAGTATAAATATTAAATTGTGTATGGTACGAGTACATATATCAGTAATTTACATTGAGTTTTTACAGTACTAGGTTACAACCTTTGAGAAACGAATATATTGTTTTACATACGCTGATCGTTGGTTGCACTAGTAAAATTGTACAGGAAACAGGGAGTTGAAAATTTGATTGTCGAAATTTTTTTACAAATTTCTTCCGTTGTTCATCGAATCTGGGACATTGCCACATTACGTGATTTAAATCTTTAAACTAAGGAATGATTAAGGTTATAATGATTCGATCTACATCTATTAATTGTGGCGACAATTTCACGTGGCAGATTCTTGTTGTGAAACTATGGTTTCGATTTTTGAACATAATAAAATTGAAAATATTCTTTGCCTTTTGTCTCATTTGTTTCGATAATGCTGTCATGTGTATTTTGATTAGCGTTTTTCTGAGATAACTCTTTAAAGTCGGTAAATGGAATTTTACAATCATTAGTTTGTGGTTTGGCGGCATATTTAGCTAATTTATCAACATTTTCGTTTCCACGAATCCCTATATGTGATGGTATCCAATAAATTTTGATCTGGCTATTGTTGGTTGAAATAGAGGAGAATTCAATTACATTTTTTCTGATTTGTAAGATATATGGATTTGTTTTAGTATTTATTTTGGGATTTTTTATTGATAAAAGAGCACTTAAAAAATCCATGAATATGAGAATGTTTTTATTAGGTTGACTTAAGGATATGTTTATGGCATCGCTTAGAACTTTACATTCTGCTGTGAAGATTGAAGATTGTTTAGGGAGGCTTCTCTTTATTGAATAATTTAATTGTTCATACATAGAGGCGCTTCCTACAGATATTGATTTCTTCGATTTACTTTCATCAATGTAGAGTGCATACGATTTTTGATTGTCAATTAGTTCATTAATTAATGCATTTTGATCGATCGCTGTCTTAAGTGATTTTCCGAAATCTGTATCTACGTTTATAGAACTGGTAAGAATACTATACTATAGTCTTAAGTGTAGATGTGATAATAGTCATTGCTGTAAATTAACGCATTTGTTTCAGTTATGCTTTCTATACATTTATGCAGTAAACGATTATTAAATTTGTATGTTTTATTTCTACTTTGAGTGAGTTTAGCGAACTGAGTAATGCTTTTGTATACTGGTAGCTGTTGTAGAATAAATTTTATACACATAATTGTTACCTAATAATTTAGAGCGCTCTCTAATCAATGGCAGCTTTGACTCACCTAACAAAACATTGCAAAGGGTACTATTTCTTTAACCTAGAGCAAGTCTTATTGCGGAATATTGGATCTTTTCAAGTTTTTGAGCTAGTGTTTTTTGTTCGGGATAATAAACAAAACAGCCATACTCTAGAATAGAACGAACAAAGCTCTTGTATAGTATTATAAGGGTTTCGGGGTATGTACCACACCACGTAGTTCTGAGAAACTTTACTATATTTAATGCTTGTTTTTTGAAAGACAATTTATAATCAAAAATTAATCCTAAGAAACGAACTAAGTTACGAGTACTAGATTTTATAGTTGTATTTTTTATTTTTATTTCTGTTTGGCCAGGCTGTATGTTTTTTTTATTAAAATGTACAAAAACAGTTTTGTGGGGGGCAAGCTCTAATCCTTATTTATACAAATTATGATAGATTAAATCGATTGCTTTTTCTAATAATTTTTTGCTTTTACCTACCGTGGGTCTGTTTATGCACTGCAAGGCGATGTCGTCCGCGAATTGAGTTACTATAACACTCTTCGGTAAATTTTCAATTATTTTTGATACGTAAAAATTGTATAATAGTGTACTTAATAACCGCCTTGTAGTAAACCTTTATAGACTTTTCTAGCACAATTCTCAGTTGTACCAGTGTATATTATTCTTTCGAAAAGCATAAATTTGAGGAATTTAAGCAGATTTATTGGGCATCCAACTTCTGCTAATTTATCTAATACAATGTCGATATTGACATTGTCGAATGCACCACTTATATCTAGGAACGCAGCTAAAAGGCTGTTTTTCTTATTAAATGCTTTTTCTACATTTAAAGTTAAATTAGTCAGATTATCTACGGTGGACTGTCCTTTTCAAAATCCAGCTTGACTTTTAGGGAGAATATTAGAGTATTCCATCCACCACTGTAATTTATTTTTTAGCATGCATTCACATATTTGCGTAAACACGAAGTTAGACTAATGGGCCTGACATTTTTACCCTGACCAAGGCTGACGTGGTGCTAGGTTTACCAAGAGCTAGGATAGCTGCTTGGCTGTCGGTGCAGATTTGGATATCTCTGCTTTCGACCCTTCTTTGCACTAAGTTCCCCGCACAGATCTCTATAGCGGTTAGTTCCGCCTGTAGTACTGAGTTGTGTCTTCCCAGGCCGTGGGCTGCGTCCTTCCGTCGCTTGGGACCACAGATTCCAATGTCCCGTACCATTGTCCGTTTTAGATCCATCTGTGATGTCTCCATGCCCAAAGTTTCGGTTCTTCCATTCCTCTCTAGTCGGTATTTTCGTTTTGTAACGTTGTCCGAATTGGAAGATTTTATTAATTCTATCCTGCGGCTTTCCAAAGATTGGTTCACCCAGCATTTTCCTTCGGATTGTGGTATGTCCGTTTGCTTCCTCTGACCACCATCCGCCGCACGTCAGTCTGTATGCCGACCTGGCGGCCACCTCCTTAATATTTAAGTCAAGGCCCTCCATGTCCAGCAACATCCTGACGACGGCTGTTGGGGTACTTCTTTGCACCACGAAAACTCCCCTCAATATGACCGCCTGTACATGGTCCGGGCTTGCTTTTGTGATTTTATTTTCGACTGCTTTCCACCATATTACTGCAGCATAGGTAAGCTTTGGTTTTAGTATTGCCTCATATATCCATAAGGCTTTCTGGGGTTCTAGCCCCCATCCTATGCCAATAGCCGCTCAACACTGCATGAATATGTTTAGCACCTTTCCGCATTGCTGTTTAACATGCTACTTCCAGGTTAGTTTCTTATCATGATATATCCCTAAATATTTAACCCCTTCCGCATATGGTATTTTTTTCCCGTAGAAGTTAATCTTTCTGTTGATTTTACATTTATATTTAGTGGTGAAGACTACAATCTCTTTTTTTTCCTGATTTACCCCCAGAGATACCGTCTGGCACTACTCCCTGACATTGCTCAGTGCTCTTTGAACAAGATCCGGCAAAACTTCCTCATACTTACCCCTGACAAGTATGGTAAAGTCATCCGCATAGCTGACAGCGTAGATCCCTACCCTGTTAAGTATGCGTAGGAGTTCGTCCGCTACGAATGTTCACAAGGGCGGTGATATGACCCCCCCCCCCCCCCCCTTGCGAGCATCCCTCGTTGACCTCCCCCTTACTGTTTTTCCCTTCCATTCACAATAAATGTCCCTGCCGCTCAGCATCCCCACTATCTATTTTCTGATGGTTCGCGGTACACCATGATTCGCCAGGGCTCTGTCAATGGTTCTCCTAGTGGTGCTGTTAAAAGCTCCTTCTATGTCCACAAAGGCACCAATTACCGTTTCCTTGGCGCTTTTTGTCTTTTCAATATATCCTACAACAGAGTGAAAAGCCGTTTCTGTGGATTTGCCCACCGAATATGCATGTTATTCCTGGTGTAGTGGAGAACTTCCCAGGATCATTTCCCTTATGTTACTATCCACCAACCTCTCCAGCGTTTTCAGCATGAAGGACGTAAGGCTAATAGGTCTAAAATCCTTCACAGATGTGTAACTCTTCTTTCCAGGTTTCGGTATGAACGAAACCCGTGTACGTTTTCAGTTTCCCAGAATATATCCGATGACGATACTCCCTCTGAAAATGCCCGTGACCTGTCTCAGAACGGCATCGCACCCTTCCTACAATAGTTTGGCGAAAATGCCGTCCGGTCCCAGTGTTTTATACGGTTCGAAGGTGTTAATCGCCCATTTAACTTTTCCTGGTGTGACGATCTGTGCCGCCAACGCCCAGTCCGAATTTTCTCGTGCCCTGGTTCTCCCAGGTATACATATATGTCCCTCTCCGTTCTCATTTTTGGTGAAGTCCGGGAATTTTGCTCTCAAGTAGTTCTATTGTTTCCTCTTCTGTTTCCGTTAAGTATCCTGACCTGTCTTTAAGGCTTTGTAAGCGGATACTATTATCCTTGGTTAGAAGTCTGGCTAGTTTAGCCGTTTCTGTTAGACCTTCTGTATTTGAACAGAAATTCTGCCATTTCTCTCTTTTGGATTTGTCTAGTTCCCCTTTGAAGTCATTTAGCGTGTCCTTGTACGCTTTCCACCCTTCTGGGTTCTTAGTTTTCTTTGCTCTATTAAAGGCCTTTCGGGCCTTTTTTCTCAGCGCCTCTAGGTATTTATTCCACCAGGGGGCACCGTTTACGGGCAACGGGCAGTTGTTCTCATATGCTCTAGTAATGGCTGTCTGAATCTGTTCTAGTGTCCAGTCCAGTCCATATTCCGTTCCATATATTCCTTTAAGGTGTATTAAACGTTCGTTTAGTTCTTCCTTATAATTTTTCCAGGCTGTGTCCTTGGGATTTCTCTTGGGCTCACTCTATATTTTCTGGATTTTCATCCAGAAGGAGATGGTCCTATGATCTGACATAGATGGTTCATCTTCCACTCTCCATCTATGTATATGGTTTCTAATGTTCATGCTGGCCAGGGTCAGGTCTAGAACCTCTCTTCTGTTACTGGTAACAAAAGTCGACTCATCACCCTGATTTATTATGTCCATTTGGGTACTAGTAATATATTCCAGCAGAGTTTCGCCCCTCTCGTTGATATCTGTACTGCCCCCTACTTCATGATGAGCATTGGCGTCGCAGCTGATAATCAGATCGAGTTTTTTATCTCTGCAGTATTCTATTACTTTCTTCATACTCATTGTTGGTATTTCCTCGTCATGAGGAAGATATGCTGAAGTGATCATGATTGTTCACCCTCGGCCTTCCTCATCCTTGATGTCCACTCTAACGTTTGTGCAGTCCCTGGAGCTTAGTTCCTGTAACAAAAAAGCGTTAATACCCTTGATGCAAATGCACGCGCGTTAATTTCCATCATTACTTCCTACAAACAGATCTCCGCTTGTATTTAGCCCTCTAACGCGTCCCTTCCATACCCAAGGTTCCTGTATTAATGTTATTAGGGCTGTGTTTATATGGTGCAAATAAATCTGAGCGAATCGTATCTTGATGGCAGCCATTTTATTTCGGTGCCACCTGAGGCTGCGCTTCCTCTTGAGCCGTCGTTACTTTCCACACGGCGGTATTCTCGCGGTTCAGTCTCTTGAAAGTCACCGAACCGACACCCGCCGTGAGTCTGTAATTCTGACTCTTCAGTGTAGCGGCCGATGGTTCGTCTAGGCCCAGAATCAGATAGCCTTCCGGCGTCTGATTTAGGACCGCCCACCTGGACGTGTCCACTCCCCCCTTCTGTCGCCGGACCAACTTCAGGAAATCCGGTGCAGTTTTAACCCCCTGGGGAGCCGAGTCATCACCTTGGTGATTTTTAGCTCCTCCGCACTTACCACTTTGGTCTTCAGGTTCGAGTCCCCTAGGTCCATTTTCTCTGCTTCTCCTTCTATCCAGGTCGCTGTTTCCTTGTCTTCGCAAACGAAGACAAGGGTGCCCTTCCTCGGAAAAGTTTCTTTGAATCGGGGTACAAAGTCCCCCTCTTCCATCTTCAGGACTTCGAAGCCTGCTCCGGCGCCTCCAGGCTAGAAGATGCCATTCTCTTGCCCCCCGAGGCCCCAGTGACAGGAGTTGAAGGTTGAGCGAGTACGTTGGCCCTCCTCTCTTCCCTCTTCCTCTGCCGCCTGTTTGCCCCGAAAACGGGCACGGGTCGGCCCTCCTCTATCGCCTGTTGCTTCAGGAGTTTCCTACTTTGTGCCCCACTCAGATATTGATTCAAGCTCGTCTCGTCCAGGGATATCTCCCCATGCGATCTCCGTTTTCGGAGGTCCCTGGAGGTCTTTCTCCGAGTTGTCGGCGATCGGTTCTTGACCCCGATCTGCCGCCGTCTCATCTGTTGTTTTTTTTAATACATTCTCCATGTTAGTCCCACGAGTAGTGCGGAAGTATTTGGTCCGCCCGACAGGAGCCGCACTGCCGGATAAGGCTTTGTATACGACGGGATTTCAGCCTGGTGTCCCGAAGGAACCGTTTGCGACACAGCTCCTCCTGTACTATGCATCCCTCAGCACGGTTCTCATACTTTAGATTGGGGATACTTTACCCATTGTGGTCTACCAAACCACAATGGAGAGTTGTTCCTTTGTCGCTAAAGTGAGTCGTTACCTTCGCCCTCCCATCAAGGACGGCAGGTAAATGTCCGGGGATCCAGCAATACCCGTTTTGGCTAGGCTCCTTCACCCTTCATTTTCACCCCATTCGTATACCTTTCGTGAAGAGTCCGTTTATAGGTAGCTCTCCTCATTCACTCTAAGTCCCCAGTCGGGCATACGGTTGTGCTACCGTCTACCCGGCTGGTAACTTAATTCCCATTCGGACGGTCATTTACCCTTTAAGACCTGACTCACTTAAGCTTAAGCTTCCTCACCCACATCACGGTCTCACAACTCTTAGAGAAGGGGAGATCATGTTGGTTCGGTTTGTTAATTTGCCCACTTCTCTTACATACTCGTTGATCGTGACTGCATTTAATACGATTGCTTGATTTCTCTTTGGGTACGAGTAACTTTTCGCAACAGTAGCGTAATTAATTTCAGGGGGTACGTTAGCTCTTAGGGACTTTTGAATTAAGTTTTGTTTTTCACGTGTTAAAACAGAAACCGCGGCGGCAGGCGCGTCTTCCCCGTCCCCGCCTCAAAAACACTCATAACACTACAGTGATCGGTGCAGAGCACCGCTTCTCGATAGAAATTTTCCAAGCTTCGAAATTCACTCGTGTTCGACAGCTCTGTGTACAAACACGTCTAATCGGCACGACGGTTCGAAGCCGACTCCCGATTCGCATTATTATCCAAATTTAGTAGGTCGGAAATAGCTACAAATTATTTTTTAATATAGCCCAGAAGTGTATGATAGAATAACTTTGTCATATCTTCTTTGTCTACTCTTTTTTAGTCTGTTTTACCTTTTACCCAAGTGATAGTGTTAAAAATAACTTCGAATAGAGCTAATTGCGAAAAATTTTACATATACGAAATAAAACAAACTACTTTTTCTAAAAGAAAATAGTACTTTTCGTATTAAAGGCGTAAGTAGAACTTAGCAGCATATAAGTACTCGCTACGCTCGTGCTGCAAATGTTGGGCGGGCATCGAAAACACCTACACGTGCGGATCGGGAAAAACCAATTGCGACAGATAAAATAACATTAAAACATATAACCTGCAAACTGCAAGCTCGACGTGAAGTGAACGCGTGGACGCTCACGCTATCAAAACATAGCGCGAAAGTAAAAACATGGCTGCGCAGAGTTGATGTCACCAGGAAAGATGATCATTTTCAACTTTTCTCGACTGATTAATTAACGTACTTTCTTCCGGGGATAGAGAAAAATACTATTTCTTACACGGCGGTAAAATGGAACTCCTGCATGTACGTGATATGGCGGCCTCAGCTTCGCCTCGGCCGTCACATCACGTGTCTGCGAAAGTTCCATTTCCCCCTTGTAAGAAAATCTACTATTTTTTAATTTTAACTTTTTTGCATCTTATTTCCACAAAATAAAGAATTCGAGTTCGTGATTTAAAGCATAAAGTCATACAATAAAGACAATAAAGCATAAAGTCTAATGCAACCCCTTAATTCGTTATACATTAGTTCAGAGACTATTTTTAATAAGAATACATGTAAGTAGTTAAAAAGGTAATAAAATTATTTGCCATAAACTGTAATAATTCTTTCAAAATTATATTACATATTTTTTCAAAGTCTACTGTATTCAGTTCTTAAACAAGTTGTGAAATCTTACTAAAACTTACGTTTTACAAAAGTATAATCTAGGCAAGTATGAGTTCTTCCTCTACGATAATTCATAAATCACATCTACAAAATATTTAAAAATAGGAATTCAGTAATAATAAAATATTGTATAAAATATTAATTATCATATTTTTATTTATTTTTCATAAGCTACCGAAGTGGTAAATAATTAATACAAAATTATGCTAAAGAAAATTGTGTAATCAACTAACAAATGTCAAGTAAAGAAATTAGTTATTGAATTCTCAGAAAATTATAGATGATCATCTCAAATGTGTAAATATTATTAACATTTTATAAATTATCCAAATATTTATACATTATATTTCATATTGCAGTGTGAAATATTGTAATATCTGCCCTACCATCATTTAGTGCTGATATTAAAATTTTGTACAATGTCATCAATTATAGAAAATAATTATAAACATAAGCGCCCGTCGACCAATAGTTTAAGGTACATCAGAAAAAAATACTTCTTTCACTTGAGAAAATGAGTTTTTCTACAGCTTGTGTAGTAAAAAATAAGTGAACTTTAAAAGATAATTGTAAAATATAAGTAAATAATAATTAAAATATCGAAAAGTTTTCTGTTATATTACACGAATGAAACTGGTTGCATTTTCTTAGTTTTACTGTACAAATGTTTCACATAAAAATTTAGTAACATGTAAGCTTATAATTGTCTACCAATCAACTATCGATGAACATGTTTATAATTATTTTCTATAATTGATGACATTGTACAAAAAATTATGGTAAAGCGGATATTACAATATTTCACACTGCAATATGAAATACATAGTCTAAATGTCTGGATAATTTATAAAATTTTGCATTGATTATTTACCACTCCGGCAGCTTATCAAAAATAAATAACATATATTTTATTATTACTAAATTCCTTTTTTTAAATATTCTATAGGTGTGATTTGTGAATTAATGTGGAAGAAGAACTCATACTTGCTTAGATTATACGTTTGTAAAATGTAAGCTTTCGGGAGATAGGTTTTATAATACACATTTTACTCCAAACTAGTGTGAAAATTAGCGTCCTTAGTCACTCCCTAATTTAGACTTGTAAAATTAGCTTTTTATATTGGAGTGACCGCATTCACTCTTTTAGAGTGATAGGTCACTCTTTTTTAGAGTAAAGCACTCGTTCACTCTACAATTAGAGCGAAAAATTCACTCCAAATAATTTACAGAGTCCCAAGATTCAACCCTGTGGTGCTCTCCAAGATCAGTGATGAGCTCAATAATTTCTGTATTCTCTCAATTTGTCTCTATACTAGGTTAGATTTGAGTGTATACGGGTTTAGATCAGTTTAGCAACAAGCTTAATTGTGCTATTGTCAAAATAGCTACTATAAAATCAATTTTTATTATAAAAATGTACAAAATATTTTCAAATGAAATTAAAATAAAATTAAAATAAAAGTAAGTGTTTACTTTAAAGATAAATGATATATTTCACGCGATATTTTACAAAATAATACGAAGTGTCGGCAGATCTCGTAATTCTTACAATGTCCCAGTTTTGGCTAACTAATTTTGGCTTATTCTTATCATTTCGATATTGCTCCAGGATTATCCCAGAAATGTCCAGCATTTCTGTATAACGAGAAAAACGTATTTTTATCTTGCAGTTATTAGTTTATAAAGATTTTTAGTTACAACCTGCTAGATCTTTTATATTTAACATGATATTAATGATATTATTTGCAGAATTCGATCTAAAGTTTGGAGCAATCTCCAGTACAAAGTAAAAGTCTTGCAAAGTCTTGCAGGTATCAGCAAGAAAGGAAGCGGGGAAGAAAAAAGTAACAAGGCATCTCTTTAAATATAAAACAGAAGATATGAGATCCGCTCTCTGTACAAGTTCACAGTAGGAGAGCGCGAGAGAGAGAGAGAGAGAGTGAGAGAGCTCTTATCAAATATAAATATATGTATATAATACAGGGCGCGGGAGAACACTGCGAGGCACGGGCCAAAGTAGCAGGAGTATGGAAAATTGCATTTCCCGTCTCCGTTTATCCAGAGTGCGCAGAGCAGAGCAAGAGAGAGAAAGAGAGAATCCGAAGGCTATGCAGGTGAATGGCGGAGAAAAGCACCAGAGAGCATATAAAATAGAGCTGCTGCCGGCGGCGGGCAAGCAGGCAAGTGGGCTGGGGTAATGGCATATCCCTCACCGTTATCTTCAATATTAACTAGTCTGGCTCTCAACGTCGCCGTTTGTGTATGCACCGACTTAGGAATTGACAATCCACTTCTGCTCGCGCGCACTAACTTGCACTCCTTTGTCTTTTGCCCGCGTGAGTGTGCCAGCTTCTCCAAGAGATTCATTCTGAATGTGCGACTCCATTATACAAACGTTTACTTTCACACGGATACAAATATAAGTTGCGCATACTTTACCACAGGCCAGAGGACTGATACGACTTGAAATTTTCATTCATCAGATTTAATTTCCTTTTTCTAAACGTTTATTATTATCATTATTATTATTATAAGACACCCACAAAATTTATATAATGAAAACATCGTCAGACCTGGTCAGGTCATATAACCAAAATAAAAATGACCACGTCATTTTACATATGAAGATTAGAAAAGCTATCTATGACGGTTCCTAATTGTCACATTACCGTTATTTCTAGCGTCATATTACCAAAAAATAAATGATGATCATTTTACATCACTAATCCTGCGGTGGTTCCTTAATTATTTATCTCTACCATTTGATTTGTAATTTTCCATTTTCTACTACAAAACAATAAATAGAGTTAAAAATAAACCGACTTCAAAAAATAACATTCAAAAAAGTAGAAGATATTACCTTTTGTAATAGTGTAAATGAGAAAACAATAGGATGCTGATCAAATCTTCGTAATCTTCATGTCATAAAAAGTCAACATTTTCATAACTTGAAATTACGCGAGACAAGCCGCAGTAGTCCCTCTCCGAATCTTCTGTGTCCCGGCCAACTTTTAATTAAGGGGATATGAAAGTGAAATAAAAATCCCTACCATACTGGATTCACATTTATAATTACTTCCACCTAGAGGAAGCTTTGTAATAGTAAATAAAAGTTTTCTTAAAAAGATGTTCTAACATATTTTTGGTCATTTGGAACCAAAATACACTATTTTGGGCCATTTGGAATCTAAATACACTATTTTTAGAAAATGACCATACGAATGGATGTATATGCACGGTAATTTCTTTTTCAATGAACGCTTATTTTTTTTCGTCGTTTGATGATTTTAAATCGGAAAGAATTTTCAAGATTAATCAAATCGTTTTTGTCCTATACCGCTTTTTCATTTTTATGATATTTTTGTAATAACTGAATATATCCGTTGTTCATAAACTCGAACAAAATTACAAA
Source organism: Gastracanthus pulcherrimus (assembly GCA_949152435.1). NCBI lineage: Eukaryota > Metazoa > Arthropoda > Insecta > Hymenoptera > Pteromalidae > Gastracanthus > Gastracanthus pulcherrimus. Next base: position 48,385,105 of record OX424572.1, read on the forward strand.
ATTACAACATAGTTTTATTTGTTAAAGTAGTATACATTTATTATATTCATAAATAAAATTGAATCAACATTTATAGTATTGCAAAATTTATTATTGCCAATAGAAAAAAAGGTAACTTGATATGAAAAGTTTTAATACAATTTAAATATTTTTCAAGAAATGTTTTATTTTTTTCAGACCATAAATTGAGTTTGAACAGTGTCAAAAATATTAACGTTTATTCATTTATAGTTAAAATTTTCTTGAAATTTTTAAAATAGATTTTGTTTAATTGGTGTGCGTAAAGAACTTTTTATAATAGCCCTTCTTTTTATCACAAAAATATGTGTTTACTCCAATAACTTGTTAAAAATAATTTATTATATACGTTCAAAATAAGAGGAGACTTTAGAGCACTTTTCAGTTACTTGATATATTTTTTGTTTTTTTTTCTAATCCAAATTGTGAGGAATAAAATTTAATTGAGTTAAAATTTGGGTTAACAGTTAAAATGAGTTTGAATAAACTATTTTAAATAACTAACTCGAATAATTACACTTAATGAACATTTTTAAGATTTTCTTAGTTATATATTATCATATTATCTTAAATTTATTTGTAAAAATGGTATCATTATACACGCACACACAAACATACATATGTACACACACACATACATGCCCAAACACACCTGCACCCACTCAAACGCACACACACATACCTACATACACATACACGCACACACACATACGCACTCATACATATACTCATCCATACGGACATTTTCTGAAAATAGTATATTTGATTCCTTATGGCTCAAATAATATTTCTAACATGTTTTTAGTAAAACATGTCTTTACTATCCTCGTCTTTAAGAAAGAAATATTTTTTTGAAGTTGGTGACCATACTTGGGTCTTAAAGGTTTAAATAAGAAAGTATATTGTGTCCATTTAAGCAAAAGATTAAAAATTTTCGTTAAGACAATAATAAATGTCTGGTTCAGTGGTCGAGGGGTATGGTTTTCGCTTTGGGTGCGAGAGGTCCCGGGTTCAAATCCCAGCTGTGCCCTTTTTTTTCCTCCTAATATTTTTTGACCATTAAACTATTTCGAATGTCACTTATCTACAATTGAGTATAATTAATTATATATTTTTTCACCAGACTCTTAAACAAAATTCATTAAAAATTTAAGTAGGGTAAGTGTGGGTATTAAAGCGGAGTTTTCGATTTAGGTTAGGTTTAACGTTGAAAATATTGCGTGTACGAATAAATAATGATATAATTCTATTTCTAGATCAAATCTAACCATTTCAAGAATCGATTCATAAAAAATAAAGGTTTCAGAACGTCCTATAAACAAAATATAAATGCCTGGAAAGTAACTATATATTATTGCGTTCCAAGTTTTATTCCTCCTTAGTATTAATATTAAATATCACTGAATAAAAAGTACTCTATTTTTACCTTATTTTTTATTCAAAGATACATGTTTTTAAATAAACTTTATAATATAAAAAAGATTATTAGAACATGTTCTGGTTATCTTCAAAACAGCCAAAATACTTTTTGGCGTTTGGGTGCGACTGACAGAACGCGTTGTTATGGTTTATTTCGATCATTAGCTATATTCGGTAAATGAGTCCTGAGTTACATTGGTATAAAGTTATGGTCATATTTCGTACATAAGCGAATAAGATATTATTAATATTTCGTATATAAACGAATAAGATACTAAAAATAAGGAATACGTTAATTAATAGTCTATAGAGAGAGTAGGAAATAGTTTTGAATTAAAAAAGTATACGAGGAATACTATACCTCAATGCAATTATAATATTGATATTAGAATAGTGTTCTAATATGTGTTTAATAAAATTCATCAAAATTTTAAACATGTTAACGAATTTAAACTTTACTTCTATTTAAAATCATATAATAAAGTTAGGCATAATTTTCCTTTTGTCAGTACTTCGTTAAAACCTTTTCATAAGTAAATAATATTATCACGTTTAAGTTCCATTAAAACATGAAATATATTTACTAAAATGCGAGTTTATCTCGGGTTCTAACTAAAATGGCAACAATTATTTTTGGTTTAATGTACATCCAGAGTTTTAAGAATTCACAGCGGAGCTATTCAACGGCTCCTGACAAGTATGCCTGATATTTCAAAACATCTGGTGTGCAATTCGTGGCCTTTGTGGCACAAATCATAAACTGCACTTGTCATCACTTCTTTCGTTGTAAACTAAAATGTATAAATTTCGTCTTTGGCATCATATTATTTCTTCGTAACTTGAGAGTAGAATTTACGTTCGTCAAAAATATCACTGTATATTCTTAAGTTCGGATAGAAACAGTTGATTTAACTAACCAAAATTTTTTCTACTTGAAACTTTCTCTCTTTTCTTACCTATAATAGAACGATATGGTTATCGCTTCATATTTTCAGTAGAAGAATAGGGAAGAGACGTGGTATCTCAAATACACTGAAATTATTTTTTATAGTATAGAATAGTGTTAACATATACACCATACGTCTTTTTCATGAAGATTGAACAATTATACAATTTATAAATATTAATTGAAAGTTTATAACTTTCAACCACGTTTAAACTGCTGACACTTTGTGATTGGTACATAAATTTAAGATGGCTACCGCAGCATGCATCATTTTTCGTTGGTATTAAGCAATTTCTTTGTTATAGTTTTAATTATTGTGGATTTAGATCACACATATAGAAAAATCTTTTTAACGTTTTTGTATGTTATTGGTCTTTTTATTTCACAACACTTTGTAATTGAGTTTTATTATGATTGATGATCTACATATTGTTTATCACATTGCGCATTCATGGATGGATGGATGGATGGATGGATGGATGGATGGATGGATGGATGGATGGATGGATGGATGGATGGATGGATGTAGTTTACAAAATGTAATATTACTAGATAAATATAAAAGAAATTTTTAAAAATAGAACAGCCATGTCAACATTATGGTCAAAATACAACTGTTTGCACTCGGCGCCAGAACCAACAATTGCGTTCAATTACAATATTTTATGATTGAGTATAGTTGATTCTGGCATGAATTATAATTTCTGTAGTTAAAATTTGGTAATTTTCCAACATATTTAGCACCGACTCCAAATAGTTGTATTTTAACTATAATGTTGTCTTTTTTCAATAAAGATAATATACATTTTATCGTAAGCTTAATATTTTTTCAATCTCTTTTTATAGTAACTATTATTTTTACTTTTTGGAGCATTTTTTTCGTTTCAATTTATTTATTTTTATTTTTTATTTAACTCTTTTCAGTGTACTCAATTATATGTGTATGTATATGTGTGTATTTGCGAGCATGCATGCATGTATGAGTGTGTGTCCTAAGTAGGTAATTGATGTACAATTTGTAGATAAATTATTGACAAAAATATGTTTCTAATGTAAAAATAATTTTTCTCGATCGCTCCAACAGTTCCTGGTAATCGGTGAATATATTTAAACGAATAAGTTAGACACACTGGAATCATGGATGAATAAAAGAGGTTTTTGGGCTTATACTGGCCTTGTACTGGTCCAATACCTTTCGAATGTCTTATGGAACCACCTTTGGCTTAGAAATATTACAACTTTTGTGTTGATTTTTTTATTCTATATTCAACACAAACTCATACTCACATTTGAGTCACCCAATTGTGACAGTTTGCAAAATCGGTCGTATGATTAATTTCGCTAATCTAGTGGCGTAAATTAATAATTATGAAATTCTGGATATAAAATGTGATAAATTTACATTGTATTTACGAAGCATTCCTAGTATTCTTTTCTTAATATTTCATTTATCCCAGTTTTGATTTTTTTAAGGGTACCTTATAAAATTTTAGCGATATAAGCAATTTTTCAAAAATTATCTGTTTGCTTTGTTTCGTATGAATATATCAATTATATCCAAAATTAACGATTAAAAATTATATATATATATATATATATATATATATATATATATATATATATATATATATATATATATATATATATATATATATATATATATATATATATATATATATATATATATATATATATATATATATATATATATATATATATACGAATACAAATAATTTATTGTTTGTACGTCCTGTTGTTTAACGATAGATTATTTTGCTGTGAGCTTTAAACTTGGAAGCTACAGGAACTTTAGAAGTATTTTTAAACAGACTGTTTTCATAAAAATGTCGAGAGGTAAAAGAGGGAAGAGCATCTGTTTTGTGCAACGTCCTTTGTGCTGAAGTAAGAATTTGAAAACTGCCTGCATAAAATAAAAATTGTGGGATGTATACCTAGTCCACTTTGGCGCTGAATCTCGAAGGTTAAGCCAATACTTGACGTGTATTTGTATTTGATCGAGATCGAAAGCAGAAAAGCAAAAAGAGCCAGTACTCCGGGAAGCGCAGTATAGCTCTTAAGATAGTATAGGTGTTAAAAGCAGACACGTGCTTGCGCGAGCCGCGCATGAGGGAGGGCAAAAAAAAGAGGTTCAGGCTGCTCGAGAGATAAGAGGCAAGAGCTCGCGAGGATCGGCTGACAAAGATCGAGCGATACGTTTTCTTTTCAGCTGGCTTAACTTTTCTTTGCTGCCTCGTCGTCGTTTTTTCTTCGACATTTTGAGCATCGAGCAGCCAGCAACTGGCAAGGCCCACCAGTTCGCGCGACAAATCCATCTTCATTGCGTCCCACTTGCGACAGGGACAAGTCTCCTGCTATTATGTCTTTTCATCTACCACCAACATACGAGTGTCAATTTTACAATTGGCTGAGCCGCTATTTCATCAATTTTCATTGATGTTTCCGACTTATTCTTTAAAAAAACATTACTTTTCTCATTCTATAAAAAAATATAACTTTTCTTATTCTTCATCATTTTTAAAAGTTTAATTTTGTTAAAATTAAAATTAATTTAAATTTAATTAAATTTTTTTTAAAGCTACAAATTTATCACAACTGCAACATCGACTATATATTAATTAAGATAACAACAATTTCGTTGTCGTACAATAAGCCTTTAAAGACAGTCTGCAGTACGGCAGCAGCATCATTCGAAAAGTAGGACAACGAGAATAATGAAGGTATTGTCAAAGAAGCAAAGTTGGCAAAGCGGCAGCCCGGTTTACGTTTTCTAATTTTTGCGCCACTTTCTGCCTGTTTATTCCGAAATACTATATGTAATGTGAATTGATTTGAAAGGAACATTCTAGTCTGGCCCTAAACATTTATGTTTATTTTTCAGTTTTAATACAGGCTGACTGGATATCTTAATTGAAGGGCTGGATGTAATAATAGGACTAGTACTTTAAAAAAGATTTTTTATTTCAAATAATAATACTGGGTTTAAGAAGCAAAAAAAGACTGCTGCCAATTCATTGGCACTTAGCTTCCTCAAGAATAAAAATGATAAGTCTATTGCTTTTTAATATGTCGAAATATATGTGTATAGTTAAATTATGTAATTTAAGTTTATGCAAAAGTATAGCATAGATTGTGCAACAATATTGTTGTTTAAAATATTTTTTAATGTATATAATGCATACCATTTTTATAAATAAGTTTAAAATGAAATGATAAACATATAACTAAGAAAATCTTAAAAATGTTCATTTACTGTAATTATTCGAGTTCGTTATTCAAAATAGGTTCTATAACACGTGCATGAAAAAGGCCCTTTTCCATGACTGTAAAGCGAATGGAAGACTGAGCATTTCGAGCGTCCTCGAGTAGCGGAGTAAAAACTCAATTCTTTTTTTAATATTTTTAATTTTTTAATTTATTTTTTAATTTAAAAAAGAAATATTTTTTTTTTATTTTTTAAACATTTTAAAATTTTGAAATTCCCTGGTAGAAAATTAATCTAGAACTATGTAGAGCTATCTAGTTTGCCAAGGAAATAATCGAGGGCCTCGATAAAACTAGATAATTTTCTACCAGGGTTACATAAAATTTATTCTATTCATTTTCATTGTAATGGTGGACGACACAAAATTCCAAATTCTCCAGCCGCCTTACATACTTAAGAAAGTGCCAATTCATGCACCAATTTACAAAAAATACGGTGCGTAACAGGAGGGGAAAGACTTTTTCAAACTGGGATGATGATTTGAGCACTCGTAAAGAAGAAAAAGCCAATTTCCCCCCTAGTTATACAATGTACTATTATTCAAACTCTTTTTAACTGTGAACCCAAGTGTTAACTCAATTATATTTTATTCCTTACAACTTGTATTGGAAAAGAAAACATAAAAAATATATCGATTAACTAAATAGTGCTCTGCAGTTTTCTCTTATTTTCAAACTATTCAATATAAATTTTTTGCTTCCTCAAAGAGGAAGCTTTGTGATAATAAAAATAAGCTTTTCTGAAAACATGTTAGAAACATTGGTTGAGACATAAGGGATCAAAATACACTATTTGTAGAAAAAGTCCATATGGATGTGTGTGTGAGTTTGTGCGTATGTATGTGTGTGCATGCGTGCGTGCGTGCGACCGTGCGCTATAAACAAAAACTAATCCGAAAAACTAAAAATAGTATATGGCGTAATAACAATTGCATAGTGTACCAAGGGCGTAAATTAGGCACAAGCTGAAGGCGAGTGCGTTTTGTGAATCGAAAACGAGTACTGCAAACACACGAGGTCAAAAAGCCCACTAGCCCTTGGTACACATATTCAGTCACTAAATTGTGTAGATAAGAAATGTAGACTACTTGATTAAAAAATGTTAAAAAAGTTTTTGAAATTTTTTGAATATCAAATAGTATACGCTATGCTCAGAATCACCCATATAGATATATCGATACAGCATACAATTTCGATTGCTATATTTTTAACATGAAATGGCTAGCGGCTCTTTTTCTTTTTTTTTATTTAATATTGTATAGTTACTCTATGTAACACATTAGTTTTTCAAAAAGATTCTAAGAAAATACTAAACGTTATACATAAAAATGTATCATTCAGGCATGCTTCGTATAGGCCTTACATGTTAAATATCAAAACTTTGAAGTTAAACATCTCGCTTACCGTGACGCTAGGCTTTCTGAAATTTTGATCAATGATATATAATGTAATCAGCAACATATGGTCAAAGATTTAAAACGATTGTAAGAAAATTAATTAACATTACTACCCCCTTAAACCACCCCATTCAGCAACAAAATAAAATAATTTAACTACTTAGAAAATCCAGATCTTTATATAAACCTAACCTTACGTACTTTAATTTATGCAGATTTTGAATATAATGAGAAACTAGTAAATACCTGATATCTTTTAAAATATGTCGTATTTTAAATCTCTCTATTATGTGGTGATATTATATGCTACATGTATAATAAACTGTTATTAATGTAACTAAATTTAGTATATACTCTGTTCAGTACAATGGAATATTTTACTATACAAGACAAAATAGTTGATGAAATACAAACTAATTGTATGTATTTCAAACCGTGATTTTTTTACAATATAATTTTTATGTAAAACAAGAAACTTGAAGACAAAATATAATCGAACATTATTAGATATGGCCGTTCCAAGAGAGCATCATCACAAGAACTGTAATTGCTTAAAAACTAACAAATTATTACATAGAAACACGTTTTATCACTGCAGGAACATATTTCAAACACCTCTTATCGATTGACTTAGTCAAACTGCAGTCAAACCGACTAAAAATAATAGAGTTTACTTGTCTCGTTATAGTCAGCTAACTTATCTATTTTGAGCCATATCCGATGGGTATGTTTCCATGTACAACTTGTATATATTTCTCACTAAATTATTCACAGTAAAGTTGTAGACGTCGAAAGAATACAACTTTTTTATATGTAACATTTTTTATGAAAACGTCACAAAAACTGAGTTTATTGTGATAGAACCGCGGATAAAACGAAAAATAATGCGCAGAAAGACATAAAAAATTGGATTTTTAGTTATATTTTGATAAAATGTTCAAATTTACCGAAAAAAACAGATAATATATGATGAGTGACTTAGTTTTACCTTAAAATGTATTATCAATTAATTTAAAACTTAAAGGGTTTCCGTCCCCTTAAATGAAAATATAACCAGTAATTTAGATTTTGTGATTTAATTTGTTATCGAAATTAACTATATGCCTAGACAGTATCAATGCTTATATTATTAGTCATAAATCGGGTCCTGTTTATTCTATAAGAAACTTGTAAATACGATAGAAAATAAAATGCAAAAATTATTATTTTTAGTATAATTTTTAGCGCGACATTTAATTGGTCATACCAAAAAAAGTTTCTTTCATTTTCTTTCAGTTTGAATTATAAAGCTATTCCTAACTATTAATGGAAATATGCAGAATATTTAGTGAATTCAAGGTTTATTGACGATACTATAGTCATATCTTAAAATTGGGAGAGGTACGAGAAGTCCCTTGCCAAAGGCTTATTAAAATTCGTTTAGTAAAGGCCTAATGTCTCGTATTAAGTAAATGAAATTTTAGTTATTGTTACAAAAAGTCAGCATCAAATAAAATTTCATGAAATAAAAAAAATGTTAGCATTTACTATTTTATGGCGAATAACGTAGGTAAAAGTGCAATATTTTGGAATATACAATAAGAGCCGCAATTGATTTGAATGAAAGATAGGGCAGAGTCAGGATCAAAATCGCGTCACGGGTAGCTTTCCCGCAAAAAATATGAGCTGCTTTCATGAACCAGGCGAGGATTGGCAAGTTCAAGGTTGCACACGAGCAGCAGCAGCAGCAGCTAAAAGCTAAATCAGGATTCGCGGGGGGCGTCGTGTGGCTGGCAGCCCCGGCAGCTCTGTTTGCCTCACGCACATCCGCTCTCGCCTCACCGAGAATGAACTGCGTCTATATACCTATATACCTTTAGTAGCCCGCAGCCCATCGCGCAGAGTTGCTCTTTCTCCTTCTTCCTGTACACCTACGTACGTTTATGCGAACGGCGCAGCTCGCTCCTCTCCTTTTTCTCATCTCGCCGAGCTGCTTTTAGATGAACGCGCTTCTTTCTTTTAGGGAGGATCCACGCCACCGTACCTCTACTCCGTCATTCTACTCGGGATTGTTTTTGCGATAAGCCTTCTCGAGACCCACATGGATTTTTTCGCTTGCGCAGGGCTTTCCTCCCATTTGATCTTCCTGTTTTTCTTATCGGCTTCTACTTTACATTGGAAGCTGGGCGCGTCTTCACACGGCAACTTTAACAGGAAATTTGTTTTCACATTGAAATCCAGCTCTAAATTTCACTATCTCGACATTCTCGAGAAAATAAATGAACATACTTTTTTCTGACAAATACATAACATTTCTATTATATAACAGTAAATTTTTCAATAATTAAGGAGGTTAGATAGATCTCCTACGCGGGGCGAGGAAAGGAGAATCCCCCCGCGCATCTCCCCGCGTAGCCAACAAGCTTAGTACTTGAAATCGGTGTTGTCATTCGTTTTCAAATTTCGCGCACATGATCTTTGAATACTTTTGCAATATTTTGCTTTGTTTTTTATTTCTTTCTTATCGTTTTGAACCAATCGCACTATAAGTTTATTCTCAGTTTACAAATTGCTCACATAAGAGCCCGTGTATAATAAGAGTCAAACTTTCAAGTCAAATATCTTTAAAACAATATTGGCTAATGCTTTTAATTTCACATGCTATCGTAATCTTCATAGAAGAATGACATATTAAATTTTCAAAAACATCTTATCATTTTGACTTCACTATCGAACCTCCCCTTAAGTGCCCTTGCAGAAGCAAATAAAACTGAGTCAATAAAGCAAATAATTTTATATCAAAATTCAGAAAAGTAAAAGTAAAATTCGTTTAATGGTACTTTGTGCAATAAGGAGAAGAAAATCCTAGTTTTCCTAGAACATAAATAAGTTTATGCCCATCTGAACGAAAATGGCCACTTTTTTCCCTAGAAAGTGAGATCAAAATTACACTTTTTGCCCGCAAATGCGGGAGAAAAGTAATTATTTCCCGCAGTTGCGGGAAGAAAGTGACTTTACTAGAAACTACTCCAAATTCCTTTATTTTATCAAGTTCTACCAATAACCCTGATTTTTGAGTGTCTTTAACAATATTCGCTTCCCGCAGTTGAGGAAAAAAGTGACTTCACTAGAAACTAGTCCAAATTCCTTTATTTCATCAAGATCTACCAATAACCATGATTTTCGATTGTCTTTTAACAGTTTATTAGTCTCGCTTTCCAAGTCAAAAAGTGGCTACAGTAGAGATGGGCATAATGTACTATATGTAACTCGAGAAAAAAGTCCATTTTTCCCGCGGGTGAGTTTACTGTCCGAGTGAGAGAAGCGAAGCGAGGGCAGTAAACTCACCCGCGGGAAAAATATTCAACTTTTTGCCCTTGTTACATAATGTACTATTATTCTTCTCTAAGGAATAAATGGCTCGTTTCTACCCGCTTAGCCATTTGTACATTGTAAATAAGGTAGAAATGGTTATTTCTCACTACTTTAATCAGGCATGCTCGAAATGCGTAATTTTTTATCCGGTTTACAAGCATGAAAAAAGGCCCATTTTATGCGTGTGTTGAAATAAAGTATATAATTTGAAACTAATTATTTATTTAATATATGTATGCAAAATAAACATTTTCCAATGAAACTAGAGTAAGAGACCCATTTTAAGTACGTAAGGTAGATTCATTTCTGTTGCAACGCCGTTACCCTAAGCGGGTCCTGGGCGTAGTCGTCCAGAGCGGACGAGTGGGTGCCTATCACCACTACACAGCGCGTCCTCAGGTTGCGGATAGAGGAACGACCCCTGAGAAAGAGGTTAGCTGCGAATAAAGCGAATAAGCAGTCGCGGACAGCCGATAGGCCCAGGCGTGGGTGTGATGAGCCCGCACTGGCGAACGCATTCATCTAGAAACACTACGCAAGCACCGCAACAACTATAAACACTATACAAAATCTCCTATCTTACTTTCTTCTTCTACCTTAGTCTGTAATCTATCTCTTTTACCACACATTTCAAACAAAAAATGGGCCAAAAATCCTGCTGTCGTGGAGGATGCGGGAGCGATGACAACTGCCCTGAGAAGGGATGTGTAGAATGATTCGCCACCTGGTCTTACATGGCAACGAAGCCAGCGAAGGCGCGCTGCCTTGCAGGGGGGCGTTAGGATATGAGAATGAAACCGAGTGTGTCTGACGACGAGTTGACTGTGTCCTCGCCAAAGTCAGAAAGCTCTCATACTTAGTTCTAGGGAGGTATGAGGGTTATCACCCCTAGACGGATGGACTCACCTGCGATCGGAACAGGATCCAAAACGCGCGGGTTTAACTTACTATCATGGCTCAAAGAAAACAAAACCAAACCAAAACGAAAAGAAACTTGAGGGTGGGAACCTGGAATGTACGCAGTCTACACAGAGCAGGCGCGTTCCGGGAAATCATAAATGAAACTGAGAGGTACAATTTAGATTTGGTAGCAATACAAGAAACCCGATGGAAAGATGACGCGATGCTAGGATCCGGTAACTTCACCTTTTTATATGGGGGCGCGAGCGGGCATTCTCTAGGCACCGGATTTCTTGTTAACAAAAGCATCATACATTCCGTTAAAAGTTGCAATTTCGTGAATGACCGACTCTCGTATATCATCATCGACGGAGCGTGGTATAATTACGTGGTTATTAACGTCCACTGTCCCACGGAGGACAAAGAGGAACAAGTCAAAAATCTTTATTATGAAACTTTAGAGCAATTAATCGACCAATTCGCGTCTTACGACACCAAAATAGTAGTGGGGGATTTCAATGCTAAAATAGGGAGAGAGGAAATGTTTAGGCCCACCATAGGCAAAGAAAGTCTGCACGAAACCAGCAATGATAACGGTATTATGGTCATAAATTTCGCAGCCGCAAAAGATCTTATAGTCAAGACCACGTGCTTCAAGCACAAGGATATACACAAGGCAACGTGGACATCGCCGGATGGGGCCACGCACAATCAAATCGATCATTTTCTTATTGATAAGAGGCGCCACACGAATGTACTCGACGTAAGGACCTATAGGGGGGCGGATTGCGACTCAGATCATTATCTCGTAGTGGCCAAATTAAGAGCCAGATTAGTAGCCGGTCAAAATAGTAAGCGAGCGAACAAAGTAGAAACCTTTGATATTGGAAAACTACGAAGCGGGATAGAGCGAATCAAGTACCAAGTAGAAGTTAGCAACCGATTTCAGGCGCTCGAGGAAACGGATGAACAGACGGGAGTAGATGACGATCCGAACAGGTTGTTGGGGGCTATCGAAAAAACTATAAAAGGGGCCGCGAACAAAGTACTGGGTAAGAAAAAAAGGCCGAAGAGCAAACCATCGTTTGACGAAGAGTGCGAACTCTGGTTTGAAAGGCGCAAGAAGGCTAAATTAGATAGTGTACACAATGAAAGCGATAGGGCCGTAGAAGAATACCATGAAATAAGAAAGCAAGTACGTGTGATTTACAGAAACAAGAAGCGCGAGTATCAGAAAAATGAAATTAGAAAAATAGAAACTAATAGTAGGGAAAATAACCCGCGCGAGATGTACAAAGGAATAAACGCTATTAGGAAGGGTTTTCAGAGTAGATCGCAGTTAATGAAGGATAAGGACGGGAACCTCGTGACAAGCGAAAATGAACTATTGAAATTATGGAAAGATTATTTCGATAAGTTATTAAACGTGCATGAAAACTCCGAGGAAATGGGAGACGAAATCCACACTGCTGAACTCCATATGGACGAAACGACCTACAAAGAAGTAGAGGCCGCGATCAAAAAGCTAAAAAACAATAAGGCCGCAGGAAACGATTCTATACCAGCTGAACTACTTAAATATGGAGGCACCGCGATTACATCTAAAATTTTTTATCTAGTATGTGCTATCTGGAGAAATGAAACAATACCAGAAAATTGGAAAGAATCCATCATCATACCGATCTTCAAAACGGGAGATAAAACAGACTGCAATAACTACCGGGGAATCTCACTTTTAGCTACCTGCTACAAAGTTCTGTCAAACGTAATACAGGCCAGACTCACACCATTCGCGGAAGATATAATAGGAGATTATCAGTGTGGATTCCGGCGCAACAGGTCAACGAGCGATCAAATGTTTACCATAAGACAATTATTAGAGAAAAAGTGGGAATATTGCGAAACTATACACCAGCTATTTGTGGACTTTAAGAAAGCGTACGACTCTGTCAAACGAAGCAAAATGTATGAAATCCTAGTGCTCCTTGGCGTACCAAAAAAACTCGTAAAATTAATTCAAATATGTCTGAACGGAAGCACTGGAAAGGTCCGAGTAGGCGGTAATGTATCCGAATCGTTCATGATACGCGACGGTTTGAAGCAAGGTGACGGGCTTTCAACGGTACTCTTTAACCTGACGCTAGAGCATGTTGTTAGAAAAATGCAGGCTAGCGAGCTAGGCGCAACACTCAACGGAACAACGCAAATTTTAGGCTATGCGGATGACTTGGATATAGTGGGAGATAATGGTGAAACGGTGGCGAGAAATGCGGAAATCCTTATAAATGCGGCTAAAAACACGGGGTTAGAAGTGAGCGAATCGAAAACGAAATATATGATCATGGAGAAACTGGGCATTCGCGAAGCAGAGGGGGATCTCAGAGTCGGAAATTTCACTTTTGAAAAGGTTAGCGAATTCAGATATTTAGGTACAACTATAAATGATCGAAACGAAATTAAAGCCGAGATTAATAAGAGACTTCATTCGGGTAATGCCTGCTTCTACGCTGTGAACAGATTACTTAAGTCAAAGCTACTGTCGAAAAATGTCAAAATAAGGATATATAGGACTATAATAATGCCGGTAATCTTGTATGGGTGCGAAACCTGGGCGCTCACTAAAGCGGAAGAAAATCGTTTTAGGGTATTTGAAAATAAGGTTCTGCGGAAAATATACGGGCCAAAGAAAGATGAGGAAACTGGGGAGTGGAGGAAACTGCACAATGACGAGCTACATAATTTGTACGCGTCACCAAATATTAACAGAATAATAAAATCACGGAGACTAAGATGGGCAGGGCACGTGGCAAGAATGGGCGATGATCGTACAGCAGCGCGCATAATGAAAGGAAAACCGAAAGCAACGCGACCTCTTGGTAGACCTAGACGCAGATGGGAGGATAACGTAAAATCAGACATAACTGAAATTGGGCGGGAAGGCGCGAAATGGATGGGGTTGGCACAAAATAGGGAAACGTGGAAGGCTTGCGTAGATGAGGCGATGAACTTTCGAGTTCGAAATGCCATTTAAAAAAAAAAAAAAAAAAGGTAGATTCATTTTGTTTTTTTAACGAATTCCATTCAATGATTTCATACAATAACTAGTTAAAGTATGTAAGACAGATTTATTATACATTTTAACTGATCCTATTATAAATGTATGTCATAGAAAAGCCATTTATTTTATGTACACTAAAAACACAATATCATAATAAATTGATGCAAGATGCATTTGTAATGGTTATGATATTGATATCGAAATTCATTGTATGGTTTTCTAAGTATAATAATAATGAATTAGGATTATGTACTTTAACTGAAACATCAATACAAAACGTTGTTAATGTGTTAAAAAACAAAGATAATTACTACATTTATTTTAAACATTAGAAATAAAATTGGAATTTATTAAGAAGCGACGTGGAACAAAACTTTGGAGGAGCGAAGTTACAGAGTCAGATAAATTTTCCATCAGTAGACCGATGTCGCTAACAATGAAGTCATTAAACAAGTCAAAATAGTTTTTTTTATTAAGTTTGACCTATTGGATTAGAGAAATTTACATCTATCAAGATTACATTTAAAAAATACTTTATGGAACTTTATACTATTAAAGTAAATCAAAGTTTTAGCAAATAAATACTTTTCTTCCTAAAAACAAGGTCCGAGTCATCATTTATAAAAGTAATATCTTCCGCTTTGAAAAAAATTCTCATTTACTTTGACAAAAGATATATTACAGCTATAGGGTGGACCAAGATAGAACGGGGTTCCATATACATTTAAAAAAAAGGTCGCATACACTTATTTATTAATATTGTTTTCTAAAAAGAATTAATTAATGTTGCATTTCTACTACCGTACCTTTATTATATGTCTTGTCCGTTCTGCGAAAAATTAAAAAAAATTATTTTATTTGAAATTAAACCTTTAAAGTATAAGTTTATATATATATATATATATATATATATATATATATATATATATATATATATATATATATATATATATGTGTGTGCCAATATACGATATATCGAGAACGGCTTCACCGATCAATTTCAACTTTGATCTGTGGCGAACCGGAAAAACGACTTCAGTCCATTTTTCGCGTTTTCGATATGTTAACGTTTTAATGTTTGCACTGATATGCCAGATCGAAACATAAGAGATATGCAGCTAAATTATGACTGTTAAATAAAGGGTCAAATATTCCTCTAATCATAGTAATTACACATAAGAAATACTTTTTATTTTTCGAGTAACTTTACAAAAGAGTTAAGTTAAGTTATCTTTCCGGGAAATGTGGACGTAAGTCGATATGGGATTATTTTTAAATTTGATTTTTTATACACGATTGGCAATATACTACAACATTATATTTATTAGTAACAGTATTAAAAACAATTTTTATCTCTCTCTATCTCTCACGCCCTCTCTCTCTCTTTCTTTCTTTCTCTCTCTCTCTCTCTTTCTTTCTCTCTCTCTCTTTCTTTCTTTCTCTCTCTCTCTCTCTCTCGCACCCTCTCTATCTCTCTCTCACCCTCTCTCTCACTGCTGGGTGGCGTATAAGTGGCGTGAGGTTATGTATATATAAGTATTATATAAGAATTATATAAGTATAACTAATACAAACGGTTCAAATATTATGAAAAGCAAATGCTATGTAAGTATGTAACGTATAGTAAAATGGATTAACATAAATAAAATAAAATCAACTATAAGCGCTCTGATCCATGTAAAGGTGAATTTAAATCTATTATAAGCAAAGATTCTATTAAATCATTATGCAATATGCAGTTTTGTACTACATTTATAGGTATACTTTGACAAATTTTGTTATTTTTACGAGAAAAAGGAGTATTTATAATGATGAAATCTAACGTATTATTTTTTAAAAACTATTGTTGATATAGCTATGCTTTAGCATACGTATGTGTGTAACTGTAATTATACACTACTACATGCTTGTACAAAAATGAATCGACTTACTAAGAAATGTTCCAAAGACATAAACTGAAATGCGAGATATAGAAAAGAGTGGGGAACTATATGCGTCAGCCCCGATATTCTCTTATGCCCTTTTGTCAAGTGTTTTTAGTCGTACTAGAGCATCTAGTTAGAGCAGTCGCACGTTACTGACGTTATTCCTTCCTTGTGCGAGTTTGAATAAACGAAAGTTATTTTATTTGAAATATACATTGTGTATTATTATTTATTCAACACCCATGTTCAATAACCATATATGGTTTTTTATGTATATACATTGTTTATATAATAAAATTTATTTACGTACTAAAATTAAATAAAATCACTGATACACGCTCTGATCGGTCCACATACAGATGGACTTAAGTCGTATGTCGGTCAAAGATTTTATTAAAATGACTTAAGCCATTATGTAATGTGCTATTTTCGGCTATGAATGGCGATGCTACGTCAATCTTTACCAGTTTCACGTGAACGGGAGCTACTTATTATGGTGAAATCTAATGTAAACCCGATATTGAAAAAAGTTGATTCAAGTCGTTTTCCGGTTCGCCACAGATATATTATATGAATATATTATATGAATATATTATGTGAATATATTATATGAATATATTATATGAATATATTATATGAATATATTATGTGAATATATTAGGTGAATAAATTATATGAATATATTAGGTGAATATATAATATGAATATATTATGTGAATATATTATATGAATATTAATATAATATGTACCATTGTAACTAGGCTATTAATCTTTGCTGAGATTAGTACAATGTGATGCGCAAGGTTGAAATCGATCGGTCAAGCCGTTCTCGAGATTTCGTATATATACACATACATTCATACATAAGTACACACACACACGCATACGCACACACACGCACACGAAAATACATTACTAGTAAAAGATTGTAAAAGAACATATCTTAGTAGTCAGTGTGATTTATAAAATGATAGCAAATGACATGAAAAGTTTTCAAATTTAAGAAACTTTTTGCACGGAGAACTGCGAGCATACTTTCTTAACGCGTGACAGCAAATCAGTTTAATATATTTTTGAACTCTGGAAGCGAAGAGCGTGGAAAGGGAGACACGCGCTGAGAAGCGCAAAGATAAAGCCGAGCGCACGGACACAGATGCGCGCAGTAGAATTCCGAACATTTCTCAAGGGTGAAGCCTCGCTCTGCTCTTTGGGATACTAATTGAATTAGCCCTGGGGCTTGCGAGGGATATCGGCAATGAAATAAATTACCGAGAAAGAGAGATAGATGCTGCTGCGCCCTGAGCTTTGGAAAGAGGCCGATTAGCCGCCTCAAAGCTGTGCGCCACTACTTTTCCGAATATAACGAGCGGATTTTCATTTTCATTGCAGGAAAATTCATCGAGCTTCTTTCCCCTCCCGCAGGGCCGAATACTAGAGCAATTAATTACGGAGCAATTAGAAAGTGTTTGCTGCCTCTAAAGACATTCTGCTATTGCTTTCTCCTGTTCTAGATATAACACTATACGTCACTTTCTGCAGTTCCGAGAGTCGGAGGTTTGTGTTTCAAGCCAGGGTCAGATTGATCGAGAAATTTGAGTTATTTATTGCTCTTGTTATTGATCTTTGTATGTGATAATAGAAAAAGCAAGAATTATTAGAAAAAGATCAGAGACTATCTTAAGGGAACAGCCTGAGTTAGGCTAAAAGAAAAAGTTTTTTTTGATCCGATAAAAATGCTTTCTTTAATAGCAACAATTATGATTTTCTTTTACTATTATTACTTGACAGTATTTGTAATTTTACCGTTGTAGAACCTCAAAATCTTGATCTTACCTAACACATGATATGAAGATATTACCATTATTAATACTATATTTATTGGGAAAACTTTGCGGCGTGCACGTTTCTAGGTAACAATATAGTATTAAAATATTGTTTTAAAAATGATAATATCTTGTGTCACGTAGCTGCAAGATTTTGAGGCTTTGTAACGGTATAATTACAGATTTGACATATTTTAAAAGTATAAATTTAAAGATTGTGTTATAAAGTAATAGCGAATCAACGAATCTGTGATTTTTTTGTTACGAATATTATAATAATAAAACGAAATAAATATGATGAACTGAATAAAAACGAGAGAATTTTTATCGTGTACGCTGATTCAACGTATACTACTCTCCACTATACAAGGCTTATATTGGTGGCTTCTTGCAAATTCATTGTTCAAATTTCAATATTTCAAATTAGCAGAACCTAAATGGCAGATGTAAAATACATATGTTTATATACGACCATGTAAGTGATTTATTTTGCAGAATAACATGTATGGAAAGGTTTTTGAGTCCGTAGTCTGTATGTGAAAATTCAATGGTAATTTTTAAACGGCAAATTTAAAATACGACCCTAGTGTGAGAAATCTATTAAATCCTATTAATTCCTTTTTCCAAATATGAAAAGATCCTATTTGTGAATAGGATGCATATGCAATTTTTGTATTGGTGAATAGGATTTAATAGATTTCTCACACTAGGGGAAGTAAATTAATATTGCAGAATGAATGCTTCCTAATGAATTGTTAGCGATTATTTTCATACTACACAACTCACACTACTTTCTGCAGCGGGAAGAATCGCTTTAAAATAATTTACTTGAAATTAATTTTCATGTACAAGATTATTTTTTTGCGTTCATATATAATATATATATATAACATGTTCTATGTAATTCTTAACTAAAGTTTTGGTAATAATAACTTTGTTACTTTACATTAATTTGAACAGCTTTGTAGTGGAATACATAGTAGCACATTATAACTTCCTCCTCCCGCCCCCCGGGTTTTGACCCCTTTCCTTATTGTGTACATATATGCCGTCTATTAACCAAAAGCAAAGTCTGCCAGACACTGTGGCGTACTTGACGGTGAAAATTCGATATGTTTCGATGTTTAATCATAGTGTGAAAACAACGCTATTAAATATTTAAGTTGTTTAATTCTTTACAAATTAATAAAATATAGTTTTCTGATTGCTTAATATGAATCGAGGCTCCATAAATGAGAAGAGCGCATAGTGCAATATCTGTTGATGTAAGTATTGCCTGATTCGTTAATTTTAAATGTCGTAATTTTATTCGGCAATTTAAAATACTAAAAATTTACAATTTTGATTCTATTATGATAACGTAGCAATATTAGTAAGTTGGATATTACTTGTCCAATATAATTGACCTTTATGTTCCCTGGTATAGAAACGTTAACGAGTTTGATCGCGATTAATATCGTTAAATTCATCATAGTTTCTAGCGAGTTCGTTAAAAATACATTATTTATTGCCGCAAATAAAATTTTTGTATTTAGTGCAACTATTTAATGTAATATTCCTATAGTAAACGGATGATGGTAGTCACTGAAGCCGGAAATAGGCTTAACGCTAAATTAAACATGTAATAAGTATGACATAGTGCTAGAAGGATCAATTTGGAGATCATGGACGAGTACGTTAGCATAATCGTACAAATTTAGGATAGGTAGGGAGACTGGGGAAGGTTATGGTGGTCGTGGAGGGGGTATTATTCTTAACAAAATAATGAAAATAATGATATGGGCATCGTAACGCTATATTAAACATATTATTACTTGAACATAGTGCTAAGTGGGTTAGTGTCGAGATGATGGATGGGTGAGGTAGCATAAGGGGACAAAATTAGGAATGGTAGGAAAAGTGGACGGGGTATGGATGACGTGGCGGGGGTGTTTTTTCTTAAATAAAACAATGAAAATAATGATATAAACATTTTTAACGCTAATCAAACGTTAAGGTCAATGGATGAACAGTGGAAGGGTACGGTATCATAAAGGAACACAATTAGGATACGTAGTAAATTGGGAGGGGAGGGTATGGGGAACGTGAAGGGGTATCTTTTTCTTAATAAAATAATGAAAATAATTATATAGGCCCCGCAATGCTAAATAAAACGTGTTATTACTTTAACATAGTGCTAAGAGGATTAGTGTGGAGATGATAGATGGGTGGGGTAGCCTAAGAGGACAACACTAGGATAGTTACGAAAAGTGGAGGGGGGAAGGGGATGGGCGTTGTAAAGGGGGTATTTTCTCTTAGTAAAAGAATGATTGTAATCGCTAAAATCGAGAAGCAGAATTAACTCTTCATTTTCTAAGAAGTAGTGCATCGACGAATGAAGTGAAGTGGTCAGAAAGAACCGTTACCGTAACAGAATAAAGAAAGTATAACTAGATGGAATGTGGTAAAATGGGAAGAAATAGAGATCGTACGGAATTGCATGCACTCAGGTAGCTATAGTTATTCAGAAAGATCGCATGAGGTGGGTTTGAGGAGGGGCGGAGGGGTGCGGTTATATCCACTTGCCCATAAGCATGCGCAGTTGTAATTTCATGCACACACATGTACAGTATTGACTGCATGTGCATACAAATGTGTTAAAATTTTAAGTATTTTTTACTCCATTTTTTATTCAGAAATCAACTGACGTTTGAGATTCTTTATTCTTTTATTTACATATTTTGTCATGACATAATCATCTTATTTTTATGTAATTATATATGTTTGATGCTTAAGTTAAAACTATCTAATAACATTAACAATCATATTCTTTATAGTATAAATAATTCTTATAAATGATTTGATATACAAATCGGATATTAATATATATTTTCTGTAATTCATATTAACATTGATATCGTCAGCAACCGAAATTGTGACGCGCATAGCGCGTCTGTGATTCCTAGTGTATTAAAAACCGCTGAAAATAATTGACACTTAGATTGATCAAACTAAATTAATTGTTCCAATATAAAACTCTTTGTTCTTACAAGTTAACTTAGTCATCTGAAGTCATCTCTCCTTTATTTCGCCTGCAACCGTAAAATAAATTAATAAAAAAAATATAACCTCAAATATCTTGAAAAATAAGAGATTTCATATTCTGACCAAAGAGCTAAGCAAAATATCGGCGTTTAAAAAAAAATGACGTTTTCGTATAACAAAAAAAGGAAAATAGCTTATAAAAAATTTCGTGTCGGGGAAGATAGATAATTTTATTCTCTTTTAAATGGATTTATACTGAAGCGATCATATTATTTCTACATACCAAATTAATTTATCTTAGTGATCTCAAAATAACGTAAAATAGAAATATCATTGTAAAACAAAATCGAGTCGTTGAATCTTAAAATTTCTTTTTAATTCTGAATCCTCATTAAGAAATAAAAAAAGTGAGTTAGTTGGCAAAAAATTACCGCGTCGTTCTCTTGATATAAGAGATAAGAAAAAGCTTAAAAGAAAAACATAACTTCAAATATCTTGAAAAATAAAAGTCCTCATGATCTGGGAAAATAATTTAGCTAAGAAATAATTAAAAGCTACATGTTTGTATAATAATGTTTATTAAAGTAAATAAACAAAATACTGTTTTATTCAAGATATAGTTCGACATAGAAAATTGATTTTGTATATAAAATGACTCTTTTGTCGGCTAAAGAAAATTATAATGTTTCAAAAATTTTACTGAATATTGTACTCCATGTTACTCATCATCACATTTTCTTTCAAAACATTTCCATGATATATTTCCGAGATATAACTGTTTAAAAGAAACATGACGTTTCCGTCTATAACAGAAAAGGGGAAATAGCTTAAAAAAATTTCGGGTCGGAAAAAATAGGTAATTTTAACCTCTTTCAAATATATTATCACTAAATCGATTATATTACTTCTAAGGTATTAAAAAAACTGTAAAACTAAAACTCAAAAATCTAAAAACCGACAATAAAACAAAAAAGCATCGAAAATCAAAAAAATTATTTTTGAGCCTTCTTTTTTTAAAAAAAACTAAAAGATGAGCCCTGAAATATTAAATTTAACCGTTGATTACTCGAGATATGGTGGTATACATCCATACACACATACACGCACACACGCACGCACGCACACGCACACAGTTTTTAAGAAAACTTTTTTCTACTAATACAGAGCTTCTTTTAGAAAGAAGCAAAAAATTGTATTCATACCTCATAATATATTTATAGTTTTAGCGCTTGTATAAATCCTTTAATTTTCGAACGACAATTGATTTTTATTACAAAACATGTATAATATCAAATGGAGTAATCAGTTTATTATAAATATTTCTCTGGAAATTGGCAGCGAACTTGGCCAGCCGGACTGATCAATTTCCTATCCTGTTATTTTATTTTTAATAGAATTGTACGGCGTCCGTCATTATTTTCATATGAATATATTTTATAAAAAATTTCACTCGGAATATCTTTTAATAAACAGTGTCAATAAAAAATGTCCTTTGATTCACATGTATATTAAATAATATATCATATGAGAAACATTTTCCTATAACTTTATTCAACACTGTTTAGCATGCGACATAGAAAACTGATGTGACTTTTATTATAATGATTTTTTTGCTTTTCAATAATCAACTTTTCACCTCTGATTCCCCTATGGCTCACTTAGCGCCAAAAGCAAAGTCTTCAGACTATCCGCAACTTGGTCACCCCTCTGTGATCGAGCATTTTTATTGCACCCTGTGGGCAGCGACTGTTTCTCTCTTATACCTCACGCGCTCTCAGGGTAAGAAGCGCGCCAACTGTCATACCTACATATACATTTTTCATTCGCCTGGCATATAAATGCAGTATTAGCATCCCGTACGCGTAGCTTATAATTTATAGGCGCTAAAAAAATATATGAAGAGAAATCGTCGTGTACACGAAGCAACATTTGATGATATTTTACATTGTCTTTCAGAGATTTAACTCTTTCGGTCACCATATCTTTTTTAAAGAATACTAACTTTTTCATCTACAAAACCTATTTAAAATTTATTTTTTTAGATTTAAATTATGATATTTGCCCTATGTAATATAAAAGAAAGATATTAAAATTTTAGGTTTGTTGAAAAAAATTGAGCCTATTAATCGAGCCTGCCCATTGTTTGGACTGATGAACCGCATCGATTACGAAAACGTAGGTATTTTGGTTATAACATGTTTTCTTCGAGCCGCTATAAACACAGCCTGAATTATAGTCTTCTCAACATCACATAGCCTAAAAGCGAGGTAATGTTTCGTGCTTAAAAGGGCAAAGGTTTGTTATCATTTTTCTATCAATAAATACAAATTTTGTTATCTCGATTCTGATGACAAAAAAATATTTAAATTAATTTTTCCTGGATACTATCTAAATACCATTAATAGATTTTTTTATGTCAAAAAATGTTTAAATTATTCTTTTATCTTTTAAGTAGATTCACATGTAGGTTTGCATGTACGTTCGCATGTAAGATTCCATGTAGGTTCGCATGCACATACACATGCAGGTTTGGTTGAAGGGTTCTAAACTAGTACACGTTAAATAATAGTAACGTTTTTAAATGAGTGATACTAAAAAATTATGTGTTTTTGTGTCAATAATTCAATCCTTTATAGGTACAGATTTCATTTGATTTTATAGATAAACAGAGATTGTAGAATCAATGACACATCGCTGACCAAAGGCACGCTGATATACGATATATACGATAATATGTTTATTAAAAAATATTTATTCTTCAGTAGGGCACAAATCACTAAATGAAAATAGTTTGACAGGATGGACGATACTGTGCAGCTCTTCCATAATGCCAAAACAGTTCGCAGTGTCTTTTCAAACGAGGGTAGAGCTTCATCTTATAAGAACTCTAAACCCAATGTAGCATTGCTATTCAATAACTTACGAGAATTTAATAGATTTAGTTTTCATGGGAGATTTTTCGATATAACGAATCTCACCGTCAAAATGGTAGACACTTGTAAATATGTGGTTTCTTTTCAATACGGTTTGAAAATATGTAAAACATATTTTAGAGCAATTTCTGTATAGACCTTTTTACATGTGCATTAGTTTCAGTATTCATGTATAAGCATATGTGAATGCGGTTAAACCCCCTTATTATAACTAATAGGCAAAAAATAAAAAAGAAAAATGAAGAATTGTTTTGTGCAAATACAAATGTGTTATTAAAAAGGGCGTAGTAATAAAAAAGGAGCCACGATTTAATGCGCACGGCCGATTAGTCTCGGTAGCTATACGTTAAAATTAGCATAGAAGATGGACGTACGTGAGGAGCTCACACGTCAGTACGGTTCGAGTGCCCCACTATTATGTCTCTCATTCTCGTTTCGTCGTTTATTATTAATTCGCCAGCACTCCATGAAAATATTATATGCAAATGCCTCATTAACACGGACGCGGAGACGGACAGTCGAGAAGCCTATCTCTCACTGCGTGCCGCTTTAAAAAATCTTTAAAGGAAGAAGCTTGGAGTGCACACCTTTAATTAAACCTGTCTCTCTCTCTCTCTCTCTCTCACTCTCTCTCTCTCATTCTCTCTTCCACACACACACACAAACACACACACACACACGCATCGATTAATTAATTGAATGAGTGAGAAAAATCCGACGTTTCTTCTGCGACTTTCTCATTCTTCTTCAAGAGAAGTCGTCTGTAATCTCTATTTTTTCTGGCTTCCTTTTTCGCTTGCTGTAATTCCTTTTCTCATTTTTAAGCACTGCTAATGAAAAAACCGCTGCCAGTTCATTGGCACTTAGCTTCCTCCAACTAAATTAATTGTTTCAATATGAAATTCTTTGTTCTTATAAATTATTTTTAATTTGCTATATCTTACGGAAATATAACCGTTTAAATCATTTTATCATTTTAATTATTATTATTATTATTATTATTATTATCATTATCATTATCAATATCAATATCATTATCATTAGCATCATCATCATCATCATCATCATCATCATCATCATCGTCATCATCATCATCATCATCATCATCATCATCATCATCATTGTAGACCAAAAAATAACATAACGACTCCGAAGTCTCCAGATCAATAAACGTCAAGTAAATCCGATTTATATTAAAACTTAAATCCACCATTTTGAATTTAGTATTTTTGTTAGAAAATGCATAATCAATCCAATGTATAGCAACCCAACCCAATTATCAACTTTCAACCAAATACAATTGATTGTAAAAAATGTTTAAAAATCATAAAAATGAAAATAAATAATAAAACAAAACAAGTTGATTAGTCTTAAGAAAATATAGTATAGCCAAAAATTGTATACTCTTTCAAATGCATTTACACTGAATCGATCATATTACTTCTATATACCAAAAAAATTTACCTCATCAATTTCTGTATATCGTAAAATATAAAAATCATTATAAAACAAAATCGAGTCGATAAATCTTAAAATTTGTTTGTAATTCCGAATCCGTATTAAGAGACAAAAGAAATGTGCCCTGGTTGACAAAAATGACCGCATCGTTCTCGAGATATGAGCGATCAAAAATTTTTTTGAAAAAAGACATAACCTTAAATATCATGAAAAACAAAAGTGCTCATGATCTGGGCCAATAACTTAGCCAAGAGATTACTAAAAGCTACCTTTCTGAACATTTTCAAACACATTGAAGCCGTTTTACTCGAGTAAATGGACGACAAAAATCGATTTTTTTCACAAAATGATGTTTTTCTAAGAAAAAGAAAAGGAGAAAAACTTGAAAATTTTACAGAATAATCTTCGTCATATTCCTAATCATCTCAAAATTTTTTAAACATTTTCTTTCATATTTTCACAGTTATGGCCGTTTAAACAAAAAACAACATTTCCGTGTATAACGTAAACAGGGAAAGGACTTTTTTTATGCTTTTTAAAATGCATTTAAAATGAATAGATAATATTATTTTAAACATACAAAAAAACAGTATAAAAACAAAAAAAAATTTCAGCCGCCTTTCTTAAAAAAAAAAACAAATCCAATGAGCCCTGAATCAGATAATTTAACCGTGGATTACTCGAGATACAGATGGATACATACATACATACACACACATCCATACGGACATTTTCTAAAAATAGTGTACTTTAACTTCTTATGTCTCAAAACATGTTTCTAACATGTTTTAAGCAAAATTTTCTTTTTTACTATTACAAAGCTTCCTTATAGAGGAAGCAATACTCAGATAGTACTTAGCATATTATTAAAGGAGAAAAGAATTTTCTTTTTTTCAAACAGTTAAATTTTTCTCTTTGTCTAATTCTTCCTTTTTATTATATATCACTCACGGACATTTTGCTATCTATTTAAATAATACGTAGAAAGTATTTTTGCAAGTAATTTTCATGCAATAATTTTACACAGTAAAGTCCATAAACCCCGACATATTTCATTGTACATACAAAAAAATATATACATAAATATTGTTCTATAAAACACTGAAGTGAAAAAAGAATTGATTTTTGGCAATTTTAAAATCTATTTTCTAATTTTGTTAGGCTTATTCTAAATAGAATTGTGATCTAATGATTTACAGAAAGATTAAAATTAATTTAATAATAACTGCTTAAAATGGTACATTGTATCATTGCTAAATTCCTGATGCTCAGGTCCATATTTAAATGTCTTCTTAGGTATTATGGCTCAGTAATAATGTGATTCAAAATTCGTTCGAATTGTATGCGAATTTATTTAATTTCTAATATAAAAAAAATATAAAATATAAAAATATGTGAAATGAACGGAAGAACGGAAAACCGCATTAATTGGCACTTAGTATATATCCTCAAACTAAATTAATTTATCCAATATGACATTTTTTGTTCTAAAAATTTAATTTTGTTATATCTCTTAGTAATTAATATTTCAAGAAAGGTGTGCTTTTGTATCATTTATTGTATTTTCAAAAAGTAATTAACTTTTTCAACTTTAATTCAATATTTATTCTATTTTAATTACAGTTTTCCACAACACCTTAGAGGTATTTAGACCTTCAAACTAAGACGGTTATTTTTGTTCTATGATAAAAGTTATTTTTTAAAGTTATATTGAATAATTTTTAGCCAATTTAATGTAAGTTTTACACACATTTTCTATATTTATACGGTTTTCTACGCAGGTAAATTATACTAATTTATGTTGATCGATGAATGCAAAATAAATTTTATAATAATAGTATCAAATTTTTAACGGTTCATATTTATACAAAATTAAATTTAAGATTATTTTCATGCTTTAAACTGTATAAAGAACTATGTCCAGTTTTCTATAGAAATTGGACCCCCGAGACAGTATTAAAACACGGTTAGAATGATAGGGCACTTAAGGAACATTACAAAATTGGACAAACTCAATCTCATGAACTAACGTTCTTCGATACTACAGCTGTTCAAAGCTTTTTATCATGATTCTGCCAATATCGGTCCATCACTAGTCTAATCATATATAAAATCATTGGTGAAATTGCAAGCAATTAGTATCTTTTGTTAATTTATGTATGTACTGCTGCACCACTCCAACTTTTAACTTTCCATGTAATCTATAGCAAAAGACGGGTATTTCGTGAACGAGGTATATCCTACAGCTGTTTTGATAATGTTTCTAATAATCATATATAATTACAATACTTTTTTTTATTTAAAATCTCTTTTTAGAAAGTGGAATCTGGAGAAAGAAAAATTAACTTCAAAAGTCATCATAGTTTCAATAGGCATTTAAGACCTTTTATTTCGTACTTCTCAAGTACTCTTTTATCGATTAATATAAGTGTCATATCTGCTCACTCGGGGCCCAAACTAGATAAATGACTAACTATGAAATACAATAAAAAAAATGACCCCGACATTTTCTAGATATAAGCAATCAAAATTAAATAAAAATATAACCTCAAATATCATGAAAGATAAAAGACCTTATAATCTGCGCAAAGAGCTCAACCAAGAGAGCTTAATTTATGTTAAATATTTTCCAGCATATGTTTCATATGTACCGTAGAGCGGGGTGACTTTATGTCGGTGGGGCAACTTTGGCTAAATGAAAAAAATATGATTTTATATCCAGCATCACAGAAAGTATGCATTATTAATCGATTTGAGGTATTTAGATTTGAAAAACAAAAATTTTACCAAATTTCCAACCGTGAAAACTTTCTTCTAGTTACAGCGTGAAAAGGGCTGCAATTCCTCCATTTTTTGTTTTCATATATAAATTTTTGACTGATTATTTACTATCGGAGCATCTTGTTAAACACAAATTGAGTTTGTAACTGACTTATAAGTGCTCAAAAATGAAAATTTAGCTATGAAATATATAAAAATAAAAAAAATGGCTCAAAGTTGCCCCTCTAAGCGGGGTGACTTTGATCACCCTATTTTTCATACATTACTGAAAGGTACGCTTTTGAAATTTTATTCTTGGGGTGTGAATATATACTATAGCTCAAGACTAAACTTTTAGCACCTGTGTTAGAACTTAATTTTTGTAAAGTTTCAAAGTGATCCAAAGTCACCACGCTCTACGGCATTACAAAAGAAGAAAGGTAGCTTATAGAAAATTTCGAGTCGAAGAAATAAGGTAATTTTATGATCTTTAAAATATATTTACACTAAAGCGATCATATTATTTATAAAATACCAAAAAAAATTTACCTTATCGATTTCAGAACATCGTAAAATGGAGAAATCGTCGTGTAACAAAAACCAGTCGATGACTCTCAAAATTTCTTTTTAATTCCGAATCTTCATTAAAAAACGAAAAAAATGAGCCCCGCCCTAGAGGAAATTTCAAGATGTGAAAAACTGTGACAAAAGTATCAAAAGTGTGTAAAACCGTGAAAATTTCGTGAAAAACTGTGAAATTGGGCTGAGATTTGGAACAGGATTTTAAAAAATAATTCTAGAATGTTTCACCGTTTTTCACAATTTCTCACAGTTGTAATTTTCTTTATATAAGAGAATGGAACGAAAAAAAATGTGAAAAAAAGTGAAAAACTGTGAAGAACTGTGAAGAACTGTGAAAAATTGTGCAAGTTTTATTAGATAAAATACGTGCTTTCTATAAGTGTGAGAAGCTGTGAAGAACTATGCAAAAACTGTGAAGAACTATGATAAAGCTGTGAAAGACTATGAAAAACTGTGCATATTTGTTTTGTAACAGATGTTCCAAAAATATATGTATTTTCACATTTTTTCACACTTCATCACATATTTTTCATAGTTTTCATTTCCACTAGGGCGGTTGGCAAAAAATGCCTGCACTGTTCTCGAGATATAAGCGATCAAAACACTATTGAAAAAAAAACATAACCTCAAATAACTCGAAATATAAAGGTGGTTATAATGTGGCCAAAGAAAGAACTCCAGAAATAGTAAAAAGCTATCTTACTGTAAAGTTTTAGAAGTAATGGTGGCATTTTACTCAAGTTATCGCTCGACATCAATTTTTTTCACACAATGATATTTTTCTCGAAAGAACAATAGGATGAAGACTTAAAAATTTTACAGAATATTCTTCTCCATATTCCTAATTTCCTCAAATATTTTCGAAAATTTCCATCTTATATTTGATAGCTATCAGCTTTTAAACAATAAACGACGTTTCCGTGTATAACAGAAGAAAAAGAAATACCTTATTTAAAATTTCGAATTGGAAAAGATGTGTAATTTTATGCTCTTTCAAATGCATTTAAAGTGAGTCGATAATATTATTTAAAGCATACCAAAAAAACTAAATAAATCCGAAAAACTCAAAAATCGGAAAACATCTAAAAAACAAAAAAACATCGAAAAACAAAAAACATATTTTTTAGCTCCTTTTTTTTTAACAAAACAAAAATATGAGCCCTGAAACATTAATATTGACCGTTAATATTCAGAGTTATGCATCATCCTCATCCATCTACACACAAACACACACTCACACACACACGCACGCATGTACGCACGCATGCACGCACGCACGCACGCACGTAGGCACGCCCGCACATATATCCGTTCAGGCATTTCCTAAAAATAGTGTATTTTGATTCCTAATGTCTCATAACATGTTTCTATAATGTTTTAGCAAAACATTTTTTTTACCATCACAAAGCTTCCTCAGAAGAGAAGAAGCAACAATTTTTCTTTCTATAACAGCGCAATATATTCCAACGAATTTTGTGGAATTTCAATTTTTGTATAAAATAACATGGCTCTGATTGTTTTAGCTTAACTTATCACGGAGAAAATAATAAAAATTAAGAAAAACATAAAATAAATAAGACTTAATTTTCTGGTTGTGTATTATTTTATTTTATTCCCGACGTAATTGTAAACTTTATTGACATAAAATGTGGGGCGAAAGTGACATATGATTTCCTCTTATGCTTCAGTTCTCACAAAATACGGAAATAAAGTAACTTTTCAGTTTCTCCGGCATTCGCTTTTCTTTTTCATTTTCGTACTATTTCTTACATTATTAATATCAATTTTCAATAAATTCGTTCTTCCGTGGGTACCACTTTTTAAGTCAATAAAGTGGCCACAGCTAAGTCGGAAATAAAGTTCTATATAAGCAACGCGGGAATAAAGCCGACTATGCCCTCGGGTGATTACAGCCCGAGCGAATCGGTATTAAACCCACCCTCGGGATTAATCTTCGACTTTCGTTAGTGAATCCTTACGTAAAGCAGTATATATTTAATTTCTTCAACCTAGATTCGTGTGTACTGAAGTAATCGTTGAAGTAGACATTAATAATTTTGTGCTTTTTGGTGGTTTCAATCATACTTATGTAAGTATTAGAGCAAGTACTAATAAGAAAACAAATATAAAACAACCACGACTTGTCGTTGTGATCAGATGGCAAGCAAAGCAAAATAACATCAAATACCTGTTAAATACAAATTATTTATATTTATAAAGTTAAATTGAAGTATGATAATCCATTTTATGCTACAACAATGTGTAAACAGTGCTTTTATTAATGTTTTATTACCTTATGAAAACATATGGCGATACTCCAACTACCCCATTTCGACATATGATTTCAATATTATTATAAAAATGTATAAATATCATTCGGCAAATAAAAGTTATTGAATTTAAAAGTAAATATGACTCAATGCAAACTTTTCTGACGAAAAGTAGACGAAACGTATCGTTGTGAATATTTCATCAGATATGTTTTCTTTGGGTGATATTTAGCATTGATTTAGTTATAACTAACATAGTTAGGAATATATTCAATATAAATATAGTTTTGAACATTCAATAAACTTTTAATTTTTTTATAATTCAAATATCCGAATAATCTGCTGACTATTACGACGATCCCGTGTTCTCTTAGAATTATCCACACATTCACACACACACGCGCACACGCACACGTGCACTCATGCGTTAACATACATACAATTTTGAAAAACCTATAAGTATTTTCTTATTCAGCAACCTCGAAAACATTAAAATTTATCAAAATTCATCTTTAAACTGTTTTATTGTTCTTTTTGTACATTGAAAATTTTATTTAAAAGAAACATCTGTTTTATTTTTATTTTATGATTATGTAAATCGAATATCATAAAAACAATAAAAACGATAAGTGAACGAACAATATTTTAATGTTATTTTTACTTATGTTGTCTACGTTAAGGGGATCTAAGCACCTTAAAATTACAAATAAATTGTTTATATGTTTTTAGGTGAGGATAAATTATTCATCGTATATCAATTATTTTGTTACGGTTAATTTGAACATTTTATCAAAATATAATGGACAATTTTTATTTTAATTTTTTTGATGGTCGTTAGGTCTCTTTGTTTGGCTAATAAAATATTGTATATTATTGCTCTGCCGCAAGGTTTAGGGAATCCAATTGATCGAATTGAAGTTTTTGAGGTTATATAGTGTTCAAAATACATATAATTAGGATATGAGTGTGAGAATTTAAAAAACAAAATTATTGGCCAAAGTTATAGTCTATTTAAGCCGGAATTATTCAATTTTAAAAAACAATTATCATTAAATATGGTTTAAATATGCTATAATTTTTGTCAATAATTTAATATATTAATTATAATATATTATTTAATATTTAATTATATATGTATTTTGAACACTATAAAACCTCAAAAACTCTAATCTAATCAGTATGGCTCCCAAAACCTTGCGACAGAACAAGAAATATACAAAATCGTATTAGCCAAACAAAGAGAGCTAACGACCATAAAAAAAATTAAAATAAAAATTTTCCATTATATTTTGATAAAATGTTCAAATTTACCGTATAAAATAGTTACTATATGATGAATAATTTATACTCACCTACAAATATATAACCAATTTATTTGTAATTTTAAGGTTATCAGGTCCCCTTAATAATGGAATCATATTACTATGATAAAATAAATGATAATTAATAAATTTCAATAAAATTGATGCTTACATTAACGATGAATGAACATTACACCCAAAGTATAACCTGTATTTATTCACGTGATTGATGTTCGTTATAAATCAAAAAAAGTTTTGGTTTGTTTTAGTGCACAATTAATGGAAACAGTGCACATTGATTTCGATGGCAGGGGAGAGTGGGGCATGAGCGTCAACGTAAGTTTAAAGAGATCTCTTAATGTCAATTTCAATTGTAATGAGATTTAATAAGAAGGAATATATAGAGATAGACCTGAGTAATTAGATGTAGTTATAATAAATAAGTTTCAGCAAGTAATTAATTTCTTTTTAAGGAAACATTTTTTGTAAAAATTTTATCTTTTTATAAGTTAGAAAAATCAGCTGTTCTCTCTAGCGCTGCGCCGCCCGTCGATTTTCGTGTGACCCTTGTGTCCCATTCTGGGATGACGTTCGTGCCCTACCTCGATACCATTTTTATTATTAACATAACTTTTAAATGACGCATCCTAGAGTATTCATTCAAAAAGGAAATTAAAGTTGAAGAATTAAGCTTTCAAATTCACTCAATTACAAAAATTTTGAATACTTATTTCCTATCTAGCCGTCGATGAGAAATTCTACTCAACCTTATTCATTAAATTTGAATTTTTTATAAAGAAAATGATGTGGCAAAAAAAATATGCTACGTTTAGATTATAATCAATAAAAATTTTGAATAATAACATTCAGTTCAAAAGTTTTTATAAGGATGCCCCTTTTTCGTCTGAGTTCTTCGTACCCCATTCTCCCCTGCGTAGGAAAAGTACAAAGTCTCTAAAAACAATCCTAAGTATAAAAATAAACTTTTAATAGCAGTTTGTGAATATAACTCGTATCATGTTTAATTAAGTTAGACTTACTTTGTTATTTTTGTTACTGTGAATGGTATTTAAAAAAAAGCTTTATAAAAATTAAAAAACAATTAATTTAATATAAAAAGTGAATTTTATGAAAAATGACTCAGCGAAAGAGTTGAGAGGCGGCTGAAAAACTGCAAAAAAAATTACGGATTAATAGTCTGTAAGATGGATATGAAATTTTTTAAAATCGTCCAATGAGGTTAGCGAAAACGTACGTTTGATCGAATGAAATACAATGAATTTGCAGTATTTCTTAAAAATTCAAACGCATTTGCCCAGATATTTTTCACTTGGAGTGTACATCAAATTTAGGGTTGATGAACCAACTCCAGGATTACCGCGCAGGCGCGTTTATTACATAGTGTGTTTCTTACACATAATAATTGTACAGATAATTATTGTGCACAATTTAGCATTGGTCAAATATATCTATATATAATTTGACCAATGCTAAATTGTGTACAATAATGACGTGTATAATTCTTATGTGTAAGAAACGCGCTATGCCACCATGCACACACGCGCACACGCACACACCATAAGGACATTTTCTAAAAATAGTGTATACCGATTTGAAAAGCTTCGTTTAAATTATAATTAAATTAAAAAATCTAGAAAGTTAATTGAAATATTAGTATTTATCTTTAAGAAATAAATGAACTCAAAGTTATTGAAGTAAAACATTAATTGGATTGTTAGGCTGAAGAGAATAATTCAACTGTCAGCATCAATACACGTGTCGACGAAAGAATTCGCAGCCATGTGCATTTTTCGTTTCAAAACAGATCCAATAATGCTTGGCGTTGCGTTCAATGCCGCGCACGATCAACAAATGGCTCTGGTAAAGTGCAAGCTAAGCACTGAGCGCTCGCGGATCCTCTCTTTGTAATTCGTATTTACGCGATGGCGACGGTGACGACGACGACGCATTGCAACGTACACAGAAGAATGAATGTAGTTGGTCGCCTCTGGCGTTGACGGTGACGCGCGCACACGGAAATACCAATTCTCGGAGCCCACGTATTATGAATGCTGGACGTGTGGCGCGTTCGTTTTGCTTTCACGCAGCTCCTTCGCGTCCTCGCGCATTACAGCCAGGAAATGGAATTCGCCGCTCTTGTTGCCTCAGCCAGCCTCTATTACTCTCGTGTAGGTAGTCCGCATCTCTGCTCACGCGCTCAGCTCAAAATTGCATTTCGAGAGAGTATGCGAAAAAAGACGCTCTTATTTGCAATACGTGCTTGATAATGAGGCCATTTATATTTTACAGGATTTTAAGCTACTATAGCTAATGCTATATATATATATATATAATGCTATACGTGCTCATTGAAACTAATTGAAACCTTCGATACCTTGACAGGCCAGCATTTTCGTTGATAACTTTAAATGGAAATGATTCAATGCTTTTGATATACCAGGATTTCTATACTTTTCACTCAGCCTCAGTGAACTGGTTGTTATTATAAATAAGTAAAGAGTTCTAAATAATATGCGTCCATGCAGGTCGCTTCGATTATATTCATACAGTTCTTTGTTATTATCATTTACTGCATTTCAATAGAGAATGATATGTGAAATTAATAGAGCAGTTATAATAGTATATTTAGAATAATGAATAATGAGTAATAACAGTAATTTTAAACTCGTTTTATATAAATTGTTGTTGCATTTCATTTAAGATTTTATCATTCTCACGGAGAAACAATTTTATAGAAAGCACAAAAATATCTCTATACTTGCAACGTCCCACATGGACATTCCATCTCTGACGTATCCAAGAACGCAATGATCCACAGATCTATTTAGCCGAAAAATTAATATCGCGTCAATATCGTAGTATAGCAGTAGACAACTGTCGCTAGCTGGGTCGAAGACGACAACAACGTCGACGACAACGACGAGACGCAGGTGCCCTTGATATGGAGAGAAGAATGAAATTTCTCGTTCCATCTGTTTCCTCGGAAAGATAAGGTCTCTCTCTTTCTCAACTTTATACGTCCCGAGATTTTTCTACGACGCAACTGTTTGCTTGCCGAATTTCCATTTGAAAGGATGTGGTACGCGCGCGTGAACAATCCGTATTACGTGTCACTCTTGCCGGCTCTTGCTCTCAGTGCGGATCCTTATTGGAGAGAAATCCTACCTATTGTCAGACTCGAGGTCAGGCTCGGATTAGACGGATTTTTGCTGATAGCGCATATTTCTATGGTACACGTGAACAACAACTGATGATGTATCGATCCGACTCTTCGAGAGTTTATCGGTACAGCACTTATTTATATATTCTATGTGAAAAGTGGTAGTCTTCGCGGGAAACTCATGAAAAGTGTTAGTCTCATGGGAAGTGCTGAAATATGCTAGTCTTTGTGGAAGTTTCAAATGTGCTAGTCTTCGTAAGGGCCGTCGATATACTCACTTTCAATTGATGGTTGCTGCATCTTTAAGGATATTAGGATCAAAAGTTACGCTTTATTAAATATTACGATAAAATTTAAGTCATGAAGTAGGATAGCAAGTAGCTGACAAATTGCAGTCTCACATTTCTTCATCTATAAATTTCATTGTAATTTTAAATGGAGCGTAACTTTTGATCCTAATATCCTCAAAGATGCTGCGATCACTCAATTTAAAGGTCTTAAAGGATTTTTTTCATAAAGTTGACAAAGAGATGAAAAAAATCTTTTTTCGTACGTTCAAGTTGGTCAAAACGAACAGCGATTTTTTGATAAAGCAGCTTCGAGAAAACCTTGTGCGCAACGATTTGTCTTTTTTCGTTGAGATAGAGAAAGAGAGAGAGAGAGAGAGAGAGAGAGAGAGAGAGAGAGAGAGAGAGATTATTTGTTTTCTTATTCAAAGAATTATGTAAAAATTCGTAACAAAGACCAATATTTGCAAGACAAGATCAATAAAATACCAAGACAAGACCATAATTTGGATTGTGAGAATTGGACAAGAACAAGATAAGATTAGCATAGTCATTATTTTTCAAGAACTAGATAATTTTTGGCATAAAATATCATCTTGTCTCGTATTGTCGAAACGCTCTGATAACTGACTAATCTTTTTTTCGTATTTGTTACTCAACGAAATAATTGGCAAATTGCTCCGGACTCTTCATTGCCAGTATAATTTATATTCCTTTGAGAAGGCGTAGATTGGTATTAATATATACCTTGCATTCTTAATTAATTATTTCTATTGAGAACAGATGTTTTTAGATTGGCAAGTCTAGTGCTTAGTCGTGAAAAGTGTAAAGCGTAAAGAAATTTGAACTTATGCCTTCGTGTCAAAACATAGATCCGATCAATGAATCCCATTGAGTTGCTTGTCATCTTTCCCACCTAGGGTTCTATCCTCTATCTCCGTTTTTCCTAAGTATATCCGGCCTACTTGTTGAAAATCGTAAAATCGAAGCGATTGGCCGGACGATTTGACGCGCAGATAGGAGAGCCAAAGTCCCGGCGGCTGCAAGTGCAGCCCTAAATGACGCGTTCCCCGGCTGATCTTGGAATGCAAGCGCGTTCGAGTTAATCCGGACTTTAATCGTCCACCGATTGCAGATAAGCTGCCGGCCGACAAATACTGTATTGGCTACGCTACGGACTTTTTCAGACTATTTTCTACTACTTAGGAAACACTTTGCATTTTTGTTTTTATATCACATGTTACAGTTTAGACGACAACTTCATTATACGATCAGTTTTTGAAATTCAAATTATTGTAATAAGTGCAAGTCAAAAAGTGTAACTATTTTACTAAATTATGAAAAATCACGTTTCTTTGTACAGTTTGTTAAAAAAATATCTAAAACTAAGAAAATGCTTTATTAGGACCTTTTCAGATCGGTTATGGACTATAAAAAATATTTTGTACATTTTGCTTTAAACTGTATTGATTTAAGTATAGCAACAGTTGTTTTCACAAAAATCCTAACAACAATATTTTTTTTTGCAGCGCAAAAAGAAACTTCTATCGCATCGCAGGGCTTTTTGTCATTTTTTAAAAAAACTTTAATTTTACCGATTTGTTTTGGTGGAGAAAATTTTTCATTCTGTACTATTATTTTTTATAGCAAACTACGGGGTGAAAATCGCATAGAAACTGCTTCATCAATTCTAGATTTTGTATGGGTCTTTAAGTTCAGCGGTCGAGAGATATTTATTTATTAAGGAGAATTGGGAGATATGCAAGTAATAGAAGAATCTGTTTTTCAAAAATTGATTTTATACAGGGATCTCTATTATCGACTTCTATTTTAAACAATTATTTGTTATTCATTTGTTACAATTATTGTATTAGATTCAACAATTTCTTTCGAATAAAACGGATTACTATTATATAATCCTTGTAGGTACTTACTCCTTAATTGTATTGTTGCAAAATTATTATTATTTTTTTTCTTAGATTTGCTATAACAGATTACCTAGTTCTCTAAAAATAATATTAAAACGATAATTTAATCAAATTATCGTTAATAGGTATTACAAAGTTTAATTAGTGTACAACAATAAAAAATTATAAAAACGGATATTTTTGGAAGAGGAATTGACAAACATGTTCTAATGTACGATAACCATAAAAAAGACATACATGCTACATATTTTTGTGTTCAAGTTTGCATTAAGGGGGTCAAACAGTTAAAGTATCTTCAAAAAATGACTTTTATTGTATCGTTATTACAAAGAAATAAATATACACAAAGATTATCCTTTTACCTCATGGTAAAAGTTCTACTTTATAGATTAGAAAATATTTTTACTTCTTCAAAGAGGAAGCTTTGTGATTGTTAAAAATGAGTTTTGCTAAAAATCCATAAACTATTTTTTATAATATGTCAGAATGGATGTGCGTGCGTGCGTATGTGTGTGTGTGTATATGGTATATATGGTAAACTTGTTTTTCGACGTTTTGTTGTTTAGCGTATTTTAGATTTTTCGGTTATAGTTTTTCAGGTTTGTGGGTACGTTAGAAAAAATATCATCGATCCAGCAACAATGCATTTGAAAGAGCATAAACTTGAGATGAAGTGGTAAATATTTATGTATATTCATTTGTTCGTAATGACATTAAAAATAAGCATTTGTTTAAATTGATTTGAGTGCATTGTCCCCTTTAGTAGAAAGGGAAATTTTATTAGATAGATTTAATACAATTACAGAGAACTTGATGCACAAGACCTCGCACACTGCAATCGCTTTTCAACCAAAGGCGCACGAGTGACGCGACCTGTCCCAATGTTAACCTCTTGGATAACCGATGAGAGTTCACGGGAAAAAATCCTTAGTTAGACCTGCTTAAGTTGGTTGTATAAAAATTGCTGATTTCAGTTCAGTAAAATTTACTTCTATAATTAAGCAGAATATACCTAATGCTCACGCAAGAACCTACTGTCCTTGTCTAATCACGTTTTGCTATTTATTCAAATTATAGTATTAAAGTAAGGAATATTTTGAGACCTTAAAAATTATCTAACATTATTTCCTTTTCGAGAAAACTTCGGAACGCGAAAATTGAGGTTAGCTTTTCCGTTCCGAAGTTTTCTCGAAAAACAAATAATGTTAGATAATTTTTAAGGTCTCAAAATATTCCTTACTAGTTTTTCAATTAAGAAATTACAATTTGAATAAATAGCAAAAATGTGATTAGACAAGGACAGAAGATATGGACTCCTCTTAAGCGATTAGGCGCTTGCTTTTTGTCTGGGCGTAGCGAGTTCAATTTCCGACACATTTCTACAGTTTTTCCAAAATTTATTTGTAAACAAATAAATGTTATTAACTTGACGAAAACCAAAAAAAACATCTGTTTTTACATAGAATTTGTTTCGATCACTGCTCCAGGTCGACGAGTTAAGCGAAAATCACTTAACCTGTCGACTAAATGCTGTTAGC
This sequence comes from Gastracanthus pulcherrimus, assembly GCA_949152435.1. NCBI lineage: Eukaryota > Metazoa > Arthropoda > Insecta > Hymenoptera > Pteromalidae > Gastracanthus > Gastracanthus pulcherrimus. Next base: position 48,424,489 of record OX424572.1, read on the forward strand.
CAGGCTTGATCAACATTTTAAGCAAAGTTTGCTGAATAACTAAGTAAAATTTATTAACGATTTTTTTAATTGAGCTGTATTCCAGTGCTCGAGGTCTTTAGCATTGCAGTGTACGGAGTATTTCAGTGCGCTAAGTCCGACTGTAGGATGCTGCACATAAGAAAAGTTATATAACATCCCAATTTAGAAGGAATTATTTTTAATTGGTTATCTCTGATGAGTAGGAACTATTGTTTGGCATCGAGTTTAAATCTGATTAAAATTGTAAGGACGGTAAAAATTTCCGAACGAGACAGCACAATTAATATGTAACTCATATAAAGATTTAAAAATCCGAGCGTCCAAAACTATTTTGTCATTGTCTGAAACGGAAGGAGGAAAAGTGGTCTAGTTAAAATAATGTTGGTTTCTCAGATGGCATCAACAGGTCCGGCCGACTTTTTCCGAAGATGATCTGAATCGGCAAGTGTCTGTAGACTGCTGCGTAGATGAGCTCTCAAACACAGTTGGAGAGCTTGATGGACTAAAAGATTTTACAAGACGAGAGAACCTTTGGGAGCCTCAATGGTCTATAATAAATCCTTAAACGCGGATTATCGCGCTGACTCTGCGCGATCGTGTCTCGCGATCAAATACCTGATGGCGGTTCGGATTTACATCTCGCCGATCGCGTAGACCTGTTACCTTGTCGCTTGTGGTGTCGGTGAAGGTCGCGCCTCCTCACGCGAACCGAAGCAAAGATCGGTATCGCCTGCCCCGTAATCTCCGAGCGGCGCTAAGAGCTGTTGCTGCAGCTTCCCGCCGTCGTGACTCGTGACACAACGCTCAGACCTGCGACTTTGGTCGCTTGAACTTCTCGTCGCTTTGTAATTTGACCGTTTACTTGCAATAATCGACTCACTTCTTGCAACATGTTTAAAAAACCTTCTATAAACAATCTTTGAGCATAGAATTTCCTTACTAATTTTATAGTAATTATAAACCGCTAGAAAAAAGCTCTTGGAATAATCAGGAAAATATTAAACTTAATATTTTTTTAATATACGTATATGGATCAACCTTAATAGTTTATGAAAGAGTTTGTGCTTTGTTGACAATGCCAAACTAAATTGGACAATGTCTGAACATAAATTTCACGTGCTATTTTAATGATCCTTTCTGTACACATATTTCACATTCAAAAGCTGTAGTCTTCACTTAGTAAAATAATTTATTCTATTGATGTTTTTGTTAATTCTATTTAGAAGGTTGACTGCATTTCTGAAGAACACATAAATGTCGCGACATGAAAAAATTTTTAATATATACTTCTAATACTATCTTCGCATTTAATTTAGTGAGGGTGTGAGGATGTACTTTCAACAGTAAGGAATCGGAATCTAACCGGTGCATAAATTTGTTATGATTGACGTAGAATAACATATCTAATTCTAAGGAAAAAAATTATTGTTCTAATGTATGAGGCTGTTGCCATTGTATCTATTAAAATATATTTATAGAGAATACGTATGCCGTAATGAGTTAAGAAGTACACAACTTGAATTAAATAATACGTTCGCGACCAAGTATTGATATAAATTAAAGATTTGTATGAAGCTTTGGGTAGAAATCGCTGGTCATTGACAATGACAAGGACTTGTATAGAGCAGAATTGTTGCAGCTTTCATTAAACTGGAAGTCATCTCTAGTACAATTGTGCATAGCAAACCGTTCAAGAATCCTAACGTGCTCAGAGAGAGAGAGAGAGAGAGAGAGAGAAAGAGAGAGAGAGAGAGAGAGAGAGAGAGAGAGAGAGATTGGCGAAGAACGGCTTCGGTGATTGCACAAGCGTATAAAGCGATTGAAATTTCCATTCAGGGCTCATTCCGCCAACTTCTCTGGGAGTCCGCGAGAGAGCGCAAACTCCTAAATGTATCCAAAGTTGTTGTTTCGATTGGACTTTTACTGCGCTGTGTAAATGCTTCCTGTCCCAGTCTCCATGATTGTCATCGACAGGAAACCTATATAGCTTTATTATGTTGTGCAATGCATTGTCTGAACATAGTTTCTGGATTTCGCGGTGCATTCTATGTATCGAAGAAATTATCGAAGTACTTCCTCATTTGATGTGCTCTTACAAATCATAACTATACGGCAATCTGAAAATGTAGGCAGTACAAGTAATGAGTAATTAAAACAAAAAAAATCATTAGGAATTAACTCTGTAGATGAATGCAGATTTACATGAAACTGTTACATTTTAGTTACCTGAAGATAGTGACCGTTTTTGCATGCGACATATTTTAAATCACACTTTGAGAGCTTAAATTAAATATATAATGGCGGGGGGGGGGGGAGAAATTTGAAAAACATTATTTTGAATGAAAACAATGTTGTATTAAAATATGTGAAAACGTAAATTTACGAAATGAATATTATTGGAAAGTTATCATATAAGAAAAATAAAATTTGGAATTTGTAATATACTAAAGTAAAAAATTAATAGAAATAATTTTAGAAGTAATATAATTTGGAAAATACAAATTTTGAAATAATTAATTTTGAAGAATAAAAATAAAGAGTTAAGAATTTATTGAAAGTTTATTATACTGAAAATTATAAATCAGAAAATAAATATTTGGAATTTGAAATATTTTGAAAGGTTAAAAAATGTTTCTGAAAAAATAAAATTTTGAAAGTTTAAATTTGGAATTTGTAAAATAAAAGTATCGGGATCAGAACTCTTCTCTACACAGAAAGAAGTTTTGCAGAGCTGTTGTTCAGGCAGGTATGAGGAGGTAAAACGGCGACTCCATAGCATGCGTTTGCCAATTTACACGTGCTATGAACTCTTCAATTCTTTACATCCCTAGATGCGCAATATACTATTTCGCTCCATTTTATAGCAGTCAAAAATGGTATTTTTTATACACGTGTTATCAGTTGAAAATCGTGCATGTATGAAAAAAAAGTTTTTCTTTGTCTTGAAGTGTCCCTTTTTTATATTATATTGTTTCTCATATATGAGAGTCACAATATATTGTGACATAAGAACAGATTATTATATAATTTTTCTTTCAGATATGTATTGACGTCTGAACCACCTTATCTGGCTTCCAGATTTTTAATGAACAAATTTTTGCCAGGGAAAGTAGACATTTTTCTGTTTTTTTCTTTTTCAAAATTTTAATTTTCCAAAGAATTTTCTTTTCCGTTATTACTCATTTTCAAATTCCAAATAATTTTGGTGTTTTTTAAATTTCTTAAGTTGTCATTTTTTAAATTTGATTTTCAAAAAATTTTACTTTATATTTCTGAAAAATTCGAGTTTTATATTTCAAAATTCTTTTCTTTCAAATAATTTTTTTTTCAATATAAAGCACTTTTATATATACATTTTTTCTACGTTTTTCCCTTAATAATGAAAAATCATTATAATACAAAAACGATTTAATGAAACTTGAAAATTCTTTTTGATTTAAAATCTTTATTAAAAGAGGAAAAAATAAGCATTTATTGGTAAACAATTTCCGTATAATACTCGATAAATATGCAATCGAAAATTATTTGAAGAAAAATATATTCTAGAATATCTCGAAAAATAAAAGTCCTCATTACCTGGGCAAATAACTTAGCCGAGAGATAGTAAAAGACTACCTTTCTGAAAAGTTTCAGAAGGTATAATGCCGTTTCACTCAAGCTATCGTTTGTCATAGAAAATCGATTTTCTTTACATAATGATTTTTTACTCATGTATAGAAAAATAAAATGACTAAAAAATTTTACAGAATAATCTGTTCCATTATTCCAATCACCTCAATTTTTTAAAAGAATTTTCCATCATACATTTCAGAGAAGTAACCGTTCCAACAAAAAAGGACGTTTCCGTGTATAACAAAAGAAAGGAAACACCTTATCTAAAATTTCGGGTGGTAAAACATAGAAAAGATGCTCTTTCCAATGTATTTTCGCTGGGTCCATGATATTATTTCAAATGTACGAAAAAACACGAAAATCTAAAACCAAAAATCGAACAACCTCTAAAAAGAAAAACTAATCCGAAAAACTAGAACAATTATTATTTATGCCCGCTTTCTTTATAAAGAACCAAAAAATGAGCCCTCAAACATTAAATTTAACCGTGAATTACTCGAGATATGGTGGTACACATCTATACACACACGCGAGCGCGCACGAACGAACGAACGAACACACGCAAGTGCAGACACACACAGACACACACACACACACGCACAAACACACACACACATACATACACACATACACACTCGCACACGCACACACACACATCCATACGGACACATCCAAATGAACTTTTCCTAAAACTAGTGTATTTCGATTCATTCTGTCTCAAAACATGTTTCTAACATGTTTTTAGAAAAACTTTTTATTTACTATCACAAAGCTTCCTCTTTGAGGAAGCAAAACGCAAAAAAAGCATTTAATTTGGATACTGATAATTATAGTGATTTTGTATGATATAAACTTACATAAAATAATATATTAAATTATAATTATAATATTCTGTATCTTCGATTAAAATTTATTAATGTTTTTTAAAAATGTTTTCTAACAATTTCTTTTATTTTAGTATTTTAGTTTTTCGCGTTCTTTGGTACATTAATGTTATAAAATTATTGATTCGCTGCAAATGCATTTGAATGAATTAGACAATTGTTCTATAAATAAATGAATACTGAGCAGATTTTTTATAAGAGAACTATAAAAATATTGTTTTAATTTTAATGATTTAATATGAAACATAAGATTGGAATTCATTATACAAGCGAAGGTATACGATTTTGAAAAGTGAAAGGTGTCCTACTATTATATGAGATGCCCATGTATGTGCCGATAAACTGTAAAACTTGAATGAATAATAGTAATGCAAGCGGTTCAGTGGTCTAGGGGTATGATTCTCGCTTAGGGTGCGAGAGGTCCCGGGTTCAAATCCCGGCTGAACCCATTTTTTTATTTTTTTGTAATAAATGCACTTGTAGATTATAATACTAGTATACAAATAATACTTGCATACTATTCACAAGAAGAAAGGAATCTTGATTATTTTTATAATAAATAGTACATTATGCAACAAGGGAATTAAGTCGCAAATTATTCCCACGGGTAGGGTTACTGACTGAGCGAAGCAAGGGCAGTAATCACCCGAAGGAATAATCGATTTTATTTCCGTGCTACATATAGAACTTTATTCCCGATTTAACTGTGGCCACTTTATTGACTTACAAAGCGAGATCTAAGCACGGATTTTAGATATCATTTATTAAAATGTTATGAACTCGTTAAGTACATTTAAAAGTTTAAATTATATGAATTCAATTTGTTATTATTTAAGTATAAATACTTAATACAGTAAGAACTAGAATTTATTGAACATGTATATTAACATGGAGAAAAGTAATTAAAAAAAATGCATTTGCGTGAAAAAAAATTTGCGGGAAATAAATACTACTTTTTCCGCTAAAGTGGAGGGAAAATAGTGCTATTTTTTCCCCTATAAATGCAAAAGTAAAAATGCGAGAAAAAGTAGATTTGCTGGAATCATATGCTACTTTTGTCCCAATTTTGAGGTTAATAAAGTGACCGTTACGGTTGAGTCGGGAATAAAAGATTTTTTTACTTCGTTTAAATATTATAATAATTATATTGTAAATGAATTTATCTATTACAATAGAATGCATATATTTTTATGTATATAATTATAATAATGAAAAATTGAAATTAAATTTAGTAAAATTCACTTGACATATACGATATTCATTAAAAATTAATAATGGTCCGAGTTTCACCAAATCTTATTACTACCTGACACATACACGCACTCACACACGCACGCACGCAGGGACACACGCATGTACGCGCACACACACCCACGTACAGACACACGCACGCACACACGCGCAAATACGCCCACATATATATATATATATGTGTGTGTGTGTGTGTGTGTGTGTGTGTGTGTGTGTGTGTGTGTGTGTATGTGTGTGTGTGTGTGTGTGTGTGTGTGTGTGTGTGTGTGTGTGTGTGTGTGTGTGTGTGTGTGTGTGTGTGTGTGTGTGTGTGTGTGTGTGTGTGTATATATATATATATATATATATATATATATATATATATATATATATATGAATTTATATGAATTTAATTTGTCATTATTTAAGTATAAATACTTAATACAAATCTAATTATAATTATTCTATGTAAAAGTTAGATATTAAATATTATGTACATAATATCAAGTATTTCTAATAAACGAAAACATTTTTCTTGACATTTTTATTTTATTCAGTAAAAGCTAGAATTTATTAAACATATGTGTGTATACATATATATATATATATATATATATATATATATATATATATATATATATATATATATATATATGTATATATATATATATATATATATATATATATATATATATATATATATATATATATATATATGTATGTATATATATACAGTTGCTCTCGTATACTCATACTCACATTTACGACCACTGCTCTACATTCAATATCTATAAATAACTCTAATTAGACCATACAAGCACGCACGCATATTTACATATTATAAATTACGCGTTTCCAAAGTAAATGATTTCCGCGGTTTTCGGGAAGCATCGCGTCTCTTGTTCGTTAATATAAGCAAAGACGTTGCAACTTCCACACCTTGAAATACGATACAAAAGATAAAGTTCTTTCACGAATTATCGCAACTGTCTTCGTGCCCCAGTATATTTAATCTCTTGTATTACTGCAGTAAAATATATTATTGCAGGATCATAATTTTATAAGAAATTATAATTTCATAAAAACATACATACAAACAGACTCGCAGACTTGTTCTTGGGAGTAGTATCTCGTATATTCGGACTCACCAAGTCAGATAATGTTTCTATGTTCAAAGATCACAATAAAAATTTTAGCAAAACAATACTTTCTTATTAAAAAGCAAAAAATCAACTGCATATATAGAATAAACTATATGTTATGCACCTTTGCTTTTCTAAAACCTTGACAGAACTAGATCTTTAAAAAATTTTCATTTGACTTGTATTCCTTGTAAAGTAATAGTATTTCGTACAACCGTTCGTATCAAATCGAACCGCAAGTAATCAAGTTGCAATTGATTTTTAAGTATTTTACAAAAAAAATCAAATCCTTTAGTGTAATCTATGTGTGGTAGTAACCAATCATTGATCATTAGTTCAATCGATAGTAGAAAAAAAAACAACATTGGGCTCAGCCGGGATTTGAACCCGGGACCTCTCGCACCCGAAGCGAGAATCATACCCCTAGACCACTGAGCCAGATATCTGCAAAAATACAATATACATAATTTTATTCAGCTTATTATAAAAATTGTTAGCTTTTGATTTTTCAAATTCTATTACGCTCACTCTAGGATAACGATATTCTAAAGGTCTCCTGAAAGTTTTAGGTCAGGCCCTTAACCCTCGCATGGCCACGTGGAGTAATTTTTTACTTAATCTTACAAATAAAAAGCAAATTGAGCAAAAATATTTATGTAGGGGTTTTTAATGGTGTAGATTCCGAATCCGAAGTAAAAATTGAGAAAATACATGACGGAATTACAACACCGACCGTATCAAGAAAAAGTTATTAACTTTTCAACCAATTTACCCGTCATTTACTAAAAAAGTTTGCAATAATTTGTGTAAACAAATTGTTTAAACAAATTTATGATGCAAATATGACCCTGGATTTGAATTCAACGGCCCTTGAAACCACTTATAATGTATTAATTGCATAAATGCGATTTCACAGTTTCTTCTATATACCCGAAAGAGTTAATAACTTTCTCTTGATATGGCCACCATTGTGATTCCGCCAATTTTTTTCTGAATTTCGACTTCTGGTTCGGAATCAACACCATTAAAAACCTTTATATATACAATTTACTTAATTTTTTGTTTATTCGTAAGAGAGAAACCTGGAATCAAACATGACTCTACGTGGTCGTGCGCGGCGTAATTCTGATTGTGGTCGTCCGAAGATTAAAAATTATATCTACAAAGTACACTGTCAAACGTTGAAACCAAAATTTTTATTTGAATGCCGCAAAATATTATGGAGCAACTAAGCCAGATAAATTCCGTCTATACCTCGCAATATACCTTAAGGGCACAAACCTTTTACAAAAAAGTACATTAATTTTCAAAAGCATAATAGGATTTTTTTGACATTGAAATGTATTGAAGAAGAATTCTTGTACCTACCACCAAATTCCGTGAGTAAACATAAATAAATTTAACTTTTATAAGTTTTATTTTACTCAGACAACGTGTGATTTCAAGGTTTGTGGGAATTTAAAACACTCTTTTTTTTTGCGACAGCTACTAGTGCTTAAATAGGAAAAGCGATCTTGTAAAAAAAACATATCAAAATACTCATGACTTTTTTAAATTCCTACATACATCTCAAAATTACATTGTTTATGGGTAAAATGAGACTTATAAAAGTTGAATTAGTTCATTTCCCGTAAAAGCGGGAATACAATGCCATTTTCGACCCGCATTTCAGGTCAATAAAGTGGTAATTGTAGTTAAGACGCGAATAATAGTACATTATGTAACAAGGGAATAAAGTCGAAGATTATTTTCGTGAGTCGGTTTACTGGCTAATCACCCGATGGAATAATCGACTTTATTCCCGTGATGCATATAAAACTTAATTTCCGACTTACTTGTGGCAACTTTATTAATTTGAAGAGTATGGCCCACAGAAAGAGAAAGAAATAGCTCAAAACTGAAAAGAAAAGAGAGAAAGTTTTTGCGGGAAATAAAAGAAAATGCATGTGCGGGAAAAAAGTGGATTGGCTGGAAAAAAGTAGTTTTGCGGGAATCATATGCTACTTTTGTCCCGCTATTCAGGTCAATAAAGTGGACATTACGGTTGAGTCGGAAATAAAAGTACTTTTTCAACACAGGACCTTTTTCATGCCTGTAAACCGAATGGAAAATTACATATTTCGAGCGTGCCTGATGAAACTGGTGAGAAATGGGCCATTTCTCATTTGGCTCGTTACTTAATTATATTCAGTTGCATGCTGTAACATATTTATTCATAATTGCAATCTATTTTGATTTCTTTGAACGCATTTAAATGAAAAAAAAAGTTTTATTTATAGCGGTTTCTGTAAAAATTAATTTTATGAACATTGTCGTAAGGAAGAAAAAAGAGGGCTTAGCCGGGATTTGAACCCGGGACCTCTCGCACCCAAAGCGAGAATCATACCCCTAGACCACTAAGCCTCATATTATGTATATGTGAAACACATTATTTTTATGAATGTACTTTCGACTTTAGAAACTTGATCAGTTACGAAACCCTTTCGGGAAAAGAATCAGGACGGAAATACAGGCCCAGTCAGTATCCCTATAATAATCGTCAAGGTCTGATGGATGTCCCAGTAGACTATAGTAAGTCATTGATGTGTCGACTGCTTTTTGTATTCGCTTGACTTTCTTTCATTTACATAAGTGAATGTGAAACCCGTCGAATGAAACCTACTTTATCGACATCTGTTCAGATATTTTCAATTCTTTTTTCTCAGGTAAATACAGGCCTTTCATCTAGTTAGTCCCCCGATAGAATTATGAGGGAGGGGCACGAAACAAACACTAGATTTTTAAAGGCTCAAATACAACTTCAGATATTTAGTCTAAAATGTCTGAAATTATTTATCTGAAATTATCTCCGAGCCTTTAAAATTCCTCCTTCCCCATAATTCCATCGGGGGCTAACTAAAAATTACGTTATGATATTTCGCAGGTCCTACGAGAACGTTTTTTGGAAATAGTTTATTCAATCGCAAATATTTAAACGAACGCTGTCAAATGTTTTCTCTGCACTCTGCGTTCTCAATGAGATATAAATTATATAGTAGTCAGGAACATTGAATTATATATATTTTCGTTGTGTATTCTGTAACATTTTAGTATTACTTGTTATCTGAAACTTGATATTTAACATATCGAATAAGTTGTTTCCGGTTATTATCACAAAATTCAGAAATGGTACAAAAGGTAAGGTTCGGAAACAAACAATACATGGAATGAACCTGAAAGTTTTAAATGAAGGTGCTGAAATGTGGGTCACTCAACTTTAACAGTGAATTAAAACGAAAACTGCTTACGATTAAGTTTGTTAATTTCGTTGTTTTAAATCAAAATGTGTACTATATTTATACTTACCAACTAATTTTACTATATTTCGATATTACGTAGTTTTTTTATAAAATCATTTTTAACGTTTTAATATAATACCTTACATCGACGGCTGAGCAGAAGAAGCTGTTAACTCGGCGCACGCTCGAAGAAGAGGTTAACTCGGAGCATGCTCCAAGAGTATGTCAACTCAGATATCGCGTGAAGAACAGCTTTTTTAGCCAATTATTCCTCGCTTTACATTGTGTATTGGCAACTCTAAAAAATTGGAAATTGCATTTTTTTCGAAAATATTCGTTCTCATATTTTTTTAGAGTTGCCATCACACAACTAAAAGCAAGAAATAATTGACTAAAGTAGCCGTCATTTACCCGATATCTGAGTTAACATATTCTGGGAGCACGCTCCTAATTAACCTCTTCCTGGAGCGCACGCCGATTTAACAAGTTCTTCCGCTCAACCGACGATATGCAATAAAACAATGTTTTAACACTATATTACCTCAAATATCCAGTAAACGATTAAATATTATGAACTGTGCTTGATCAATATAGGGTAAATCCGCTGAACTTTTAACACTTGCTGTCCCAGCCAAAATACGGCCACAACTCAACTTCCTGGCAAGGCACAGACTTCTATTTGGTCTCAAATTGCTTGTTTAACGTGTGACATATATATTAACTAACCTCATATAACATAAAAATGGACAACATGGGAGAAACACCAAGAAAACTATTAAAAATGACCTTAAAAATCATGCAGCAAAAATGAATGTCTCAAATTCAAATCTATACTGAGGGGCACCGTTCTATAGATCGTAAAATAATTTTGTAGCATATTTTTCATATCAAAATGAAAAAATTAAAACCTCATAGAATGATGTTCTATGCTTATTTGGCCAGAAATAGAATTTTAATTTTTTTGAGTCATTTGGACATGTAGAAAAGTATCGAATTACAAAATTTTATTTCTCGCGAAGTAAGTATAGCACATTATGTTAAGAGTTCTCTATTTTTTAAGTTTGATATGAAGAATATGCTGCCAATTTTTTGTGACGATTCATGTAACGGTATTTCCTCAGTATAAATTGGATTTTGAGACATTAATCTTTCTCGTGTGATTTTTAGGATCTTTTTTCAATAGTTTTTTTTACATGGCTCCCATGCCATCAGTTTTAATGTTATATGAGGTTAGTTATTAACATTCACACGTTAAAACAAGCAATTTGAGACCTGACAGAAGTTTGTGCCTTAGCAGTATGTTGAGTTATAGCCCTTTTTAGGCTAGAATAGCGGATTTGTCCATATATTAAAATAGTACCTTCCTGATAAATTTTAGATAGATTGTTTATGTTACAGTTATAATTATTAAAGTTATAAAAACAGCTGTTAATATATTCAATTAAATTCACATATACCGTGGTAGAAAGTTAGCTAGAATGGCTGGTTAGCTTATTAATTATTAGCCAGATTAATAAGCTATTAATAAGTCCAATTATAGCTAATATCTGGCTAGAACTGCTTAAGATTATATTATGCTTTAAGCAAGAACGTATTTTGTTTACAAATCTAACCTATTTATATATATTTTTTAAAAGTTATTAGTTTTTAAAAATATACATTATTATACTTTATTGAATGTTCAATATAGTATGCCGCCAAAAAATAAATATTTTTATTAACAAATAACAACTTACGAGATTATAGAAATATGTATATGCAGTACTAAAAGTATTTGATAACTAATAATTTCCTTTCTGAAAATAAGTCAATCATAACTTAGTCAACAACAATTTTGTGATTGATGTCGAAAAAAAAATTTTGTAATACAACTTCATTGTAAAACTACAAATATTTGTTTACCAATTCTCCAAATTTCGTCATAACTTACATTATTCTGTTTTTATTGTTATTTTTAAAATAACAATAATTATATGACTACATGCATTCTATTATTTATAACATAAATTTCTTTAATAAAGACACTTACATTTTACTCGAGGCTTTGGTACTTTTTGTGTAAATAATACTTTTAAAATGCACGCGTCGTTATGTAAACAAATAACCTCCATTACTACTAGACATTTAAGGTACATTTTTAACTTTAATTTAGTAAAACACTTAATGTAGTATGATTAGAATTGCATATTATTTTGATTATTATAAAACTGTTCTTATTTCCATTATTAATTAATACATAAATTACTTAGTTTATCAATTTTATATTAATTAGAATATTAAGCAGAATCTAGCTAGAAACTAGCTAAAAAGCATGTCGTTTTTAACTGATTTCTAGCTAATTTCTTAACCAGAATTATAGCAGATTTAGAAAATCTAGCTAATATCTGGCCAGTAACCAGCTTAGATTTCTACCAGGGTAAGGACAAATAATTTCATATTAAATAGATTCAATAAGAGCAAGGAAGCTAAGTGCCAATGAAAAATAACAACCGGTTTTTTCTATTATTGTTAAAGGAAACTGCCAATGGCTTTGGCTCTATGTTTTCTCAGTGTATAATAATATCGATTATTCTGTTATTAATTTGTATTATATTTTAGTTATGCGAAATATACTTAAGATAATATAATATTTAACTAAGGAATATCATCACAATACACCTATATCTGTCATGATGTACAGGGTGAGAAAATAGTTTTTAAATGAATCTCATTCTCAATCAACCTTTAATATCTCAGAAGATTATAGACCAAATCGACTAAAAAATGTTTAGCCCGTAACACACTCACGCGCATGAGCGCACACACACACCCGCATACACGCACAAGCACACGCACACACATACACACACATTATACACGCAGACACACATGAAAATATTCTAAAAATAGTGTAAATTGATTCTAAATGTCCTAAATCATGTGTGTAACATGATGCAATAATTTTAAAAGTTCGTATGTTCTTTATAAAATAGAAACGAATTTTAAATCAAATATGAGTATCTATAGGTTTACCTGAAACAAAAACTGCAAATGTTATTTGTAGAAAATATTTAAGATTGAACAACGGGAAAAGTATAAATACTTTGTGCCGGTAAAGTAGATAACGAGAGATTTTATCTTATCAGATACGGTAACTTGACTTTAACTCTGAACATAAAATAATAAATACTGTAATGCTTGAAAAACTTCAGAAGAATTTACATTTTATTTACAAGATATTTACCTTAAAATAATTATATAATAAAATACCCAGTTTTAGATGTTTGTATGCCACTAAAAGTTTTTAACAAATTTTGCAACACACATTAAATTAGGTTTGATAATTATATTTTCCTTGTTTGAATCTCACATAATTTAAAATATTTATTTAGTTAATTTTCAAATATAATTTATAAAATAAATTTATATGTATATGCTGAGAAGAAACACACAACATACAATCAATTTTAACGAAATATATTAATAATATATATATGGCTTAGTGGTCTAGGGGTATGATTCTCGCTTTGGGTGCGAGAGGTCCCGGGTTCAAATCCCGGCTAAGCCCTTTTTTTTATTCGTCAGTTTTATGTATTATACCAATAATTAAGAAGTGACAGTATCATAAAATATTTTTGTACGGTTTAGTATTCGCACGAATAAATATAGAGTGACAGCTAGCCGCACTTAAGGTGGTCCTATAGTAAATTTTTAAAAATTTGCTAGTTACATGATAAAAAAATTTTTAATTGGTGGTTATATTTGTTATCTAAAAAGAAAGTTTTTTTTAAATTTTCATACATTTTTAGATAGTTGCCCATAGTTATGTAGGAAAAACTAGCAATTATCAATTAAATTTGATGTTTTTTAGAAACTGTCCTTGCGCATGCGAATGCAAGTGTAGCATTTGAAAAAAAAATATGTAATATTTAACACCTGTAACACACAGAACTGTGAGCTCCAAATTTTTAAAAACACAATTATAAAGAAAAATAGAATTCTATTGAATTTTCATTGTAAAAATAACCTAAAAACACACATTTTTAACTTTATTCATGAGCAACACTTTCTTAATAATTTTTCTTTTAAAAATCGGAGTTCATGGTGATAATGCGAATAAGTTCAATAAGCTATCCTTAAAATTTCAGATTAATTCTTGCTGAGCATTGGAAAACCATGAATGGAGAAAACCACAGTTTTGTAATAAAGAAAGAAATAGTTTTCTGATGACTGATTTTTAAAACAATTTTTCAATCGCAGAATATCGATCAAATTTTTTTTTAATAATTTCTGAGTTTTCTAAGTTTGTCTGCATAGTATAGAGTAGATTTGGATACGGGTTTGGATTTGGTTAATGCATTGTGGGCAATAAAGGTCGAAGGAAATATACGTATAAATAACTATTAAGTTCGTTAAAATTGCTTTTATGGCCAATATTGCCAATACAAAATCATTTTCTGTTATAAAAATGTACAAAGTATCAGAAATATTAGATTTGGTACATTAAAGCCTAAGCAAGTATGTAATGGTTTATATGCATGAGGTTATGTTTTGGGAAAACCGATTTGGGACAAATCAAATGAGGCCCTAATTTGGTGCGCCTTAAATTTAGTTCGCCACAATAGTACCCCGATTAAACCTCAGAATTAAAACATTACATACAAATTTTTTAGTGAAGTGCTAACAATAAAATACGGGAGAACTAGCCACATAAGCGCTACAATTAGTTACCACAATGACGGCAGCATTAACAGAAATCTTATCATAAGACTTGACTTTTATTAGGGCGTTGTTACACTATAAATATTTTTGTGTAAAATTTGAATCTTGGGTAAATGAAAATTCGCATAATAGTTTCGTGCAGAAATTTACAAAAGATATGTGTAAATTTTACATAACATTTTTTAGAACCAAAAATAAAATAATATTGTAACATAGATTTCTAAGTTTTACTTAAAAAAATACATACATTCAAGCTGATCATAATTCACTGATGTCTATTGTACAAACCGATAATCAAAATAATGTCCTTTTTTGAAGGTTTTCTGGCTGTTTTGATATTTTAATGCCGGTTTAGAGGGATTTTAACTAGTGCAAATATGTTCTTTGTACGTATTATTGTACACAAAGAAAAAATATATTAGTCAATGCTTAACATATTTTGTTTCTTTTCTGTAGCTTCATCCTTTATGAAATAAAAACTTGCGTTAACTTTAATGATGTCACAATATTTTTGCAGTCTATTTAATCTGTAATAGTACATTTGGACACGGGTGCGAAAGTAGATTTTTTTCTGCATGTGACGTTTTTCGCCCGAGCGAAGCGAGGGTTCAAAATCACATGAGGTAAATAATCTACTTGCGCACTAGTTTCAAACCATATTTTATACTTAACACTGGCGTCGAAAAATCATATGAAAGTTGTGATTTTGAGGCTAGAGTGATATAATAATAATCTTTTACAGGATTCGCATCATACTGTTTCTAATTAAGGGATAACATCACCTTCAAATTTTAATTATACAAAGTTTATTAGAATAAGCAAAACAATTTTATTATAAATAGTAACAACCCCTGGTAGAAAATTGAGCATATTAGATGGTCGGTTCACGATCTATTGGGCAGATCCGTTTCCTAATAGTTCGCCAGAAATAAACCAGCATCTGACCAGAAATTTATAGAAAATCTAAATAGCTTACATAACCCTAAAATATTATTGAAAATGTAAATCCCATTATAGTACTTCTGCGTTAAAACAGCATGCAAATTTTTATTCGATTATTTATTTGATTTTTTTATGTCTTATTTAATTATAAAACTCTAACCTTAAAAAAACTTTTAATGAAATAAGTTTTTAGTTTTTATTTCGAATCTATCCCAAATATATCTTAGCATTCTATTAACAATAAGCTATTAAATCCATGACATAATAATCATTATTAACTTATACAAATTCGTTAAACGTTATTTTTTATTTATTTATTCATTAACCATAAGTTGGTCAGGTTTCTGACGAGAAAACGTCGACAGGTAGCGGGGTTTCTGGCCAGACTTTTAAGCAGAAATTGGCCATTCCCTATAAAATAGAGTAAAATCTGGCGAACATATGGGGAACGTTTCTACCAGGGACTTGGTAAATTAAATTATTATTTCTTATGTGTATAATAAGATCATTTTACCATTTAGTAAGACTTAAATATGCCTATTTCCTATAGAAAAATTTACTAACAGTAAAGTATCTCCGCAGCAATTTTTATTCAATTGCCTTGAAATTGTACGCCCATCTCATACATACATGCAATTTCCTACACTACTACAATTATAAAGATTTATAAATTTTAAAATATGGAAATTAAACTTAATATTGATAAAATCAATTTTTTTATGTTTAATTTTCATAAATCCTTATAATTTTGGTCGTGTAAGGAATTACATGTGCATAAAACTTGTGTGTAAGTTGTCAAGTCAATTAAATGAAAAATACTTAATTAACTTAAGTAAGATTATTTAATAAAATTATAGTTTATAAATAGTAAAATAAATAATAGCAAAATAATTTTTTATTTAGTGAGAGGGTACTTTTTTTGTTCATTCTGCCAGAGAGAAAGGCAAGCCATCCTTATGTCGGATATGGGAAAAGTTCCTCGGAATTGTACGGTGAACCTCTGATGACTATACAACATAAGTATACCTATACCGTCAGAGTAAAAGAAATAATCCGAGGTACTGTTGCGCAGCACAAGGAATAACGCTTCAGGCCACACTACGAAAGAAACTTGTTTTTCCGTTATTCGTCTTTTTTTACTTCCTCACCAGTGCGTAGTATAGTAGAGCTCCTTTTTTATTAACCTTTAGCCAAAGAATGTATTATCAGTTCACGATATTATAGGCTCGACACATTTTCTCCTTCTCTGCCCATTTTTGTTAGAAACATTGAAATATTGTTTAACTCTTCGATGGATAAAACTGACTTTTGTAAATGCTTTACGCTACACAGAAAAATATTGTATGAAAACATTTAGTCATTTTTCAAAGATTATTAAGTCTTTATAAAACGATTTATTTTTCCTTCATGAAAGAGAATATACAATTCTAATTATATACTTAAATCTTAATAATTATAAATGAATTATTTATATTTTTAAATTTAATTAATTTGAAAAAAAGTATTTGGAATCAAAATACACTATATATCGAAAATATGTGTATCTGTATGCGTGTGTGTATGATCGTGTATGAATGTATGTGTATGTGTGCGCGTGTGTATGCGTGTGTGTAGTCGGTAAGATCTCAGGAACGGTACGGTCAAATTTAATTTTGTTGGTCTTATAATTCTTTGTTTTTTATACACACTGTTGGATCAAAAACGTTCTCGTGATTGTTCGATATGTATTTTTGTTTTTTATAAATTTTTCAAATTTTTCAACACAATATTATTTTTAGTAAAGGTTATATATCTCAGAGATATAGATGAAAATTTCGAGAAAAAAATTGAGATAATTAGTAGAACCGAGAATAATGTTCAGTAAAATTTTAGACTCTTCATCTTTCTTTATTTCTAAGAAAGAGAACACAGTCTTGACTTATTAAGAATTAATACAATAACTACGGGTGCAGGTACACATATCGACACGCCCACACACACACAAACACACACACATACACACCCACATACACACATACACACCCACACACAAGCACACATATAAGCACACACATGCACACGCCCGCATACACAATCACACAGGTGCATACACATATAAGCACACGCATGCGCACACACGCGCACCCATGCGTACAGAGTACAGACAGACATTTTGAAAAACCTATATTTTCTCATTCAGCAACATCGAAAACATTCAAATTTATCAAAATTCATGTTTAACTGTTTTATTGTTTTCTTATGTTTTTTTATGTTTATATAAAACCAATATCATACAAACAATAAAAACATAAATAAATGAACAATATTTTAATGTTATTTTACTTATGAATACAAGTTTAATGAAGGAATCGTATTACTATGATAAAATCAATGATAGTTAATAAATTTTAATACAAATTATGCTAACATTAATGGTAATATTCACTTAGAATATGGAAAAGTATTTATTAATAATATTATTTTTAGAAGTAGAGAAGAGAAATATAATATAGCGCGGAAGATTTACGAGCATTCCACTAATCTAACTTTCGAATCCAATCAATTAGCATACATTTTAGTACTATACTTGCTAGTGATAACCTCAATTAATTGTATGCCGGAGTCAGGCTGTGATTCGGCCGATAATTCTTAAGATCGGCTTAGTGGTCTAGGGGTATGATTCTCGCTTTGGGTGCGAGAGGTCCCGGGTTCAAATCCCGGCTAAGCCCTTTTTTTTAAACGCTTTAATTTTAATTGTCTATAACGTTACTATATCAAAGACCACTTTCTTGCTTTTGCTTTTGGTACTAAAAAATAAATAAATAATATTAAACGAATTTGCTATAGATTGGTGATCCCGAGCATAGCGTACACTTTGATGTTCCCGGCTATTAAATTAAGACATTGCACTTTTTATATTTTTTTTTAATATTAGTGTTCGTAAATTTATTAATGGGCTCCCTCACATCTTATGATTTTCTACATTATGTATTTTTATAAAGTTAATTAGAAGTGACAACATTTTAAGTATTTGATTGTCACCCAGTCAGTTGACATATACAAATTCTTATTTTTTAATAAAAATTCTCTTCGATACAAATTTAGTTGGATAATAATAATTTTACAGTCGTACGTATTTACAGGTATTTACATCATTTTATAGCAATTCATATAAGTACAAGTTGATCGCAGCATAAGAATAGCTTCGAACTGATAAGATACTATGCTTTCTCAAAGAGTATTCAATTAAAATTTATTATAATTAAGATGCGCTTGTGATTTAAAAGACGAACAAGGCTACTTTTCAAAACAATTTGCTGAATCCAGATAATAACATAATCACTTGAAAATGTAACTAGATAATCTTTATACAAATACGAATGGCATTATAAGTCGTTTTTTCAAAAATAATTTATTTTTATAGGGATCTGTATTATTGAATTCTTGATTGTAAGAATTATTTCAGATTAAACAAACATTTTTGAAAAAACTTACTATGCCTTTTGTATTTGCAGGAATACAATCCCCCTTTTTAAATAGGGGAATAGGGGGAAATCATTGTGGAAAAGGGGGTAATTTTTATGCACAACAGATAAGCTTTTATCAAGTTAAATTTTTAAGAGATTCTGTTATTATCTGGATTCAGAAAATTGTTTTGAAAAGTACCCGTCTTGTATAAGTATTGTCTGGTTAAATTTTTAAAATATTCCGTTATTATTTGCAAAATTGCAACCAGAAAGCCGTTTTGAATATATTCCACGGTAAGCAATGCGTGTAACCCTTTCACATCCCCTGAATGAAAACTTTAAGTAATTCAAAGATTATGCTTTTAAAAATATATGCGAATGTGAACATTTTGTACCTAATCAGAATTATTAAATATTTGACTTAATAATTTAACACGTCACTTAAAATGTCTTCCATACAAAAACGGTCAGTACCGTCACATCAAATATCACTGTATATCTGATGTTCATAAATTTATCTCTTTGTACAGGAATACGATGTAGTATACGTGCATACACGTGCAAACCCTATAATATACATTATTTAAAACACACACATCTATAAATAAAGGAGTGTGTTGCCACGGTACTGACCAAGGTATAATTTGTATAATTTACCCGTATCGAAATGTATGGGTTGCCGTATAATACATTTTATATTGATTTAAATTTGATTTTCTAATTGTTGTCAACACTATTTTTTAAAAGTTGTTCTTTACAATGTCTAGGCAAGGATTAATTACCTTAAGGTGTAGCCGTATTCCCATAGTTCGACAATAAGCAATTTATCGTCTTTCTTAAGTGAGTTTTTAATTTTACTAAAATTGTCGACCAGAGGTACATTCTATAAATTATAAGAATTATGCTTCTGGTTAAATAAGTCCAAAAACTTGAAAATTCATTGTGAAAAATGACAAATACGATGTAGGAATCTACCTTCCACTACGTGATCCCATTGTTAATTGCTGTACTTTTTTATAGATTTTTTATAAAAATCGAAAACTTATTGAAATATTATTTAAGATATGTTATCCTAAAATACGTCATAATCCTTATTAAATCTTCATAACAAAAGAATTATTTTGTAGCTTTACTTGGGTAGAAGAAGAAAACAGAAAATGAGCTGTGCCTGATCAAAATCGGTTAATTTAGTCATTCTCGAGGGTATACATTAAAGTACAGGCGCACGGCCACATATACACATACACATATAAATCAATATAGTACATAATTTAATTATTATACAAGAAATAAATTAATATTTTATTATCTGAATATTATTTATTATTAAGTAATAAATAATTTCACTCTTTACGCTGGAGGGACATGCAGAAATTGAATGAACTGTTTAACAAATGAGTTAGTCATTTGTCACTTGCGTTAAATTAATATTAAATATGTAATAATATGTAATAAAATAGTTTTTTCAACGGTTTCTTTAATGCATTTATTGTAATGCACAATTTATGTCGAGAGTAAGGATTTTAAAAGTTCAATGTTGTTTGTTATGATTTTAGGTTAAAATACTTGTCCGCAGAGGACAGAAAGAAGCGAGCAAAGAGCAAAGAGTAAACACAGGTGTGTAAAGAATAGAAGGTTAGTGCGATGACGGGCTTCGTAAAGCTGGTAGAAAACACTTCAGGCGTATTCAGTTGTTCATCCACCACGCTGGAACTGGAACGAGCGCAATCAGCAAAAACATCTAGAGGATCAAGTCGTACGAAAGTTCAAGCAAATAACGCGACACTTGCGCGAGAGTCGACATTACGCTGTGGGTTTTTGAATTCACCAATGCTACTTTGTTTTTCAAACCGCAAGTGCGGAAATTGACTACCAAATCTACCTCAATTATGCGCTGTTCGGTGAAAATACTGAAAAAAATACCGTAGCGTCGAAGGCAATACCCATTTTCCTGCACCATAGAGGAAATGAATATGT
Organism: Gastracanthus pulcherrimus; assembly: GCA_949152435.1. Lineage (NCBI taxonomy): Eukaryota > Metazoa > Arthropoda > Insecta > Hymenoptera > Pteromalidae > Gastracanthus > Gastracanthus pulcherrimus. The sequence continues at coordinate 48,445,722 of OX424572.1, forward strand.
ATGTCTTATAAGTAAGGCAGTATTAGAAGAAGGTCCGCATGCCCCTATACAATATATCTAAGGTAAACACACAGTCGAAAGTCATCCCTTCGACAGAGGTAATTATAGGTTTAATAATTTTTCATCGGTCGAGCTTGGTGCGCGCGCGCGCATGACTACAACGACGGACACAACGGTTATTAGTACGCGTGGAAGCGTGGAGGGATGTGAGCTTGCTCGCTTGCCGACAACAATCCATCCTCGATTTCGTCACGCTCGATCAGCTTTTCAGTTAGTTATAATGGCCCACACTCACAGGCAATTTCCTGAATGTGAGCTAAAAAGGGCAGAATAACAGTAACATATAATATATAATAATGGCGTAACGATTTCTTGACCTGTACGGCTGTACTTATCAAAGTCACTCAAAAAACGAATAAAGAGTTGAAATATTTTGTCGAAGTTTGCTATGGCGAAATTTTCTTGCATTTTCACAGAGAAAGGCACAAAGCTGAGTAACAGCTTTGGAAAGCACTTGATTATTTGTTTATAACAAGTGCAGCTGTTATAAAACGTGTGAAAGAAGTTTAAGGTATCTAATGCTTTTTTGCGGAACGGTCTAGATTAGGAATTAAGCGCACAGGTGTCTGCTTTGCGCGTGCACTTTGCGCTAAATAGGTAGGCGCGCAGATGAAACGAGCTGCAGTGGCCAGTGCAAGACATAGGAGGCAGGGCTCGAGCACGCCACCTGCCGACTAATGACCGAGTAATGACTTGGGGAAATCCGAGGACGGATTCTCGGATAGGGGGAAGAGAGGCCCGCGCGCGGCTTAGTTAAGCTCATTTCCGTGCATGTGCGCTTTTTGGCTAGTCAGTCAAAAACTGGGTCGCCGGTCGAGAGACCGCAGACGCCAACGTCTGTACACGTTCACTCACTCACTCCATCGGATCTATCTCGATCCCCACCCCCGCCCCCGTCGATTTCTGAAAAATGAGCTTAGCGCGCAAGGTGCACGACCATCACGCGCTCACCTCGTTCACACGGAGTTGAGCGCACTTGACAAGTATGTATGCTCGCCTCTTTACCGCGGAGCCTCATATTTGCGAATGTGTGTCGAAAGTGTCGAAATAATCCGCGATTTTGCACGTGCCGCACTCATGTTCCTTCATCAACACTTTTTCCCAAGCATTAACGCAACCTTTTTTTATTATACAATACGACGGGATTTTCTTTGTTTTGTCCAATATTTTCTTCATTTTCTAAATTTATATTTACATTTACTATAGAAAATATCAAAAGTGCTCGTATAAAACATAAGTATTGTTGAATCAGAAATCTATTTTTTTATTTTACAAAAAGTTTCTAAAAGTATTTATTTGTCGTCCAAAAGAAGAAAAAGGCAGCTGCATTAGCACTACTCTTTCTCAATAATATTACAAGGTAGCTTGTTTAGGCAATCGATATACATGTTAGTATTGTTTAGAGAACTCTCAAGTTCAGGTTTCCTGCCAATTATCAATGAAATTGCAATCCTTTTAAGTTATTTTATAGACGGAATGCAGCTTTAACAGAAACTTACAAGCAGAGTACCATAGAGCGGGGTGACTTTAGGCCGGTGGGGCGACTTTGGGCCAAATGAACAAAATATGATTTTATATCTAGTACCGCAGAAAGTATGCATTTTGAACGATTTGAGGTATTTTGATTTGAAGGTCAGATCCTTTAGATACAAAATGAACCAAAACGAAAATTATTAAATACATCTAAAAGTGATTTTTGGATTTTTTAAAGTAAACAAAAGTTTTACCAAAACCGTGTGTAACGGCTTTTATAACGGCGTCAATTTCCATTAGCCTTGCAACGCGTATGGTAGAAACTAACACATGCATCTTAAAGTACGTATACAAAACTACAATTTCATGTACCGTACGATTTTATTTCAGTAGTATTACGCTGACAAATGTGTTTTTTCTTCACCTGTATGCACTGCTAAAAAATCAAAGTTTTGATGCTTTTGCGCGTAAACATGATACTAACTTTTAATTAGCGGGCGATATCAGCGGGATCACCATGACCCTCAACAACTTATGATACAACACATATTATACTGTAGGAGTTATGGCACCCTAGAATAACTCATAAGACGAGATCTCGTTCGGCAGGTCTGGTTAAACCCAAAGAAAATTTGTTTATGATTCAAGGAAATTTCTTATGTTTAAAAGCAGTTATTCTGAAAATTTGTATGCTGTAATAACTTAGTTATATTATTATATAAAATTGACCGTTGTAAAAACTTAAAATCTTTAATCTAAACGTCACAATAAATCATTATTTTCAATAGTATATTTATTAAAGGAATTTTTCTCCTCACACGATTTAAGGTGACATGATGAACCAATTATTTTTTCGACGCTTGTTCGACTCCTTTTAATATGTAACAAAAATAAAAAGAAGCACTTTTTCGTTAAAACTATTTTTATTGTTTTCTTAGATCCATCCTACTTAAACAGAATAGAATAATGTTAGTACCGAGTAATATTCAATAAATGATTCATTTTTGCTTAAAAAATGTTCTGAATTTAACCTTTAATCTTTCCCTGGTAGAAATGTAAGATAATTTTAGTCAGAATTTAGCTAATCTTCTACAAATTAGCGTATTTCTACTTAACGTATTATTCTTGCTAAATTCTAGTTAATACTTTCTTATAAAATACCTATTTAAATTATATTAATTAAATTATAACAATGTAGAATGACACAGGGACAATAAAAACATGTATAATTAACTTTGTTCCTCACACGATTCTAGGTGACATGGTGAACGAAAATTTGTTTTTCAAATGAAAGTTTGCCGAAACCTTAAAATTGAAGTTATTACAAATTTAGCAAAGTCTTTTTTCGTTAATATTTTTATTATTTTCTTTCAGAAATCCAATTAATTTTGGCTTGTGCTTGAGCTGTGCTTAATTTGTAATAATTGTCGAAAGAAGTCGAATAAACGTCAACAAAAATTTTCGTTCATTATGTCACCTAGAATCGTAAGAGGAACAAAATTCCTTTAATACATATGGTATTGAAAATAATGATTTATTGTAACGTGTAAGATTAAGATTTTGAGCGTTTACAACGGTAAAATTTAAGATATTACTCAGTATCTATAACATCAAAATTTTCATAATGACTGGTTTAAAACATAAAGAGTTTCCTGGACTACTGAAAAAAACTTTCTTTTGTGGTTTAACCCAGATCTATCCCCTTAATCATTGCAATAATACAGGGTTTGCTTATTATGAGCCCGTTTTTAGGATGCCCTACACAATGCATAATACGTTAAGTAATATTCAATGCAAACTGACATAAAGACCTTTAATTTTAGATATCAAAGAGCTCTCAGAACCGAGAAGAATCAAAGTTATATCTATTTTGGTATCTGCATTTTTTCGCAAACTTCATATCGTCATAACTTTGAAAATCTTTGGATCAGAGATTTTGATAAATTTTGATGCTTTTGAAGTTCCTGAGTCAGAAAAAGATATTTTTAAAAAATGTATGTGTATGCATGTGTGTATTGGTATCTGTGTATGTATGTAGGGGAGAGTGGGGCATATTTGTACACTTTCACTTTTTTGATTTATCATATGCGCCTGGATGAATTAAATTTTTTTATAGCAATGGATATCTAAAATTGACACATTTAGATGTGCATTCCATATTTTGAAAATGCATTTTTTAAATGTTAAAGTTCTTATTTTGCATACCCCAAAAAAGTCATTCTGTGCAATTTTGCCCCGACCATGGGACACATTTACATACAGTACACACGTGTATTTTAAATAGGAGCCAGACGGGAAGGCGATTTTTCGTTTTTTTTGTGTTTAAATTAATTCAATTTTTGAGATTAAAAAAAGTAAGGATGAAAATGTTGAGTTTTTTTACATAGAAATATATTCACCACACTAAAATGTGTGCAAAAATAATATTGGTAAAGTTAGGATTATACAAGTTTGCCCCAAATGGATTTTTTTCTTCAACTTACTATAATATAACTTCATCAATTTTCAAATTTTCAAAGCTTAGCAACTCTCAAAATCTTCGTAATTGAACCTACTTTCCAAGTATAATATGCGGCAATGAATAATTACTTAATTATTATTGCAATTGATCAAATTATATATTAAAAAAGTTACAGAAAGGACATTGAAAATCACATCATTTGTGTAAAAAATTACATAAGCAATCTTAAACCTTGAAATTCTAGTTATACACTCCTGTCAAATAAAAAACTAACATATATTTTCTACAGAATTTTACTACAGTTTTATTAAAAGATATTTGAAGTGAGCAGTTTTATCCCTGTACGAATATGCCCCGCTCTCCCCTATATATGTTTGTATGACATACAATATACATTGTATAAAACCACGCGTCCCTGATAAAGTTATGGTGGACACAAATTTTAGTTTTATAGCATCTATAACCATTCCTATTTTATAGTTGTACATAATAAATTACGAAATTTACATATTTGACGTGTTCTGAACGTATGACCAAATTGAAATGAACATTCGACAAATCCTTCCCTTTCTGCTTTAAATTAATTAAATAAATCTAATAATCATTTAAAAAAGATTGATAAGTTTTTAAATAAAATTTCTCACAAAAATATGTTCTTTTTTATACACTTATTATTTTATTATCTTTATATTATTGAATTCCGTAAATTATTGATACAATATTGTAGTTTTCTAACAATTTTACGTCTAATATTTGATTCATCCATAAAAGGGTATTTCTAATGATATGGCACGCAGTTAAAATGAACAGTCGAAATATTTAACATGGGAGCATGGGATTCTACATGTTTCCCATCTGAGATTTTCCGCAGAATAGATACAAAATACATAATCTATTTAACGAATCAGTATTGCCGAGGCAAAATTATACAAAAGTCTTAAGTTGACATATAGTCAAAATACTTAAGAAGGTTTGAACCAAAATTCAAATCGAAAAAAATTTGTTAAAATTTTTTGATCCATTAGATATCTATTAAAATAATAACATATTAGAATTTCATGAAGATTAAGAAGATTGTTTCAGAGATATTTGATATCAAAATTACATGCATTTTTATGGAGAGGAGTATTTTTTCGTTGAAAATTCTTACGTCTTAATCCATATCTCAACTCAAAACAGAGAAAAAACTATGAAATTTTGAAACATTCTAGTTAAAGTATTCAAGAAGACATATGCACATTTTTAGAGCGATTAGGAATCCGGTTTTTGAGAAATAGTACAGAATACAAATAAAATCACATCATGCGTTAGCCTAACTTTTTTTTGTAAGTAACCGCTGTTCTATTATTTCTTATATTTTTCAAATGTTATCTTAATTTATCACATCCTTTAAGTATAATATAATAAATATGTTTTGTAAAATGTTGAAATTTTACTAAAGTTCTGATTATTAATTTAGGCGGCATGTTAAAGTTGAGAACAATTTCTTACACTGCTCGAGTTGAGCACAGAAGTAAAAAGTTTGCGAAAATCAATTTCACACTCGCTTAATATGCAAAGATCAATAATTAAGTTTCATTAATTAATTACTTCCATTATTTTTCTATTTAACTTTAAAACAGAATTTCACAAATACCAAATTACTAATAAAAATAAGAATTAAAAAAGATAGCCTGAAAAAAGTTTGTTTTGGGATTGTATGTGTTGAACCTCTTTAAGCCTATAAGTACATAGTTAGAGCTTCTATGCTAGAGCATAGTCGAAAACATTGTTTTGAAATAAAAGCCACAAAAGCGCGTGTGCTCGAGAAAAATTTCACACTTCCTCGACGGAATGAAAACGCGCAGCAGCATCAGCCGAATTGGCCATATATCAAAATAATAAGCGTCGTGTCTCGTCGATTTGTAAACACCAGCGTCAACACGTTCTTAAGGTTACAAGCTGACAAATGAGTAGGAAAGCGCTGTCGAAGTACCTTCATAAGCGTGAGGGTCCGGGGTCCGGGCCCGTATTGTTGCCGCGTGCAGGCGGCAGAACGTCCATTCAGAAAAAATGCTTGCAGGTCGCGGAATGAAACGAGCCGAAAATCCGATTTCACGAGTCGCGCACAAAGGCGAGGCGCGCGTGTTATTGTGGTCTAGCCGCCGCGGGCAGCGGGCTTTTCCGGAAAATCAGCCGAATCGACTTTCAGAGAGCGCCGCTGCTGTCGTTGACGTGTTATTATTATTCTCGGCTGCTGTTGGTTTGATACATCGACCGCGCGTCGCGTGGTGCATTTCTGCCCGTTTCTGTCATTTCTGTGACCACCGCACAATCCTCGCTTCCCCCATGTCTATTACCCATTTTTGACACCCGCCCAAAATAGGATTCACTCTCTACCTTTCTAGTTTAATTATGTTTTGCGTGTTTTTGTATACATACCGCCAAATGTAATAATCTCGCAAATTATATTATCGATCGACATAAAAAAAAATATCTCGCACGTAAAAATTAGAAAACACTTCGTGAAACCGTCTTGGATCGGTTTTTGGGAGGTGATGATAAACGATCGAACCTTTGTTCATAAGATTATACAATCTATTGTACCCCAAATATGTATTTAGTTTAGTGAAAAATAACACACTAATAAATAATATGGCATTCTTACTATAATTCTATACAATTTTCATACTAAATAAATTACCTAAATGATTAAAAGTAGACAAGGAAAGCTTTAGTTTATATAAGTTTAATTTAATATGCAAATATTAATCTAAAGTTGAACGTGCGATTCATTTAGTTTTTCTCTCAAATACTTTCATTATATTTTGGATCATCGTTCTAGCATAACAACTTGTAGATTTACGATCAGAAGTAGATGAACCATTTATGACTAAAACAATACATAGGTATTTGAAGTACCACAGGTTATATCTTAGGGCGCATTTATAGTGAGGTGTAGAGTTGACTCTCAGCGTTATATATAGGTATACTTTTACATAGCAGAACGACTATACGCATATAGATACAACCTTGTTTATCCATCATAAAGGGACCCTTAAGAACAAAGGTTCATTTGCCAAAACACCGAGTGCTAGTAGGCAACATTATTATGTACCAGTAATTACCTCCCAAAAACTAATTCACTCTCTTTGTAAGTAAGAAACATTATATCTTTTTTTACATTATTATGTAAGTTTTGGTAGATACTACAAATTATTAAGGTGGGTGCAGGTAATACGGACATGAAGGTATTGTGAACACTATACCAGATCACTCTTTATACTTTTTTCTAAGGCGCCATAAATATTTTTTATTATTTATTATTTTACACTCATTTATTAGCAGTACATACAAGTAAAAAAAATGTTTTTATCAATGTCATGCGAGCGAAAAAAAATCATATGGTACATGAAATTCTACGTCTTCTACGTATACTTTTAGATGCATGCGTTAGATTTTTCCATAGATTGCATCATTAATGCGAAACCTGCAGCTTCCTTGAAAACTTATCGCGGATTGGTCAATTGGCCCTACGAAAGGGTGGGTAAATGGCCAGTTCGATTTTTTTATTTTGTAGACCATTAGTATAATCTTCTATTTAATCCATTGCTTGAGTTACAAGGCAATGTTCAAATGATTTTAGACTATTAAAGAAAAATCAATTATCAAGCCTGGAGTAATGACCTATTACAAAAGACAATCGACACAGTTAAGGGGGTTACATACGCATTAAATTTGAAATAATAATTATTGCTTTTAGTGCTTGATAAAAAGAATTTTAATGAATATTTATACTTGTGTGAAAAATTGACCGTTTTTCTACGCATATAATGTACCATTTCACTAGAGAAAAAGGCCCAAATATCGATTACAGGCCAAGAAATTAAAATTCTAAGACACTTCTCTAGTTCTATATACAACTTTAATGCGTATAAATAATACAAATTTAATGATGTTCTGCGTTTAAATTAGTGATGATAGTAGTTATATGTTTTCAATCTTCGAGATTTTGGTAGCGACGGTAGCCAGTATCAAAACATAGTGATAAAAACTTGAAAAATTGACATCCACTTTCGGGAAGATGCTATATTTTACGAACACTGGACTATATCAGTGAATTTTTCACGACAAGTTAGACGCTGGACTTCTGGACCTGTTATCAATATTTATACTAGAGTATAAATTTTCATTATTATTTTTTTTATCTAGCACTAAAAATAATAATTATTATTATAGATTTAATGTGTATGTACTCCCTTAAGAACGGTGAACGGTCCGTTTTAATAACTGCAACGATCTTTAAAGTTTTTCTCATCTCTAAAAGATTGATATTATGGCATATGCTATATTACTATGTAGTGAAAGGAAGTAAAAGAGACTTTCACAGAATTGACAGTATGGGAGCATCGGCTAAGCTAGTTTTGATTTTCTAAAACATTTACTACATGACTTTTCCCTTCAAACATATAGGTAGCAACTTTACTAACACTTTTGTCAAATTAGCCAATTTTTAACTGTCCAGAACTTCTTCAGTTATAATTCAGAGAGTGAATTTTTTGCGCAGAGGCTGCGGCGTTATTATGGAGCCAGCCATGATCAAATACTCGAGCTCTTTGAGAGAATTTCTACTAGTAATGGTAAAATTATTATCTGCGTTTTATATTTATGTATTTTTAGTCAAGTTCAAAAAATAATAGCTATGTCATATATTATTTATATAAAAATGCATAAATACTATATGAAATAAAACAAAGATTGAAAAGCATTGTTTTTAATGGCTTTTATGGAACGTATTACGCCCATAAGATCAATGACTATTTTACAACTTTTAAGTATATACCGCTGTTTTGCGGTCGATACGCGAACTGTATGGTCAGTCTAATACATAGGCTCTTATGAACTTTAAATGAAAATAATTTTGTTTAATTTACTCATGTATCTGTGAATATACGCAATATGAAAATATACATGCATATATATATATATATATATATATATATATATATATATATATATATATATATATATATATATATATATATATTGTGTGTGTGTACGAGTGTGTGAGTGTATGTTCACGCATGGATGGGTGGGTGGGTGGTTGGATTTGTATTAATGACCTGTTTGCAACATCTGTCAGGCTATCTCCAACATGTGGATAATTCACTGTGGCCACCTATTCGCAACATATTGACAATACTTTTTTCAACACGTGGACCATGTCACAATATATATATACTATGTGTGATTTTTGCCAGGATTTTTTGAACTCAAAATTTGTAAAAACACACTTATAAAGAAAAATAAAATTATATTGAATTTTCATTCTAAGAATAACCTAAGAAAATGACATTTTTAACTCTATTAATGGATAATTAATATAACTTAAATTAATAAAAATAATAACACTTTCTTAATAAATTCTTTTTAAAAATTGAAGATCAAGGTTGTAATGAGAATAAGTTGAATAAGATATCTTTAAAGTTTCAGATTAATTCATTGTAATCCTATTCGCATAACACTTGGACATGGGTTTGAATTCGGTTAAAATAGGAACGCGCTGGATTATGTGCAGTAAAGATCGGAAAAAATACGTATAAATAACTATTAAGCTCATTAAAATTACTTTTATGGCAAATTTTGCCAATACAAAATCATTTTCTGTTCTAAAAATGTATAAAGTATTAGAAAATGATATAAAAAGCATCGAGTTTATCGTCAAATTTTACTATAGGACCACCTTAAAGGAGGTTCAAGCGCCAAAATGAAAATGAAGGCAAAGAGCTGAAAAAAATTGTACTTGTTAACAAAAATGGTAACTAGACACTGCTGAAATTTAAAGGCATTTAGGAAGCTCATTAACGAGAAAAAAAACTCTTATTTTTTTTTATTCAGTTTATATGAATATATGAATTTGCTCTTAGCTACATATCTTTTCGAAAAAATGTTTACACTGTTTGAAATTTTTACAGCGACTTTAGATAACGATTCTTTATATTATAAAAAATTGTGAAGTTCTTTTCATGAACATTTTTTTATTTTGTGCCTAAAAATACATTTTTCTTTCTTTATAGTATCAAATTGTTACGAAAATCTTCTTAAATTATTTCAAATTTTTACAGTGAGTGTAAAAAACATTTATTTATATAGTAAAATATTTTCAAATTTTTACAAATATTGTTTTTTTTTTGTTAATAATAAGTAAAAAAAATATTATTTATTTTATAAATATATTTGCAGTACTGCCCGTAGTACAATGAAGCATGATTATATTAAAGATTAGCCATTAATCAGCTACGTCATTACCAAAATATTATTTTTTATCCGACCAAGCCGCTCAAACCTCCTTAAACAGAAAGAACTTATTTTCCACGTTTAAAGAGAAAGCGATAATTTATTTTTATTTGTTACAAATAATTAATTCTAAACTGATATTCACGAAAATTTGAAAGTATCTTCTTTGCCGTATTAATCTTATCAGGAAGACAAAAATAAGAAATGTTGCCTAAATATTCGCCCTATTGCATGTTTTAAGGATGCCATGCACCCGAGATTCTAAAATCCTTATTTTACAAAAAAGAAATTCTTTTCTTGCACTAACGTTTTTAATCGCATAAATTAAGAAAATAACATCCTTGTTCGAAAGAAAATCGTCTCATAAATTGCAAATCTAGACAAAACCTGATTAATATGACTTAAAAGAGAACTAGCTTCAAACTTGCTCTTATGAAAAGAAATTTCGATTTTACACTTTCTTGACAATAGGCAAGAAAGTATAAAATGCAAACTGATTGCTCTTTGGGTATTTAATTATTTTAAAAAGAATCTATTGAACTCCACGTGCTATAAACCAATATATACTACTCCAATGGACTTTTGTCATTCCGCTTTCCTCAATTCGGATAGGTGACTGTATTATGACAGTTTATCCTCCGAAAGAGAAATTAATGCGAAAATAACATCCGAAAGAGAGGAATGTCTGAGCAAAGAAAAAGAATATATATTTTGAATGTAAATAAAAGATAAGAATAAGTTTTTATTAAGAAATAATGAAAAAATTGTATAATAGCTTTTCGGCTCCAGTACTTTGCCATTGAGCCATCGTCAGTGCAATGCTGGCAAGTACCTATTACAGATGCTAAGTGATACTCCAGAGTTGGTCATATATATGGAATAGAAATGATAAATTTATGTATGGATACAAAAAACTTGCATCCATCTGGTGATATAACCCGGTATTCAAATTTCAGGAGGATCCGTCAAAAGTTTCATCGCCAGTACTATTTTGAATCTGCAGTCTTTATTAAATAATTAATTCTGAATTTCATATTCAAAAACTCACATAAGAATTTCACAATAAATTCTTAAACTTTCAGAATGCAATCAAAGTATAAAAAAAGAGTTCTAGGATTTCATATACGATTTTTGTGATACTTAAACACATATAGAATTATAATGTATGAAAATAAAACGATCTTTTTACAAATTTTTTACCAAATCTCGAGTGTACGTCCTCCTTAATTGACAATAGTAATTAATATTACTTTTCCAAACAAGCTTCTAATATAAATTTGACAAAAGTTTCAGCGCGGAATAGGTACTGGCTGTAAATATTTTGATAATATATTAAATTGAACACAGCTTTATATAAAAAAATCAAACCCTCAGGAGTTATATAATAATTTGTATTTAAAGTAATTTAATAAATTATTCGCTAAAAGCTAAATTAATAAATGTTTATAGCGAATAGCGAATTGCTCGGATTAGACTAGCGAATTAACTAATTATTATCTGAAATATACTAATAAATTTATAAAAAAAAGTTAATAAATGTTTGTATCTTTCTGAAATAATATTATTTTCGTTAATGCAGAATGATAATTCTGAGATTCAGTATAATCATGTGAATGTGATTAATGCGGGTTAAAAGGTGAGTAGAATAGGAGGTACTGCTCAGTAGCCAAGGGACTTGAGCATTTGAGCTGATCATGATAAAGAGCATTTCATTCCAGTATTAAAATAGTTGAGGAGCCCGAGGCCGACGATGAGACCTTGTCTCACAATTCGCGAATAGAAATCTGAAAAATCATAAGGGAGATCGAGAGGCTCTTCTCCTTTGGCAAGAAATAGTTTGTCCTGTCTCGGTGTCGGATTGGAGCGAGTGAAATGGAAGGGCGAGGGCCTCGCGGTACGGTGACATAGCGCGCCGTCCAATCGAGAAAACGGTTCGCCGCTCGAGTGGCGTTCTCTCGAATGTGTCAGCGCGAGCGGGCCGGCTTTTTTCCGGTTTTGATCGAGCGCCACTCGAGGATCACTCGTGCGGCCACTGCCGCACACAATCATCCTTCCTAGTCCTGCGTGCGCGCACTCTGCGCGAATCAAGCCTTATGAAGGACCGGCAGCTTTCGCGCGCTTTGCAACTTCGTGCGAAACTTACCTACTCTACACTCGGATTCCTACCTACCTTAGACCTAATGCCCCTGCTCCCCTTGCACTCGAATGCCTTGACTGTGCAAGCTATAATCGAGCAGCTCATTAATATAACGACATCTTCTATAGGATGATTAACACTACTTTAAACGAGTATTTATTTGTGCTCTTAAACATGAGAAAACATATTGCTTCTCAAAATCAACTTTTTGTGGATTATTTTAACTAAATATATTCAGTGCTATATTTTGTTCCAAGTTCAAAATTACGCATGTCATTTTGCATGCAGAATAGCGTAAAGAAAAAAAGGTACTGCCGGAAACACGCTGTAGGCGGCCATTTTCTTATTGGAAAAATTAAAAAAAAATTATTTTTGATACTTCAAGACATATATTTAATATACCATTGTTTACTTTTATGAATAAACTTTTTTTTCATATTAAAAAAAAATGTTGAATATGCACATGATTTTATACCTGCTACTGTGGCCATACCCCTTAATGCAAGTTTTTATATC